>JBBPCS010000204.1:11417725-11440414 GCA_037974645.1 Hollardia meadi | reverse complement strand
CACACACACACACACACACACACACACACACACACACACACACACACACACACACACACACACACACATACTCTTACACATCATCCATATCATAAAATAACCACACAAAGAAAAACGCATCTTTTACAGACTCACAGATGTTGTTTTCCTTGCTGGTATTTAAATTGTTTTGGCTAGTTTCATGCAGGGCTCTATTATAATTCTAAATTATCACTGTACATGCATTATGACGATATGATCATATTGTGTCATCATTTTACAATAATTTACATGAATGAATATCTGAAAATTAATTGGTTAAAAACTAAATGAAGATGTTATATAGATTGTTTCTGAGTTAATGTATAACAGTCGAACAGTTCATTGCACTGACCATCACTTTCATCATTTTTTATGTTGTGTTGCACTTCCATACCACAATATACTGGATATTGATATGCCAAAAATATTCACATTCATATGTTCATATTATTTTCATATCCAAACACTAGGTGATATTTAGTTTCTTAAAAAATAAACCATTCCTTCTGGTTGAGTGAAATAATTTACATTACAGTAATTGGCCTGTAGATGGTACTATAGTCTATCTCAGCCTTTTATATAACCATGGTATAGATCATGATAGCTCCAGAGTGCATTCCTCTGCTGTGTGTGAAGGCCTTTGGAACACAGCTGTCTCTGATAGGGATCAACAGGATGAGGAAGGAGGGCTACAGGTAAGAAAGGTCACACACACACACACGTCTATTCACATCTGCTGCTTTTGAAGAGGAAAAGGAGAAGATTGAGGAATTATTGGACACACATGCGTGCGCGCACACGCACACACACACACACACACACACACACACACACACACACACTAAAAGACCAACAGGCAGTTTTGTTCAGTATCATGAGTCAAAGAGGAACAGGTGAGGATGGGTGACCTGGACTACTCATATGCTCTTCAACACACACACACACACATACACACACACACAAAAAAAACATCCCACATGTGAAGGCAGGCAGGCTGCTGCCTTTGAGGGAACCAGGCCTCCTCCAACTGTCCCATGCATAATTGAGTGATGTCTTTCCTGTCATACACACACACACATGAACTTCCTTATCGCGCATAATCGCTTTTCACACACCAAATTGTCCTGCCCTTTTTTTTTTTACGACTTTCTCAAATCCACACACAATGCTGCCTATATAATACACACGTTGACTTTCTACCTCTCTTTTTCCTGTCTTACACACAAACACACACACACACACTTGGCAGGATGTGTGGGGAGAAAAAGGGGCCGAAAGACAACACCGAGATTAGGAGGCTTTTGTCACGGCTCTGTGGCAGACTTTAAAGGCCTTGGCTCCCTTCCCCTCTGCCAGATTTCTTTCTTTTCTCACCCCGTCTGTCCACATCCCTCTCTTTTCACGGGGGGAAGGTAAACATTTGGTACAGAGAGAAAGAAGAAGGGTGGAAGAAGGATGGAAGCCGCCTGTTGCCCCCTTTTAGCCTCTTTATTGTGTTTTTGTTTTCCTAGTCTTAATGCCGGCTTTGTGGCTATGTGGAGGATGAGTGGAGTGAGGGAGAGGTATGCAAACAGAACAGCTCTTCAATGCCAGCCAGGTGTCTGTGTGTGCGCGAGTGTGTGTGATGCACTTTTGTGTGGGTGCATCTGTGTGCAAAGCTCCATGTGTAGCTGTGTGCATATGTTGCATATACACTTTCCATCTCTTCTGCAGGTGAGTGTATGTATAGGTATCTTCCAGGTTTCTGTGAGTAGATGAGTGTTATGTTCTCTCCCAGGTGCGTGTCTGTATTTGAGCCCTTCATGGTCACTGACTCCATTCACCTGAGCCGTCCTTTCACAGTGAAAAGGCAGTTGCCGGTAAAAAGCCCTTTGGACAGCTTCTCTTCAACACCAACCACAGCTGCTGTTGACTCAAGCGCCCAGGAATCTCCTCCATGGGTTCACACCCTTTTAAACCAGCCAACCGCACACTAGAACTCACTCTGTGAGTGAGCAAAAACGTCCTTCAAGACCTCAAGGTCTGAAGGACTAAACAATTGTTCTTGCAATGGACATGATTTTGTCAAAAACTCAGCCCTCTCATTGGCCAGATTAAGTGGGGCTGCAATTGAGAAGAGCAAGATTAAACCCATAATCGTGATGCTCTCTTACTCAAAAATAAATTCTGGTAAATGTATGCACACTGGTCGGATCAGCAAGCAAGTGCTCTCTTCTTTATCTCTTACAGGAAACTGGACTTGCAAAACCTACATTTTTAGTTTAAATTGTTTCTCTCTGTGTCAAACAACAACTAAACAGTTGTAAATAATGTTTGCATTTGACAGACAGTCATGTCAGTGACCTCAACTCAACAAAGGTTTCATCCTCCTTCTCAACAGCTCAGGCATGTCTTCAGTGAATTTCTGCTCAGCCAGTCACACTGCGTTTCACATTCGAGCACAAGTTTCCTTTATAAGGCAACAATCAACATTTTCTCTGCGTGAGGGATGTTCAAATGGGTACACAACATCTCTGTTGACATTGCGAGGAAAGATTTCAGTAGATTTGCACTTGTCTACTAAACCAACAACAGCCCAGTCACGGTTACATTTTAACTCTACATGTTTCAAACCAACTTTAACTTTAAAGGATTAACTTGAGCCCTGGATCTCAAGAGCTCAAGAGCAGTCTTGAACTTTTCCTTTTTGAATTTCTTACACATGTTTTTTCCTGAAAAAAGGCTCAGAATTTGATTAAACAAAAAATCTCAATGGTCAAAAATTGCAAATCTTTCAACCAAAAATGGCAAAATTGGCAACTGAGACAGTTTACACAAAAAAACCCCACAGATAAACTATAACACCTCTTCTTTTTTTTTTAAATAATTAAACAATATACCTTATAAAATTGCACATAGTTGACTTAAAAATGATAAAGCTACAGTGTTCACATTAATTACACAGGTTAGAATGTAAATTCTAGGTTTTTCTTTCAAATTTATTTAAATGGTCACCTTTTTGAACACGATAATCTCTGCTCCTTGTAACGTGATCCTTGGCCTGACACTTCATGTGTTTTTGGTTGGTTTATAATCTCTATAAGACTTTAACCTGGTTAAACAAAGATTCAACAAAAATAAACAGTGGATATTACTGCATGTTGCACTAAATTATATTGTGTTTTCTCTCACAGATTAAAAGTTAATTCATTATTAGATTATTTGTAATTGTATGTCACTATTTTTAAGATAATGCATAGAAAGCAAAGAGTAAAAATAGAAACAAGTTAGTTTTAACATTAATAAACAATGAATTTGATGAAATGACAAATCAAAGTGGAGACAGATAGGACAAATGGTATCAGACCTCTGTCACATTTTCTCCTTCCTTCCTGTACCGCAGCACCTCACTGATCCCTTTTCCATTTTCTCATCTCCTCTCATCATTGCAGAGGAGCAGCGAGCTTAACACATCTGTCAGCAGCTCAGATCTGTGTCATCCTCCTCCTCCCTGCCTCTCTTCATTTTTTCCTCCTCTGTCTGTCCTCCCCGCCCCCCCCCCCCAGTTCTTCACACTTACAAAAATATAGACCGTAATAGCTATAAATCTTACACCTCTGCTGTGTACTCCCAGTGAAGGTTACCAGATGCATAGAAGTCCAGGAGGTAAAATCTCTGGGTTAGGTCACATCGTCATGAGTAACTGTTGACTTGGCAAACATTTCAAATTCTTGTGAGGTGATTTGCCTCTTTGTATATTTTTTGTGTTACTTTTCTCAAACTTCTTTTCCTTTCCGCAGCCCCACCACCCCTTGCATCTTTGACATATTATGACAAATTATACATTAATTTATTTCTCTCTGATTAAAAAACATCGTGTCTGTTTGTGCCAGTGATGTAAGTGTTTATTGTGTGTTTATTTGCATATAGAGCGGGGAAGTGAGATCCGATAACAAGTGGTCTCTCGAGACTCTTGTAGAGACGCGTGTTAATGCCAAGTGTGAACTGACCGACTCAGAGCTGTCCACTTGTGATCGGATCACCCAGGAGGGATGTTAATACCAAATGTGAACTGGCTCAATGTTGCTCCATGTCTGCTGATTGTGTAAATAGGAAACTGTTTGCTAATGTGTTAGCCATGTAGACTTTATAGTGTAATATTAAGTTAATTATGTGTTGCTGCCACCCCAAGTGGCCAAAATAAATTATTAAGCGTGCTTTAACATGCTTGTTGGAGAGCCAAGTCAAAGGTTACCATGTCCTGTGCTGTGACATGGTGGATAGGCCAATCCACGAGTGTAACCTAAACATATTCAAAGAACTGCAGTGCAAACTATAGTTAGGAAAAAAAAACATGTTGCTAAAAACCCGAAGAACATGCAGCATACCTTTGTAAGTCATTTATTATGATCTTATTCAGTTCCCATGTCCTCCCCTGTTGCCATCCCCACCCTTTTTGCACTGCCCCTTTCAACGGAGTTTTCTTTCACCATCTTCTTCCCCTAAATGAATCAGAGAGGGAGATGGAGGTGCTGGGCCTTCACACCCTCCATCTGCACGCAGCTCATGTCCATCTGTCATCTCTCCTGACAGACACGTTGACAGATGAAATGCTGGCTGCAGCTCTCACAATCGAAGAGCTACAACTATTTAGAGAACAACGTTCACTTAAAAACAGCCCAGGAAACAGAGGCTGGAATCTCTTTCTGTGGTGACAGAGGGGAGGCAGAACAAACATGGAAAAAGACAATAATACATATATTTAACTCTTTTAATCGCACCAATAATGTGATTACATTGGGAGAAAACAAAATTTTAACCTAAATGACAACAGACTGTACAAGATTGTCGATACGAAGATTATCGATAAAATTTCATATATTTCGTCAGCTCGTATAAATACAGTATCTTACAATGACATGAACATGGTATTTGCTACATAGCTTACATTACTACTATTACACAAAATCCACTCATGCAGTATAATGCCCAATTATATGAAAAAAAACAAAACATGTTTAAATGAAAATAAGTTAGAAACACATTTTCTTTTTCAGTCTTGAGACGATTTAGCATTTACAATGTTCTGTGGGCCAATGTGTTGCTGGAGCTACCGTCTGCACCAAAACATTCCCCCTAAATTAACTAACGGTTACTATCATTTCAACACTAATGTCATTCCATGTACATGCTAGTGGTAAGTACACATATACACAGTCTGTCTAGTGGCAGTCCATTAGCTTTGACACAAAATAACTTAAAATGGGTTTAACATGTGAAATGAGTGAAAAAAGGTTAACTGGTTAAACAATGGATTTCACATAAACTGCACTGATTGAGGAACATTTTACAGTTTAGAAACTTTTCCACCCCTTTTAAAACAGTGAAAGAAAACTTGCAAGAACATGCTACAGCTGTTGAGGGTGACTTTGTCAAGAGATGTTTCAAAACAGATTAGATGGGAAGACGAGAAGAATGACAGGGAGAGCTACTACTCTACTACCACTAATGTTTCAAGACCCATTTTCAGTTAGAGATAAAGGAAAATAAATAAAAACTGTATCATAATCATTTTGATAAGCTTATATTTTAATTGTTATACAAGAACGGAAAGATGAACGCTGGAAGGAAGAATAAAGACAATATGGTTGTCTCTGTTGGGTGTATGAGAGGCACATTTTGTTATTTAAATAGGTATTTGCGCAGGTATATGTGACTCATCTGATGGCTGCTCGTTTTATAGTTTTAAATGAAATACAAAAACAAAATCTCAAAAAAGGATTCAAAATGGTTTCAAAGGGTCTGCATGTCTACAGTTCTTCTAACATATCAATGAGTACTATAAAAAAATGGGCACATATGAATTATCCATATGGATATACAGTATCAGTACATTTTGCTTGAGTTTAAATATTTGTGCAAAAATACATGCTGAATATCGAGCGAGCATGTGTATCAGAAGTTACCAGGTGATTTCCATATATCACTTCCTGTCACATGGTTGTCTAAATACAGCCTTGTATAACTCAGTTATATTATGTCTTTAATAAAGTCTGCAGAGAAAAACAACAACATAACACAAATGCAATCAACAACAACACAGCACGCCTACAGTTTCTTTCATATTTCACATAAAGGTTCTGCATTTGTAAAAAAACAACCATATTTCTATGTTTAAACATCTCTGGACAAAGTCACCCCACTGATTCAACCGTACACATGGTACATACAGTATGTATGTGTGCAGATGAAATCTAAATCTTATCTTAGCATAACATTTTACACAGTTTTAATATAGTGGTCAGATTCCTGATCACATACACAGGAGCAATAAGATGGACACCCAAGAAAGAGCGAAGTCTGTTGCACAGTGACTGACTGTGTACTGAGAGGGTTTGTTGGGGCTGGTTACACTTTTTTCGGGAGCAGTGAAAGCAAAAAAAAAAGCAACAAAGAGTCAAAGAATGATAGTCATTCAAATACATGAACAAACAAGTAACAGTAAACAGTAACAATTTGGATTATCGGAAATTTGTGGATCTGATATGTTTCTTCTGATGTGTAAAAAAAAAAAAAAAGATGGTAAATCTGCAGATGAGTGACTCAAAACATGCAGAAATACTAAATATCCCACACTGATTTGAATCCATCAAGAAATCATTATAATTCATTGCCACAGTGCAGCACTAAGAGCAGTTTATGGAGCTCGTCAGTGGGTACTGCTATAATCAACATAACTTTCTGCAGAATCCATCAGTCTGAATTTTTTGATGAACTTTTAAACTGCATCCCATCATTTTTCGTATGTCTCAACTGCAAAATCTGCTTTCCGAGCAGGTTGACAGACGACTCTGCAGCTGAGAAGGCAGCCCTTTATCCAAAATCTACAACATATGAGTCCCTGTCTTTTGAAACAAACCAAAATCTGTTCCATTATACTTGAGGTCATGGTGAGGCGCTTAAAGGAAAGTTGAGGACTTAGGTCTCAACCTAAAGTTCGAGTTCAGGACGATGTTCCTCTCTTTTAAGCCCTCTAAATCTCATAACAGATGAACAAGAATATGTGACATAGCCGATGATCCAACAGTGATCCATGAAGTCTGGAAACAATTCTTAGAAAGGCACCATTTTACAACAAGGCTCTTCCCTTTGTGCTGTTGGCTAAAGAGGTTGAACATATGGCATGAGAACTGATATCTTTCAACCCTCTCCTCTAAAGTTGATGAGCATCAATCAAAGGTGAAAAGACAACACAGGTTTTGTACATTTCATACACATCACACTGACATGTCTACAATATGTTTGATAACACATTTAATATACAGCGATCAGCCATAAGATTAAAAACCACTGACAGATGAAGTGAATGACACTGATCATGGCTACAGTAATATGTTCTAGTGGAAAACCCTGGGTCCTAGTATTCGTGTAGATGATCTTTGACCAATAAAACCCACCCAAACATTGTTTCAGACAAAGTAAACCCCCTCGTGCCAATAGCACTCCCCGATGGCACGTGCCGATCCATGGATGCTCAATCAGATTTGGATCTGGGGCATTTTGAGGGCCGGTCGAGACTTTAAGCTCTTTGTCAAGTTCCTTGGGCTGTTCATGAGCAGTTTTTGTGGTGTGGCAGCACTCATTGTCCTGCTGGGGGACCAATGTCATCGGGGTGTACCAGTGCCACGGGGGGTGTGCTTAATCTGCAAAGGTGTTTGGGCGGATGGTTTGTGTCAAGTGGCAACCACACGAATGCCAGGAAACAGGGTTTCCCAGCAGAATATTGCACTTCGAGATGGTCAATGTTATTCATTTCAAGTGTCAGTGGTTTTAATGTTAGGGCTGATCGGTGTATATATGACCTGATTTTCTTGTCATGTGATGGCAGCGCAGCGTTGTGACACCTTGGTGCAAATGCTGCCAAGACCACTGTTCGAGATTAACCAACGAACAAACCGGGTCATTTTTGTTATTGGAAATTTTGTAGCCATCTCTGTGGCACCAAAATCGGACATACTTAACAACACCCAGGATGAGGAGAGTTTCCAGCCATGTTTGTTGTGAAAAAAATCTGAGATATTAAGGCAAAACATGACATCAAGTGCTTTTTTGTGCTTAAAACAGCGTTGTCACAACAGAAAAATGAAAACGGAAACGTAAAGAAATGTTTCAACATATCAAAAATAAAGCTTAATATGGTTTGCATATCTCCTCAAACCATGGGTTAGTGTCAACATTTATTCTGGCAATTGAGTTGTGTGGAGAAGCTCCTTGATTGAAATCACACTGTAGCTACTAGCTGCTTCTAAACTCAATCATTGAGAGAGATCCATGCTGTTTGAGAACTATTAACCCAGTTTGACATCAGGTCCATTTCACACAGTACCCAGACAGCAGCTGAACCCAGCAGAAACAAAAAAACAGCAGCCGTCATCCTTGCTGAGGGTGTGGACACAGTGGGAGCTTTTCTTAATTTGTGTTTTTTATGGCTCAGTTGGGCTGATGCCTGAGATATACTCTGAAATGATGCTATTGCATTACACACATGCTATATTGTTCTTTATAGATGACCCAGGATAAAGCTGTGCCATATAATCATTGTATACATGTACATGAGTAGCTGTAGTTGAAGGCTTTTTTTTGGTCTTTTAGTCCAAAGTACTAAAAGAACAGCAACAGATAAATTGTTGGGTTGTTGAGTTACCTTGAAGCTGCAGTGTTCATTGTCGCTTCAATTAAGGCATTTAAGCAAAAAAGACATTTAAAATCTACAGAAAAGATTACACACATTAATAGGTTTGAATAAAACATGTTTTATGACTTTTCTCTTATAAATTTCACTGGATTGGCCTCCAGATTGGCTAAAATAAGGATCTTCTTTCTTTACATTCTTCATTTTTTTTTTTTGTCTTGAATAAGTCCGTGTTTATACAATAACTTGGCTGCAGCAGAATGAAGAAGAGTTGCATTATCCCATGTTTCTGTATGAATCCTCATGATCTATTGCATATAGCTTTCCATGTCCATGTGTGGCAGCAGTTAGTATGGACTGTTGAGAATAATTCTGCATACACAGGAACATTTTCATGTAAGAGTTGAAAGCATGCACGCTGCTAACATTGGTAGTGAATGTGCTGGTGCTGGTGTACTTTCCCGTCCACGTGTGAATGTGTATGTGTGTGTATATCCGTGTAGATCTTCGGGTAGACTTTGGGAGCCAATCCAGTGCCTCCCTGAGCCAGGAGCAGCTGCTGATGGGCAATGTATTCCTCATATGAAAGACAATCTTTATCGCTGTTGGCCGGTTGAGGAGGCAGCACTGTGCAGGCTCGTTCACGACTGGTCGCAGGTAGTCGCTGAGCAGCAGGAAGAGCAGAGGAGGATGAAGAGGAAGAGGAGCAGGTGCGTTTTGATTGGCAGAACCAGAGGAGGGCGGTGCCTAAGATGAAGGCCACACCTGCTGGTATTCCAATAATGACGGGCCAGGGGAGGCCTGGGGATGTTGCTGTTGGGATAGAGGTGATTTGGGGCTTCAGGTCTGCAAAGGAGCGAGACATGAAATTCACAAAAGAAAGAAACAACAAAATCATCTGTCTAGAAGGTAAAATAACATTCTCGGTTGGTTAGCTGGCTGTTTTAAGGTAGCTGATGGTGTTAGCCCATTGACTGTATATAAAGATGGAGGTCATGAGAGCTGTGAAGTGAAGCCAAAACTGCAGTATAGGCCATAAACCCATCCTCCTCAATGATTTCAGGTAGGACATGGGCCAAAATAAAAACTCAAAGTACACAAAGTACTCAAATAAAATTTTCCCAAAGATGGTTTGACAGCTGAGCCCTGCTTGTGATTGGCCAGGCAGGTGTATGGGCAGAAACTTGATATGGTGGCTCCACTGCCCGGTCGCTACTGAGTAGACTCTGGCTCCGAATGACATCACCAGCGCAAGATGGCAGCGCTCGTATCCGGGATATTTTGGCTTGGGACGCGTCATCCATCTTTATTTATTTCAATGTGTTAGCTGGTGATATTTTACAATTAAACAGAGCTGTATGCCTTCTTGCTGCTTAGGTGAGGTAGCTGAGGAAGATTGTTTGGATTGTTTAGTGGCTCAGGAAACATGCTAGTTAGCTAAACAAGCTGTTAGCAAGTTGTTGTAAGCTAGCATGTTGTCAGCTGATGGTGATAGCTGGTGGTATACATGATTTGTTGCTTACAAAGGTGAGTTAACTGAGGAAAATAGTTTGGCTAGTTAGCCTAAAACACTGTTAGCTGGTTGTTGTGAGACAGCATATTGTTAGCTGATGGTGTGAATTGAATGCCTTGTCAAGCTAGCAATGTAGGTCAGCCTAAGTAGTAGTGCACAGGCTGGTGCCCTAAAGGAGTACAGCAGCAGCTTATTGAGAATTTTGGAACTAGGACTATACCTTATATGTCAAATTACAAAATGTAATCTAATAAAAGCTAGCATTAGCAGCTAGTGCCTGTTATTTCCATGTAACTGTTATTAGTACAAGCAACAGCAGCAAAACAACTTTTTAGGTTTACTGCCTCTAATCTGTTTAAATATATCTAGTACTGAAAAAAAAGATAATTACGCATAATCACAATTCTTATACCTGGTAGCACTGTTAGGTATGCACTCCTGAAGCTGTAGCCCATCGTGTTGGCTCCCAGGCAAATGTACATGCCGGCATCCTCCTCCTTGGCTCTGGTTATCAGCAGCTTGTTGAGGTAAGATCCGTCAGGACGCGACCAAACCTCCCCTGTAGGCAGGACCACAAAGCGGTGGTCTCCAACCTTTGAACAGAATCATAGAAAGTACAAGTTTATTTTCAATTCAGTCAAATATGACTACTTAACCTTTTTTTTTTGCCTGAGAGAATTGTGTTTACATATAAAAGTGATTTTGGCAAGGTGTGTTTGTACCTCTATGGTGGAGTTAAATTTGTTCTCATCTCCAGGTTCAACTCTTTTAAGCCACTGAATAACAGGCTTGACGTCACTGCGGACTTTACACTGGAAAGAAGTGGTTCCTCCGTAGTCCACGGTGGTGTTGACGGGGTGAGTACCAGTCAGAATGGGTTTAGAGTTGGTACGCTCTGAAGAAAGAAACAAACACACGCACAGAAAAAGAAATTGTATTTAATATTATATTCAATATAATATTCTATTTCAGTTGACAAAGTGTGAATTCAAGGGCTTGTATTTTTTATTTTGCAAACTTGTTAAATTTACTATTTACTGTTTTCAATGTGTTTAAACTTAATTGAACTTCTAAAAGAATGCACCCGCCCTGAGAGAATATAATATGGTTTTCAAGCATTATTTACACAGTATCTGCTGTATTCAGAACCACATCCTCTCTCTCTGCTGAAGATACACAAACAAATCCCTTATCTTAAGCTTCTGCCTTTTCTTTCTCAGTTTATACAGCAGAATAAACACACCTGCCAGAGACAATAATCTCTTTTTTGTACCTGTTAGTGCAATCTCACGAGAACGCAACCCGTGAAAATTAGAGATGTTTTTGTCCCGTCTGAAATCAGCTGTTTCGAAACCATTAATCAACATAATTTCAAATCAATCTTGTGGTGATGTCGAGAAGCTGGTGTGTATATTTTACTTTAGAATAGGTTTAAGACTTAAAAGAACAGCTTGAAGTATTATCTTTGTTTTCTTTGTTGTTTTCAATGCATGAGTAGCATTACAGACGGTGTTGCAGAGAGCTCAGGGTGGAATAAATTCCTTTTTTTTAAAAACTGTAAATCATCACAAAGGCATCTGGTAAGCATGGCAATGAAATGCAAAGGAACAACATACACAAACAACACAGCCAGAACTCATTCAGCTGACACATGGAAAGAAAAAACAAAGCTTTGTGTGAAATCTTAGGGATTAAATTTTCTTTTAGGTAGTCAGATAAATCTCAAGAGGAACCCTGAATGGTATGGGGTTGATATAAATTATATTTATTATGCTACTGATGTACTTTTTTCAATTATCTCTATTGATAGATATGATGTGTATATGATTTGTGAGAGCTTTACTGGATTTTCTGTCTGGGACTTTTTTTTCAAATATCTTTCTAACAGTTGCCAATGACTGACAGCTGAGTAAATCTCTAATGAGAGAGAAATTGTGACATTTGACATAAGCGAGCAGTGGTTTGATTTACTTCCTTTCTGGGGGGGTGTAAGTGTCTTTCAGGAAAGACTACAGCTGTATTTTAATATACAACAGATGTGGCGAGTAGCTAGTCTGATGCTCTCAACAGAGCTATCACATTCAGTAACATACAGTTCACTGCAACACACACTCAAAACACATCATAGCACACATTCAGCTGTCAACAGTAAAACTTGACCTTATTTAGACAAAACCTGCAGCTGGCTCACCTTCCAACCTGAAAAACCTGCTGAACACTGCTCGCTCGCTTGACTGATGTTTACTGATAAACCCTGTGGTGATCAATAAACGCCAGTGACGTGAAAGGAGGCTTTGAAAAGCCATTTTAAACCAATATTGTTTGTGCAGCTCATTAGCCAGCACACTGGTGCGGTGCAGGCGCTGTATTTCTACTTTGTAGCCAATCAAGACTTGCATTAAATTAATCAATACAGGCAGCAGTAAAATTCCAATTTGGGCATTAAAATGTTGTTTGTTACTCTCCCGGTGGTCCAAATCCATGAATCCAATTTTAAATTTTTAAAAAAAATTTAACCTCAATGAGCCTTATTTACATAATTAACATATTAAATGTTATAAGAGAAAACCTGCTGATCTTGTCAAAGTCTTTCTCGCTTTAAACAACACAGAAAATTGTACTCAGGTCCTTTCCAAACAGAATGATCAGCAATCGCTTATGAAAGCAAAGACTGATCACTGGCATTGGTGCTCGGTGCTAGCAAATGATTTAAATAGCTGAAAAGTTAATTATAGCGTTCTTGATCATATGATCTTGAGACATTCTACATAATCACTGTATTGTGACTCACAATGGAAACCCATTTCAAACCCTATTATTTGGCCAGACAAGCCTCTCAGTCAAACAGCAGTACTGTACATACTGTGCACAATATAATGTAAGTTATTGTTTGAGTGGGAGACATATATCACCATATAACATCAGGACCAAATCACACACCAGAATTACAAAAATGTGGTTTATGATAAGTCAGGACATGAAGTGACCACATGCAGGCAACCTTTTTCAATGCTGCATCTCATCAAAGTATTGCTGAAACAATAACTGTCGTTGATGAATTGAGTCTATAATCATTATCAGACAAAAATCCCAAATACTGGCTTTTTCTTTTTTTTTGATAATTTGCTACAAAATCTTTAGGTTTTGGACCATTGTTTGGTTATTGAACATTTTTTCACAATTTTCTGACATTTTATATACTAATTGAAAAAATAATCAACAGATTAAAGGAGATTTATAGCTATAGCTCTACTTAGAAGTAACTTCCCTACTTCCTGAAGCCTCAATCTGACGCAGTCTAAAACTATATCAAACTGATCCTTGCGTGTGTCTGCTACGATGGCAAAATTTAGTTAGTAATCAGGAAATAAGAGTACTATAATATCCAGCTGTCGCATGACTCAAACGGTACTCAAGCAGAACTACGATCACGTGTGGAAAATGACACAGATGTACAAAGAAGACTGAGTAACAGTTAACATGACTCCACATGGTCCTGTGAAAGGGACAATGTGGCATTGTGACTATAACCATTTCTGTATGAACACTGCCTGCCCACCATCCATATTGAATTTTATATTAATAAAACTGATAAAGACTGTATGATTTAACACTCCAGAAAAATCTTTTAAGAGGACCTTGTGTTGAGATTGTTTAAAACTATACATAATTACAGTAAGAAAAGGACTTTTAGTTGGTTATTTTATAGCCCTGTTTATCCTAAAATTGCAAATTGTTAGTTCCCTGTATGGAAATTCTTTGCCATCTCATGGAGGATGATGGTAAGTTTCAGAGGTGGCATTGATCTCTGTTGGGACAGAACACTTAAAAGGGGCAGAATCTTCCTAACATTAAACTTTAACCAAACTTTAACAAAGTTTAAAATTGTGGCACACTGTCACCTTATTCTTCTTTGATAAGTGATCAATATCTTTGTGATGCATGGTGACTCACGTATGACTTCCACTTTGTAGGTGGCATTGATCTCTCCTGCTCTGTTGGAGACGTGGCAGGTATACTTCCCGCTGTGCTCCGGCGTCAAGTTCTTCAGACTCAGAGTCCACCTCTTCTTCTTCCCTTCCTCTCCTCCTGCTCCACCGTCCTCGTCCACCAGTGGCCGACTGTCCTTCAGCCAGACAATGTCAGGGCGAGGGTTCCCACTTGCTGTACATTTCAGTCGCACTGAGCTGCCCACTGGGCGAGCGATGACGCGCTTCCTCATCTTTGACGGCTGGGTGAAACGTGGACGTACTGCGAGTGGAGAGAGGATGAAAGGAGAATTAAAAATGTAATAGGAAAGAGAACTAGTTTTGGAAAACAAGTTGTGCTGCTATTAGAGTAAAAATGTAACTAAAAACGTAAAGAGATAAATAACACAAAGAAACTCTCTTTATGCCTCTTAGTTAGCTACAGATCATATTTAGGGGTTTGGGTTAGTTTACTGTTACTTACTTTCACAGATTTATTAAGATTGTTTTGCATTTTGTTCTTAAAACCCTATAACTAACTAGACCCATCTTCATCAAAATACCAACTTTCCTTTAAGATGAGAAAGTTCAAGTTTTTATCTCTTTTATGGAAGAATTAATAAAAATACAAGCTGCTATTTGTTAGTGATATAAATAGTCCAAAGGCTCTCTGGAGCTGTTAGAAACTCTCTATAATTACACAGATATTGTATGCATGTTTCCTTGGCTTCATGAACTGGTTGTCGCTGTTTCCCTGTTGTTCAATCTGACATTTCATTGGTTGAACCCATGTTCATGTATGCAGGCATTAGCAGCAGCTAATACAATTACAAATTAATTTTCTGCCCCACGACATTCTGCACTGGTGCGTAACCTTCCACTATACACCATGAAATCAATTTCTTTGAAGTTAATAATAATCTGCATCTACACACAAGTACAATCATGCGTGGGGCCTATTTACAAAATGGACTTACAATCAATTTGGATCTTGAGTATGACTTCAGAAGGAAACCACTGTACACTATACTGTAGGTAGCTATTTATAAAAAAGTACTGGAAATGACGTAAGTGATTTTCCTGGTGGTTATGTGGCAGTATTGCAGTTTGGGATGAATATGCATCCAAACCTGTGGTGAACTTTGCATGAGCTTTATGAACAATGCCATAGGAATGATCTATTAAAGATGTGAGGAATTGGCATAGCTGCAGTCATTATTTTTGAACACACTGCATCAATTATTTTTTTAGATTTGAATTCAGAGGCGTTAACCTCCCCATTTGTGTGTATTTTTCTTTGTTGTTTTTTTTTCAAATTCTTATTTATTCATTTTTGTTATTTTGTTTGCAAATTACAAACATGTTATTTGTTATTTGTATCTTAACAACTGAAATTAACACAATTATTTAAAAATACATTGCAGTTATGTATGGCTATTCTTTTTTTCCCCCTTGTAGTTTAAGTTCAGACCATTTCTTTTTAATATCAGCCACAGTGTCATTCTGCCTCACCTTGTTCACTGCAGAGGAGACACACAGCTGCTTGTTTGGCTTCGTTTGTCAACCCACTATTTAATCCACGGAACAAGATGTGTTGACTGGCTTCATTCTCTTCTACCATTGCTGTGATCTTGTCTTCCAAAAAGTTTATTTTCTCTTTATTTTCTATCTCTTCCATGGCTAATTCTGACTAAACACTAATTTGTGCTGGCAGGGGAAATCACAAGGCAACTGCTGTCAATTTAAGTTGATTTGAGATTTAAAGATCACATGCATAAGATACATATTGGATTCTTAGCACCAGCTTATGCAAGGTTTTTTTTTTTTAATGCACAGCATCTTTTATGAATCGAAAGTAAGCACAAAAGTTATTGTTTTATTGTTACTGTAACAACATATGGCAGCTTGCCCCTTGCTATATACAACCTAATTTGCTCTAATAAACCTAACTGTTTTGTTTAAGAAAAAAAAAAATGTTTGAATCACTTCGTCTTCTGCCCTGATGCAGACTTACTCACATGACTGGGAACCTAAACACACAAACGCACACACACACACGCATGCACATGCACACACACACACACACACACACACACGCACCCATGCATCTATTCATACACACATCTCCCTCTTTAAAAACACGACAATCAGTGAGCAGTGAAAACAGATCAAAGAGAAAAAAATACTATCCAGTAGGGAGAGAGGAGAGGAAATCATTCACTGGAGCACTTGATTTTACAGCCCTCATGGTCTCGCCACAGCAGATAGCCATCAACCGGGGCAATAAATCACCCTGAAACTACTGCAGTGCCGTCTCTTTCTTTGGACACAGTTATTATTCTAGCTCAGGGTAAACAAACAGGGGGGAGAGTTATGTGATGGCTTGTGGACTCCAATTTGAAGAGTTCACTACGGCTGCATTACTCAGCTGAATATATTTCTCTGCTGACCGACAGGAAGCCAGGCAGAATGACAAAACAAACATACCTGAAGGGATTTTAAGTCTTGCCTTTGTCCTCCCCCCACCGAGTCTATAAAAGCAACTGGACTACAGCTGAACTGTGACCAGACTGGGTCAATAGATCTACCAGAGAGTGGGAAAGTAAAGTGGAGTAGAAGATAATGATTAAGAATTTACTATTTTGGCAATGTCTTATTTTGCTCTGGTTTAGCCTGAAATTTATTGAAAAGAAGAGGGAAGAGCCGAAGCAAAGTGCAGCTAAATTGGATTGATGATGGAAGATGAGACTAGAAAATGAAAAAAATAATAATACAGCAAGGTGCAACTGAAATTAACTGATTTAGTTTAATGTCAAAACTGAACCAAATAAAACAGAAGTTAAGGAGAAAACAGATGGAAAGTGAAAGAGTGAAGTTCAAATTAAGGTTACTACTATACAGAGGACTGACAGATGGCTAAAAACGGACAAATAAAACTGGAGCGACGGCAGAGACGTTGAGAACAAAGAACGAGAGATGGATTTAAAACAATAAAAATAAGGCAAAGGTAAGAGACAGGGCACAAAGGGAGGTCGAATAAAAGAAAAACAGAGACAGGAGGAGTGAGGGTGAGATGAGAAAGCGGTGATAGAAGGAGGGAAGAGGGGAGAGGGTGAGAGCCAGAACTGGCAAAAGGGCAGGCTTGTTCTGGGTCTCAGGGGCCGCTTTAACGCCACACTTCACAGTGTAAAAATACTGGTGACCCTCTGACTGACCGCCTTTGATCGGACAGAGCCAGAGACGAACAGAGGGAGAGAGAGAGAGAGAGAGGGAGAGGGAGGGGGAGGAGGGAGAGACAGAAAAAATGTGTGTGAGCTTTGTGATTTCCAACTTGGATTCTGAGATTGAGGAGATCTTAGCTGGGGTAATTTTGGTTTGTGGTTGTGGTTGATGAGGTGAGGTGAATTAGGATTACATTTATCATAGGTTTAAGATGAACATTTAGGTCAGGATTTGGACTTTGGTTTGGCTCGAACGCAGTATAAATTGTTTGCTCAGAGTTAGAGGAGAAGCTTGAAAGACTACCACTCTCTTGTCTGTGCATTAAGTACATAGCAATGAGCCAGATAGCCTAGTTTAGCGTAAAGACTAGAAGCTAGTTTGGCTCTCTCTTTAAGCTTAGTAATTACCACAGAAATTGTTAAATACATACAGTACATGAACATAGAAAAAAAGTTGTAGCCTTGGTAAGAGAGCCCAAACATACAATTTGCCATGACAGTGAACCAGAGCATGTAATCCATTGTTGTTATGGCTTCTTCTTGTTGTTTCAGAGGACGTCAGCTGAGCAGGCAGTCTTTTAATGTGGCCAAGGACACATTCATGTTCACACTGATATAAGAATGTGGCCACATGAGGCCTAGACCACCTCCGAATGTGGTCTGAGTGATTGGAACTCAAATGCATCCTCAATGCGTTGCGTTATGGCTAGTCCATAGCATTCGCACCCCTGCTGCGTTTGGCCGGACTGGCCTCATTCAAATAAATAAGAAGCTAAATTTGGTTTGAACACGACCTTAGCCCAGGCAGTGAGTTTGAATGTTTGCTGACAAGTAAGTGTGAATGTATGTTTATGGCTGAGAAAGAGAAAGGGGGGGAGAGGGGGAAGGGGAGATAGAGATGGATAAAAGAAGAAAGAAGGTACATGACAGGGAGACATGGGAAAGGGGGGAGAGGAAGGAATGTGTCCCCCCAAATCACACCTAATGCAAACGGTAGACTGCTCTCCACTCTGTCAGAGCCAATTATCTGCACAAACACCCTGTTGTGTGTGTGTGTGTGTGTGTGACTGTGTGTGGGCTTATCCCCTTACTCCTCTGACAGTCTGCGAGGTGTTTATTGTGCATCCTGCTACTGTACTTTTTAAAGTGTTACACTCTCTGCTTTCTAAAGTGTCACCTCTAGGCTTCCTTCTCATTTCAAAATGTTTACATGTGTGTAGTGATGAGTTCAGTGGGTGGTTACCCAGTTTCCCAGCCAGCTCTGGGGCATGTTCAGAGTCACCGTTGGCTGTTCCTGCTCCGCCTCTTGAACTGGAGTCATCTGGTGAGGGAGAGAAAAAGACAAGAAGCATCATTATTAAACTGGCAACTTCTGAATAGCTGATAGTTAGTAAAGAAACCCGATGCAGCAATCTTCAGCCATCGCCAGATAAATAAATATTCACTTGTACTTTCAATTGTCTGTGTGCTGAATTGTCTTGATGAAGTCTTAATTTCTGCACACACTTGTTGCTCCAGTTACAGTAAAATAAACATGAATTACTGTGAAAATCTGAGCTGTGTCTGGGTGTGCTACAAACTAAAAACAAATGTCATGAGTGCCTGGAAGTTAGGAGGATTTTTCTGTTTTCTATCAGCATCTGTCGGTAGCTTAATATGATGCAGACATTGCAGCGCAGGGTCATGATGTACGATTGTTTGTTCAACATAAATCCAAGATATCAGTGATACACTGGTCTACTCTCGCAAATTGGATGCAGATGAAGCATCTCTGACATAAAAAAATTGAAGTATTCAGTAAGTATATGGGTTTATTGGTGTAATCATCTAAAAAGAGCAACAAAAATTTTTTCTAAAAATTGCCTTTCAGGGAAAAATAACATGGTGCAAAGAGAAAATTCTCTTGAATGTCTCTATACTGAAGTCCAAAGGCTAACCACAGTAACTACATTTTAGGTCAAATTTGAGTTCCAATTAAAAATAACTAAACAACAAAAATTTTGCTTTGTGTTTAAAAAAAAAAAAACTGTATAAAATTTGCAGTAACTAAAAAATAAGACTCGACCAGGCTAGACCGCAGTCAGTGAAGTTACTGTTGGTCTGCTTTCATTCTCCCTTCATATCTAACCTCACATAACAAATCAGTTTGAGATGGCATAGATGGATGGTTGGACTGTGTTTGAAAAGAAAATACGCAGAGTAACAATGACATTAATCATTGAGACAAAATAACATTATAAAATACCTGTCAGCCTTGCTCTATAACTCTATAACTTTGCTTCATTGCCAATGCCATGTAATTTACGTTTTGTCTTTCACACCACAAACTTAATCCAGCCAGGTCATGCTATCCCACAACAGTCAAAGCAGCCATTAAAGTGAGCTCTCTCTTTGTCAAATAACATGACCAGGATATTTATTTTATTCATAATCATTCATGGCATTGTCGGGCAGGAAGCTATGGCCCATGTGTTTCCCGTTTCAGTAATATCCAAACTCCAATTATGAATAACCGCATCAAATGAGTGTCAACAAGTGACAGAGTGACAGTGAAAACAATGATGAAAATGAAGATGATGATGCAAAGTTTAATTGATAGTATTTTGCATTGCGTTTGCATTGCTATTAGAACCATTTAAGGCAATGCAAATGTCGTAACTACATTTATAGGCCAAAGGTCAATTCAGCCAGTTTTTGTGCATAAAAAATACTTGAATAAATGCATACATATGATTAGTACAATATCACTTATATACCTGTAGCTCATTTGGCCGGCCAGTTAAAACACTTTAAAACCATTTTTCTCAGTTTTGGCCTACACCTCTTTACATAGTTACTAAGCCTTCTAGGGCAGTATACTGTATGTGCCTATATCATTACCTACAGTATCATGTTGCTTTTACTCTCATGCTGGTGTATCAGTTTCCCTCTCTCAGCATGTCTTCCTAGATTTATTATCAAAAAGATACAAACATCTGTTCAAGATGGAACCAATGTAATCAAGAGGCCCTTTAACAGGGAGGTGGTGAGGGCTGATACAGCCAGTTTAACCAAAACCTGATGATAGTTATTGAAAGAAGTTAAAAGGGATCTGGGATCCAAACAGCCTTGGACCACCTGCAGGAAATACTGAGAGTGCATGCTAGTTGTAAATGGTTTACGTTTATTTTTCATGCTGGTACATATACGGATCTGTGCGTAGATTTTAGAGGACCACCAGAAATCTCAGAGTGTTTAATGTACTGTCAAATGTCTTTAAAGCGTCACTATTTGGATGAATGGAAGACGCATTTGAAATACAAATACGAGGCATGACGTGCATCCTCGGGGCTGGTATTAATAGCATGCTGGCAGTCTGCATGGTGCAGACCCTGACTGTGTGCATTTGTGTGATATGAATCCCTATACGGGTGTGTCAGTTCATGTGTGGGTGCGTGCGTTCGGACGTTATTTAACTAAGTGGTAACTTGAGGTGCTGGTATTCCTGTTGCACCTCCCTCCCCCTTCTCCCCCTCTGACTCCCCCTTCATCCCTCCCTTCTGCCACATGCCCAGCGTTTCCTGGGAAAGGGCAGCATGTTTGGAGCTAAGCGGCATGGGTGTCTGATCTGAGGGGAGAACATGGTTTAGCGCTCTTAACAGCTAGAAAACACTCCTCCTCGCCTGGTGCGAGCCCGTTAACCTTACTAGGCAGACCTCCTACAGACCCACTCACTGAGGGGGGGCTGGACCACTTCCACTGCCCACTACATCCAAGATTTTTCCAACCAAGTTTTTCCCAAATTCAAACCATATACATGTATATGTATCACAGCTTTATGTTGTGATTCTGATGCAGAGACAAATCAGCAACCAACAACAGGCAACAGAAGATCTATTAACACATGTGTTTTGATAATACAAACACTACCAAAAAGGGTAATCTTGTAATTGGCTACTCTTATTGTGAGTGAACCATAGACTAAATAAAAGAAGTGGATGTAGCATCTGTGATGTCACCCATTGGTTTATGGATTGCCGTTTTGAAGCCTCGAGTTTGGCAATTTGGCCGGCGCCATCTTGATTTTTTGCAAACAGAAGTGACCATATTTGGACGAGAGGGCGGAGCTGAGGAGGAGTGAGGGGTGGATCTGACTGAGAACCCGAGGACACTATACATGCCCATCTATACCGGCTCTTGGCAAGTGGCTAACATTACGCCGTGAACAGTTGCTAACTGTTACTGACATATTTGATTGTCCAGTAATCATAATATTTGGGTCAATTAAAAAGGACACATCCAAAAAAAAATAACGTTAGCCTACAAATGGTTGTCTGTCTTAGATATAGCAAAGTTAAGTTATCATCTAACACCAGCGCTAGCTAGCTATCTTAGTTAACAAGGTGCATCTGTAATTCACGTTAACTGTGTTATTAACTGGGATGATAACACCCAAAAACAAGTTCACAGTGATTTAAATGTAAACATTGCCATGGATACGCATTGCTACACCTCTACACAAGGTAGCCACACCCTTAAGCATACCCTGCTTTATCATCTTTTTTACTCTAAATGGGACCATAATTTACAAAATGAACATCATGCTGTATTGAAGAAGACTACAAACTAGCGATTGAGACCATAAACTCATTAGGAAAATGTTTACTGAGGTAGTAAATCAAGTGAGAAGTAGGGTCATTTTGTCAGACTTTCATACAATCGGACTTCTTTTTGCAAACACACGTGTCGCCCCGTGCTGGTCATTGGAAAGACTGCAGGTTTTAGGCACTTCCGCATTGGCTTCATTTTTCAGACCCGGAAGCTACGTCCACTTCTTTTATACAGTCTATGCTTGGTACATGGAGCGCCCGCTTAACCAGGTGAGCTAGTGGGCGCCCCATGAGTGAGAATATATTTTGGTGGAATGTTGTTAATCCCTCCAGTAGAGTTCAGAGACATGGGGAATCAATGACAAGGAAGCAATGAAGCTGTTTTGGAGGCTCAAGGTGGAACAACACCTTACTAAGACCCTTTATGTTGGTTTTTCCATTAATTTGTCACCCATGTGGTTATATACTGTATGTACTGATAAGCGTACTCAAGCATTAATTAAGTAGCACATGCAGTCTGCATAGGGCTGGTGAAAAACTACAGAGATGCTAGTACAGCATGATGTTAATTTAATTGTTGCTCTAAAATATGTAGGTGATTTTTCTAGACCCATTGGGGGAAAGAAAAGGGAGGATATGACACTGCCAGGACATTACGAGGTAAATTAGTCTTTATGAGCATATTTTTAAAATGACAATGTAAGTA
>JBBPCS010000204.1:11399999-11417625 GCA_037974645.1 Hollardia meadi | reverse complement strand
AGGTTTTAGGCACTTCCGCATTGGCTTCATTTTTCAGACCCGGAAGCTACGTCCACTTCTTTTATACAGTCTATGGAGTGAACCAATAGTAAAGTCTGTGTGTGAATGTTTTGTGAGTGACCCTGACCTTTGACCCTAATCAGTCCAAATGACTCAAGGATTCCCCCTCTGGGCATTTGTGGACATTTGTTGAAAATTGAAGATATATGAGAAATGGATGGACGGATGCACAACCTGTAAAAATATTGCTGGTGTGGAGGCAATGGACTGTCTGTCCATAAACACATGATGTTGCATAGATGACCAGCTGACTCCTCCATTATCACTTCACTCCGCAAACTGAATATGTTTTTTGTTTGGGATGTGACACCTTTTAAAACCTTCTAAACCTTTCGTGAGGAAGACTGTAACAGAATCTTTCAGAGTGAAACCTGCAAAGCAGCATATTAGACATCCAGGCTTCAGAAAGAGTCAGTTTTACACCTTTCCTCACTTCGGTTATATGAGTCCAAGGTTAGGAGTAGACTTAATGTTTGTTTCAGTTTGAACACACACAGAGTAGAAAACATATTCCCTCCCTGCTTCAGCTGTTATCAATAAACAAAGTGTTTTCTTCTGATCTTGTTCCATCTTCTAATGTTCAGCCAGATAGTTTGGCTGGAGATTACAAAAACTAATCCACAAATTCACATTACCACATACACGCACATACTGTATGTGAAGGCAAGTTGTATAAGCGAACATATAGCCTACAGTCAATAACTCTGATAGGCTAAAGCAATACCATAGTGTTATGTAACCATGCAAGCCTTGACTATAAGAACATATTAACCCTAAACCCCAAAGTCCAGAATTTCTGCAACCCTGTATAAAGTATCATCACAGTATATAGTACTGCTTTATCATATTGCTTTTTATCATTTATGAGTTTGTTTCTCTAATTTCATTTCTCATTTCTGCATCTTTTCTTCTTTTCATTCCTCTCCTGTTTAATCTGTCGGGGAGAAACAGTTCAACAGTGTGCTACATTTCACACATTCGCTGGCTCTCGGTACCCCTGTGTGAGTGTGTGTGTATTTGTATAACCCCTTCTTGTATTTACTTTTAGGTCTGTAGAGAAAAGGCAGCATTGGACACGCTCAGAAATATGAGTCCTAACAGGCCAGTGTGTGTGTGTGTTGTTTAAGTGTGTGTGTGTGTATGCGTGAGTGTGTCCAGGGGGCCAGTGTTTTTCTAAAGGGTCATGTCCTTCCTGGTTTTAATATAGAGACACTGGATATATGGACAGAACCTCTGTGTGTGCATGTGTTAAGAGGTTTGCTTCTGGAGAGAGAGCGAGATGTTTCTGTGTCAGATCCTACTGACCGCTGGTTGTTGCAGCATCAGGGCCAAAACAGTCTGATGTGAGTTTGTGTATCTGACAAACCCAGTAAACCACTGTGAGCCCTCTAAAACTCTAACAGTTTCAGGCCTCCACAGACACAGCTTGCCTCACACTTAATCCAGACTTGATGTTCCACTTCATAATGCAGACAGCAGCTACCACAAGTGAACAAGTTTTATATGACACTGCAAAAAAGAGTCATTCGTTCAGTTAAACCTGGGTCCCAGGAGGGTTTATTTCAGCCCGTTCTCATGCCCATCTTGTCAGACATCGACGTTTTGTCACAGCCCTTCGCTTCACAAGGTACCCTTTGGCGTCAGGCAAAGACGCACAAGGGTTTAATGTATCAGCAATGTAAAGCCGCCACTATCAGATGACTTGAACAGATGACGTAGCACAACGTACTTTCATAAGTGCCAAGCGTGGTAGAGGTCGGGGTTGAGTTTGGAGGGTCACACACATGACTTTCACCCAGAAGGCCAGAGTTCGCATCCCGTTTGAAACCAAGCATCACCAGTTATTTCCTGAACCTAACCAAGAAGGTATTGTGCCTAAACTTAACCAAACGTCACCGTTGTTTTGCGCCTGACGTTAAGCAAAGTAACGTAAACCTTATGCGTCAGGATAAGACGCACGAGCCTTTGCATGCCGGCTAGAGACGCTAAAGGGTACCTTGCTCGTCTAGATAAGACGCTAAGGGCGCATGACAAAACGTCGGTATGTGACAAGCTGGGATGAGAACGCATTGTTTATTTTTGCTTCAGCAACAAAAGCTTGCTTGAAATATTGCAGTTAAATATCATTGTATGTAAATGATCAGAAATACCATAAAATAATCTTAAAACTTCACATGGATTGCAACAGGGCTCTAATTTTAATTTGATTTACTGCCTACTGAGGGATGTTTCATTTATTATTTCACTGAGGTTCAAAGTTCATTCTTGACCTTAGAAACAGCAGCTTAGAAAACAGGTCCATTGAGTAGCAGAAGCTTTCCATCATACCTGAAGCTTTCCATCATATTACATGATCATCAGCAGAAAGAGTTGCCTTGAGTTTGCCCAGCTGTCACACAATTGTAGATGTTAACATTTTAAGGACTTGTCATCCAAGTTGGCTTATAAACTGGGATTTATTTCACATTTAGATCAGATTTAAGGTTGTATTTTTTTACTTTTTCACCAATCTGTACAATAAGTCAATTTATGCAAGTGCTAAAAAAGTCAACTGGGGACCAACTGTAACCATTAGATCTGGGAAAAGTCATTTAGAATTGACACGCTCTATATTGATTTTACACATTATTCGGATTAGGTGCACAAAACGGCTTTACGGCTTGCACTTTATAATAATAATAATAAACCCCATATGGGCACCACAGAGATTCTTGGATTACTGTTTTAGACGAGCCTGGATAGCATGATAAGATATAATAAATAAAATCCGGCCTTCAGCAGTTTGTTGGCCTGAGTGTACTGACCCCCACACACTGCTATTATAACTCCATCATTTAAACTATACTGTAGAAACAATGAAACCACACACTATGTGGTGCTTTTTTTTATATTAAAAGCCCATTACTGTTGGAATAAAACAAGAGACACAGTATAACATTTTCTACACTGAAGGAGTTTTGTTTGTGGGTGAAGAAAGAGGCATCCAAAATCTCTCTCACAAAGTATGACACACATACTGCATTTCAACCCCATGTTCCACACATACTATTCTCTCCAGCCACAGTCATTTCAGGAATATTTCTTAGAATTTAGCAACCACAAATTGCAACACTACACCCGGTGTCATTATAATAAATGGTTAGATTTTCATGCTGTGGTTACAGATCCAAAATGTATTAGTGCAGATGTTCTGTGGAAACTTTCTGTCCGCAGTATGGGTCATGTTCCATATGTAATTAACAGCTCATGTAATCCTCCATGGAGAGTATGTGTTTAATGTACTTGGGAACAAGCCACAAAATCAGACTGTAGAGTGTAAAGAGCATGTATTAACAATACGGATATTTCAACAAAACAAAGCAAACTCAAGGTCATATTAACAAGTGTCTTAAGTAGTCACGGAGGTGGATCTGTTAGGTCTTCAGATGAGAAGTCCAAATAATAACAAATCAATCTCGATGACAACTTTTCTACCTGACGAAGACTATGCGATACAGCAGAAAGCTCAGGATGAAACTCATGAAATGCCATTCAGTAGAGCGCATACCTCCGCCAAGCCCAGCCCAACATCCATGCATTACTCCCTGGATAATGCATGGATCCATGCCAAAATTTAATGGCTTCTTCCTTGGCCCATGCCACATCTTTCCACCAAGTTTCAGGAAAATCGGTTCAGTAGTTTTTGTGTAATCCTGCTGACAGACAAACAAACGGCACCAAAAACATAACCTCCTTGGCGGAGGTAATCAATAAGATGCCTGACTGAATGAACTGGCAACAATTTTCAAGAAAAATTAGCTGATTTCAGCTGTTTTGCTGCTTCTCTGTATCACTGTAAATTTAATATCTTTGGGTTTCGGATTGTTGTTTCGGACAAAAAAGCATTTTGACGACCTCAGCTTTTTGAATTAATACACTGATGGTTTATCAATTAATTTAAAAATGAAAGTCATTCATTGATAACATTTTCATAATATTTGATGTTTTTGGTTTTCTTGGACCTTAGCTTTGTCAAGAGTATTCAATAGTAGTATAATGTGATCACAGTAATTTTAGGGTTCCAATGTATGATTAGTTTCATTGTTGAGAGAATGTGATTGCATGTGAAAACTTTTGCGCGTGCGATGCGTGAGCGCATGCCCCGCCCCTTTGGTGACGTTTCAAGATGGCGGACATGCTCCGCCCCCTTTGGTGACGTTTCAAGATGACGTGAATGCCCCGCCCTCCTCGTGACGTTTCAAGAAGAAAAGAGTAGAAGAAGAAACTGAAGTAGGCGAAGGAGTCAACGGGCTTCTTTTCCTGGTTGCGCAGAGAGAAAAGCTGAAACGGCGACTTGTAGGTGGAGGAGGCTGCTGGTTGTTCGGCTCAGGTCGGACAACAGTAGCTTCCTCTTCCTCCCCCTTTCTCTCTCGACCGTCCCCTTTGTCTCCCTTGTCCCCTACCTCCGAATTCCTCCCCAATCACCGTTGACCCTTCCGCTTCTCACCGTCCCTCCAGCCCACGTCCACCCTCCCATCTGTCGTCCTCCCCCCCACCATCACCTCTTCACCTTGCGACGGTTCGATCCCCACTTTGACAAGTCAACATGTCCACTGTGAGAAACGTCCAGGGCAGCACAGTAGGGGTTTCTATACTCCCTGTGTAGGCGTGGGGTTTTCCCCGGGTGCTCCGGTTTCCCCCACTTTTCAAATCATAACATCCAATTAAAAAAATCACCATCACCTCTCTCCACTTCCTCTACATTCCACCCTCCACCCTTTCCCCCCCATCTCATCTACAGTGGCTGTGAATCAGGAGGAGGTGGGGATCGAACCTCTGACCCTGCGACTTGTGTATTGTATTGCCTTTGTTCTGAATAAAGTTTCTTGAAAAAACAAACAAAAAAAAAACTCACGACCCCCGTTCAAAGTCCAAAAAACATCTGACTGCGCATGCCCAATCCTCTACGGGGTTGATATTATTAACAATATATATATATATATATATTTGATATCTATTATTTATATTTATTTATCTATTTATTGTATTATATTCGGTGCCATCTTGAAACGTCACCAAAGGGGCGGGGCATGTCCGCCATCTTGAAACTTCCCAAAAGGGGCGGGGCATGCACACAACAGTTTTCACATGCATGCGCAAAAGTGTCCCCTCTCTCTCTCTCTCTACCTCTCACTGGCGGAGCACTTCCATGCAAATAAACAGGAATTTGACAGACGCGGAATTAGGACCGACCAGCCTATTGTTTTTTATTTTATTTTTGTTTGTTTTTTTTACTGTTCAAGTTATTTTATTTGATGGGCTTGGAATAGTAATGGCCATGTTGGCCGTCAAAAACAAGAGTCTGGCGTAAACCTTTCTTATTAAGTTTGTAAAAATGCGCCGTCTTAAAAACGTGTATGCTCAGGGCATGAACTATGGAACGCCAAATGGTTCACATGCCTACTATGCGTTGTGCAACAGGGGGGACACATGCCAGGACTCATGCACACGCAAAAGTTTTCACGTCTTGGGAGTCATGCACGTGCAAAAGTTGAAAGGTCTCCGGAGGCATCCCTCTTAAAATGTCACGAGGGGTGGGGGCATATACGCCGCCATCGTGAAACGTACGTCTTACATACAAGACTCCATGTGGGCTTTTTCTGGAGTATTTGATGCGCAAAAGTGTCCCTCTTATACTACTCTCAACAATGAAACTAATCATACATTGGAACCCTAAAATTACTGTGATTTTAACTTCCTCAATTCCCACAGGAATAAATTGCTTTTCCTTTAACTTTTTTTGTTAAAATCCAGGTAATCACTCAGCCAACAGATTGTCTTCTTAAAAGCCAGTTCATGGAATAAAGAGAAATGTTAGTGCATGCAAGTGTCCACATGTGCACTCTCCTTTGTTAATCAACCACATACCAAGATCACTATATTATATAGTCTGTGTGAATGTGCGTGTGTCTAGGTTAGTAAGTTTGTGTGTGCGCGTGTGATTGGCTCATATACATAAGTTTAAAATAGGTCAAAAAGCTGGAAGCAATTCCCAGCCAAACACTGATGTGTGTTCATCCTATTTCAAAGAGCCAGAGCCTTGAATGGCAGGACGTGTATTCGAATAAGTAAATAGCTCTTTAAAATTGCACTCGTAAAGAGTTTGTTGTTGTCTTGGCCTGTTCCAAGGGGGACAAAGGAGGGAGGGGGGTTGACTATGCAAAAAAAAACTATGAAGCAAAAAAAAAACTTGTCAGGTGTTGGTGTGTGTATGTAAGTCTGTGTGTGTGTCTGCACGTGTATGATGATGAGATCAAATGTTCCAGAGACATTTCAGATAAAAGATGTTGACGTTATGATGATTTTTAAACTTAGAAAGTTGTTCTGTGTGCGCGCACGCACGCACGCACGCACGCGCACACACACACACACACACACACACACACAAACTGTTAATCTGTCATGTAAGCCAGTGTTGTCGCTCATAGAGAGTAGCAGTTTACTGTTAGTTTATGATTGTCTGTTCTGTGGTTACAGTTAATAAATCTCTCTCTGCACTGTCGCCTTTCTCCCTCCAACTCTGTGTTTTCATCTCTCTCCTGCTGCCTCTTGACCTCTTTTAAAAAGTCAGTCAGTTCCCCCCTTGTTCCCCCTCGTTCTCCGTCACAGCCCTTTTCAATGTTTCTCCCTCATGCTGTTAATAGAGGATTGTGTAGCAGCACAAGTTATAATGATTTCCATCAGGCTGCTACACAGCCTTTCCACAGGAGAGACTGTAATTCACAGTGGTGTGTGTGTGTGTGTGTTATTACATGGGTCTTATTCATCTCTTTGCAGGTTTAGGTGAAAAAAATATGAGAATCTTCAGTTATGTATAAAGTATATCGACACCCAAAAGTTTAACATTCAGGTTTTGTTACTTAAGAATGGATAATGTACACTAAGCACTTCCAATCACTTACCTAAATAAAATGTGCCTTTTTAAAAAAAAAAAAGGGACATGCAACTAACTCACACTTTTGATCCGTAATGCACTTGACATGACTAACCAGTTTCAGTTTTTCCACTGGATCCAAAAAGGCTTTCCTCATCGATTCACATCAGTCACTTTTTTTTAGTGGAACAAAATGTGCAATGTTGAAGTCACAATTCAATTAGCTTGCAGTGAGAGTAACTGCAAAGCTTTCTGCTGTTCCGACAGAACAGTTTGTTCCAAACCATAACAGCCGAAGAAGGAGTGCATTACAAGGTGCTAAAGGTTTTGATTCTTTTTACAATTCCTTGCAGCTTAGTTGCAATGCATACATGCTTTGGGTTACTGTGTTTGGAGGTCCCTAGATTCAAAACTGGTTCCCCTCGATCCATGGCCAAACATTTCATGTAATTTCTCTGAGGTTGGTTGAGTAGGTTTTGGAAACGCTGTGCTATGAGACAACCAGACCAACATCACGCACAACTATGCAACCATTCATTTTCTGCTGCTTATGCACGACTAGGTCCCATTGGCAGCAGGCTAAGCAAGGTAGTCCAGACATCCCCATCCCCAGCAACATTTTCCACCTCCGCCTGGCCTGGGGGATCCTGAGGCGTACCCAAGCCTCCCACTCCCACTCCCACTGGTGCCTGGCTGGTGATTCACCTGATCCCCAGTCCTTATGCCTGCAGGTGGTGGGCCCACAGGGAATCAATCACAACAATCAAAACTAATAAATACACGTAACTAATATCAAACTGGACGGACTTTCCTTCCTCCCAGGATTTTATTTTATTATTTTTTTTTTTTACAAATCAAGGATGTGACTTCACCAACAGCCAAAAACAACTGGGCAGCAGATGAATACAATTCCCGAGCTTCCAAGTGTTGAGTGAAGCAACGTTTCGACCATCAAGGTTTTCACCAGGGTTAAAAAAAACCCCCAACAGATCAAGACCTTGCATGTCAAAAGGTTGCCAAATTAAACAATATTCAGTGTGTGGACGTCTTGTCTTTCTCAATCACATGATAAAACCACCTCATAATTTCATGACAAAACTGTCCACTCATTGTGTATTCAAATACGTCCTGTCATGTCCTGTCATATGTAACAAAGTGAAAACACAGAGAAACATGCCTGATCATCAATATAAAGAGCTGACCACTAAGAGCTTTTCCTCCAGTAGTATTATTACTGCTTTTATAACCTTGTGCCCAGCTGGCGTGGCTGTGTAAGTTCTGCTGACCACTGCAACATAAACCAGCCGTGTATATTCCTGAGTTAGATCGGACATGTTGAACATTTTAAGGCTTATCTAATCCATAATCCCCGGCTCTCCACCTTCTCTGTGTTCCCTCCCTGCAGAGGTAAACACTGAGTGTGTAAGTTTCTACAGCGACCAGAACTCTGTTTCACTTGCAGACTAAACAAAAACACTTTTCTATGCCAGCGTCAGAGAGACTTTTTCTACGCCAGCGTCATGTTAAAGAGAGAACAAAAGAAACACATAGTGAAGGTGCATGCATCTATCTGTGTGCATAAATGTGTGTGTCTAATTCTAAGCAGAGCTCTGTATTTCCTGAAGCCAAGCAGACCGCAGTTTGATCTTGTGCCATGAATGGGCTCAATACACTAATTACAGCCACCTGTGTTTGTGTGTGTGTGTGTGTGTGTGAGGTATGAATAGCTGCTTGAAGGCGGAGGGTGACTGTATGGTCATGAAAAAAAAAAGAAAAGTGACCTGCTGTTTCCATTCTGTCCACACACATACACACATTTAGAGGGGAAAATAATGTAGGTAGAGGTGCTGCTTTCCACTCTCAGGTTAACCTTCAGTGTGTGTGTGTGTGTGTGTGTGTGTGTGTGTGTCAGGCCTGTTGCCTTCACTTTGGCCTCAGACATGTCTCACAACCTGGCAGCAGCATGTCTGGTCTGTCTGCCCAGCTTAACATACAAGAAAACTCAAATCTACTGGGCCCATTCTAAACTGTGTGAGAGAGAGAGATTGGGCGAGTTGTTTTATTGATCGATCAAACCACCATTGTGTTCAAATTGCTGGCTTTGAAGCTATGTTTTCCATGTGTGCAACAAGGCCTGATGATGCACATTTTCACCTTTGTAGTGTGTGTGTGTGAGACAAACTGCATCATTCCAGAAAAGCCACAAGTAAAATAATCTGAAATGGACAAAAAAGATATTTATATGTCCCAGACTAGATTGGGAGAATAGCTGAAGATGGATAGCAGACGACTACTTGTGTGTTCGATCAGGAAGCTAAAAACTACACACACATGTCCTTGTCGATAAGACAGGCAGTTTTATGGCAAAAGTAATAAATATTAATATGATCAGCTGAAGACATCTGGCGTTCTTGTGTTGAACTCCTCAACAATGTAAGGCAATGAAGTGTTTCCTTCAGAGTACAGTTGGCTTAAGATGAAGGTCAGGCAGTAGTGTTGAATAACAACAACAACAAAAAAATGTCACTGAGAACAGCAAAGCTCCCAGTTCCCAGTTCCTCTTGACAAAAACCAAAAATAAGTCAACGCTTCCAGGTAACTAATTCAACCCAGGGAGCAGAGTTTTGGCTAAAACCCAGGAGAAATAAAAACCTGTTCCAGGAAGTAAAATCTACCACTCCAACGGGCTGAAAATAGTTCCAGACCTCTCAGCATTGCAACGTTTTATGGATCCACTGTACAGCTGTTATTACATTGCCTTCCCACCCTAACCCTGTCCTTTTCTATGTTAATTCACATTATATTTTCAGTGCCTAGTTAGTGCCCATACTGACTCAGGATGAATAGCAGAGTGAGGTCACACTGCACAAGTGTGATTTTATGCTGCATTGACTTGAGATGGGCATTGCTTGTAATGTGAAGAACTTCTAACTGTTAAGGTGTTCACTTCATCTTCTTTTACGTAGATTGAAAAAGAGACTTCATGACAAGAAAAAGAGCTCCTTTGTTTGTTTGCATTTTTGTTTTCCTCTAAAGACGGATGGCGACGGTCTCCTTGCGCTCGCTCTGCTCTTCGGGTTTGTAGTCTTCACTGTCTACAATGACACAAATTTTGGGACATGAGCACAACATGAAATCTATGTCGCTTGGCCATGCAGATTTGGGCTCATGAGGACAATTTTCAATTTCGACAGAAAACTGGACGTTCTGTTTTCAACTTTTGTACTGTAAGTGTGTACTTCCTGTACAGATGTCCACCTACAGCACAGTGAGGAGAGACTCGAGGGGAAAACCTTTATACCTTTAGATAGATAACAGATTCTCAGCAATCAAACTCCACTGTTGCTGCTGGAAAAATCAAATGTGTACATCTGGCCAATTATCCACAAGAGAAAACATTTAGCACCACAGAAATGTACTGCACACAACCAATAGCTTCTCTTTTTTCACTCTGTGAAAGTCTGATTTCTGACTCCTGACACCGACCTTCCTGCAAGAAGACAAAAGAATGGACCTTGTTTTTCACAAAAGATCGATAAAGTATTATATTATACACTGCTTGTGACTTGTCTTTCAGTGAACCTTTTTGCTGCCTCATGTTAGCATTGAGTGGAAGAAAGAGAGAGTTCAACTGTTGCTTCTAGCTGACAATGCACAAATCCTGCCCCATTCAATCTCCATCTAATATTATCCAAATACACAAGATGTGATTAACATGCCACATTTTTATGGAGGGTTAATAAGCCAGATCCATTTTCCAGCAGAGTTACTCCGAGATTCAGCTCTGGTATATTTTCAGATGCTGCAGCCAAGCATGGGCCATTTACCCTTGGCGGTCAGATTTAGGTTAACAACAAGGCCTGGGTTTGGTTATGAGATGAAAAGTGTGGAGAAAAGCAGCAGTGCGAAAATACACGAAGCACCCCAGCCTCCTCCAACGCTGAACATGGACTGTGTCCGAGCGTAAAATATCAACAGAGCGATGAAATAACATACAGGCACGAGGCACAAGTGGTTCCACACACTCTCTCATAAACGTCACACTATGATGGGGTTTATGAGTTCTAAAAACATACAGTTAGGGATCAAGTTTTCAGTTTTCTATGTGTGTGCGTGTTTATAAAACAAAAGCATCTGGTTAAATTTGTTTCATATTTTTAAGTGTCTTTCTTCTCTTTGTTTCATTTGCTCTTCTTTTTTCTATATGCATGTTCAGTGCACGCACTTATTCATGTTTTACATCCGCGTTCACACTCCACTGATGGAGCAACAGGGTCAAGTGTGGAACACAGACTAAAATAGAGGAATCAACGCAGGAATCTGGCAAACACACAGCTGCAGCTGAAAGCCTTGACCCTCCACCCAGCAGATTGTCGTGATGGAGGCGATCCAGTCAAGGACAGGAGTGATTCAGTGGAATTACTTCATGTCTGCTGGGGGAGGGGGGCTCTGACATCACAGATGTGATGTTTGAGTCAACGTACAGTATATAGGATATGCAGACAACATATTAAGTTGAAGGCATAAAAGCAAACAGTCTGTGAAGAGCTGCAGATGGTCTTGTGTGGCCCAAAGGGGATGCATTCGGCTGTAAACCACACAGACACGGTCTTAAAGGAAAATCACATAAAATGACACAAGCAATGATTCTCAACATCTGTATAATACAAGAGAATTCCTACTAATGTGATGAAGGCCAATGAGTAAAAACAACAGTGACTTTATTTCATTCATGTCTACCAGATGTGCATCACACACTGTTACCTAAAACAATGTTAAACAATGTTATCACTAATGTACTTTCAGTCTGATTTAGTCCTGTGGCCAATGTCTTCAGTGACTAAAATAACTCAATCTCCCTAAAAACAGATTCCTTACAGCCTTAACAACCTCAGTTATCTCCACTCATATCAGTATTATTACAGCACTCCAGGCCTGTTGAGTTTTTGAAAGGTATTCTGGAGCACTGGTGTAAGATAAGTAAAACTTAGAACTGCTCACTGTTAAGGTGCAGAAGGCGCACTGTCTGTTTAAGATGCAGAGGCCAGATATATTTAGTAATTTGCTCCAACCTAAAACCATCCTGGCTTGTAAAATCTACTGTCATATCCCAAAATAGATGACGTCCCCATCAGCAAAGTGTATCCTCTCTCCTGTCTGAAGGTCTATGCGCAACAGGAGGCAGAAACTTCACAGTAATTCCTTAAGGATGATGGATGAAAAAACTTAATGCTTGTGGCCCCCATATATAATTGTTAAACTGCTGTAATTGAGTGAGTTATTTATTATTATTATGCAATTGAATGCAAGTATAAGGTGTGTGTATTTGTGCATTAAATATGTATACATGTACTCATATGTGAGTTTATGTTTATTATCATTAAGTGTGTATGGATGAATGATGATGTTGTCTCCATGCATGTGAACAGGTGTATGCAATGTGTATTTGTGCATGCTGTAAAGGTGCCTGTGTGTGTGGATGCATGTATACAGTATGTCAGTGTGTGCGCTCGTCCCGCTGCCGCCCGTGTAACTCTAGTAAACATCAAGGCAGCGCGTTGTTTTGCTGAATTAACAAATCTCTCACATCCAACGCCACGCGCCGCCTTTGAAACACACACCCCCGGCCTTCGCTCTGCTCTTTGAGCTCGATCAATCTCTACCTCACCCACCCTGCTCTTCCTTGTATCAAATTATACTCCAGTTAAATATCTGCTCATTCGTAGTTTAGTGATTTCTCCCTATTTTACCCTTTTTCTCATCCTACATTCCTGAATTCATTTTCACAAGGCGAGGTGCTGGAGGTCCGAACACAACTGCAGAAAGACTGAATCCCATCAAACTGCACAAGTTTTTCACCTGTTTCCCTTCTTACCTACTTCACCATTATCATAAGTTGTTCTTTTATTTAATCAGTCAGATTCCAATGATCTCCCTTTCTTTTCATATCGGACGTATCATCAAACCACAGCAATTCATTAACTATAAAGCACCAAAAAAGCATTTAAAAGCCTTCAACAGTTAAAAACAAAGAAACAGCTACTTCTTATTAAGCTCTGTATAGTAAATGGGTTACTGCACAAATAGATGAGGTCAATTCAATTAGATAAGACTTCCAGTTGTAAAATAAATACAAAAAATAGAGAAAACAACACATGTTAATATGCTATTTTCATTTATTTTGGGCTTTTTAAAGAGTAATGTGTTTCTTGCTTGTACATAACTGTAATTAAGTGAATACATTTTAACTTGCAGGGCAAATATAAGCTGGTATGTTAACTTTCAGATTCACTGACAGGTGAAGGTCAGTTTTTACATTGTATATTTCTCTAGATGTGACGGCTTCTTCCTGATGCAAGCTAACTCAGGAAAATAATCAAAACAAAATAAATTCTTGGTAATTTCTATGTGACCTAGGTCTCCCTACTGCTGCTTTGCTCAATACTGAGTGCTAAACTCCACCGTGATCCCTACAGGAATGTCAGACAGGCCTTAAAACAAGTCAAACTTCAAAGCGACTACTGAACCTCTTAAGTGTGTCATATGCATGTGCAAAAGTGTGTGCATGAACTTGTTTGCTTTGCACACACTCGCATGTGTGATTGTTTCTGCACAGATCTGCATGCGTGCTCACACGTGTGCCAGCGTGTGTTTACATGCCCTCTGGTACGACTTTGAGCGTATGTGTTGAGAACATGCGGCCGACGTTTTCAACTTCAAAGATGCTGGCACACTCTGCTCTGTGAGGCTACATGCTGACAGGCTGTCTTTGATGAACAACTATTTACAACAATGTAAAACTAACCCGCTCATCATGATGCGCTGCTGGGCAACATTTCAACATGACTCACCCTGAAGCCTGCTTTGTTCAACCCTCATCGGTGTTAGTCAGAGCTGTTTGTGGATTAATAATGCTGCAACTTTTTTTATCAGCGCCCAGTGGGATGCTCTCTTGTGGCTTACTCCCCTGCAATAGTCAGTGTTTTGCTGGAGAACATTGCAGCAGGGCAGATGCTTGCAAATATTTGGTCTTTTAGTCAAGGAGCGTATGTGTACATGCCTGCTCCAAGTTTATACTCTGAAACTGGGTAAAACAAAGTAACAGAATGCATCGGGCAGTTTGCAGTATGCACATGTGGTCAAAAGTGTAAATTTGTGTAAATAAGGCATTTGCAGGCCCTTTAGGCTTGGAAAATCCTTTCAAATGACTATTGGATACATTAAGAAACACACTTTTTACAGTAAAAACAACACACATTTCTTATTTTGTAACACATCGGATGGCATTAAACGTGGCATACCACATGCTCAGAGAAAACCAGTAGTGAAGTGCGGTAGGAGGAGAAGTGTCTTTGACAGCATCTACACATCCTCTTTTCCCTTTCTTTCTTCTTAATTTGGTTTTCAATTGTTGTCAGACCTTTGGTATGCTATGCAGGCCAAGAAGAGTTTCAGCAGAGAACCAAAAAGGACACACTCAGCTAGTCACAGTGGCTTAAAGTTGACTAATTTTGGCATGAAGCGCTCCCAAGTCCCATCAAAGCAACACTCAATATATAGATTGTCTGAGGATGTTAAACTCTAATGAAAGCGTGGTCAACTCTGGAATTGAAAGGAATTTAAAAGGCGCTGAATTTAATCTGCTCAATACAGAATGTGCCAAAGAGGGATATGCGCAGAATTAAATCAATATTTGGAAATTTAGAAAAATTAGACACAAAAAACATCTCAAAATCAAATAATGTAGTACACACACACATACACAAATGCAAAAGAATGAAGAGAAGAGATTATGGTCACAGCAATAGTGTGTCTTTGTGTGTGTGTGTGTGTGTGTGTGTGTGTGTCTGATAGCAGAGGCGCCATCCAACCATCGCTGTGTTTGTCTAAGAGCCATGGGGAAAAATTGCACACAAGCGCACACACACTCACACAACACAGCAAAAACATACTGCGCATGCATTTATGTGAAATATAATGCAGTGGAATGCAGCAACATCATGCAAGCAAGTACATGCAGACACACACACCTGATGGCTCCAAACACGACTAGTCTGTTACAGCTCATTGTCTGTTTCAAATTACACATGATTCCGTGAGATATTTCAGTCAGTATTTATTTAGCTGTAATCACTGTCTGCCCCTCAGCTACGTCAAAGGTCCAGTGTGTAGGATTTCGTGGCATCTAGCAGTGTGGTTGTAGATCGCGACACCCCCGTTTCACCCTTCCCTACGGTGGCCGCTACAAAAAGAAAAAAACAAGGGAAAAAAAGAGAGCACTGCTTCTGAAAAAGCCTCATTTAAAGATTCTGAGTTTCAGGAGATTATACACTAATGAAAACATAATATGTGTATTATATTACATTTTTGGCAAGATTTTGTTTAATTTCGGCCCCTAGGGGTGCCCTATAGCTCACCTGGTAGAGCGGCCCCATCTCCTCCTTGTGTCCTGTCGAATAAAGGCATAACCCCCCCCCCCCACCCCCCACCCCCCAAAAAAATTCCAATATAATTTCTGCCCCTAAACCTGACTAAGGGCATTTTTTTCTGAGCATCTTTTTTCAATTGTTACCAGTGAGGCGAGAGCGTATGCAGCCTTTTAGGAAAGGCGCTGGTGTTGTCACTGTCATTCTTTTTCAGGCAACCAATTATGTATTAAATGCAAGCGTGACCCATCACCTGTTACAATGGTAACCCAGAAAATGGCTTGTTCTGGTCGTGTCGGTCGATCCTGAGCTTTATCAGACAGAAACTACCAAAACAGAGACAGAAAAGCCCATGTGGGACAGATGGGATGAGCACTGATTGGTTGCTGGTGAGTGTTGCACTTTTATCACCCTACATGTTGTAAGCTTGTTTTTCTGTGTTGTCAACCCTCTATTACCACAGTGTTAAGTTAATTACCGAGTTAATGTCATTCAAACCACCTCACCATTAAGCACTTCATCCCAGTGCCTCCCCCAGTGCCCTGCCAGCGCTTTACTGCCAGCAAGCCCTAAATCCTACACAACGGAAGTTTAAATGTTTTAAAAATACAAGTGATAAAACATTTTTTTATCAAACTTCCTGGAGCTGAGACATGGCATGGTGGCAAAACACAGTTTAGTCTACCCGCCTTGACAAGAAAACATTGAATAGTCAACAAGGCTTTATCAAACCCAGATAAAACTCTGGCTTTGGGACACATAGCTGATAAACACATAGCAAGGTAAACCTTTTGGTAAAAGTTTTTCCATGCCTGCTGCTTTTTTTTTGTTGTTTTTTTGTCGCTCTGGATGCGAGCGTTTTTCTGTTGCATCCCGCCTGCTTGTTGTCAGCGAGGTGAGGTTGGAAAAGCCAGATGTAACTGCTGGAATCTGAAGAGACGGAGGGGGGAATCTCTGAGCATAATTCGCTCTTCACTTCGTCATTAAGACTTCAAAGCGGCTACACAAGATATAGGGCCTTTTCAGCGCTGACGCAGCGTTGCATTCTCCAGGAGAGGAGTAGCGAATGAGAGGAGAACAGGGGAGAAAAGAATAGAGAGAGGGAAGAGGAGGAGGGACGTTGCGTGTTGAAGAACCAGTCTTTGATGATGGTGCAAGAGTGAAGCAGCAAAAAGTAGACAAAAGTTTCTAAAACTTCAAAAGAAGCCTTTTTGTAGCGCAAGTCCGCTCTCTCTTTCTCCTTGATTCTTTTATTCTTCCCTCTCCCTCCTCTCTTCAAACATGTCTTTGCTAATTGCCAGACCCTGTTCTGCCCTTCGTAGGCTCTCCACTCCTCTCAGGTCTATTCAGCAGGGGGGGGTTGTTACAGCGGGAAGGCCTAATAACCCGCTCTGAGTGGGACAATGGAGCCTGCAGGGCCAACTACAAAATCCCAGCCCTAATGAGGAAAGACTCCTTCAGCGAACAAGCAGGTCTGTCAATAGACTTGCCTATTATGGAGTTACGGGGTGGAGGTGTGGAGGTGGGAGGGCCAGAGGCATAAAGTGTGTGTGTGTGCTTTTGGAGTTCAAGTCATGAGTGAATCTGTCTAGATGAGAGACATTAAGTAATAAAATAAAACAGAGTATAAAATTGAGGAAAATCAGAGAGAGAAAGAGGAAACAAGTGTGTGTGTGTGTGTGTGTGTGTGTGTGTGTGTGTGTGCTGCTGCCTCCCGAGGGTAACAACAGTGAACAGGACAATTCCTCCAGACCGCATAATGGCCACTAAGCTGTCTATTCAGAAGTACACGGCTCCCCCGCTAACTGCTCTGATCAGACTTGAATACTCGCGCTCACCCACTCTCACTTCTTTCCGTCTTTCCTTCTAACATTTTCTAAATCTTTCTGTCTACAGACATGACATATATCACCCACAACAAATTCTACAAAAAACAAGAAACTACAAAATCCTTCTCCGTATCTTCTCAGTCACAATTCTCTCTAGAAATATCCAAATTCAAGGGATCCTCATCAAAATATATCATGTTTATTTATGTCAAAAAATTGTCTTGATATATCAATTTATCTATCTATCATGCTCCCTGCCTCCTCATCTTTTTTAATCCCTTCTCTCCTCTCCACTTCTGCCTCCTGCCAATCTTTTATGCAGTATGTATGTGTGTGTGTGTGTGTGTGTGTGTGTGTGTGTGTGTGTGTGTGTGTGTGTGTGTGTGTGTGTGTGTGTG
>JBBPCS010000204.1:11368489-11382995 GCA_037974645.1 Hollardia meadi | reverse complement strand
GTGTGTGTGTGTGTGTGTGTGTGTGTGTGTGTGTGTGTGTGTGTGTGTGTGTGTGTGTGTGTGTGTGTGTTGTAGTATGGCGGTCTCACCTCAAGCCTGAACCCAGTGTAGCCGCGGGGAGAGTTGGGCATTTATGATGGAATTCTGTAATTTTCAAAACTGTGGTTTGAGTTTCACTCTTTTTAACAAGCTGGTTTGGGCACTGATAATGGAAAACGGCTGCAGAGAGAGCGAGAGAGCGAGAGTGGGCAAGACAGAGAGAGAGAGAGCCTTTTGGCAGCCTTTGTATTCACTTCCCATTTTTCAAATATGTTTTTGCCGTTTTCTCTTCTGGGACGTTTCACATTATCATTTCTGTGCTAGTTAGAGAGCAAACTCTGGACAGCGAGAGGAAAAGTTGGAAAAACATGGATAAAAAGTGGGCATGAGACACATTAAAGTTGAAGTGGAACCCATCAATCTCACCGAGTGCCATGAAAACAACCCCAGAGGCAGAACCAGAAATGACTCGGAGTAGAACTTGAAAACTTGTCTCCTGTATTAGTTACAAGTTGCTGTTGGTCTGAGAACCAGACTGGATGTGACTAAACTGAATTTTTAAACTTGCTGTTAAGTAAATGTGTTTTTTTTATCTGCTTGCCATTAAGTTTTTATGACACCCTTCTCACTAATTATCCATAAAATCAATGATTCTATTAATGATTCGTACACTGAAAACTTTTTTTTAATTTGTTTGTTATGTAACCAACTACTAGAAAATAAATGTATAACCCTAAATGTCTAAAATACACACCAAATACAAATAAATACACATACAATATATGTACTGTATGTATGTATGTATGTACAGATAGAGGTCTGTATAGGAAGGAAACTCAGACCTGAATTGGGCTGAAATACCTGCGTTTGAAACACCAAACTCACTCTGATTCATGCAGCCAAACCTGAAACTCAAACTCGACCACACACTTATATTCGACCACAATATAACACTTATATTCTCCTCCTCCCCCCCACACACACAAGCAAACCGCTTGATTTAAATGCAAGTTACGTTTCTTCCCAAAGGAAAAATAACTAATCTGGACGGTCGTGTAGCCAGATACATAGTTCGGATTAATCTTAACTCAAATAATGGAAATTTTTGAACAAATTGAATGTATTTCTAAAGGTAGTTATGTACAGTACTACATAACATAACACAACACTACATAAAAACAACAACAACAAATCATTTGCCAATCCTTTTTGACATACAGTCAATTTAAAACAGTACAAAGACAATATATGTAATGTCCTCAACCACATTGATATTCTGAATTTGATGCCACATTTCAAACCAGTTGGGACGGCGCAATAAAAGACCAAGAAGTTGTTGTATGCTTAAAAAAACAAACATCTGTTGGGAAGATTCCACAGGTAAACAGGTTCATTAACAGGTGATAGTATCATGATTGGGTATGAAAGGCTCAGTCGTTCACAATAAAGGATGGGGCGAGGTTCACCACTTTGTCAAACACATGATTGCATGAAGGATATTACTACCTGGACTCGGGAACACTCACAATGTTGTGAGTAAAAACTGTTTTTATTTGGAATCTACAAAGCGCCCCGACTTTTTCGTAATCAGGGTTGTACCACCAGTATCACCTGTCTTCCACTGAAATACAATAGTTGCAGTACCGTATAACATCTTGCTTCGCAAAATATGTACAGTTTGCAGGAAACAACAGCTTTGCTTCAAGCAGAAACGTCTTGTTCCACATCTGGATGCCAGGTAGTATGACCCCCCGCTGCACCTAAACACACGCACATTACCACACACATAAACACACGCACACATATATACACCTCTCGGTTCAAGCGACCATGGGGGCCTGTGAAGCCGACGGGAGATATTTGGCCCTCAGACTGGGAAAATAAAAAGTGTAATGTAATGGAGCCAGCTGTAAAAGCACAGAATGGTACAGAACAGAACTTAACTGGAGATTGCCTCACCTAGTGTGACTTAGTATAACCAAACCTGAGACTGGACTGATTCCAGGTCAGCTACAGCCTCAGCTTGCCCATCGATGACATCTGGTGTAGGATAAAAGCCGTTTGTTATAAGAGTGTTTGAGACTTTATACGGCAATGACACAATGAGATGCTCTTGTTGGCAAAGGCAGTTGGTTGTTGGTTTTGTGTATTTAATGTAATCAAAGTATAATTTGCTTATTTATTTCTCATGCAAGATATAAAAATCAACTTAGTTTCTAACTCTGTACCTATTTCTGGACTTGCATGCCTAACATATACTGTTTTTATGTCTGCACCATGTCAGCACCATTACAAAATGGACATTTGGAAAATTGAATTTCCTCCAAATTCGACTCTTTTTTGAATAAAAACATGAGGGTTTGGACAATGCTTGGCCACACAATATGAGTTTGTTAACATCATTAAAGACCCACATTATTATCGGTATATTATTTTATATCCAATTAGCCCTTCCATCCATCCGTCCATCCATCTGTCCATCCATCCCTTGTGAAAGGCCCTTGTGAAAGTGAGTGCCTGAGTGCCAAATGTATAAACTTTATAACATGTTCCCAAATCAGGCCATATTATTCAAGTCATTGTAAGAATAATATCGAGGTTGTAGGTGTTCATCTATGCACTATACCATTGGTGAAAAATGGAGAATGCATTCAATTTTTTTTTATTTTAAATCAAATCAAAGAGCCACAGGCCGGAGCATTTTTCTAATTTTTTCGAGTTCATTCAGCAAAGTACTGCCAGGACTGGATGACCTCATCTCCTAACATACTGTTTGTTAACCAGTAAATTTCTTCTGCACGACACAAAAGTCACACAGCAACACTGAGACCCAGAGCTACCTTGGTTGTCCACCTGTAAATCAGAGTCCTGGGTCGAAGTTATCAGCCCGGCTGTATTTATTGGCTGTGAACGCTGCTACAGGTCCACAGGAATTCCACAGAATTACTACAAATATGACTAACTGCCTTTTACTCCCTGCACACTCACCAGTTCACTCATGAAAGTATGTGAATGTAGGTGAAGTCACACACGAGCCCATGCAGAAAGCCATTAATTTTATACAGTTTACCATTCCTGCAAAAAAAAAGAAAAGAAGCCTAATCAGATGATTTACAGGGTTCTTCAGACTGCGTGTACTTCAACATTCTCCTTTTATATTAGATTCAGGTTTCTGTTATGTTTTACTTTGTCTTTATAGGCCAATTTAGAGCCATTGAGCTGCCCCCATTAATGCCTCCCCATGTGTTGTACCTCTGGTCTATAAAGGTTTAATAAAACTTTTTCTTTCCATTCTGATGATGTTTGAGCCACTGTGCTAACTTAATACTTGAATTATTCAACAAAAGGTTACATTTTGGATAGATGGATAAATTGATTGATCACTCAATTAATACATTAATATATAAAGACGGGAAGGTGTAAAGAAGCTTAGAATTAAACTGGGAGCACTAAATCCTAATTAACCTATGGTAATCTTGCTTAGGTAGTATTTATTTTAACGTGTGTTCACACCGTAAGAAATTTGGTTGACTGGTCTTGAGCGTAAGTTGGTCTGATACATTTATTGATCGCTATACAAAAGTACTCCTACCAATACCCATGCAGTTTTATTAGGCTGATAAGATTTCAGGGACTTCACCAGGGTCCTGTTCTTCGCACAGCGTACGCAACATTGATGATTTGACACTAGTCTGGAAACCATCTCTGAAATGTCAAAAATGATTTGACATGTACTTTGAGCTTTTAGTTTGACCAATGTCCTGTCGAGATCGAGAGGTTTTGGCTGTACTTTTGGGCAGCTCCCATGTTGTCCATCTTTACTTTAAAGTCATTGTATTCAATAATCGCAATGGCTGCAATGTAGAGTTTTGCGTGCTTGTTTTTACTTCTTATGTCTATAAAAGCCTCTTTTGTGCTGATAAGTCAGAAAACAACAGGAAACACATGAATGATATGACATGGCACAACCTTGATCTTCTTTTCCACCTCTGCTCATCCTTGCAAACAATCACATACACAAACAAACACAATACCTCGGCCTTTCATACTCACACTGAAATGCACAGACAACAAAGACTCGCCTTCTCCCCTCTTTCTCACTTGTAAACACACACGCAAAGACCCTGTTCTATGGTACGATGAACATCTCTTATCTGATATCATCGCTGTTTTCCCAGATCAACTTCCTTAACGCCACACCTCACACAATAGAGCTCCTGTCTGTACCTGCGATAGGCAATCTCTGCAGTGATAGTTGCACAGCCACGGCAGTGAAAACATCCTTTCTCTGGTGCCAAAGTGTCATGACCCCCTGAGATATAGTAGCATGCGTGTGCACAAGTGTAAATATGTACTGCGAGTGCATGAAGAGCAGCTACAGACAAATGCCACAAAACATGGATATAGTCAAAAGTACATTGAGGGAAAGGTTAGATTTAGCAGGTTGTGCGACCAAAAGAACAGACTTCAGTTTAAAAGTTACAATGTCAAGTTAAAAGATAATCACACAGTGTTTGGAAGAGCAATGTGACTGTGAGGATACAGTGCTGTTCAATACAAGTGAAAAGAGTTACTTCAAGCATCCAGACCTCTGAAAATCAAAGTCCTCTTGCTTTTATGTATAGAACAATGTTTATCAGTAGAAAAGATGAGAATAACTGGTTCTTACCTTCGTACAAGGTATAAACCTATGCACATAAAAACCTAGGTTGAAAAATCAGCTATGATTTCCATTGAAGTTTCAGAATCACTGAGCTTAAGATGCCATTGCTGCATGGCCAGAAGCTAAAGATTACACTTTGCAAAAAAAATGAGAAAAAGTTTAGCATTTTAAATAAAAAATTTAAATCAAAATAAAAAAATATATTTTTGGGATTCTAGTTCCGTTTTGGATAAATTAGGCTACCATGACATGTTTTTTTTTGCTATTGCAACAACAAACCATAATGAATTTGCTATTGCCCCTTGACTGGTTTCTTCTCCACAGCAATGACAGCTTTGCAGCCTGTGGGTATTGAAATATTTACAGCCATTTACCATTTCAAACTGATGTAAAAACGTGATTTCTCAGACAGAAAATAGAAATAATTACAACTGATAGCCGTAACATAAAACTATACTTCTGGAGCGAGGATCTCTCCAAATTTTCAACACAATTACATCACTGCTCAAGGGGCCAAAAAAAGCCAAAACCAAACAAACCAAAACACCAAGAAGAATGCTCTCATTTGTAAAAAAAAGAAAAAAAAAGGCCTGTCATGGAGACAGAGCCTCTGGGAGGGAAATTTGAAATAACCTAGTATGATTTCACACCAAAGATAATATGAAGAAAGTTGCTCAAATATTGGTAGGGACAATTATGTCCTTCCAAAATATTAGTAGGTGGCACACAAACATTAGCAGCAGGTAGAAACACTCACATACCCAAACAACACATACCCAGACAACCGTATGGGACAGACAGATGGAGACAAAGAAAGCTGCACATGTACTGATAACTCACACATGAAAGCTTGACACACCCACACACACCTCCATGTGTTTGGAGCTGTTTCCACGGTCACTGCTCTTTGATCCTGAACGCAACATCTTTGTTTACTGGCACTGAAGATTATTACTGTTGCAGAGAGACTGTAGCTTTTTTTCTGCCTTGTTCAGTGTGACTGAGCAGTATGGCCAGTTTGTCTATTTAAGTATTTTACCATGTGCTGCTGTCCTGATTTAATTACATGAGCACTCAGGATAATGTCAGATGGACAGCAACATCCAGACCACTGGCAGGGGCTTCATTAGCAGCCCCGGAATTTAGACACACCTCACCTTGATCCTCTTTTCTCTCAGTTCAAAACTCTAAACCCTGTTCAGAAACATATCAAACTGCTGCGGAACAGTTATAATGTCAAACCCAAAACCTTAAGTGATACCACAAAAACACTGCCGTTGGAATGCATGGGATTACCGGAGCTCAAGCTCCGGGGCCCAAAGACGTGAAAGGGCCCATGAGGCTCGGGGGGGAAAACATATAATTCACAGGGAGGAAAAAAAAAACATGCTTAACTTTTGTGTGCTACTCGGGGTAGTTGTCGGGGAGGGGTGGGCGTTGCTTAATATCTTGAAAAGCCACTGTGATTGTTAAATGAATGACGTGTGTCTTTGTTGTGTAGTGAATGGGTTGCTGTTCTTCAACTGTTGCACATGGGACGTGTGGCTTGAGTGGACATTTACATACAAAACGCATGAGCAAAATGCCTGGAAGTGGAAGTGGGACTCAAAAACACAAAAATCAAAGAAATAACAGCAAGAGTCATTGCCATTAACAAAAATCCCAAAGCTGACTGGATATTTCAGCCCTGAGGTCGAGACAACTGAAAGCCCTCCAGCAGCAGTAGAAGCAGAGCCAGTGGCAAGTGAAACGACAAGGACACTGACTGAATTACCACCCGCTTCCACTGGTTTGGTATTTTGCAGGCTATGCCTCAAGTAGTTAGCTAACTGCCTAATTAGCTCTGCAACATTTGCCACTTAACATTGATGTCACAGGAAAGTGACATTGTTAGAGCCCTGGACTATATTTACTTTAACTGTAACTGCCACGTGTAAAGGACGTTTTAAAGGTAGGAACAGACTTAAATGTGGTTGATTAAATTCGTGCAGTATATCCTTGTGCTTGCATCACTCGTAAGTGGACAGACGGATTGTATGTGTTTTGCCTTTGGGCATCAGTGTGCACTTTTATTGTGGTCATTTAAGCATGAACTTATTAGGCATGCGAGCTGACTTGTACCTTTTGGTGACGCAGTTCCTCTATGTTATGTATGCTTCACTTATTATGGATTTATAATGATTGTATGACTTTTATTTGGTGCTTTAACAGCCATAAAATTAAACTGCAGTTATGAGTGACTGTTGATGCATTATTGTATGTCAATTAAGCGTGGCTTATGCTTGCGCAGGTTGGATGGAGCGAATGTTGAGACGTGATGGTGCTTGGAGAGGTTAGTGAGGGCCTTGAAAAAGTTGTAGCCCTGGGGCACAACATCGTACTTTAATGCAGCCTTGCACAAAAATGGCTCTTATGTCTTTGGTTTCGGCTGTTTAAGACGCAGTTTCAAAGGCTTTCCCCTCCTGCCAACTATAAACTTCCACATGTGTCACATTTCTCATAATTTCAGACTGCAGGATGCGACGCGTACAGTGAGAGAACATGAACTATGTATGTGTGCTGTAGGTAAGACCACTGCCAACCAGAGAACTGGAACCAACAGTTTTCAGCAACATTTGGCTTCAACCCAGCCCTTAAAAAGTGCAGCTGCGTCCTAATCAGCCAGTTCTACTTCTCTGGCTGAGCTGTGTTTTCTGCATACAAAATAATTCATTAATGACATTTTCATGGGATTCCTGTACTAAAATTCTCATCACAGTTTTATGTTTGTTCCTGCTAGCAACCTGCCTGCTAGCCTACAGATGGCGGAGACCATGGTTAGCTTGCTATTTAATGCTACCTAACATGGTTTATCTGTTAACATTATTTTCCAGAGTGGCTGCTGGCGTTCAATAACTGCAGGTTTTCATTTAAAATCATTTTTTGGTTTATCTTATTGGAATGGTACATACAATTATGTTATGGTGGTCATCTGAAAGACTCCATTTTTGCTCATGCTTGAGGTATGGACTGACGGCTCTGATAACTTACCTTTGTCAGCACAATTCTAGTGTGATGAGTCAAAAGTTTCTTGTGGAAATTACAAGGTAGAATTACATGTTAGAAATTGTTAGGTATCCTGGGACAAAACAATACCTACTGGGTTCTTGGCCTTAGATTTCACATGAAGAAGATCATCTGAAACTGCCAAAAATGTTGATGCAGCATAAAACATATTTTTTGGCACCACAGCCTCTAAGTGACACGCAGTGATTCGGAAAAGTTTGCCTTTTAGTTTGACTGCAGGAAGCTCCAGGCCTGCACACTCGAATAGCCACAACAACCGTCCTTGCAGAAAAACAGCTGGAGAAGTAAATGCACCACAATCCGCTGAATCATCTCGATATGCCCAACTACAGTGAATATTGCTTTCTGCCTCTGACATCTTGTGTCTTCAGGTGAGACTCCACACATTTCTCTTTAAAATTAAAACAGCTGTTTCTGAGAACCTGAAATCTAATCTTGATAAACATTACTCATGGAATGGGGTGATTTACTTGTAGTTTACCTAAATATGTATCTACAAAGGTTACAGACAGCGACATGAAGTTGTATGGCTCTGTTTTGATTCTCTGTTTTACTGGGTCATATTTCATGATTGTATTGATAGACTGGCTTTCGTCTATAATCTCCATTCTTCTCGTCAGCCTTTCCTTCATTCTTATCCTTTAATTTTTCTTCTCCTCTTCCGTCCCGTTTAACTTTAACTTCATTGCGTTAATCTTTGCCCTTTCACTGCCCCACTCATCATTTCTTTCTCATCTCATTGTTTACCTCATTGAATTGTTGCCTTTAATGTCATTCTTGCTACTCATTCACTCTGTATATTTATGCTATATTAATATACTCTGTATTATATTTCACTCACAATATTTCACCCGGTTGCGTCACTAGTTTTGGCTGCTTTGATCATGTTTTCATGATAGTTTATGTTCTTCAATTAATTCATTTATTTTCTTTCACCAACTCCCTCTGCTTCATTAGACTTGTGAGTAATTGTTGTTGTGGTAGTGCTGGCAGCTGTGCAATTGAACTAGTTCATAATGTGAATTATAATGGAGAGATACTTCATGAGCCATATTACCTCAACTCTGACAAAGCATAAACCTGGCCTGCAAGACTTCCCTAACTAACTTGACTAAAATGTTACCGCCGATACATTTTTGGATTAGTTGAGCCTCCAAGGAAAAACTATGACATACGCTTGGATTTATGTTATTTGTGTTTCTCTAGTTGGGAGTAAATCTGGTCAAAATCTTTTAACGTGTATCCACCCTACCTCTTGAACTCTGAGTTCTTACATCTGGGTGTAATCTGTTTGCTTTTCTTTGATGACGACAATCAGTGGAATGATGAAACCTGAGAGAGAGAGAGAAAGAGAGAGAGAGAGAGAGAGAGAGAGAGAGAGAGAGAGAGAGAGAGAGAGAGAGAGAGAGAGAGAGAGAGAGAGAGAGGGGGGTTCAAAAAGGTATAACAGAGTAAATATACTGTGAGAGAAGAATTTTTTAACACACTTTGGAGCTTGGTTTTTAGTAAATTATCCTGACTTTTATTCCTTTTTTTTAATGGGTTGTGTTTTGAAATATGACAAAGCCTAAAATGGCACACTGGGAAAAATCTATGCACAAGCGGAAAGATAGAGAGAATGTGAGAAAGGGAGAAGAGAAATAAAGGAAATGAGCTTGTGTGTTACATGAATTCCTCTGTGTAAAACACAATATCTGGAACTTATTCTTTCTCTGATGGCAGCGATCAGTCACACATAATGAAAACACAAAGAAAGGAGCAAATGAAACAGGAAACATGTAAAATGAACTCCTGATTAGATGTAATTTGAATATACAGCATGTGTGGAGGAGATCTTTCTTTTTTTTGTGTCCCATTCTTTCTGTATATATAATATATGCACATGCATTTACACACACAAACACGCTTTTCTGACCTCTTCTGTCGATCATTTCTTTCTGTTAATTGAATATGGACATATGTCTCTCTCTTCCTCATTGTCTCGGACAGACATTTACTTTTTCACTTTGTCTTATTTCACAGCATTAAATGATGTATTTTATATTAACGTTAACTCAACTTTTCTGCCCCCTCCCTCTTTATTTTCCTTGCAGAATTTGTTTGTGAAGACCCATTTGAAACAAACAAATCCAGGAACGTGCATCACCCCTTGCTTGTCGGCTGTGAGCATGTCAGTGCTCACAAGCTAGCTTGCTCGTTAGCATTGTGTAAATAACCAACCGACCACTTTCTCCATCCGCGTTTGCAGCCTACCCCTAATCTTGGAGGGAAAGGGAATACCAAAGAGGGATCCCAGAAAAGACATTAATGACCTCCACAGATATTTATCATCACCTGCTAACGACCTACCACACACAAATTGAGCAATTGTGAGCTGAAACAAAGTGATAGATGAAGTTACTAACGTGTTCCCCACAACCTGATCCGCAGAGGGGGAATAACACTGGGCAGCTGTAACTTCTCTAAATATGTTGACTGTTGTGTCAAGACTATGATCAGTCCTTTGATATACCATATTGTGCTGTAAACTAACCTCTCTATCTGTGAATGATACCATCGTCTGGGTGGTCAGGGAACTCCCCGGAGGAGATATCAGATGATAAATGAGGCAGAAATCCTGTTTTTGTTTCTGGTTATTTCATCTCATCACCTCCCTGGAAATTACAGTGCATTATTAAATGTTCTCTCTTTCATATCCTTTTAGATTTATGTGTCTCAGAAGTCTGTTTTTCAACTTGTGAGCTTAACTTTTTTTTTTGCTGGCTCAGAATTTCGCTTTATAAAATATTAAAATTTTCAGGGACTTTCTGGTGAAATGTGAAGACCAACAGTTATTGAAAATATAGTCCTTAATGGCCAACACAGATTCTGGCAGAACATTGCTGGTGGCTGACAACCCGTTGTCAGTGATTTGGTGCACATTTACATTCTGACCCTATTGTCTTAAATATACTTTATAAAAAGATGATTATACGCTAAAAATTCTGGGCTCTTCAGTAAGGTCACATGGTTTCACAGCTCTTGGGTCAGGTCTTGTTTTGCTTGAAGCAATATGTTGGCCACTCAAGATCCTTGTTGACATGCAGGCGCAGTAAAAACCCTGTTCCTCAGGGTGTGAATCGAATGTATCTTTAGTCGGGGATGGGGACACTTTGCATCACTGAGGCCACATGGCCTAAACATGGAGACACTCCACTCGTGAAATACAGTAAAAGATTTGGGTTTCCTTATTATCTGTGGTAAATTAATTTACCTGGGATTTTAGCAAACATAAAGGTCTCTCAAATTTGTCGTAATGTGGACCACGTAAAGCCCTTTTAGGCTTTAATTGTGATTAAGGGCAATAAAAATAAACTTCACTAATGCGTTCTACAGTTCAAGAAAAACACGTTACAGCTTTTTGGTGTCATGATGAACTTTGAATAAAATACCGTAATCCACACAGATCAGCCACGAGCAGAATAATTCTCTGTTAAATTGTACTTGGTGATGTATTTATGTGATATTATGTACGCTGAAAACACATACTGTAGTTTGAATATAGGATTAGGATATAGGTCTGCTGTTTTGAGTCCTTCGTCGCATGGGTGTACTGGGTTTGTTTGTAACCGGTACCCGGCGGGGTACCCGTTGTACCCCAATCTTCTCTTTCTGTGAACTTTGCCACTCTTATTCTATGTTACCCAGCTTCCTCGCCACCTTCAAAAAAAAAAAAAGTTTTCTGGTAAGGATGGGCTGATAGAAAACATAACATCAGAGTGTGGGGTAGAAATGTGCTTTATATGAATGAATATACCATCCATGTACAGAAAAGAGTATGTGTGTGTGTGTGTGTGTGTGTGCGTGTGCGTGGTGTGTTAGCAGGTGGTTTGTGTGAACTTTCGGTTTGACTTCTCATTATTTAAAGCGGATGTAAAGTAGAAACATTCCCTTCTTATGTGGTCTGTATCGCTCAACACACAGAGAATCAGACACAACGTCATGCCAACACAGAGAGACCACGTGAATGCATGGTAATGTGTGTGTGTGCACGACTGTATGACAGTGAAAGCCTCCCTTCTCTACATTCAGAGATATACAGCGTGTTGATAAAGCTTTGAATCTGAGCCCAACAAAATGAAGCACAAAAAAAAAAAAATCTGCTTTTTTTTATTGAATAAGTTCAGCTACGATGGAAACATCATTAGTCATCCAGACATCAGTACGCATTAATCTTACTCTGGGAGAGGGCGGGCAGAGGAGACATCATTCTTAAAAACATTCTCCTGTACAAATGTTATGACAACCATGTCATTTTTCACATATTTTTAATACCACAAAGAGTCTTAAATATTCTGTCTTGGGAGAGATAATCTGGTGGTCCGAGTTTTTGACAAAGTGCCAACAGTTACAACAGATTTGACCTTTCTCACTGTAGGACCTCCATCCTGCGTGTTCACCTTTTCTACCCAACTTCTTACCCGAATCGGCTCATTTCTCCCCCATTCGTCACTTCTACTTATCTGATAACTTTCTCCTTCAGTTCGTTCATCCTCCAACTGTTTTTCACACGTCTCGTCACATCTTGTAAATTCATAAAACTGCGATCTTTTGTTTGATCCGTCTGCACACCGAAACATCTAAATAGGCTGATTTACCAATGACTCCCATAATGACATACAGTATATGACCGTTGTGCATGAGCGTTGGAGACCGGCGGCAGGTGTACGGGACCTTCGTCGCCACGTGGTTAACGTTGTGAAATGGTCGCAGGTTGTTTAGGTGTAGGCACCAAAATGTTTAGGTAACAAAACTACTTGGTTAAGTTTAGGAAAAGATAATCGTTTGTGTTAAAATAAGTACGTAAGTCATGTAAAAGTTATGTTGCGTGTATCACATAAATTAAGTTAGAAAAACTCTCCTGGGTGAATGTCCTGTGTCACATCGGTTTATCTTTGCTCCCATCATAAGTATATATATAACATAAGTGTTAATCATATGAAGTTGCTTGCACAGTTGACCCATACAGCTGTTTTCTCTCTCTTGTTGCTTTCTCTTCCAGCTCTGGCTTGAAAATTCTTTAATTCCTACTCTTCTTCTCCCTGGACATTTAACTCGTCTATTCCCTCCCCTCCTCTGTCTGCACCTCTCCTCTTGTAAAATCATAAAACGGCAATCATTTCTTCTTTATCGTAGCCTTTGGCTGCTCAAATCAAAGAGGGTGGAGGGACAAACGAGAAAGATGAAAGATGGAGGGAGGGGGTCAGAGAAACAAAGTTAGAGATAAACGAGGAGTTGAAAAGCAAAGGAAGGACAGGATAAGCGGTGGGCATGAAGATGAAGGTGAAATTGGAGAAACACAAAGACAGAGGGAGAAATGAGAATCATCAGAGAACACAGATGTGAAGATGATTTCTCCTGGGATAGAGTAAGGAGATCCACTGTTTTCACAAAATCAGACACATTACAGGTACAGCATGTAGAGAAAGGATGAGAGAAAAAATAGTAAAGATGTCTCATTCAGTAAGACAGAAACGTCACCAGATACAGAAAGAGAGTTGCTTGAGGATGAAAACAAAGAAAAATGGACAAAAAGTGAAAACCCCTTTTTAATCCTTCCCAGGTGGCTGCAGCACTCCTGGTAATCTGAGGACTTGACTGAGAACACTTCATGTGATTGGTGTAACGTTAGCCTCTGCGACCACCCTGAGCACTTAACGAGGAAATGACCGCCACACTCTGGGTAATTTGTGCCAATTAACTACCATGGCAACCAGGGATGTTAGGATATCAGCTGTCCTTTAATCAGAGGACAGGCATCATCTCAGGCAATGCTGAGAAATGTGAGAATTTATGTACACACATTGACTCATAAAAACACACATTAACACACGTTGATACACACACAGACATAGTTTCCCATAATGACCTCATTAAAGGAATTTTTAGTTTTCTGGGGTAACCTTGGAATTTAAATAAAAAATTCTGGTTTATTACAACTTAGCTAAGATCTGGGAACATGAATTCAAACAGTCAGACTATCGAACATGTAACCAAGCTTTAGCAAATTAGTGTAAATCAATCTATTTATGCTAGCAATGATCCCTTATTGTCCAGGAAAGCTATGTACACAATCAACTACAGTATGTATGGTCGCTCAACTGATCAGTCACGTCAGTCTGTAAAACTTCTGAATGATTTCAACAGGCAATTTGGGTGATCATTTTGCAGTTATTCTTTTTTTTCAAAGAAGTTTGCCTAATTTGGGGCATTGCCTTTCAAAGATCTCTGCACATGAAATGTTTTTATGGACAGCCTATTGTGAGAAATTGGTCTTGGACATGCATGACTGGGCAACACTTCCTCATACCTAAACAACTGAATAGCTCAATTGCTAATAACCCTTCTTTTAACATTATGGTATTGAGATGAGTGAGGCAGGTAAGGAGGACTATGGTTGCGCTTGAGCTGAAAAAAGAGGCTGCATATTTAGGCTGCTTTACAGCTCCACTACTTGCAGATATTTAGAAAGAAAGAAACAGAGACCCCCAAAATATTTCCAGTCTGTCTTTATCTCCTCTGTGCTTCTGTCCATTGTCGCAGAGGGGAAGTGGTTTCTGCAGTGTGGGCCAGAGACAGACAGATAATTGCAGTCAGAGATGGAAGATCCTGCTATTGTACAATCTCTCTGTGTGTGTGTGTGTGTGTGTGTGTGTGTGTGTGTGTGTGTGTGTGTGTGTGTGTGTGTGTGTGTGTGTG
>JBBPCS010000204.1:11345304-11368389 GCA_037974645.1 Hollardia meadi | reverse complement strand
GTGTGTGTGTGTGTGTGTGTGTGTGTGTGTGTGTGTGTGTGTGTGTGTGTGTGTGTGTGTGTGTGTGTGTGCATGCAGACACATCCACACTAATCTGTTATTTGTTTTAAAGTGATACGAATTGTCTCTCTCTGTTTTCACGCTCAATATCAGTCTGGGACAACGTTTTTAAACCCCTTTGAACCTGCTCTTGACTCTGGCCTTTGTAGTGCTTTAGACAGACATATTCCTTGGCCAGATCCCAAAAATCTAGACTTCCCCGGGAGAGCTTCAACTCTGAACCACAGTCTTGCTAAACCAAAACGAGCTGGGAGATGTCCCTTATAAGAAAATGAACAACCCCAAGACGGCTCCCATGAGAAGTTCCGGAGCTCTACATAAATTGTGTGGCTTTTCAACGCATGACAGTCAGTATTTCACCACACTGTTTCACACTATAACTTTCAGAAGACGGTTGTGAGGAACGTCACGGATGCTTCCTTTCAACCCTTTGGGGAACACTTTGATTACAAAGACTCTAGTGAATACATGTTTACATTGGTATCAAACCTGTGTAGTAACCTTAACGACATGGATAATGTGATAAATGGCACAATTTATAGCTTTTACGATACTATATATGCAGTGATACTTTATACATTTATTTGAATCCCAGGACTTGGGTGGGAAAACGTGGGAAAAGATAATCACCAAATGCTATCCTCCCTCACAACTGCACTGTGCCTTTATGTATCTCCAAGCGGATGCAGCATGACTGTTCAGCGGCCAACAGAAGACATGAAAGCATGTTTGAAAACTGTTTGAACGTGATGCAGGGTGCCTCATTAAGGTCCCAGCATGCCGAGCACAAAAATAGAGGCTGCAATGTTCAGTGTTCAGGTGTAAAATTAAGTTTGTTCTGTAGAAAGAAAGACAAATTGTGTTTTTTTATGACAAAAGAAAAGGGTCATTTTCCTCTTACCCCCAAATATACTGTAATATCCTGGACAAAAAAAACAACCAAAGTTGATACTGGTATATATTAATATGCAAATGATCATCTCAAGAGTGACTCTATCAATCAACAGAGAATGGAAATATTTCCAACACCTCTTCCATGTGTAGTATAATAAATACTTCTTAGGGCCTACGTTGCACATTAACTAAAAAAGTCATTTTATTATCCTCTGTGCTTTCCTAACCTCTTACATTCTTCTTTAAGACCTGAAATATGTCATCACATATAACTGCTTTAGTGTAGGTTTATAAATAACAAAGGCAAAGTTATTATAGTTATCCTGGCTAACAGGGTCAGTGACCCTGGAAGTCGTGGACTGAAAAATGCTGAAAACCTGATCTAAGCTATCATTTGTGTATCTAACTCTGAGAAATGCAATTTTTCTGCCAGCAGCACTCGGTCACAACGGTTTAACCAGCCAGCCCGAAACAATGGTTTCCTGTCAGCTTGATCAAACAGTGGAAGGAAAACAAAGTGGGTGCTTTCAGGACTTACAGCCAGGCTCAGAACTAATACGCACGCACGCGCACGCACACACACACACACACTGCACATCCCCATTTCAGGTATGCATCAGATATGCTTGCATGCTTTCAATTCAAAACACAGTAGGCATGCACACTCTCCTGCATGGATGCACATACATACCTCAGTGTCCCCGGCTGCTGTTTCCCCTCTAATCCTTGTTTCACTGGTGTAGAAATGGCTCCTCTGATCGAGATGCTCTGGGTTGTTTTGGGAGCTTTAGACCAGCCCTGAGCCATAGTTCACATTAGGGTGAAGCAGATCTGGCTCATAGGAAAAATATATAATTGCAAATTGAAGGACTTGACCACAAGTTTTTGACTAAAATAAAACAATAAATGGTAATGATCCACTAAGAGTATATTACACATGTGGGTTTTTTATGTGTTATCATGGATATGTGCCAGGACCGCATTCATTTCTCTTCGTTTATCTATTGAACATGATTATTTGATGTAATTGAGATTGATAAGAGATTGTTATCATGTTCATTCTACATGATATGATTAAGAAAAATGTCTCACCGTGTGCAAATAAATTTCACTGACCCTCCTCAATAGAAATTATTTGTTTTAGGTCTGCGGTGTCTGACCAGCTGTATCAGTACTAAGAAGCCACAACATGGTCTGAATTGCTTGATTTCCAGAAACAAAGGATGCATGCCTGACCTGAACCTGGCACTGAGCTCAGAGTTGGTTTTCGGTTCATTCAGGTGAACAAATAGACAGAGACAGAAACTAAACCAAAATACTTCAGGGGTGAGGGTTCTTGATCCATCACGGTTTCGTCAAAAAGTTGCTCCTCATGCAGCATGTGACTCTCATGCTTCCATAACTCTGCTCTCCCCTCCTCTCACATGTACTAGCATCTGCCGTCAGACCGGTCCATATTAGACAGGACTTGTTGTAGCTTGGCAATTAATCAGAAATGACAAATGCCAACCTACTGTGACAAATAACTTTCAAGAGCCTCCACAGCAACAACATATTACCTTGAATCCTCTTGAGTGACAAGGTGATAGACATATGCATGCGTATACCTATATATCACAGAGCAGCCTAAGCTGTGTGCATTCGAAATGAATGACATGTTATGAAGTGTTGTACTGGAGAAGACCAGGATACTGAAATTGAGTGTCAGTTACCCAAGCTGCTTTGCATCACCCTGAGAAGTAGATACACCACAAAAATAATAGTATGCTGAGGTTATGACAGGGTCTGACTAATAAAATCAATGTCTAACTAAATGGAACTGAAAATACATCACTACCTTGTTGGCACAATAAGCTACGTTTGTGCTACTTGCAGATTATATATGGACTTACATTACATACAGTACATTACATAAAAGCCCGCTGCTGAAGTTGTTGATGCAAAGAAAGATATAAGCTAAACTGAGGTTGCGTTCTTGTTCCAATACACTTACACAACAAGTGTGGTCCTTGGGATGAACAATAGGCCAACATGACACTCTATTTATATTTCATATAATATTTGTCAGGTTTAGCTAATTGAAGTGTGGTTAGTCTTGTTACTCTTGTGGCTCAGCAGAAATCGAGCATTTAAACTTGCTGAAGTACACAATGGTCCTTGTTCTTCAGTGTCTGCCAACTATCTGAGTAACAAACCGTAACTGTCTAATTCATTGTTGCATAAACTCCCACACTTTGTGAAAATGGTTATGCAATAACGTACCAGTGATTTTGCTCCTCTGCAATGTATTGACCACTGTGGTTCATACGAGGGAATGGCTCAAGTGTGAAAAGTGAAATGGGATTTAAAATGTGACCACATTAGACAGTGATGTTCTTCTATGCAGCCACAACTATTTCAGCTTTTGAATAATCAGATTTTCCTGGCTTACTGGCTAACTTGGCACTGTGAGAATAAAAATATGTGTTTTCTGTGCAGTTTTTGGCCTTAAAACAAGACTATATAGCTTTTGAAAGAAGAAACGACACAGCCTTCTATTTGCGAATACAATGTTTAATTCATGGACAATAAAACACATCCTGGCTTAATTCAATATCAGCTAGAGCTACAGTTACTTAAATTAACATTATACAAGAATTGCCATTTTTGTGCAATTTGGCGCCACCACAGTTTCTGAGTGCAACAGAACTGTTGTATATTCAAATCCCAGGTTTCCGTAACAATACTGTAATGTAATTTTATGTCTTCTCTTATGTGTTGGCGTAAACATGCATGATCACACATCTTTTGCTGTGCGGCAGTCAAAGTTTGCGCAAGCATTGCACACAGCTCAGAACAGTATCATGCCAGGCTAACATAACCTGAACAAATAAGATCTGGCTGGCTAAACCTTCACTGAAATGGGCTGAAACAACATGTTCGCATCCTTGGTCGTCAGATATCGCAGCTTTGTCATACGTCTCTCGCGTCTCCAGCCAGACACACAAAGTATCCTTCAGCGTATGTTTGCAGTGCGCAAAGCTTTCCCTTTAGTATCTGTGCACAACACTCAAAGGCTTGTGCCACTGTGTCTCATTTAGATGCACAATGTACTGTATAGATTACTTTTGTTAAGTTTATGCACAAAAACCATGTGATTAGGATCAGTGACCTTTGGTTTACGCACAAAAACTACTTGATTGGTGACGTTTGGTTTCACAGAGGACGCAAACTCCGGTTTCCTGAGTGAAAGATGTGTGTGTGACCTGCCATTCAACCCCGACTCCACTCCTCTTGTGGCTTTGTGTCTCTTTATGAACTACGTCGCTTTGCAGAGTTGCTTTGGTGCCCACTGCATCTCATCCAGATGTGACAAAATGGCAGTATTTGACATCCCGAGAATGAGAACAGGGTGGCTGAATCTGCTAAATCACAGAGAGTTGAGGCAGAGCAGCCGGAGAACATCAGAGGAAACCCAGAAAACATTTTCTCCATAAAATATGATCCAGTTTCACCCACGCATGTATAAAACCAACATAGTTGTTGGTATATAGAGTTGTATAGCAATACGCACTTCTTGCAGGAGATCCTACTGGCTCACACAAGTTACATAGTGCAAGAATAAGTGATTGGGGCCCACCATTCTTCCTATTACAAGTCCATTAATATGATTTTGGAGCTGGTATTTTATGATAAACATGCAACGTTGCTGTAATCTGCTATTACCAAAGGTTTATGGTGGCTAATTGTAATTTTAGCAAATTTCAGACAGATATTGCTGTGTCAATGGCACTGGCAGTCTGGCTTAAAGGCAGAGTGGCACCCAGAATGACTGAAAAACTGACCCTGTTAACCATCCCAGCCCTCTGTCAGATAAAGCATACCGCCGTGCTTTATCATCTGTGGTTAGGAGGCCTTTGCCTAACTTGTGTGCCATGCACAGCTTTGGCGCGGCTTATCTCGTGTATTTATGCTGTGCTGATGCACTGTAGCTCTGCCTGGAAGCTGTAGCCTAGTCAGGAATTCAGAGTTGTGACAAGGTTTATGTTGGCCGAACTGCCCGAAACTGGAGCTGAGCACCGCAACGCAGTCAAATAAATCATCTAAAGAGAGAGATGGTGCAGAGAAAGACAAACAAATAGCTTTTTGCAAAAACACTGTTTCCAGCAATGGCTTTTTTGGCATCAGCCACGGAGTGAAAGAGAGAAAGGCAGAGAAACACTGACACAGACAGGCACAGAAAGAGGATCCACAAATGCTAAATACATGTCAGGTAGCCTTTAAGTGAATTTATAGTAAAGCCTTAAGTTGAACACAAGTTCCTCCATGTCATTATGTGGTCAGTGGTTTCATTCATACCCTCAAGCTGTGTAGCACCAGTTAGACAGCCAGTCTTCTGCTGTGCTTAAACAAAGGCTGAATTTCTAGGAATCGTCAACTGAATGGGGTCCAGGGAAAGAGACAAGCTTATAGACAAAGGAACAAAGTAATGACAAAAGACACAGTAGATAATAATAAACAGAGAAGATAGAGGGTGGAGACACTGATTTTTTTTTTTTTTGCAAAAGGAAAAAAGAAGAAAAGTGAAATCAAGAATAACAGATAGTAGGAGGAAAAAAACTAAAGAATTGTGAATGACATAGCAGCACAAAAGAGGCTGTTGAAACATTCTGTCTGATTGGAGCAAATTACTCCTCGCTTTTCCAATCAGTTTCAGCATGAATCTGAATTCATGAGTCTGTTCCCTCTGGACACCAGCCATCAAAGGCTCAATACAGATTTAGGAAATGCCCTCCCCTCTCCTCAACAGCTGTAGTGAACGTGTTGATGTGGACAACTCCTGATTGTTGGAATTGGCAAACAGCAAAGCTGTGTTTTTAAGTGTGTTGCATCCAAGTTGTAGGGAGGAGTTCAAGTGGATGGAGGGTTTACAAAATCCTGTTGTTTCTCCTATTATGTTATTAAAGTTAGGGAGATCCTCTTGGTTTTGGTTAAGTATTGAAAAAGTAAACAGATCCTACCTCACGCTTCAAGTCAGCAGTGACTTTTTCAACAATATATTTAAGCAAGATTACAATATTATCCTAATCATAACCACAAAACCATGCTTTTATTGTAGAAGCAGATATTGTCAGGAGAAAAAATATATTGATAGCTCAGGTTTTGTAGATTTTCAGAATAAACATTTTGAATTTGACAGTGAGCAGTTTGCAGATAACTTCAACATAAATGTTTCTTTGTTAAGTAAGTGTATTTGATAAAATGTATATAATGGGCGCATTCACCTGACATGTTGAGCAATACCTTGAAATAAAACAAATCTTTGTCCTTTCTTTTTTTTATCCAGGGATCCATTTTTAAAACAAGTTGCTACTTTTATCCCAAATGGTTAAAACATCAAAGAGGCATTATTGTTATATCCCTATATCTACAAATTACATATACATGACATTTTCAAACAAACACTGTACATTGTCATGGTTTCAGTTGTAGTGTGTTACTTCCTGTGTTATGGTTCGAGTTTATTTCCTGTTTTATTTTGAAAGGTCTTTCCTTGTGTGTCTTGTGTCACTTCACACTTCCTGTCTTTTCCCTCCACTGTGATTGTCTGTCCCCGCACTGAATGGTCTCACCTGTGTCTTGTTAACCTTCCTTGTGTATATAAGTCCATGTGTCCCCCTCTGTCTTTGCCAGGTTGTTGCGTGTTACCTATGTGCCTTCGTCCTCGTGGTTTCCTTGTGTTTTTTGGACTTTGCTTGTGTTTTGGACTTTGGATTATTGCCTCTGCCCCTTTTGGATTTGTTTGCCCTGGCTGGACTGGTTTTCTGGTTTTGACCCTTGCCTGCTTTAACTACTACTAAGAAATGGTTAACTACTATAGTTAACCATTTCTTTAATAAATAATGCACTCAAGCTCTTTGCCTGCATTTGGCTCCAAAACCCTGTTCCTTAGTGTTTCTGGCACAACGTGACATACATTGGTTTTTGACTTCATTCATTCCACTGGTATAAAAGTAGTAGGTTGTGAAAGTAACTTGCAGAGACTCAAAACTTTATTCCGATAGGTAGCCATTCAAATTAACCTCTAATTGCCTGATAAATTAACTGTAAGCAGTAACTCCATCCATTTAAACCCTTAGAAATGGAAGATTTGCTGAAAATAAAGCATTTGTGAGCTTGTTGGGCTCCAAAACACCAAGTATTAGAGTATTGCTTTTGTTATTTCTTGCATTAAAATAATAGAGTTTGGCACTTGAATGATCCTTGAGTGTAACATCAGCAGGTGTTTTTAAAACACTCCCCGTCAGCAACTGTCAGAATAGGCAACGAACTGCTTGTACAGACCCTGGTTGGAAAATGTGCTCTTTAGTGTTGTTACATCCTGAGCAGTTTCATTCATGCCTCAAGGCTGTACAGCAACTGCCCAGTTTGCCCCTTAGTGTTTTTAAAAAAGAAAACCTACTGGGAAAAAAGCTGGTCCAGAGATGGAAAGCCTAACTTTTCTGAAACATGCTTCACTCCACACTCAATTTGGAAGTGATCTGACTTTCTGATATAATCCAGTCACAATGTGCATCGACCTATTTTCAATAAAGCAAGAGCTGGAAAAAGTAATCAAACAAATGGAGCCTATGGAACCAGTAAACAGGTGTTTGGAACATGAGTGGAAGTCTTAAATGACAAGATATAACGGTTTTTATACACAACATATCTCAACTGGACTTTATAATATGAAAATATGGGTTTAAGATTGAATATGTTTCCACTGTCCACCAGTAATCTACAGATTCTTTATAACTGCAAAGACTAAACCTTTGTGTCCTGGCTAATGTAAATGTCTGTGTTATGATTTAGACTAATTTTGCAATTACTGACTCACAGAAATGGTGCTCCATATTGTACTCCTGCTTCCTCTCTCTGTTTCTGCTTTGTTCTCGTCGTCTCATCAATCTTTACGACTCATTTTTCTTCTCTTCCGGTCTTTCTCTCTTCATCTTCAATCTTTTCTTACTTTTCTTTTTTAGTTCCTCTTGATATCTGGGAGTATAAAGAACAACCTTAAGAATCATGCCCTTGATCCCCGATTAGCTCATTTCTCATCTCTCTGACCAAGAGGAAGGAGACTCTTGAGTTTACAGGCTAATATCTTGCTTTTACTGAATTTATCAGATGCAGTGGGGGTCAAAACTCTTGTCTTCCTACAGTACAAATGGCTGTAAAAGCTAACCACCTGTTGTTCATAGATCTTACATACGTAGTACAATGCATGGAATTCTTTAACAATGTTCTTTTTAATGATCTTTGATGCAATTTCCAATCAGAAAAAAAGGTTATTGGCAAGACTGTTTTCATAACATCTAAATATCACATAGAAATAAAATGATCTCTTCCAAAATTGCAATCAATCATTTATTTTTTTCAATCATTTTCTGTCTTAAAGCTGCCAGAGAGTGATAAATAAAGTCATAAGAAAAGAGTAAACCCTGTGTCTCAAATAATGCTTCTTACACTAGTTAACTAAGTTAAACTCTGTGTGTAGCAACAAACACTGCCATCCCACAATGGAGACTATCCAAAGACAAATAGCCTTAAATTTTGTTCATTCTACTCAATTAAATGCCATTACATGTGTGTGTGTAACCAATAAAAGTTAATAGAAAGTGTGATTAACTCGGTGTGCAGGAGTGCACTGACTGTGGTTGGAGTCCGACTGTGTTTCCACTGCAGTAAACTCGATTCAAGGTCACGATTTGCAGGCAGCGTCTGAAGGAATCTGGATGTGGGCTTAGAGGCTGAGCAGCAACTGAAAACAAGATTTATTTGGAATAGCTGATAGCTTTCCTCTAAAAAACTGATTGATTGTAAATTAATCAAACAAAATACTTTTTTTTTTCTGGATCACAGGTTGTTTTGGTCCTTTAGCTAACACAATAATCACATAATCCTTAACTTTGCCAACAGTAATTTGGATTTCTTGAGTGCCTCAAACTCTCTTTACTAAGTGTGACATTTCTGTTTTCTACTTCACCCCAGCAAGCACCAGGATGTCATCATTATGTACCGAGGTTGTATTGATACCTTGCATGCTTACAATAAAACATCCACATTCAATAGTATCAGAAGTACCAAAGCTATTTAAAACAAGATCTACAATCAGATTTTCAAACAAAGGCCGCACAGATATTAACATCAATACAACTGCGTTGGTATGTGTGGTATGTGACCTTTTTTTGTATCAACTTTGTGTGCAGGTTGTTGGTTAATAAAAAGGGGAAAAACATCTATTTATGCCTTTTTCTCTTTTTGTGGTGGTATCAAAAGAGGTATCATTTTCTTTTAGTAGTATTGTATCGAAGATTAAGATTTTTGTATACCTTATTATGTACATACAGTAGCATACGTATAAATGCTGTATTGTACTACTATAAGCTTCTGTACTTCTTCTGGTGTCAAAATACTGTAATGCGTTACAGTATACTATCACAAGTGTTGCATTAAATTCAGTGAGTAAGTGGGCTGGAAATGAGGCTTAGAAAAGAGGTTTAGCCTCTGCTCACACAGGAGACTATCCATGGAGCCAGTGTGCATTCAGTACTCCTTTTTATTTTTTATTTTTTAAACGCCTTCTTTTTCACGCCATTTCTCCTCCTAACTCGAACCATTCCACCTTGGCTGCCGGCTACCAGAGAACAGAGGTCGTTAATTGTGCTCTAGACTCACATGCACTGACGGAGGACTGATGCGCGTGCGCACACACACACACAGCAGACGTACACGTACATACACACGGCAGAATGATAGTAATTGAAATTGTAAGTGTTGGGTATCCAGGAGTGAAAGTGGGAAGAAAGTCTTAAAATGTTGCCCTCCTGAGCATCCTAAAACACTTTTATTGACTTTTATTGTGTATTTTTCTGTGTGTGTGTGTATGTGTGTGTGTATACATGAAAACATGCATATATATATATATATATTTTTTTTTTTTGCACAGTGTGTTCTGGCATTGTTGCATGCACATGACACCATTTGGTTGTAAAATATGTACCAGACGGCTTGGTATTGTTTGAGGAATAGAGGGAATGTTTCCCTGAGGATCATGGGATTGAATAAGGAGGCTGGCAGAGCAGCTAAATTACAGAGAACATTACGCAGACCTCATCCAAGGGTGCAAAGCCATTGTGAAAACAAATGATGTAGCTACACTTTGCAGTTTATGGACCCACAAGCTTATGGTTACAGCCTGGCCTACAGTTCATTTATTAGAATATGAAGGATGTTTTTCCTGCATGATGCCATGTCTTTTCATTTTCCATGAGGGGAAAGACTAATTTGTTTCTCCAAAACAACAACAGCACATAAAGATTTCTGAGCGGTGCTCTGAGGGGCAATTCGATCACATCTATATAAAGTTTCCACACACGAATACAGTAAGTACACAGACAACATACAGCAGAGATTTGCAGTTTCACACTGACAAACCTCGCAGGCTAGAATACTGTAGCTCCACCAATCACAGCGCAGAGGTTTTAGCTCTCACAGGGGATCCAGCCAATTAGAGAGACCGGTAATGCAGCCCATATGAGCAGGGCCTTCTGGGTAGTCCCAGCAGGTGTCGTGTTGATTATGATCTGACACTCTTGTCGGTTGCTAACCAGAAGCATTCCTGACACAGAGGACTAAGTTCAACAACAAAGTCTTGATGTGATGCATCCAGGAGCTGAGTTAAACTTGTCTTTACAATGAGTCAAAATCAGATCACGAAGATTGTAGAGTTTGGGACCACACAAGGCTTAGAAACGGCAGCGTAGTAAACAAAGTCCAACTGTTATGCATCCAGATTTTAACACTTGTTCTCACATATCACATGGTAATAAAAGACTCACAAAACGAGCAAATGGATCAAGAAAGACAAAAATAATTTATCTCAATCGTTAAATAAGAGTTAAAACATCCTATCACGATATCTCACTGTGAATGTGATGTTGGAGGTCTGTTTATAAAGACATGTTATGACATCCCGCTCGGTCTCATGATGTATTATGTTCATCTGTGGCTATATTTAATTAAATGTGTCTCCACGTTGCTTCTTTCTGCCCCGTCTCCTTGTTTAAATTTTATGTCCTACATGGTGTCTGCAAACGCTGCTCTGTTTTTTTTTTTTTTTTATGGAGGAGAAAACAAATGTCTGCTATCACTTTCATGCAGCCACAGTGATAACACGCATTGCTCTGGAGTTTATTTGCAAGAATATGAATTGTGTTTTATTTTCCACATGGGTTTCTGCATGCGCTTTTCATTATACACAAGGCAAAATAATATGCTCCTACCCGGCAGTTTTTGCCACACATAAAAAAAGGACATAATGAGTTTTTGTTTAGATACTGTTTTTCCATCTTTTCCCAGACTATTGCACAGCTGTGCAAAAACATTTTACCTTATATACCCTTATCTTTATTAATCTTCAGTTTAAATATATTCACCCACACCACATTGACAATTTCATTAACATGAAAAATGTTTTTATTGTGGACCACAGATACACACATTTATATATTGAGCAATCAAATGTTTGTTGTCCGTGTATGACGAGGTCAGACAATACATTTTAGAATGAGAATCATCAATCAAATCACCACGCAAAGAAAACAAACCACAGATAAACAATGCTCTTAAAAGGCCTTTAAATCTGAGCTGGAAACAGATATGTGGCATCATTGTCTTCAAGGAATATAATAGTTTTACATTTGGGGAATTCTAATTTGCCTTCCTGCCAAGTGCTTCATGCAAAGAGTGATACCACTCTCATGTCTGTGTGGTAAATATAAAGCTACATCCAGCAGCCGGTTAGCTTAATGTAGCATTTAAAATGGAAAAAAAAGCACCTCTAAAGCTCACTGATTAAGGTGTTGTTAGTCTACTCTGTACAAAAGCAGAATAAAAAAAAACCCCATTGTGATTATATAGTGGGTTATGTGCTGGACTCGCCATTGTTTTAATGCACAGGCTTACCGGGGCTCAAGCGCCGGTGCCTAACGATGTGAAAGTGCCCACGGCTTGGGGGAAAAAATTTAATTCACAGGGGAAAGAAAATCATGCTTCATTTTTGTGTGGTACTCAGTTGTCAGGGAGGAATGTTGGTGGATTAATATTGTGAAAAGCCACTGTGATTGGTTAATGTATGACATTGACAGTATCATCTTTATTGTCCAGTTAATGAATTGCTGTTCTTCAACTGTTGCGCATGGGAGTTGTGGCGTGAGTGGACATTTACATAACAAATGCAAGAGCCCTGGACTACATTTCCTTTCCTCTATTGAACACCTTGCCACTGGGGCCCGTGGTACTTTAATGCGGCCTTGGCTGGACTATCTGCTAGGTGCAGTTACTTCCTGGAGTCTCCACTGCTTGTCTGGAAACCTTATGACAATGACAAGACCCCACAAAATCTTTATCCTAAAGAGTGGTATTGATCTTTGCAGAAGCAAGAAAGTGAATACACGAAATAACTGTTCCTTTAACAAATCAACTTACCCGTTCTCATCCCAGCTCATTGCATACCGAGATTTTGTCATGCGCCATTCGCGTCTTATCCAGATTCGCAAGGTACCCTTTGGCATCGCCGGCAGACTCGCTAAGACTTCCCTGATGCACAATAGGCCCTTTGGCGTCAGTGGTCGCTTAGCGTCTCTAGCCAATGCACAAAGGCTCTTGCCCCGCGTGTCTTAAACTATCTTTAATTATCCAAAGGTGTAACCATTAAAGATACAATATACATTTTTCTTTCCAGAAGTAAATGTAACTGGATATTGATGAAAAACTAATGTTGGTGCAATTATAACTAGATTTATTTTAAGACATGTAGTTTTTTTGTTGTTGTAACGCTATAAGAATAATTTGGGTACACAAAATGTAGAAATATTTGGAATATTTTAACTGCATGTCTGTTTTTTTAATTGTCTGAATTCCTTAGAATTGCTCAGCTTGCAGTTGTTACTTCCGTGTAGCACGAAAAAGATTTGTCCACATAGTGATTCGGGAAAAACAAAATCCTGTTTATTGGTTACAAGCTACACTATCAGAAACTTCTATCTTGCTGCGTTATATGTAAGCAGTATTTTACACACATAAACACTATTACTTTCCCCTGTGCCTCTCTGATATGTGTTTAGACATGGGAAAGCTGCCACTAACATTACAGTCTGTTCCTGCAAATGTCAACAGAAAAGATGTTATCATGCGGCTGCCCTCCCAAGGCACAGAAAACAAAACCATGACCAGCTGCATTGTAATAGGTATTTTTTTTTGTAGTTTAGGAGATAAACATACCTTCTAAAAGGTTTGTCTTTAACAGGAACCTTATGACACCAAGCGTATGTGAGAATGAACTATACTGTATGTATGTATGTGCATTATCAAGTCATATGTATGTCACTTTGCCTGAGGCCCTGAGCTTTTGGAAACTTTTCAATCTAAAATATGATTCTTCGTCTTGTGAATCTTACACCTGAATCACAGGCAGACATATCATCTATGACCATCAAATTATCACTTGAATATTTGTAGCGTTTCAGTGAAAGAAAAAAAACACAAACTCCAGTTACCCTTTATTTTTCCCTCAACAGCCGCCTTTTAAGATCCAGCTATAGACAACTCCGCAATACATTTAAAATGGCCCTTATCTCTAACCAAGGCCATATGATGCCACAGGGGGAGGTACATTTCTACTGCCTGGTGGTTTCTTCTGAGGAAACGTTGTTAAAGTCATCTATCCATGACATGACAGTCAGACCTCTAGCTGTGGTTGAAATCAAACACCCCAATCTTATCTCCACTTAAAGACCCCCTTCCCTAACCTCTTTACTTTGATCCTGTTTGATGTAAAGGGGGATGTTGAGGTGAATAAGGGGATGACGGGACTTGGTTACGCTAAAAAGGAGAGAAGAGCCATTTGTTCCATCGAAGAAGAAAAAAATGGATTGAAAAATTACATGGTTTTGTCAGTCTAAAGTGTACATCTTTTACACCTGTTTGGTAGGTTTAGACAGTGTTTGACATTTCATCCCCATGTTTCTATTAATACAAAGACATCTAAGAAGGGCATGAAACCTGATACCAGCCACTCATCAGAAATCACTCTGATTTTGACAAATACTGGAGTATAAAGGTTAATGTCTGAGGCTCAATATGTGCAGCATGTGATTTCAGTTAATGCACCACAGATTATTAAGACAGAATAATGTGCAGTTGCAGGCAGGATCTTAAGATACAGCATGTCAATAGCCTGCTGTATTTTCACTGAGAACCCTAAAAGACAGAATCCTCTTGCGGCTAATCTTAAAACTCCAACCCGGCCCGTAGGCCGTTGAATTGTTTTCTTAAACTACATCAAGTACGAGCGTTAAGAGTTATCTTTCCAAAAAAAAAAATTCCTGTACACAAATGGTTCAAGAACCAGTTAATTTACTTTGGGTATATGCCTGGCAAATTTTAGGCAAATTAACATGAGTGGGAAGGGGTTAAATACTTTAGAATAGATAAAACAGCCAGCAGTAACTTTGTTTTTTTTTTGCCATTGTAGGGTTTTGTTTTGTTAGGCATCTTCCCTCACATCTGTGCATAATTGCCTGATTATTAGTAAATATTGCATCAGATGAAGTTATACCATAAATGCATGTTTGAGTGAAATGTATTTCATTGCAAAAAGGTGTATATTGGGACATCTCAAACATACTGTAGTTCCAGTCAACACTGTTTTAAGATGTCCTAGTGTGGCGGGGGCAATAAGCTAAAAAGACCCACAATGCACCATGCTGCACACTAAAAATCTGACTTATAATGATGACCCTGCTCACGACCTCTGCAACCGAACTGCAAACAATGTCAATTATGACTCTTCCTATAATGAATTTTTGATCCATGGAGCTTTATAATTGTAAACCTTTTGTGAGAGAAAAGTGATTTAAAAATCTCTGACGTCATCACAATGTAAAGTCTATGGGCCGAGCGGGAACTCGTGGGCAGGGCCAGTGGGAGAAACTACTGCGCATATTCAGTGTGTTGCATAACCAGGAAGTAAACCTAGAAGCCAGAAAACTTTTTTGCCGTATGCAATTCTCATTGGATTGAACAGGCGCCATCTTTGCATCTGGTATCTAGTTCTTCTTTATAAATCTATGGGTATGACATAAAAACAAAGGTTGCCAGCTGGAAACAAACTGTTGCAGTTGTGACCACACAGCATGTTCTGTAACCACTCTGTTACCAAGACAACCTCAACAAAGCAGAATGTAATGCGGCAATATTTGAGTGATTGGGTGGAATTGCAGAAATCTCTCTCTATAATGTGTTATCTAGCTATATTTACATTCTGATGTACATTCTTTACAAACACTACATCCACATTTCTCATACTGCTAGACTTCCTGAGTCTGGTAAATGCCCCCATCAAATGCCCTAGTTTGTTATGTTTTCACCCATGTCCGGGTGTTGGTTTGTTTGTCACCAGGATTACGTAAAAACTACTGAATGGATTTCCACGAAACCTGGTGGAAGGATGGGGCATGGGTCAAGGAAGAACCCATTAAATTTGAGCATGGATCCAAATAAAGGGGCGGATACAGGAATTTTTTAAAATCTCTTTCTTTAACAGTGCGAGATAGGGCATTTTTCATAATTTTCATACATTTTCCAGGGAATAATGCATGGATATTTAAAGGGCTGGTATCTCTGAGTTTGTACAATTTAGTGTGGATCCAAATAAAAATCCAGATCCAGTGGATTTAAACATGTTTTCTTTTCCTGGCTGCTGTACGGTAACAAATGGCGCTAAAAACCTGCAACTACCACCAATGTGTAGCTAAGTTAATAGGGATTCAGTAAGGTACTAACAGAGTGCCACGAGTTGCTGCAGTTGGTGCTAAGGCTTAAATAAGAGGGCTGTTGGGCCTTGGCGGAGGTATGCGCTCTACTTAGTGCCACTCTAGTTTTAAATAATTTTGTAAATTTCCAAGCCAAAGGTGAAATGGCCCTTCTGACATCATGGTTATTTTTCAGACTTTAGAAAGCTCCTCCTAAGCCAGAAACACACATTATAGAACTGGTTTTAAAGGCTGAGTTGTTCTTAACTGAACTTAATGAGTAAAATATGTGGAGTGCCCTTTAAAATAATCTCTGGAATGCTTGGAATATCATAAATTCAGGATATTTAACAGTTACAGAGTATCCAAGGGAGTGGGAGGTCTGTAAATTTTAAATGGAGAGGCACTTTGGTCTCTTGCACCAAATTGGATAGGTCTGTAGTCCATAGCTGCATGGCACAGTTAGTATATTTTCTGATTTAGCTAACTTGTAGGTAAAATAATACTGAAATTAAACTATTCTTAATATTTATTAGGGACCTGCAGGGTCCTGTGATGGGTCTCCAGTCTCCACTGCGACCGTCACTACAGCAGAAGGATGAAACACATCCACCAGATGTGGCAGGAACACACTCGACTTGGCAGTTTTATCCAATGCAGACGAATCTAACAGCCATAAAAGGGTCAATCCTTTGTGTTAGGTTATCAACACACTGAGTAGGGCTGATGGTTTTGCTGTACCAGGATCCAGGATTAGGCTGTAACTGAAGACAGGTGGGATTTCAGCACACGGACACATGTGACAGCAAGATAAACATACGGTTAAATACAAAAATGAGGAGTTACACACAGACCGTAGAGGGTGAGGTGGCATTTTAAGCACACACATACACACCTACCTTTGCTTTCACCCTACATCTGAAAGTAATTCTGTGTGTGTAATCTGTGTGTGTGTGTGTGTGTGTGTGTGTGTGCGGTGGGAGGCCTGCTGGATTCCAGGGCGACCCCCCTCACCAGGATGGTGGAGGGAAGGGGAAGGAATGGCGGGTGGTGGTGGGGAGGCTAGAGGTAGGTAAGCGTTTTGGGAAACGTGGAGGGAACAGCAATTAAAATCCCCTTTTCTCCGTCCTTTTGATGGAATTCCCGGCGGAGCCGACTCAAAGCGGGATTAATCACCAACCCTCATCCCCCTGAAACCTACATCCCTCACTCCCTCTTTCTTTTTTCTTCTTCCCTCTCTTTCTTTCTTTACAAGTATGTGTCATTTCCTCATTAATATCCTGGGAAAGGAAATCGAGGGCCCGGGCAAGGCAATGTAAACTGTTTTTTTTTTTTTCCTTCGTTGCTTGTTGCTTAAATAATTCCAACAAATGTTTAGCTGAAACTGTAAAGGCCCAAGGTGTACTCACTTTAGTAAACTGATGCAAAGATTATCTCTGGATCTGGCCTTAATAGACCTTAGTAGCAAGGTTTATTGCGTCGTATTAAACTTGACATTGATTTGTGTGTGTGAGGGTGTGTGTATATTTGATAATGACTCACAAATGGGCATATGCAAACCCTCTGACTCTTTCTCTTAGAGTAGTAGTCGAATGGCCTTGTTATCAATGTAAGCCATGCATTGTATTACAACCTGTAATTTAGTTTACATTGTGCTTGGGAAAGAAGTAAATTACATGGGTTTTTGCACAAAATTAATAGCCGGCTGCTCCACAGTTGAGACAAATGTCTTTGCTTTTGCTACTCAAGGCAGAATTTCTTGCTAACAGTGCTCTGAAACATATAATTTTGTCCCAAACTCCTGGCTTTTTAAAGCAAAGTACAGTGAAATCTAATAAGCCACTTTCAAAAGGGGCTTTCTCCTGCTCTGTCAAATGAATGCTCGTTATTTGGCTTTTCCCACTCACTTTTGGATAACGTGTCTCCCTCCATCTTTCACTCTCTTTCTCTAAAACAAACATCCCAACAACCCTCAGGAAAACGCTGTTTGGATGTGCATGCATGTCATCACGACCATTAATTGAGTATGTGACTCACAGACTTCTATTGATGTTTAAGGGTTATCAGTCATCTAGTTTTGGCATGAGAAGAAGAGGCTCTGTTATTACACAGCTTTAGTTTCTTAATAGCTTGCACATTGGGATACAGCATTTTCATTCTGGGAACACAAAGGAGTGTATACATATTTTGATATATTCTAAACTGTTATTATCTTGAGATATTCATTATTAATATAGGTATAAACTCACACAATACACAATAGATTAAGATTTTTTCCCCCTGTAAAGATTTTCCAGTTTTCCAGTAGTGTGTGAATCATTTTGGAATTAAACTCATCCTCTTCTGGGATGTGAGAAGGATCAGACCATCAACACCACCCTATAAAAACAAGGCCTTCCTTCCTGTGACCTCTTGTTAAAAAGGTTAAAATCCAAGTGTGAGTCTGAATGTGTCCAGTCTTTTGGAGTTAATTAGACAGACTGTTGAAGGGAATGGAAAGATTCTGATCCAATCATCTACTTGTGAATCAATAAGGAGAGACTGGTCTTTAATGTATAACAATATTTATTTGTATAGGAACAGAGGTTTTGGCAGTTGACTTCCCATAATATGTGGTAAACGTCCATAAAACATGAGTATAGAGGAAAAAGGACAGGTTCCCCCCAAGTCTAGAAAATGGATGTGGTTGAGATAGCGGAGGTAGAAAGTTTAACCTCTCATTTGAGTTTCCAGAAACAATCTGAGGATCATATTTTTGATGCGGAGGAGTTGTGTAATTGTGAGTCTGAATAAAAAAGCAGAGAAACATTTAAAAAGCAACACCAACAACTGATTGGTTCAAGAACAAAAATTTGCGAAAGAGCACTGAGAACACCGAAGCCACAGAGAGATGGTCAACCAACATTTCTGAGGACTAAAGTTCACATGAATGTTTCTGCAATATTAAAGTTAAATATCTTTCCCATATTTTATCTGTTTTAGATTTCTTCTTGGAAGTTCAAATATAGCTGCTTGTGGTGTGTGCAGCTCATTTATGTATGAAATTAATTACTCAGGCCAAAATACATGAGTAAATACAAGAAATATAAAAATCTAATATTTTTATATAATAAGATATATAATTTTGGATTCTTTTATTTATTTATTTATTTATTTTACCTTGAATGGCTTTCCACAACAGTTATTTGATTTGAGTCTGATTTGTGGTGGCGATTCATGGTCTCTTGAAGATAAACCCAAACAATTTTGATGGTCCTTCGATCTTTCATCTATCACTCCCAAGCCAAAAACCTTACATAACATGTCAGACTACCAGAAATTAAAGTTAATTGGCAATATTTGCTGTTTTAGGAGTAAAATGAAGGAGAGTGCTCTCCTCCTTTGAGCGGTAAAGCAACTCTTCCACCAATCATACAAGACAAAGCCTGTAGTTGCTGTCAGTCTTCAAGCTCCAGTTATTGAAAGCACACTGACAACGATGCACAATCAAGAGTCTGTTGAGGCTCACTGTGGCACATTCCATATATTTTCAAGATTGTGGTTTTTACCTTTGGCACAAGGCTAACTCTCTCTCGTTCCCCCATATTTCCTGTCTGTATCCACTGTAAGACAAAGCAAAATCCCTAAAAAAACAATAAGAAATGGCCATGAAAGAGTGCTGCTGTATCCATATACGTCAAACTCTTTCAAACTGCTCCAAAACCCCTTAAATCTCCAGTCATGAGAACTTACTCCAGCTGAAATCTGCCTCACCCGCTGCCTCATTTACTTTCTCAACTGAGCTCTATTCTCCTCATTCTCCCATCCCTCCCTCAATCCTCCCATCCATCCCCTCATCCACCTCTTAGGCTTGTGTGTGTGTAGGATCCCCCCAGACGCTTGAAATCCTCTCTTCCTTATTCTTTCCTGCTGTGTTCCATATTTTCATCTTTATTTTACTTTATCTGATCACTGCTAGCCCTCTTTCAATCTCCTTTATCCTCTCCTCCTCACTCCTCCCACCCCTCCATCCAAGCTTTCAAATCCTATCTTAGTCCCTTTACCTCTCACATTCAATCCAATCCATCTTCTTGTTTCATCCTTAGAAAGCCCCCCCATCTGGATGTTCTGTTTCTTTTCCATCCATCAGCTGTCTGCCACAGCTAGCTAATGTCTGCCACTACTAGCTAATGTCTGCCACCGCTAGCTAACGTTTCCTTGGATGTAGTGGCACAAAATGTTTTTTGAAATAAAAAGGGGATATGAGAGACAACCCTGTGCCAGTAAAAGCTCCAAAGTGTGTGGTGAGGAAATATGGCCTGACTACAATACATTTGGATTCATAATGGCAGGCAGTGATGCTTAGCTGAAAGCACATTGTGTTGAATGTGGTGAAATACTGCAAATATTCAAATTTTTTTTTTTTGGTCATGTTGTGATTTTTTTGGTCATTTATTTGGGAAGGTGGTCCTCAGATATTTTTTTGGCAATCAGAAATGGACCTTAAGTTACAAAAGGTTGAGAAACTCTGCACTAGTTCATTTACCAAATCTCAAGTCTTCAGCTCTGTTGGAGAGCCATGTACACGTGCTGTACATTGTGTAACAAAAGTTGGAGGTGATAAAGATTGATCAGGGAATGACTGGTTCCATTTTTTCTTAATGCCAAGAACAGCAATTAGGTGGACATTTCATTATATTATTACAATTGTTAAGTGCTAATTTTCTAATAATCCCATGATTACTACATGCCGCAGGTACTCTGGAATAAACAAATGTGGTGTTCATCTGCCCATTCTCTTCTACAAGAATTGCTGGAGGGACAACGATATCAAATACAAACACATCCATCCATCCATCCAAAATCACTGAGCTGCTTTGTGATCAGATTAAAAAAAAAATCCACCCATCTCCTCATTCATCCATCCGCGTCTCCACCTTGTTTCACACTAAATATTTCGCCGCCCCAATGAGTGCAGGTGCTTTCCATTACATCTACACACACAAACATGCGCATACAGTACGTGCACGCACACAAACTTTGAAGTGCAGGGCTTCATCAGATCCGAACCACAGGAAGGGAGATGGCGGATAAGAGATAAGCTAGCAGCGTGGAGCCGAGCATGTTCACTTGTGTGTGTGTCCTGCCATGAGAGCTTGACTCCTGGTGAGCTGGTGTTGCCTGTTACCAGTAGGCTGGTGGCTTTGATGTTATGACTTCAGTGTCTCAGGCTTGCTCCAGTAAAACAGAATGGAAATTACAGCTATTTATTTTATTAGAGCGCAGTCAGTCTCATATTTTCTAACAGAGATTAAAATTAAGCTGAATTTGGGGGGGGGGGGTGAGAACCCAGATATAATGCAAACCCCATGTGATTTGATTAATGCTTTCAGTGAAAGCTGCAAAAACTGTGGCTCCAATCAAACCCTAAATCCTGGAGATACAGTAACTCTTTTTTTGCCCTCAAGGAAATCAAGTCTCAAGTACTGTAAGTCATATCTCATAGCGGTCAAGTCCAAGTCAAGTCTTAAGTCCTAATTTTTGTACGTGAGTCTGACCTCGGGTTTTAGAGGCCCAGGAGGTCATGCATTGATCAGAAGGTTGGTGATTCGATCAGCTCCTATCTAGATGTTAAATTATCATTGAGCAATACACTCACACTCACTCACAGTGCACTAGTCTTAGTCAATCTAAGTTGGAGGTGATAAAGATTGATCAGGGAAAAGGTCCCAGTTACATTCATTTTATGACTGGTTCCATTTTTTTAATGTCAAGAACAGCAATTAGGTGGACATTTCAGTATATTATTACAATTGTTATGTACTGATTTCAGAATCCTATGATCACTACATGCCGCACGTACTCTGGAATAAACAAATGTGGTGTACATCTGTCTGATGTATGTCTGGTGTAGCAGAAACCGACCATGGCACTGCCCCATTCTCTTCTACAGGAATTGCTGGAGGGGCAGCCACATAGGAACAAGGGTCATATATCAAACACATACGTCTGGGAGCTGCCCAGTTCAAGTGCAATCTTGTAGGGCTGACCATGGAGCAGCTCCTCTGGAGCAGCTGGGGGTTCAGTGTTTTGCTTTAGGGCAATGTGTTTTTGTTGAGGGAGGAGAAGGGCAACGCTCACTATTATGGAGGAGAAAAGAGCATGTCTTCTTCATTTCCTTTTCGTGGATCTCTGTGTCTCACCTGCCTGCTTCTGAGAAGGGTTTGACAGACAGTTATAGGATTCAAAATGATAACTTTCTGTGCTTACACAGCTCTCTGTCTCTGTCCAGAGGGCATTTGTCGTTTTGTAATTCATACTTCACCCATGTATAAATCTGTTGCATTTTTTCTTATTTTCTCTCTTCTTATGTCTGTCCATCCAGTTCTTTGTATCTTTTATACTCTCACTGAGTTGTCCCAGTTTGTTTGTTTGTTTGCTCCTAGTAATATGTTTGTTTTCAGTCGTCAATGTAAAGTGACATCTCTCTGAATAATATGTGAATAATATGAGTGTTGTTATGGTATTAATAAACGTCCTAACAGAAAACAAAAAAACCCACACATGAGGTCAGGTACATGCACATCTCTTTCCAGGCTTAAAAGCTGCATGTTTGTAATCGCATCTTCATAAACGGAGCAGATAGCATCACAGGCAAAGAACTGGGGGTGGAAATGAGAGGGTGATAGGGTAATAGCATCATTATATATCCTGTAGCTCACATACAGCACACACACCTGTGATGGTATTCCTTTGGTGGATCAGGTAACATTCTGGAAATTAGCCAGTGATCCACACTGGCAGTTAAATTCAATGCTTTGGCAATGTTTTAATTATATAAAGAGCACATTTTAGCTTTTCCTGCTGAATGAACCTATAACAGAAGTATAGTATAGTTTCCCTACACAACACAACCATATATATATATGCAATACACACAAAACATTCACACACACAAACACACCGTTCTTTGCCTTGGCATGGTTTTTATATCCGGGCGCGATTTATGTCTGTTTTGATTGGCCTTCAGAGCAGTCAGCCGGGTTTGGAGGTGGCGAAGAGGAATGTGTTCACACCATGCAAGCACAAACACACACAGATTTATTTTTTCCTCACTTTCATATCTCCAAAAACACACACCCGCACCTCGCAAAAACAGACCCTGTCTTTCTCTTTCCCTGTTACACACTCACACAGACTGAAACACATCCGTTAACATCACTTCCATATCTTAAACTAAAAGACACACACACACACACACACACACACACACACACACACACACACACACACACACACACACACACACACACAC
>JBBPCS010000204.1:11319539-11343756 GCA_037974645.1 Hollardia meadi | reverse complement strand
CACACACACACACACACACACACACACACACACACACACACACACACACACACACACACACACACACATGCACACAGCAGTTACTGAGGCTTCCCATAGGTCTGCAAATCTAGATGTAGATAATTAGCTTTCAGTTTAAATTAACAGAAGATGACACAGATTTATACAAATGGACTCTCGTCTAATTGAACTATGTTGGGTTAATTGAGGTCAGTGGACAGTGATATCAAACATATATACGTTTCTTTCCTACGGAAATAGATCATTGGCAATGGCAGAAGTTGGTATGGCTTCCATTAAGACATTGGTGGGATGTTTTATTCTGGTTATCAGCACACGTATGACACATCTTGTGTAACCATAATCTTTGGGATTCATCTGAGCATCTTCAAGGCTCTAAAGGAAGATTAAAGTGTCAGGGGAAAGTGAGAAACACACTCACACCGTTGTGTTAAGTAAAGTGTAACACCCACATATTCCACGTCATCCTCATCGTTGTGGCCACACACTCTTTCATTACTCAGCTCTGTTCTTTTCCTGTCAGACTAAGGATTGAAAAGGCAGTTATCCAGAATTTTGATTCTCTCTCTCTCTCTTTCTGTGTGTGTGTGTGTGTGTGTGTGTTTAGCAGGTCTTTCTAGCAACTGGGGCTACCACTGCCAGTGTCAACAAAAATATTTTCCTTGGGTGCCATTCGGAACAACCTTCAAATACTCACTCACTGAAACGGCAGATTATTAGCAGATATTTTGTTGACTGCAATTGTCAAGAAATTAAAGAGCTTTTATTTAAATCCTTGGCCAACATTTTGTCTCATTATTAATGCCAACAATAATGTGAGGAAATGAAAGAAATAGAGAGTATCCAGAAAATGAATATTCTTGTTTTGAACTTTACACAAACCTACACAGAGACCTGTTTCCTGTCTTACTGTCGGTAGATAAATGCTGTTTTCAGATATCCATGGTTGAGACTTCTGCAACCACCCCAATATGATAGGGGTGATTGTGGAAGTTTGTTTGTTATAAATACAAACGATGGCCACAACAACATTTAGAGATTTTTCTGAGTGAGTGAAAAAGAAAGAAAGGAAGACAAAGGAAAGAAAGCTTTTCCCATCTTTGTAACAAATATCACACGGTTAAAGATAAATTTAGCAGGTTTTGTTTCAGGACCAAACACACTGTAAGAGTATCACTAGCTGAGCCTGTCCACAGACATTTAGATCTGCCTGTGCAAAATAAGCCTTCTAACACACCACCAGGCTGTCGCTTTGGTGGTGTGTGTGTGTCTTTGTGTGTGCGCGCCTGTCAGTGTGATTTTCTAGTAAATTACACCATCAATCAAACACAACATGGGAAGCGGCAAAAGAAAGAAAAGAAAATCCTTGCAATGAAACAAAGGCGCTGGAGCAACATGTGGCATTATTTAACTGCCAATTTAGGAACACAAGTGTGTGTCTGTGTGTTTGTGTGTGCTCATATTATTATACTTGGGATAAAAAGCACTTAACTCTGAGCAGTGGACTTTAAATGGACAGAGTTTTATGAGAGACCCGAGGACTCGTTTAACATGTCATAATAATGTAAATAGTCAATTCAGTAAAATGATAAGAGGTACTTCTAACTAAAATTGGGCTATTGGACCAGAGAGTTTAAATCAGGACTTGAATTGGTCTGGTGTGATCAAGGTTGCATTTTTGACTACAGGTGCAGTATAGGTCTAAAATGAATGGCAAAGGAAGGACTAGCAAAATTAAGATCAAGTTTAACTTAAGCCTAGAGGTAATGGACCACTGGAAAACTGTCTTTTCCGACAGCGTGCCTGGCACACGTCTTGCAACGATTTTCTTGGTGTTTCTAAGGTGAGCAGAAAGGCTCAAAAAATGTATGAAGTGACACAGTTTGCCGAGGGAACATTGGCAGATCTGTGGCAGTTTGTCTCAGTGTGAGCGCCTACTTAGATTAGCTACTTAGCCTAGAATTAAGCTCAAACCCAGGAGTTAAGTCTGTTGGACTATAGAGACAGTGGAATTCAGTCCCACAGTTAGACTAACTGGACTTGAATAATGACAAGGTTTGAAAGATGGACTACAGTAAGTAAAGTTAGACTAATAGAATGAGAGTTTAAGTAAGGACTAACGTTTAAGTAGTTAGATGAGAAGAAGCACAAATAAAGGGATGTATTCGGCAGTTTCCCCCCCCAAAAAATGCTTCAAATGTGGTCTGTTGTCATTACACATAAGCATAATTACGTGTGTGTGTGTGTGTGTTCAAAGTGACATGAGGATGTTATGACAGAAATTGTCTTTCTCTTCTCTCACTCTGTCTCTGTCCCACACTCACCCACACAGATACAATGTGTACACAGTGTATTGGGAGATAATAGCTTTGCAGGGGCCACAGTAGCGCTTAGCCAAAGATCTGTCTGGCTAAAATATACATTAAACCGCATACACACACATACTTCATCACTGACGCACAAAAACTTTATAATTAGGCAAACAGACACTACACTTATACCAGTACAAAGCCTCAAGAACACGCACAAAGTTGCCAGCATATGCACACAGCTGAGCAGCATGGACCATTAATGTATCATCAGATATCAAACCATTTAAATGGATGAGGCCCTGAAGAGAAGTCCAAACTTTCCGGCAATTATTCTCTAATCTGTCCATTGCTGGGATGGATGGAGGGAGGAGACGTGATGGAGGAGAGAAAACAGAGGAGTGAGAAGTAGAGGAAGATGAAAGGCACTAGTACGTGAAACAAAAACAAATGCCATGCATATTTCCATTGTGTTTTTCACAGTTTGAGGCATTTAAATACATCGTCTTGTTACGCCCTCTTCTTCTGCAATTATAATGACACCCGACTGGTCACCAGCTGTTTATCTCAAAGAAACAACGGCTAATAGTCACATAACAGGAGTGAATGGATTCACACTTTAATGTGGATTTTATTTTGTGGATTTTGGTTGAAAATTGTGCCACTTTTGGATGGAAACCTAGCTTGTAACACCAACATTGTTACAGAGAGATATAACAACTTATTACAACATTATTGCTACATTATTACAACAAGCAATTTCAACAGAATGATCGCATTAGTGGATTTACTCTCAAAGGCAAAATTAATTTGTGTGGTGCTTCATGTGTAGTTTAACTTTGGTGAAATAATATACAGAATTTATAACCTCTTGGCAGCGCTGACCTGTGTGAATGGAGAAAACCATGAGAGTCAGCAGGGAGGAAGCAATTAGGCTTTCACTCTTCTGAAAAAAAAAAGGTTATGGATGCACAATATGTCTTTTTTTTTCAACCAATATGATAACTGATAATTTCACATTTTTGTATGTGAAAATATAAGTTAATTCACACTGTAGTTGCACACCTGGGGGTAAGAAAGGCTGAGATTTAGTGAGCAAAGATGGATGATTTAGTATTCCATAGCTCCAATACGATTTGTTGCGTTAAAACTCGTTGACTTTTTCCCTCCTCTTGGAACCCTTGTGGAATAATAATTAATAATTTCATTATCGACAGATAACCAATAATGTAAAATTTCCCATTATCATCCCGATATTAAATGGCTAATGGGAATTAAATGGAACCCAATCCATGTAGAATAAACATAAAATATGTTGTAGAATTAACATATGCTACAGTTAGGTTTGCTCTGTTGTAGGCAGTAGCTTTTTACAAGGTTGACAAACACACATTGTTTGCAAGTTTTCTCCATTTAGCGTATGCAAAAAGAAAAACACCAGACTATTGGACAAAGTCTCTATAACTCCAAACGTGATTATATATAAATGTTGTGTTCAAAAGTTGTTCCTGCTTCCCTCCCAGTGGACAAATTATCAATTATTGCAGGTTTAAGGTTAATAAAACCTTGCCATCGTGGTTATATAGTTTAAAAAGCCAGAAATATTACGTAATTGTTGTTTTAATTCAATATAAATTGTTATCCATTATACAAAGCAAGCACATCCTGCATTGGCACCGAACTTTGGCGTTGGATGTAAAACACGTCCTCTATTATTATCCAATATAAATGTATTTATATTGGATAATAATAATTCCTGGCCCTGAGACTGGGATGGAATATGTCTTTGCCTTATGGTCATCAAAGAGAAAATTCTGTGCGACAGCATGATATTAATGCGTGCCTTGTTGCCCGTGTGTGTGTGTATGTGTGTGAGCAGTGAAATGTGAAGTTGTCACTTCAGTCACTAGCCTATCCTGCACCAGAGACAGATGCTAATTAGTAGCACACTGTCCCCTTAGCTCATAAAAATACAGCGACTAGTACAGGAGAAATAAAGAGGTACATAGAAAGAAAGATGGGATAATGGGAAGAAGGAGAGAACTAAAAGTGTTGAGAGGAAGAATGACAGGAAGAAGACAGAGGAAGTTTAAGAGGTAAAAAGCAAGAGAGTGAGGAAAGAAATAAAAAGAGTGGCAAGAGTTATATGTTGTATGAAGTTCTGTATTAGCCAATTCTGTTCACTTAACTAATGCTTGCTGTCTCATTTTGTAAAGCACTCTGCATGTTTTTAGATTTTCCATTCAATTCACTAAAATACAGCGGGGACTCCGGGAGTAAATGGTCAAGAAGGGATCATGAATCAGGCCCTGAACAAAATTTCAAACCCTCACCCCCCAAAAGTTATAATGACATGCATCTTACCCAAGTGAGCCCAAAAAAAGCTGTCAAAGAGTGGTTTCATATATTCATAAGCTGTGGTTATGACTCCTCCACTCCTTCAATTTGAGTGTTTCAATATGTTGTTTTTGTGGTGGTGCAATTGTATTTTTTTTCATTATTTGTTTGCCCACACTCTCATTGCTTTCAGAGATGGAACTTTTCCAATTGACCTCTTATTTTTTAAACATGTCTCCCAACCTCATGGATGGAATAGTTGGTCACTTTTTTAATTTTCTCAAATTTTGCCAATTTACAAATCATGCGATATATGAAATGACCTAAAAATGTAAACTGACATGGATGCAACAATGTGTCCTTCAGATTTTTACATCAGACTTTCCTATGAGTTAAATTATCCAGAGATTCGGCGTAAATCAACAGGCTTGACATGTAGTTGTTTTTGCCAAAATGACTGCCAGTATATATATAGAAATGGTAGCTTGGATAATTGACTAATGGAACAGAAAACCGTGAAAATATGTCAATTAGGATTAAAATCCCCCCAAAAAGATGTATGTAGATCTATGTCAAGCTGTCAGGAAAACTGCTGTGCTGAGAGGCGATTTTGGCACAGTGGCCACTCGTGCACACTTGCCCAAAAGGCGTTTCCTCCATATAAAATCATTAGAAAATGAGCAACAGTAAAGCGGTGAGTCAATTTATTTTGAGCCCCAAAGATACCACAAAATAACAAAAATTTGGAAAGACCAGTATGATTTTTTAAAATCCCCTTTTATCCATTTTCCCTTTGACCTCTGACCACCAAAATCTAAACAGTTTATCCTCGCGTCCAAAAGGACATTTGTGCCACATTTCAACCATGGCTGTCGCTGGCGCAGAGGCATAAAAATACATATAATAAAATCATGGCCTGCCGGCATTATTGGGCTTACCCAATGCCCCCCTTTGACTGTTGACCACGACCAAAGAGTCTGTTTCTGCCATGAAACCCAGTGAAGCCAGCTAGCGAAGTTCAAGAAAATGGACTTTGAAAATGGCTCAAAACCACATGTGCGCCACCAAAATGTACCAGAAGTCAGCCGTCTCGGCAGGAGGAAGCCTGTCACGCACATATTCTCAACCAGCTCGGCGCGGAGAAGGACTCTACTGTGAATGCTGTATAGACCGAAATATGTGGATCCGTCCGAAATCTTTCGGAGGCTTTTTCTCCATGCGTGCACAGCCATCAATGGGGCGCCATGTTCGCAGTAGGCTATCCAGTTTTTCTTATTACATCCATGGTGTGTATGTCGGAAAGAGTTACTGATACACACAACATTTCTGGGACATTGATTTTCTGTTTGATTTAGCTATTGAATGATGAAAATATAGATGTAATCAACCATGTGTAACAGAAGACATTTGTGAAAAAACTGAATCACTGCCAAACAAGAAGAGGAACAGTAAAGGGCAAGAGAGAGAGAAAAAAACAACTGTTACCACATTGTTGTTAGAGTGATGAAAACCAGATCAGTCTGACTTATGTGTGTGGCTCTGTCTCCTTTACACAGCCCCTTCCTTTTCTTTGTTGTACGGTTTCCTTCCCTCTCTTTACGTCTTAGCCTATATACAGTATGTACTCTATGCTGTGTCTCCTTTATTCATTTAGTGGAAACAAAGACACACCAGATGTTTCCACAAAACTATTATTTTTTTCAGTATTTGTGTGGATTAAATGCTCTCTCCTATATTCATGTTCTCTGCATAAGCTCATTCATTATTTAACTGTGAAATTTATTAACAAAGATTTGATTTAATTTTATAGGGCGACAGAGAGACCAGCGACTCCCAGCAACTTAGCACGGGCACTCTGACCAGTCTGTGGCTACGCAGCCCCATACGCAGCAAGCTGCAATGCACTGTCTGTTCTGACACCATTAACTTTTTCTGCAATTTGTGCTACAGTAGCTCTTCTGTGGGATCGGACAACACGGGCTAGCCCTAACTCCCCACGCGCATCAATGAGCCTTGGGCGCCCATGACCCTGTCGCCGGTTCATCAGTTGTCCTCCCTTAGACAACTTTTGGTAGGTACTAACCACTGCAGACTGGGAACACCCAACAAGACCTGCGGTTTTGGAGATGCTCTGGCCCAGTCGCGTAGCCATCACAATTTGGCCCTTGTCAAAGTCGTTCAGATCCTTATTTGATCTGTCAGAAAGCTCTATGGACTTTGTGTGAGAAAGCTGCCTGGAAGCTGCCTGACAGAAAGCATTCAAGGCTAACTTCTCCTATCCGCCTAAAGGAGGGAGCTGCCAACTTTATCGATAAAAAGCACTATCACAATTGATAGCTCATTGAAATTGTTGAAAGTACTCTAAGAACTGACCATCATTGAGAAAAAATGGAACAAAATCAACCAATACAAATCAAATATTGAGACTGTGCAGTCAGCCTACAGTTTTATAGCAGGAGATAAACTCAAGACAGACAGAAAAATAGAGTAGAGTGCAGTAAAGGTATAGCATAGCACAGATATTATACCTGTACTATACTATATTATTAATGATAATAATATACTATTGCTGTGCTATGCTGTCTCCACAGCTGTTAACAAGGAAAATAATCCAAATCCATGCTTGATAAATGTAAGCTTTTAATTCCACATGGCAATAAATTCTTCTCCACCTCAAAAGGAATTCAGTTCATGTCAACCAGATGTTGGTGCACACTCCTCTCTGCAGCATCTAGCAGTGATTAGAACCTAATTATCTACTTTTGTATTCCATGCACACCATAAACTCTTGAATATAAAAATAACTTACTGAAATCAGCTGAGGAATTTACACTTTTATAATGCTTTTTATCCATAAAACAGCATCTTCCTTTCCTTCCTTCCTTTAGTTTACTTGTAGGTGCTCACAGGCCGGTCTTGACCTTTCCAATATGGTGGCTAGGTTCACATCGAAGCCAATTTGACATAGTGGTTAAACCGTGTAATTACCACATCACATGATGCACATGGGCCCAAAAAGACTTTTTCCAATAAGCTTTTATTGTGAAAGGAGCATCTGTAAAACGGTGGATAATTTTTTTGAAGGTCACAACCTCCGCTAAATTACTCGTTTTGATATCAGAATTTGATCCGTTTGGTACATTTGTAAAATCTAGAAGAGCCGCATGATTAAATTATTGAATTCCGACTTAAGTTAGCGGAGTGCTAAACCAGAAGTTAGCAGCTCAGCCGACAGAAGTCACTAGTGCACCTGCTCTATGGGACCCACAATGCGGAAGCTATGCGGAAGATCGGGGGAATTTTAGACCCAGGAAGTTGATCGTTCTGGGCTTCATGCGCCGCAGAGCAGCTTTCTGGATACAGCACCTCTGAGGCTGTATCCAGATTTCACTTAATAGATCCATGGTGCAGGACAGGATCGGGCAGCCAGTATGGGATTGCCAGTGGGCAGTTAACAACAACAGTAACTGTTTTCAACAGAGAAAACTGAAAAAAATAATCCCAAAAGGCATTCAGCATTGGATGTCGCATATGGATTTATTTTATAAAGTTTCCAAAAAGACGCTGTAGTTCAAGGCTGGATTACAAAGCTTCTGAAAGGGATACGATCTCACCGGAGCCCTTGGCACAATGGCACAAACAAAAATATGTGACTCCATTCCTGCTGTTTAATTTCCTCCCCAAAAAGCCCCTTCTTTGGGATCTTGCCAGAACAGCTCATCCTTACTGTTTTAGAACCACAGTGCAGGTAGCGATTGATGGTCCATTTGATTATGGTCGGTATGCATCATTTTGTTTATTGATTATGTAATACATTGGCTTATGTTAAAGCCTAATGGGATTATACAAGGGCTTGAGTACTTAATTCTGATTGGTCCAAGGGGTTGGGCTGTAATTGTCAGTAAAGGGACACCTCCTCTGGACTCCCGTGAAAACCTTCTGTCTCCTTGTTGACAATTGTCCGGCGCCACACTGCAACTAACAACATCGTGTTTAATGTTGTAGTACTACTTAAATGGATTTGAGAGCGGTCAGATGTGTGGGTTTGTTTAATGTGTAAAACTTTTGCATCCTGGCTTGTTGGTATCCTTAGGTTTTCCATACTCATTTAGCCTTAACAGGAGCAGCGTGTGTGTGTGTGTGTTTGTGTTTCTGTCTATTTAGCTTATTGTCAACTTTGGTAGACCAAAGGGATCTGGCAATTCCCAAATTCTAATGTTTTCAATTTGAGATGTGTTTGTCTGGGTATTGTTTCACTGCTACACGCCTGCATGTAAGCTCTTGGCGCTGATAACAATAAGATCCAAATGCAGGCGACTGAAATGGGTTTTCTCCACTGAGAAGCGAGGCTTACTCTCCTTGACAGGCTGCTCCCTCCTGTACCTCCCTGGGCATGGCCAGCAGGGAGGAAACCTCAGGGCAGCTCCAGGAAACTCAAGAGGGATTTAATTTCCCTCTATGCCATGCAGGGGGACACCTGGGGATCCCCCCAGGAGGAGCTGGAGTCAGTTGCTGTGGAAAAAAAAGAAAGTGTGCTGCTCTGCTTGCTCTGCTGCAGACATCGATCTGAAACTGGAAGCAGTTTCAAAGCAGCTTCATTTTCTTCTGTCGCTTCAATAGTGGAGGGGGCAGCGTGAGGGAGATTTTCAATAAGCCAACTTCTGATGAATTTCCAAACAAAGAAAATGAGATAAAACTTGGAGGATGGATATCTAAAAAGTAGACAGGGAATTAAGAATATGTTCACATATTTCTCTGAAGCTGTCTTTATACATGTGACACACTGTGACAGTCATATGGCTGAATTAGACATTGTTCACTCTGTATGTGTGTCTCTGTGTTGAACAAACCTACATTTACAATGTGAGTGAGAACATTTAAACAACTGATGGCAGAAGTTTCCGATTCAGTCATGATCTCTAGTTTGGGATAAATTAGACAGCACCTGATGCTGTGATTACTGCTAACTGATGTTTTCCCCCTCCTCAGCAACAACAATCAGTATCCGTTTGAGCTAGGCACTGAATAAATCCAGCTGCACAGACACAAGAACCAGAAGGGGGCAACTCTCAGGTATGAATATGCATAAACGACTCATCATGAATCAACCTGAAAATGAGCATACGCGCATGAAAAGAGATAGAGAGACACCATTAAAACACATTTGCAGCAATATTCCTCAGATGAATTGAATAATTTAGAGGTCACTGATTTAATGAAAAGTGAAATTATTTTATTGCTGCAACTCAAAATTGATGTCTCAGTTTATGGAAGTTTATCGTTCTACCAATAGAGGGCAGTAGCACTATTGTCACTGTTGCACTATATGTCCCAAACAACAGTTACAGGGTGAGCAGGAACTTCAACAGTGTTATTACCAAACAATCTGGAAGATTTCCCTTTACGAAAATATACCTTTACAAATGTTTGAGAGTGGTGATGTAACATTAAGTTATTGCTTTTTATCAATTAAAACTTTTTTGATGTTGTTTCATGTCATTGTGGACTTCGTGGCCAATACAGAAGAAGATAAATGAAGTTTAATTACATTGTTAAAAAAACACATCTCTTTCAACAGCCTTTTTGTGTCAGCTGCTGTTAAAGCATTAATCAATGAAGGTGACACACAAAGACTCCCTAATGATGATGCAACGGAGAGGTGGCTCATAAAAGACGTGACTCAAAACCAATATGTGATCACAAAATAAATCGTTAAGGTGACACACATGCCATGAAAGAAAGAGGACGAGTTGCTGGGAAATTAGCTAAAATATATAGTGTGATATGTCACTGCTGCCGTGGACAGAGTTTGGTGTTTTATTCCTCTGTGTGGGAAAGTGTCCCGAGTTTATACAACACAGAGTGTTTCTGCGGGAAAGATAAGGGACGAGTGAAAGTTTGTAGAGCTCGCTCACTTGCTTTTCTGGTGACATCAACATAGAGAGAGAGAGAGAGAGAGAGAGGGGGAGATTTGGGGAGAAACCTAAGTACAAATCTGTCTGCCTCTCACAACCTCCTGGCAGTTTGTGTTGCGCGTCTGCCCTCTTAACTTTTTTTTTTTTTCGTGATTACAGCTCCTCTACAACTCTCACTTTTTTTTTTCACTCGGAGGGATGTTCTCTGGAAGGAAGTTACACCCGAGCTGAACATTTCACCTTGGAAACTTCAGGAGTCAGGCTGCTAACTTCTCGAAGAGTTGGTGAATGGGGAGCATTTGGGGAGACTTTTACGCATCGTGTTGAGTGACGCGCGGCGAGATGTTTTAAAAGAAAACCTTTTTTTTCTTTGCGTGTCGCATCCAAATCCTCATTTTTCTTTTTCTTCTTCAATGGCAAGAGAGCGTTTTAAGGAGATTCTGACTTATCTACCCTCTTAAGAGAAACTTTGGTGAACTTGTGCAACAGCGAACTTAATTTGATTTCGGCTCGCGTCAATTCTTTTTTTTTTATTTTTTATTTTTTATTCTACCACAGTCAAACGGCCTCTTTTGGCCTTTTTCGGGATCCTTACTTCCATACCGACTACTTCGCCCCCCGCAGATTTTCAATTAACTTCGCTTTGGAAGTAATTTAAGTGGATATCATGCCTCCGACCGGGCTGGAGAAGCGTGCTGCGCTCTGCCGGGTTTTGGCTCTGGCTTTTGCGCTGCTGGTGTTTTGCGCTGCTTCGGTGAGTGGATGTCCACATAAGTGCAGCTGCTCCGGGTCGCATGTGGACTGCCAGGGTCTGGGTTTGAAGACTGTGCCTAAAGGAATACCGAGGAATGCCGAGCGCCTGTAAGTGAAATTTCATGAATTTTAATTTAAGCAACTCTTATTGTTCTGTCACCATCTATCTTGAATGTCTTAAACATCATCACGTTGTTCCCAGTGGCCTTATGGTGCGCCTTTCTCCCTTCATGTTCTTCTCATAGTCCTCTAATATTCCTGTATGGACAACGGTGTATTTTGTGCAGCATGCTATATAAAACTTACCATGCCATGTAGGGATGTTTTCTCACGTGTGAGTTATCAGAGGTGTAATGGGTAGAGCTTAAAACCCGAAAACGCTACTGATTGGACGTTTTAAAGCCTCATTAAAACGTTACTTTAAAGCCGATCTGTTCATTAAGGAATCAATACATGTTTGCATTTCAATGCATTTCAACTTTGACCTGCAGTCAATGATTATAAGCCAAACAATCAATTTCATTCATTCATCAATGATTTTACTTTGCATTAAAAACTCTGTCCTGTTGGTTAACTAAGGCTCAGCTTGTATTCTACAGCAGAAAATTTTAATTTTGTTGCTGTGATTTATAAAAAATACTACAAAAGATGATTAAGTGATTTTAATTGGGATAAAGTGAATTCCTTTAGTTGCTCAGTTGCTGGTTTTTATACTTTTAGGGGTGTTCAAACTCAATAAGGCTGATAAATGGGAAATTTAACCCACTATTGCTATTGTTACATATACTTATTCAAAACAAGGGGTAGTTTCCTGGGAGAACTTACAAGTATTGTCAACCGCCCGGTGCTGCATCCACTTTGGTTACATGTCACTAATAGATGGTGCAAATGAAAACTGCCCTAAAATTCTCCAGTGACCTCAGTGAATGGAGGCAGTAAAGAAAACAGTCCCGAAGCAGCCTTTGGAGTGAGTATTCAAGTTTTTAAACGGGTCAAAATGAAAGACGAGAAGAAGCAGCGAGCTCCTTAAAACATTTGAGATTATTTTGTACTCTCTTTTCAGACTTTCCAAAGTTTAGCCCCAGGTTCCTCAAGTTGGGCTAGATCCTCAGTGATTTGTGTAAAATCCTAAACAATGATTCTACTCAAAGAATTGCTTTTAATGCTTTATTTGAACCTGATGACAGTTAGTCTCAAATGATATTCATTCCTAAGGCAGAGACAGACCTCTGACAGACGCTGGTGCCAACTCGAGCCTGATCTTGACACGTATACACCCCTGCAGCCACACACATGCACTCTCACAAACACACACCTATGCTGTTAAGGTATGGAAGCGATTAAGCGTGATAACGGAGCAGCCAAAAGCTCCGCAGGGGATCAACAACAGACCTAACCCTGAGACAACAAACACAATCAGTAGGCTGCAGAGGGAAATTGGAGGCCGTGTTTGTGGATTTGGGGGGTATTGGTGGACATGAACGTTTGATTAGCACTTGTGCGTGCATTTTTACTTTTACATGAATGTGTTTACATGTGCATGTTTGTGTATTTGCGTCTGCATGTTTGCGCTGGCTCGTGTGATTGTGTGTCTTGCATGCGCATGTGTGAGTGTGAACAACGAAGCCTTACCTCTTCCATCCCACAGGGCTGTTGTGACCTCCCAGGACCTGTTGGCTTTTACACAGCAATCCCCTGAAGACATTTACACCCTAGGAAAATAAATAATTAGAGCGGGCTGTGATGGGGAGGCAGGATAAGGGGGTCCCTTGCCTCTTGCTGGGGTCCCCGGGGTTGAATATTTGGGGTAGCAGCGCCCCCTCCCTCCCCTTCATTCCAGAAACTATGTGTTTATGTTTCCCTGATTTATCCAGGTCAGTGTTTCAGCTGGCCCAGAGTTGCTCTTTTCCTCCCTTCTTTCTTTTCCTCTCTTCATCTTTCTCTCTCTGAAGATAAATTTTAGGGAGTCTGAGATGGGAAACATTAAAATGGATGAGATTCCAGTTGAAACAGTTACGGCAGATGGGAAACTTTTTAGGAAAGAGAGATGCGCATCATTGCCTTGAGCACGGATTTGGGTTTGGCACTTGGGATGAAGTCCACGGCCAACAGATTCTAGTAATGAAAGTGTCGAGTTTGTTAAGTTATGAGTACAAATAACTAATTTGTATCAAAGTTTCCAATATTCTCTGATATTTATTTTTTAATACTTCCTTAACTTTCCATTCATTAGTTTAGATTTACTTTTAAATCAACATATGAGGTCAGAGATTAACATAATCAATAATTTTGTCAGAAAAAGGCAATATTTTGTTAAGTATAGTTGCCTAAGGGAGAAAAGACAGATGGAAAACACAAAATGGAAATACATTTTGTTAAAACATTCATAAACTCATCATTTCATAACCACTAATAAGTTATAAATGTAATGATTGTTATGATAGTGTCAACATTAAGGTATAAAGAAACAGTTTTTTTTATGGCAACAAAAACTGGTAATCAGCATGAAAATGAACTGAAAAGTCACAAATATATTTATATTTATTGAATCAGCTATTTCAGAAGTTTCCTGGCAGCAAGATGTTCCGATTGGTCACAGGCAATGCATAATGTCATAATGTTGCGGTGACTGGCTGGACACTGGTGTGGATCAATGGACCAATAAAACAGTGTACTAGGACACATGGTCCTAAAATAGCACTCCAGTGAAAACCTGTTTTTAGTATCAAATGCTCGCTCGTAGGCTTGAAAGATGGATCTTGAAAAGTTTGTAGCTCTTCATGGAGGTTGTAGTTTGCTTGGATTCACAGCACGTACAATTTACTCCCATGATGACCAAAAGTCAATGTAGAGAAAGTTCACTCAAGGTGTCCACAGAAACTTCAAAAGCTTCAAATTACTATTACACAGTACCATTAAAACTACTCTGATGTTAGTCTGCATGATCAGTGTGTTCCAAACACTCATATTTTGGACACAATATTGCTAATTGCAGTTTCTAGTTTGGCTTTGTTCATCGTGAATGGGAGACAGTAAAATTCACCCTCCATGTATCCGTATTAAAAATTCAACACGTGATCCGCCATGCGTTTATGTTCTGATTTTGTTGTGTCTCATCGCGGGAAGTATTGGTTGATCCACAAACTAAAATGGCAAACATCTCACAATCCGTAGAAATCCATAGAGAAGAGGAGATTCGGTGCAACAAGACCACAAGACATGTAGCATTCGAGTAAGGGACATGGCTCTCGCCTTATCTTGAGTAGAAAATCTCAAGACACATGTACCAAATCAAACAAATTCAGACGGACTCTGCGGATGTTACTGAAAACATGTGTAGAAAAATCACTGTTCGGAAGAAGTGCATACACACATTGAGGGAAACCTGGCACAAGAAAAAAGTTCAGTACATGATGAAATAACTTTGGGATACACTGATGTATATGGTTGAAAAAGTATACAATGGCAGACATTGTTTTTTGAATGACTTGGCTGCCTAGAAGGAAGGAAGTCAACCAAAATGAAATGTTAAAAAAAATCACCAGTGTACTCCTTTAATTAGTTGGGGCCCACTCACTCCCTTTCTTACAATGCTGTGTATAACCAGTTCATTTCCACCACCTTCACAAGTAAAGAGTGAGAGCAAAATTCCACCCGTCCACCTGTCATAACTACAGAGTGAATCTCTTCTTTTTAAAGCCCCGGTTTTTCTTCACTATTGTAAACAGAGTATTTGGTTAACGAGAGAAAAACAGTGGTGGCCTCATCTGTTTGCACGCACGCACGCACGCACGCACGCACAGGCAGCCTCGCAGGCCAGTCAATTCCGTAATGTCCTCCTTGGGAAGCCACTTGAGACCTCATTTGCATCTAATTTGAGTGGAGGGTTTTTCGGGGGAGGCTTAACAGACTTCACAATGCTGGGTAAAATGAATTGGAAGCAGGGATGGCTTCTCTCTCGTGTGGCCAGTTCACACCTGCCCTACAGAGGCTGCATAGAAACACACACACACACACACACACACACACACACACACACACACACACCATGGAGTGTTGATTTTTAGGGCTGCAGATTCCAAACTGTTGCCCCAACTGCTGTGAAATGTGGGGAAATTGAATGCTGATTATACGTCTATACTTCAGTGCTTTTTTTGTAATGATATCACTTATATGAGTGTAGTACGTATTATCACATCTATGTCATGTACCTGTACTGTATGTCAAACTGGGTATGTGTGTGTTGACGCTTGCGGTTGAATGAGTTCATTGCTTGAAGCGGCATGTTGCCTGAGCCAACTTTACACAAACTAATTCTGATTTTAACTGCCCATTTTTCTGTTCCCACACTAACGGCACTTTAAAGGCAGGTTTTGGCAACATTTTTACGAGCAACACCTTCTCTGCTTTCTCTAGCCTCGTCTGGCACTTTCCCTCCGTATTTCTTTTTATTTCCCTTCTCAGCTCCTCATCTTTGGCCCAACTTGTTTTCCCACATCTCTCGCTCTTTCTCCCCGTTACCTTCCCTTTTTCTTCTTTGTGTTACGTTCCGCTGTTTCTTTTTCTTATCCTTGCCTCACTCTGCCTCTCTTCACCAGTCTCTCTCTGATCTCCACCTTCCTCTCCAACACACTTTCACACACCTTCATTTTGGCAGCAGCATCTTTCCAGTAGAGTTTTCACAGCTCCCATTTCCCTTCAGCGTGCCAACCTACCACAGAGCACACAACAATACAGTCCTGTCACTGTGTGTGTGTGTGTGTGTGTGTGTGTGTGTGTGTGTGTGTGTTTCTGTGTGTAGGACGGAAACACACACACTCACACACACACACACGTTCCAGCTTCTGGCTCTTATCAAAGCTTGGCATTGATTGGTCAATGGGTGCTGTAACTACCACACCCTCAGCTGTGAAAGGGCATTCCATGGTGGGACTGGAATCTTATTGTGCGCATGTGATTTTTAAATACTTGGGTGCTAAACTTTGGTACATTAATCAGAGCAGCTAGGGCTCAACATTAAGGATCGCCCTCTTGCCCAGGGCATTCCACCTCGTGCTAGTAAGCAGTACCGATTGGGCACTTGTGAGAAAATGGCGGTGGGTGAAGACGTTAATAAGGTGAAGCAAAAAAGAACATTTCAATTATCCTGGAAACAAGATTTTAGCTTAGATGTGGGCAAAACTATATATTCCGCAAGTTTGAGAGCAAGGCGTATAAGAATAAACATAACAATTAACTGTTAATCACCAATAAATACAGCAATTTTTATAGGGCCAAGTAAAATTTGACTCTGGGCAAGTACATTTCTGATGCACTTGCCTGGACAAGTGACAGAAAACATCAACGATGAACCCACCCACACTAAATTTATATAAACAAGTTTAAATAAATGGATTGGAACAACAGCAATCTGTAATCACTGAAGTGTTGTTCTGTTCACTTTAGTTTTGGCCCAGCTCCTTTAAGATGTGGGCCCGGAACATTCACGTAAATTCAGTGCAAATGTTATTGAATATAGCCACAGTCAAGAAGTCTCATAGGTGAACGATGCATTCCAACCATTTTGATGATTCCCACACATCTCTGCTAACCATGCTATGTTGGTACTTTGCCAACTTTTGTGCATACCAGGGAAGGGAAGCTTCAGTCAGCACGCACGCTTTTGTAACCGTTGAATGAAAGCCATCATTCAATGAAGAGTGTTCTTCACCGTTATCATGGGTATGATGGTGATGTAATACATCTGAGGAGCAGCCGAGTATTATTGCTTTTGCAGACAAATCTGAACTAAGACGTAAAAACCACAATGAGCTCGCTGTTCTCAAACAGCCTCTTAATGTCCCTCCCATCATCTGCGGCCATCTCGTGGTAACCATGTTGTGCCCTTCCAACTATGTTTGATTCAGTAATGGTATGCCAAATGGCACAAGTGAGGGTAACCAATATTTAGGCTCCAGTTCTAGGTCAGTGGGTGATATTCTTTACCCAGAGCTTCTCCAGTGTGCGGGTAGTTGACCATACCATGTAATGACTTTTAGTCTGCCAAGGAGGCAGCCTTTTGACACTGAAAGTGGGCTTTGCCCTGAGAAATAGAGCAAGCTGGCAGCATTAAAACTATGACACATTCACCTGTAGACACAATAAAAAACAGACAAAGAGATGCACACCTTCACTGGCATATGCTTGGAAAATCAGGCACATATGCCGACACTTTAAAGTATACATGGATGTACTGCAATTGTGAGGACCCTCACAGATACAATGCTTTGGCCCTGACATTAACCTCAACCATCTAATTCTGAATGTGACCCTTAAAGGAAATCACTGTTTATTACACCTTGAGTGTTATTTTTGTAGTTTTGGCCATCGCTTCTATATATTTTACTTATTACATTTACATATCAAATTACGTTGTGCCAAAGTAATGGTTTAAATCTGGAATCATTCCTACTAGGAGGCATGAGAAATGAGGCGTCAGATGATCGGAGAGGTTGTAAACAAACCAACAGTACACCAAATGATCTAAACCACTTTATTTGGAGTACAAGCTGGAAGTGAGCGCACACACACAGAAAACTTTGTGTACACCAGTACTGAAAGCATGGTAGGTCAAAGTTGGACCACAAAGAAGTCTTCTTAAGTGGTGATGGATGCTTGCAGTGAACAATTTGGGTGATTATTTCACAGTTTGCCTTAATTTCCTCTTCAAAGTAAGTTTTTCTAACCTGAGGGTTAGTTAAAACAACCTGTATGGTTGTCTAATGGCCTGTGGTCCTTGCCTTTTTTTCTTTTTTTTTTAAAGCAATGTCACCGAGTTAGAAGATCTTAGCAATTAACTTGTAGAGTCATATTATAAGACATAGGGATGATGGTTTGAAGCCCAAAACTACTAAAATAAGACCCAGGTTGTATGAGACTAGAACTTTTTTCAGTCCTCAAACAACCCTTTGAAGAGTGAGGACCAGCCAAAATGTCCTCACTCTCCAAAAATATCCTCTCTCTCAAGGTCTAAAAATGAGTCCTCACGAAGATAGAACAGAAACGCACTCACACATGCATAAAAAGGTATATTTATATTCCAAATTGAAATACATAGACATGTTTTTGTATGTAGACAATTTATTCAGTGCACACTCATCATTAGGCAAGTGCAGCCACAAATACACACACATACACACGGTACACTCTCAGGCTTTCACCGGCTTAAACATGCAATTATAGTTGTAGTTGGAAACTTTGACATATAGAGAGAGAGAGAGAGAGAGAGAGAGAGAGAGAGAGAGAGAGAGAGAGAGAGAGAGAGAGAGAGAGAGAGAGAGACTGTCACATAGAAACTACCCCGAGTCACGAATGACTTTCTGTGACTTTCTGCTGAAACTGAAGTCGTCAGCCCTGGCATGGACCTCAGAGTGTGTGTGCCATGTTATAACGCTACAGTCTGGGTTTGTGTGTGAGTGTGAGCAGTATGCTTGGAGTCGTTTGACGTTAACAAGCTATGTCACTGTTTTGTTGGGCCACTGTCACCAAAGGAACACATTATATCCCTTATCCAGGGACGGTTCTCAGTGTTTCTGTGTATATACCTCCACTATAGATAAATATTTGTGTTTATTTCAGTACATGTTGCAGTGCATGCAGTATGACTGAATAACTATTTGTTTTATTCTTTTTGGTGCATTTTAACTTATTTGAGCCATTTATTTATTTTATTATTATCTTTTCATTTTGACATTTTTGGTCCCCTATAAAAGTTAGCTTTACCAGTGTGGATGTTGTCCACACAGATGTTTGCCACAACTAAAAGTTTAAGCCAGATTACAGTTATTATTGCCGTTAATTTCCTCGTCAAGCTCCGACGTTAAAAAAAACAAAAAAGCTCTCCTATCATAAAAAATTGAGGGTATGTAATTGTGTTATTTAATCATATCAGCTAACCTGTGGCTCTTTGAATCCCTTGAACAGCTGGCATGGCTGTTGTTGTCGGTGGGTTTAAAACATCTTTTACAGACCGGTCTTGTGGTGTCCGTGGGATGTCCCATGACTGTCGCCTATGTGAGCGAAATAATGGCATATTTCGCTCACGTGTATCTGCTTTGACAGCAAGCCGTGAACGTTGGCAAGACCACTTGTACTTGTGCCTATTTTTGTCGCCATTAAAACTGCATGAGAGAAAAGAGACGACACACCTACTCTGCCTGCAGAGACTGAAGAGTGAAGCGGAGTGCTGCACACTGCCCCGCTCTCTCGCACATGGACGCAGCTCATGGCTCACGGCTCTCATTCACCCAAAACACTCAAGTACCGATATTAATGAATTATTGTTTTGTTCCGTTTTTAAGGGCATGTTATAGCGATAGCTTTCTTATTAATTTTGATGTTAAACTTATCAGAAGAAGATAAGTTAAGTGGAATGGTTTGTGTAGGAAATTAAAATACAATGTGTCACAGCTGTTCTGATGGCTCGTGGTGCTGTTAGCATTCTCATTCATGGGTTCCCATGTGTCCCACTTGGGAGCGGCTCAGTCACTAGCGACACCTAGTGGCAAAAGTCTGTACACCGGTCCGGTTTATGGCTCAATATTATGACAGTTTGAACATTCTTTTCATACTGACCCAACCCCAATGACTTGCACATAATAATCCCTATTCGATCCATTCATCAGCTAAGTTGTCAGCTGTTATTGCCAGACTGGAAGCTTATGCAGAAACTGGTCACTGCACTGTTCATGTGTGTTTCTCCATCTCTCTTAAGCGTTGCTATCATCCACTTTCTCTCATTCATCTTAACCTCTCTTGTTCTCTTATCCTCTCATTCACTCACTCTCATTTTTTTCAGACTTGGCCTCTGCTGAGGAAGCAGCAGTCCTTGTTCTTGTCAAGTGGACCCTCAGCAGCCAAATTACCCCTCCACCCCCACCCCATTCACTTACAGTACAGCAGTAATAAATCTAGACAAAAGAAATGCAGCCCTATAAACTCCAGCAAAGAAAAGAGCTAACCAAATACAGCGCTAGTTTATAGCCCTTTTGGCTCGTGGCTCGAAAAGAAAGGGATACTTGCAGGCGACTCCCCAATGTGGTCAAGCCTGCGTGGTTAACAGCGACACCAAACTATGAATTTCTTGAGGTTGAGTGGCATTTACATTGACTAGAGACTATGAGGGAGAGAGGAATAAATCGCGACAGACAGAAAACAAAGCAATAGATGATTAAATGAAGAGGGGAGACGCATTACTCCCCCAGATTTCAAAATTTAATGCCAAAAATATAAAGATTAAAGTAATTTAAAGGCGAGAGGTATAACCAGGTGAAGAATAGTGATAGAAGGATGACATTGGATTTAAAGCTTAAAGATATAGGCCTATAGAAGAGAAGGAAGAGAAAACAGGTTTACAGAGGGCGAAAGAGAAAACGAGTGAGGCAGATTCAGACAGTGTGACAAAAATACTAACATGAGAACAAAATTGAGCCACATTGAGACAGAATTCAAGAACTGAGACGAAGGGAGCTGCATCGCTCATCATTCAAACAGGATTCCCCTTTATGGAGTAAAGTGAGTGTCCTTTAGTCTGCTGCAGGGGAAATCTTTCACTGACTAATGGCTCCTTTATCATCAGTGTCTTTGCTCCTCTTCCTCACTCCGCCATCTTCCTGCCTTTCCTCTCTCTTTTTTGGGGGAAAGAATTTCTCCCACCTTTTGTTTAGTTTCTTTTAGCGTTGTTAGCATTCTAGACATTGCAAATGTCTTACAGGCCAAGATTCCAACCCATCGTGACAAATGTGTGGTGAGGAACTTTGGCCAGATAAAATGTTAAATGTCAAGTGTCAGAATGTTTCCGAGAAGCACTCAGAGCCTACACGAGAAATAATCTCCAACAGTGGGGTCAGTGTTTTACCCATCACCCATCACACCAGGCAAACCATTGTCTTCTATAGGCAGATTTCCCTCGGTGGTGCGAGCAAATGTGTTACTTTTGCTAAATTTGATGGCTGCCTGTGAACATACTACATTTTTATGGGTGGAAGAAAGCCAGGCTTTAATTGGATGTTTTTAAAAAAAAAAAAAAAATCTGATTAATGACGATGATGGTAATTTTATTCATCATTGGGACAAATGACGGGAGCATCAGGTGGCGTTTGTATGATCTTATGTTGAAAGCAGAAGACATGAGAAGCTGCAGAAAATGTAAATGTAAAGTAAAGGCAAGTGGAGTCAAAACATATAGCATGAGACATACAGACGGAGAGAGATATCTAGTTAAAGCATGAGACCACCAATCTTTTAATAAGACATGTTTACATTTGTCTTTGCTCACTTGCTCTTGTTTGTACATATTTGGATTTTACGAGTTGAAGAAACTCAAAAGAAGTATTTCACAGCAGGGAAGATGGTCTTTTCATAAAACTGGGCCGTCTATGTTGTAGAAGGATGCAAACATTTCTGAAAGTGGTGGTACGTGGCCGGAGAAATCAGAGAAAAAGGTATTAGTATTAGTTATTAGGTATTAGTTTTTGCTCGTAATGTACTGTGTCACCGGATCAATAAACGCTCCAGCTGGTGATGCTTGGTTTTTCGCTCATCAGTTTTGAAAGACTCTTTGTGTCTGTGGAGGTGGGCATACAAAAATACAGAAGTATCTGTAGCTAGAACAATATCCCTAGCACTGATTAGAGTCTTTAAAAGACTTTTGCTGGCAAAATAAAGAGAAGTTTAGTGTTGTTCATTTGCATGTATACTACCCGCATTGCAATGATATGAAGTTTCCTTTTGAATTACGAGCGCTGAGACTGTATGCAGCTTTTTGTAAACAGTGTTTCATTTAAATGTTTCTATGTCTGATCGTCTAAATGATGCTTTAAAGCTTTTGCCACACTACATTAAATAAACCTGGTGGCGACGCGCTGTATCCTTTTATTTATTTATGTTTGACCTGAAAAATATCAAGTTTAAGGATGCCGACTGTGCATAATATTGGTCCCAGCATTTCTTGCTCGTTCACATGCCTTTTGCCGTGTGAGCGTGTGCATGATTTGGCCGAAACTTCCTCGTGATGATTGCTGTCTATCCCAGAGAGCAGTTCTGTAATAGGAGAGTTCACTACTTATTACAATCACTGTGACGGAGATTCAAAACAGCAGTAAATGGTTGCAAAGGAGACCAAATTTTCCAAGACTCGTAGCCTCTTGCAGACATACATGGTTTGCAAACAGAGACAGGGACTGAACATGTTCTTTTGAATGCTCTCCATGATTACATCTTTGGATTTTAGCATTTATATATAATCCTTTATACAACAAGAGAGTATATGCAATTGAGTTAAATACTTGATTGAGTCAACATTTCTTTGCATAAACATGAGTTCTTCATCCTAGTTTATTGTTTCCTCAGAATGTAAACTGCAACTTGACGTTTAGATTCAATTTAAATAGTTAATATATGTTTTGTGATTGTTGATTTCTTAATTTATTTAACTTTTTTCACTGTAAAATAAACTAGCTATTACAGTCGGCAGCTAATGTGTATCTAATACAACACTCTACTTAAATGGTAATTACTGTTGGGCTAATTGAGCTATATTTCTCTCTTTTTACTTTTACTGAATGTATAATTACCTCGCTGTACTTCCTGTGGGAACTTAATGTTGATCTTTCATTGATGACACTTGTTTTCCTCTTGCCACAAGGGACAACGCACCTAATCTGAAAATTAGTCTTTGTAAACCAAGTATTTACATTTACTTTTTGGTTTAATTCTTGTTTATGGTGTTTCATCTTTTTCCAATTTGTAATCACTGAAATCATGGATCATCTGTTGTCATAGTTTCAAATTGTTTCCTGTAAAAACAACACCGACTCCTCGTCTTCCTTTATTGGAAGAGTCTTTTCTGCATAGATGTGTACCTACATGCCAAGTGAGAGCAGAAGGATGTATTTAATTTAATCTAAATTCAATTTTATCAGTTATTTAGCAGCAAAATCCTATTTTTATGTTCTGATCGGCTTCTAATCCGCCTTCTCCTTCAGTCCTGAATGGACAAAAGATTTTAATGGAACATTACGCTGCCTTGTTGTTAAGCTTCATATCAAGTGATGTTACAATGATTAGAACAAGGCTGATTAGATGTTGCTTAATGTCATATCCAAGATTTGAAGAGGATGGATTGCAGCTGTAACGAAGGCTAAATTTGAAGCAGCTTGATACGTGTCCCCTGCTTCTGGTGACAGATGCACTGTGGAGCTCACAGGAAAGGGAAGAAGGCAATTAGGATTCCTTGCGTAACTGAGAGATTTAGAGAGCGAAATTGAGCATACCTATCTTAGAAAGAGTGAGGGATGGAGAGTAAGAAATGAGAGAGCGAAGAACTACAAGAGCTCTGTGGAAAATAACAGGAAATTAGGACAGGAAGCGATCACATTTGGAAATGAAGCGTTGGATGGAGAACAACAAAGGCAGTGAAAATGAAAGGGAAAGGATGGAGGGATAGAGAGATAAGGATGTGGTGCAGAGAGGGTGAGAGAAAAAGTGAAGCAAGGAAATGTCAAGTGTTAGAGACAGATGGAGACAGAACAGAGAGATAGGGAAGCTGTTTGGAGCAGTTAGCCGTTGTTCCTCATTGTTGTGCAAGATTGGGGAAAAAAAGGGGGTCAAAGGTCGAGAAAAACAAAAAGAGGACAGATTGAGATGAGGGGGACAAGAAGAGAAAGACATGCCACAGGTAACACAGCGGCGGTCTGTCCAACTTGTCATTCCATTGAACTTCCATTGAACTGTCATTTGTTTAACATTCCTCTCTCTAACAGTTATTTCTCTGTTTTTTCTTAGTCTCTGTGGTGTAGCCAACCAATAAAGCTGTGCTGTAAATGATTCAGGGGGGGGGGGGGG
>JBBPCS010000204.1:11307840-11319439 GCA_037974645.1 Hollardia meadi | reverse complement strand
ACACACACACACACACACACACACACACACACACACACACACACACACACACACACACACACACACGCACACACATGCGTGCCTTACCTCTGGCTGTAATGGAAACAAACAGTGGTTAGAGCTTTTGTACTAAAACTTCTTGTTAGTCGTCTCCACTGCCAGCTGGTCAGTTAAATTTAAAGCTAAGTTAAGCTTTACGGCTGGGTGGGGGTGGACACCCACACTTCAGCAGACCAGGTGCATAAAAATGGCTGCCTCGCAAGCATGTAAGTCATTCAGATCCTCTGCAGCCCTTTTAATTGGCTCAGAGTTTTTACTCATTTTAAAACATTCTGTGTAGCTTAATTATTTTTCGTTTGAAGTATAATGTCAGCCCACTCCTTCTCTACAACGCTTCTTAGATTTCCCCAGAATTTCTGTCTGAGACAGAGGCTTTATTGTGCGGCTCCTTGCCTCATGTACAACACTCTCACAGTCAGGTAAGATGAGGTAAACAGACAAGGTAGCAAGAGTGGATGTACTAACTTCTATAGAAGTAGTAAGTACAGTTCTTTAGAAATATTACTTCTCTGTTTTAAGGCTAATGACTGAGTGCTGTGTAATTGGCGTTAGCTTCCAATCGCTGGCTCATTCATCACATGTGTGGCTACCAAATGATTAATAATCATACTCAGTATTTGGTATTTTTGATTTCATTAAGACTTTCCTGTAATTAAGCAGAGCAGAGCCACTTCAACTATAGCAACTGTGTAGCCATTTGTTAGAAATTGGTAGTTCCTTGATGATTGAGTGTCTCTCAAACTTATGCTGTAAAGATTGGTAGTAACAGCTACTGTTCACATATTTTTCTTCGCTTCATTGCAGTTGTTCATGCTGATACATAATAATCTACAATTTTGTGACTAATAAAGGCGAAATTGAGGGTGAACCCACCCACTGTATACTCAGTCCACCCATGCAGCTGTCTGTGAGAGAATAACATTGAGCCATGGCCTTTAAAAACAAAGCAATTTGGCTTTCACTGGATATTAGACCAAAAATGAAATTTCTTATAGTATTTCATAGTATTAGTAGTAATAAACATTATGTAATTTGTCTGAGAGGGCAAAATTAATGCTGATTCAAATGACCAGAAGTCATACTTTACACTTTTTACATTTTCTAATACATCACTGTCGATTGATGTGCTTTTGATTTGACAATTATATTATTTAATTCTACACCGCATCTCATTTTACTTGGGCAGTGGCTTTGACCGGGCGGTGATGCCATCGCTCTCCACCTGGCCCTGTATCCTCACTGTTTGTTTGTCTCCACAGCAGTTTCCCTGGTGAGAGCAGAAGTTTCCACTGTGAACAAGAGAAAGATGGAGATAAGGATGGAGAGATTAGGGGAGACGGCAGAGGAAAAAAAAGAGAAGTGTAGGAAAAAATGTAGCCAACTGTAAAGGAGTGAAAGATTGAGATAAAAGAGGAGCGATTAGAGGAAAGAGGAAAAAGAAGGGAAGGCGAAGAAAAAGTGTTTAGTCAACTGTGAAACAGCGAAAGATAAGACAAGAGAGATTGAGAGAGGGGTAGACGCTGTAAAAGGGGCAGATTAGAGAAAAAAGGAAAGAGTTGAGGGGACGGCTGGGAACACAGGGTTAAAACTGGCTGTGAAGATTTACGATAGACGAATAGAAACAGGGAGGCAAAAACTGAAAGATTGTAGCCAAATGTGAGATGGATAGCAGAGGGGTAAGACAGGGAGGAGAAACTGAAGAGAGGTGGAGTGATGAGGAACAGAAGTTTTCAGATTGGGTTCTGTCACTCGAAAGTGAGCAGATACTTGAAATTACAAATCAACAAGAAATAAAAAAAACATTATTTTCATCACAGAAGTCCCTCTTTCCTCAAGTCTGAAAATGATAAATCAATTCTTTATTGAGTTTTTCACCCCATCCTAGAAGGCTTATCAAGCTGCTTCGCTTTCCAAGTAACTGGCAATTACAAACATACTGAAAGCCTGTGACAAGAACCAGCAGCATCTAGTCTGGATGATGGTGAAGTGGCTCGCTGTGAAAAACCTGTCTGGTTGGAATTCACTGGCAAGATGGATGAGGCTCAAAGTCATTGTGAATTGAACCTTTCTGCTTTTTATGTTTTTTTTTGTTTGTTTTTTCATATTATCTTTTGGTGCTCCCAAATGCTTGGTTCACTTCATGCCTACTCATGCCTACCAAGAAAATGGAAACACGACATAGAGATTCCACGAAGGCAAATGTGTTAGCAAACAGGTCAATCCCTTGACAGCAGTCAAGTGGGAAATGTTTTAACTCTGGTTTGGTCTCCGCCAACTCCTGAGGGTATCATCTGACTCTTTAGCTGCCAAACGTTCCATTATGTTCACCAGCTAGTTACAAACTTGGTCTGTCATTTGCTGATGGAAACGAGGCTGATGAGAGTTGTCAGCCAAATGTGTAACAGATGCTTAAAGTCGGGTGATAATTCTCCATTAATTTGTCACTATGAGTGATCTCTTTCTCATTATGCACAGTCATTTGATTTATTCTTCTCTTCTCTTCTCTTCTCTTCTCTTCTCTTCTCTTCTCTTCTCTTCTCTTCTCTTCTCTTCCTCAAATAGAAACCATACTTGACTGGAGCCTCATGCTCATTCGTTGTTGCTTGTGATTTACGTCTGCACTGTATTGGGTGGCAGTCTTTGATCGGCAGTCATTTTATGCGACCTCCTATTGTATCAGATGAGTTATTTAAAGCTTTTATTACCCCTTGTGGACCCTGGACCACATTTTGGGCTATGGGAAGTGCTGCCCTCACCCACACCAGCCCTCTCTGTCTCAGGCCAAGGTATGGCTCTTATTAGTGGTCCTTGCCATGGATGCTTGGAGAAGCCTTTTGAAACCTAATATGGTCTTAAATCAGATTTATAAATGTTTAGGTGTATTATGAAAAACACACATGCAAGGCCGCCTTGGCAAAACCAGACTCTGTTTATGTGTACGTGTGTGTGTGTGTGTGTGTGTCTGTGAGTGAGTGAGGCTTACAAAGCGAGAGAGAAAAATGTGTGTGTTGTTTGTCTGCGCTCTCTTGTGTGTGTGTGTGTGTGTGTTTCTTTTCTTGCTCCAATTCCTCCAGTACGACAGCGTTTCAATAAACAGCATACTCGTACAAAGGGAACCGGTCTATACACACATACGCAGGCGGTCAGTTCATATTGCAGTGTGCATATATTGTGCACCCGTAGTTAAGGCAGATTGAATGACAGCCAGGAAACACGATAAGCATTTAAAACTCTGATGATGGAAAGAGAAAATTATTTCATCCCACTTTTTTTTTTTTTTTGCTGGAAAATTTGCTTTTCAATTATTCAAAGCAGCAGTCGCTGTGTGTACGCGTATGAGTGTGTGCATGATACTCCTGGTGCCTGTACGGTAGGAGTGTTTGCGTGTTTTCGTTTCTGTTTGTTTGTGTGTGGTTTCATATGCTGTGGGGCATTCTCACGCTCCGTCCTGTCACATTAACTTATTTCACCGAGCAAGACACACACACACACACACACACATACACACACACAGGCACGCACGCACACACACAGACCAATGCAACACATTCACTTATGGGTCTTCACCATACTTCACTTGCTTTTTAGGATTTTTTTTTAGAGTGAAGTTGTCTGCTTTGAAAATACGCTGTATTAAAGGTGAAGTAAACAATTCTGGTGAAATATAGTTCCTTGTCAGTCCTGGTGGCTCGGTCCAGACATCAAATCAAAGCGACAATATTTGACGACCTGTTAATGAGACTCAACAGCCAACTATCTTTCTCTCGAATCGTCTACTTCACCTTTAATTTCATACTGTTAATTAGACTAAATTGTTTTGAACGATCAGATTTGTAACTGCCGTGTTTCTCTCTGCAGGGATTTGAACAGAAACAACATCACCAGAATCACTAAAGTGGACTTCTCTGGCATCAAGAACCTCAGGATTCTGTAAGTTTGTTTGTTTCTTTGTTTTGCTTTCAAGAACCTTGTGGTGAGAAACCACCGCATGCTGATTAAATGACTCAGGGGATGTTAGGCCAAGTTGTTCAGCAGGTTCACACTGAGTTCATGTCCAAAGAAAGTTGGCCTCAAAAACATTGTTTTATTCTTATCCTAAGCTGCACTGCTTAGGACAAAATTCTAAGTCCAAGAAAATTGGGCATACGACAAATTCTCTTAAATCACTCGTCTGCACCACTTAAGTACAATTCTTATATGACATGTTCTCATGAGGCCCAGTAACTTTATCTCTATAGCAAATTTTTCTAATGGACATGAAGTTATCTTGATCACCTCTAAAATAACCATCATTGAAATAAAAAACGTGCCTTGCAAAAAGTTTAACGGCTTCAAATGTTTTAAGATAGATGTGTTGGCTTAAAGAAAGCAGGTTATGTAACAACATCTTTAAATCTATGGCTCTGACACCGTCATATTGCTGCAAGAGAAAGTTCTTTGGGCACTTTAAATAAAGGTGATCTTTTCCTTGCCTCAACCTTTATATAGCTTTAGGTGTGTAAACATCATCATACCTCAACCACACAACTGGCAGACAAGAAAATGCTCATATGAGTTATATTTATTTATAATGTGCTATGAAACAACCGATTGAGTCTTTTAGATATAATAAGGTATGATTGGTCATCTACCAAGTACCAGAAGGCTTTTTATGACCTCTTTGTTGTGACCTGTATTCATTTCTTTACAAGTAATCTCATTAACAAAAAAAACACCCTGCCATGCTGGAGCAATTAGACAAATGCTATATTTACCTAATAGGCCTGTATATGCCTATAGGGGAAACAAGTCTCCATAAAATAGAGTTTCCCATCCTAATGAGCAATTTCAGAGCAGGAGAGAATGCAAGTGTTCTATGTATCGAGTCAAACTTCGTAATTACTGGATATTTATGAGGTTAAGTAATAAAATTAAGCATGAGCTGACATGGCAGTAACAAGCAGCAAGACTCCTATTTGTTAAAAAGCCAACGTGGCAAAAAGATGTTATCCTGGTATGGATATGATGATATTGAACAGCTCAAAAACAGTTGCAATTGTGGACAGTTGCTGGCAATGAATTGTGAGTCATTATTCATGTGAAGTAACAGCAAAGATAATGTGACTCAGAGTTTTCTATTGTCTCACATTCCGCTCTGAATAATATTCGGGGAATGCCGAACTTTCCAAGCACAGCACATTGAGACATACAGAGACACCAATTAGACAATCGCAACAAACTTTTGAAACTTTTTTTCACTTCCGCACAGAGGTATCAATGTGGAACTAAACTTTCAACAAGTGCTAAGAACAGAATGCGAATTATACCAAGACTTACAGATATTATTTATACCTTGAGCAGGTCCAACAGGTGCTTGTTGAGTAAGATGACAAGCAGCTTAAAGGACAAATTCACATTGTGTAAGTCTATATTGAAACAATACTCACATGCTTATATGTACACATAGACATTGAAAGGTGTTTTTGCTCGCTGTAATTGTTTCTCCTGCACACACTGGCCACGTTGTGTACAAAAGCATGATGTGTGTCCAGCCTGAGCTCACTTAATGTGTCATAACTGGTAACTCCAGCCATCTTGATATATTATCTGTTTAGTACTTATTCTAGGGGCCTCCAAAGGGGGCTGAAACAGCTGAGCTGGACTGTACACCGGTCCATTTAAATGAAAAATTACTTCCAAAGGCGATGACTGCAGAATAAAATGTATCTGTCAGTAAACATGGACATTTTTCCAAAGCATTGACCTTCTGTATTCTGTGTTTTTATGCCTTTATAACTGTGTAAATCCAGCAACAATATTAAGTTATTGCTGATGTTACTCTCGCTTGTCTAGCTCACCATATCTAAATGGCTGCACTCAGAGTGTGACTCCTGGTCTCCTTTCAGCTGTCGTGATTGACTTTAAGGGCTCTCTCACTGTTTTGCCTCAAGTGGCTCAAATGTGTGTGTGGGTGTGTGTGTGTGTCTGTGTGTGTGTGTGTTAGGTCTATAATAACTATAATCACCGTTGGCTGCATGCAGCTTCCCTCTTCACTCTTTTTTAACCAGACCGGCAGATAAAAATACACTCCCAGCACAAACTGGGCTGAGGAGTGGAAATATGTATATGCATGTGTGTGTGTTTGCATTTGTAAGTGCATTTGTTTAACTACGGCCATGCTTGTAAGGACCGTGGTGGATTTTGGAACTTATGTCAGATAATGTTTAAGGTTTTATGTGTGTGTGTTTTATAAAAATGGAGGAAAAGAACTCTTTATTTGTGTGCATCCTGTGCACTTGAAACAGGGTGAGAAAGGCCAAGGAAAAGAAACTGTGTGTGCGTGTGTGTGTGTGTGTGTGTGTGTGTGTGGTGTAGTGGGCCAGCAGCTTGTTTAATGTGGTTGGTGATAAACTGCTGTGACATTTCCCTACTCTAAATCTCTTAAAGAAATGGGGAGGAGATGGCTTTGGAAAAAGAAGATAGTCTGAGAAAGTGCACACTCAAGACACATGCAAGCACACACAGACACACATTCTCACACACTCGCTCGCGGACGCACACAAACACACATAAGTTTGCATGTAGTTTAACGCCTCTAACATTTTTCTTTACATACAGACTAGTCATTATAGCTAATTTGACCTATTAATATATTTGTCTGCCATAATCTGACTTCTCTTGAACACGTCAACCAAACTAACCCACAGTATACTGTATGCAACATAACTATGTCATATCAGGTGTATTTTCAACTGCTAAATCATTTGCTTGTACGTTAATGTCTCAATCATTGAATACAAGAAATAAAAATGTTTATTGGACTAATTTATTCGTATTTTAAAATTTTTAACTTAGTATCTGACCTCATCAAAGCACCTTATTCACTGCTGTAATCTGAATTTTCTGTTCATCCAAAAACATGTAATCCAATCCAGCAGTCTGAATATTTATTCTTTAATAATGTCTTGATCGCAGACCCAACTTGCCTCTGCATGCACAGTGAACGTGCAACACTTTGCGTAACATCTTTGGCAAACTCACACCACAAGATTTTTTCCAGATTGCGATGAAATCAAGTAATTCCAAACAAATTTACATGCAAGTGAAAGCCTGCACTTGATATTGAACACTTGGCTGAGGACAGTTCAAGTGGTTTCACCCATTGTGGGTAAACAACAAGTGAAGTTAATATTCCCTGAAGTATCTCTCTCCTGCAGGGGCCAAGTGCTCTGAGTTTGCCATAAAGTTCTACTTTTCACAACGGTTTGTAAGACTTTCTTATATGGTTGAATGAAAGTAAGACACAGCAGCCTCCACGTGCATGAGATCAATGTATGTTTTCTCTCTTTTCTCCATCTCCCTGTCGATGAGTAATGCCTGATACAGACTAATAAAAAAACAATACCTCATCTGAACAATATGCCAGCATCGACTCCCCACACCATGTGTTGGCTTCGGATTCCCTGCTTCATTCAACAAAACAACATGTGGTTGATACCACATTTGGACAAATAAACTCGGAGAGTTATTCAAAGTTACGTCTTGATGTAGCTTACTCCAGCGTTTACAAGACATGCTTTTCTATCAGGTCTGAGAGAATGCAGCTAAACTGGAATAAACATACCGGCATAATGCTGGCTGGACTGAAAATCACGACTGATGGGCCGGAAACAAGACTGTGCATATGTTGACTTGTGTGTTAGGGTATTCTTCCTATCAGTAACTCTGTACCTGTGTTTATCCTCTACATGTTTACACACATATCTGACATTGCTCATTAGTGCTGTGTATGTACAGTGTGTGCATCTTCTGTACAGTATGTATTTGCGCCTGTCAGTGTGTGTTTGACCTCATTTTCTCTGTAATCACTTTCCTGTAGCATATGTTTGCATTTTCTGAGAATGTTTCTGTGTATAAACTGATTTAATTTTCGGTAATTCTTTTTTTTTTTTTCCTCCTGGAATTATGCACCCAAACGTTGTAATTTTTCTTGCTGAAAGAGCATGCATTGAACACAGCCCACTATTACAAACTCATGATAGAAACTAAACTGAAGGGGAAAATGGAGACAATTGGCTTCTCATCGTATTTTTGCACCACAGTCTTAAAGTTAGAAGTAAGAAAATAAGAAGTGATTGCACTACTGAGTCATTGTGTTGTATTATTGATTTCTTTTGATTTTTCACTAACCTAACACTAAAAAAAACAATAGAGGTTTTGTGTGCATGTTGATGTTTGTGTGTCTGTTATCTTTTCTTCTTACCAAGTGCATGTTTCAGTCCAACAATCTTTGTGTAAAGAGCTGATATGACAGACCACAGATTATTGGCTCTAATACAGCGGTATGCCTAAACATTCAGAGTATTTAAAGGAATGCCATGCCAAAATCATTCAAAGTCAACATGGCAGGCCAGACATTATGATACAGCTTCTTTAATCTTCCTTTATTTTCTTCATCTTGTCATTCTGGATCTTTTAATATCTATTTTCTCTCTCTATCTCTTCCTCCTCCTTCCTTTCCTCTCCCTTTACTTCTTCCTCTGCCTCTCACATCAGCCACTTTTTTTTTCTTCCTTCGATCTCACCCTCTCCTCCTGTCCCTCAGGAGATGTCACTCTTAACATCCTCAGACAGAAGATATAAACACACATATCATTATTCTGCCGCATCTGGAAGACCTTAAAAATCCCCAAAAACATGACAAGACACATAGACGCGTAGCTGGGAAGAGAAGAAGATTACATTACATTACACTGGGAGCGCCACTGAAGAGACAGGGAAGAATGGGGAAGTTATCCACCGAGCGGTTGAAGAGGGATAGGTTGTTAATTGTTTGCTTTGGCTCACTAGACTGTGACATTTATGAAATGCTACATGTCTTCAACTTTCTAAACTTCTGCTTCATGACAGATTCATTTGCTCAGTGTACTGATTGCCTGTTTATACAACCAATTTTTAAAAAGTGCAAGTGTCTCAATGTTTGAAATCACTCTGTTTCTATCTGGCAAGCAGCTTCTGGCAAGAGATGTATCCACCGTTTCTTCCCTTGGCTTGAACCTCTAGGTCAGCTTGGAAAGCTGGCTGTGGATATGTATTCCCTGCTACATGGTTGTCCGTCAGTTTGACATTTAAATTAAGACACTTTGAAGAACTACTGCAACTGTGTATTGTTACTGATAATTCTTATTGCCTCCTTTGACACTCACTTATTTTATTTTTCCCTTGGCATGACTGTCATTCCCACATAGTATTTCTGCTGGGTTTGCTTTTGAATTGTAGATTTGTTTACTTGTGATAATAAATGCAACTGTTGTTGTTTTCTCTGTGTCTCTGTGTCCATCGCTATAGTCATCTGGAGGACAACCAAATCACTGTTGTCGAGAGAGGAGCCTTTCAAGACCTCAGACTGCTGGAAAGACTGTAAGTTCATTATCTTACCCTGCTAGCTGTTGCATTTAAGTGCAGAAAAAGCAAGCAAAACAGCTGATGCAAACTTTAAGTATTTTAGACATGTAAAAACCCCACCAGGCTACAAAAATGCACACACACAAACATCCCAAAATATGCATACATGCGGGTCTGCAAACACAAATTCACACACGTGCAAATATTTGACCTACTATTGCTGATTTTCCATTTTGCCAAACATACACACACCTTTGACTCGCTGTTGTCCATTCTCTAAGGCACACATCCACCTCACACACATCCTTGGAATCTCTCATAGGTATTGCCCTGTTCAGTGTGTGTGTGTGTGTGTGTGTGAGTGTGTGTCTGTGTCCGTCAGCTCACACCAAGGCTCTAGTCAATAGAATCAAGGTGTCAGTGCACAGCGCAACACTTCCCACACACACACCTGCATGTTTATGACTCTGTGTTGGAGGAATGACAGGCAGACAGCTTTACAGGAAGACATGCTTCCATGTTTCTGCTGAACATAGTGTTTATGATGATGTAGCATGAAATGAAAATGGAGGGCAACACACTTTTCAGATGATGTAAGAAAAGACTACTTTATTGTATTTCCATAATGTATACAGTCTCATAACCGATGATTGTTGTCCAGTTCCACAGGGGACTATAATGATTTTGTCTTTTGGACATGTGACCACGACATATAGTGAGACACTTAATTCAGTTCAGGTGAAAGCAAATGCATCTGCCACTGGACAGAGTAGATAATGAGTGGCAGCAGCATGTGTGTCTTTCAAAATGGAGATCACACATGCAGTAGTGAAAGTGAGAGGTGATGGGCCGTTTTAGTGTTAAAAGGGTCTCTAATGTGGTGTGTCAGGCAGGGTCAGAGGTCAGGAGTGAGGGGTTGGGAGAGACACAAACTCACGCAAGAGATTTAATTTATGCATTTGAAAATGTGCTTTTGTGCAACCTTTAGTATTTACAACTGAATTTGCATGTGAGTGTATTATATACATCCCATAGTGTACAGAAAAGGTATTTTTCTTTATTTTGGTTGGAAATATTAAAGAGAAAAACTCTGTTGTAGAGATGGGGGTCCTGAATGACTTCAGCGATAGTGAAATGCTTTTTAACATGCTTAGTTGACAGGTTCTATGATGTCGTGCTTGTCAGGTTGAAAGTTTAGGGGTGAGAGGTCGTGGTGCTGAGTCTATGTGATTTATGGTGCTACAATGTGAAAAACATGGAGCTTATGCGGTTATCTCCTCGGGTGAGGACATTCATGCATCTCAGCGCATGAATTATGTCATGGGTTTGGTCATTTGGTAATTTAGGGACTCGGAGTTGGCTTTTTAGTCCTGTATAAGGTTCCAATCCAGGGATATTTTGCAAAAGCAGTAGGGGATTTTTCAAGAAATTAGATTTTTTAATTTTGTTTTTCCTACAAAAATATATCAAACTTCTGATTTTTGAGGTACTGGCCCAGTAAGATTAGTTTTCTCCAGTATCCAAACCATTTCTTCTGGACGACTAATAGGAATAATTTTCCAAATTAAAAAATATAGTGCCCATGGACTTATGGTCTGGTAATACTTCAAAGGTTCCTAGTATGATAAACTCGCCATTATTATTTAAATATACACAAAGGATTTTTCTCTTTAAGACCATAACTGTTTTGTCAGCAAATATCTTAAAATGACTCATAACTGCAATAGTAGCCGATCGTGCTCTTTACTTTCGTAGCAGCAGTTATTTTCTCGGAGCAGGGGTCAATTATTTCAAATGGTGGATAACTCTTTTTGGACTGTAGCTCTATTTCCATTGGTGCACACAGGAGTTAAAGTCAGGGTCTTATTATCATTATCGCGGGGGTTAAAAGGTTGGTGTCTGTGTCTTCTCCAGCCTAGATTCTACTTTGTGACCCCATGACCCTCCACCCGTCTTTTCTTTTCTTTTTCCCCTCCACGCCTCGTTCCTCAGCCAAATGCTTTGGTAGCTTGATAATACTTTCACTCCCTCACGTCACACTGCCTTCATCTATCTGTGCTGCAGCCAACCCCACCCTCTTGCTGCACACACACACACACACACACACACACACACACACACACACACACACACACACACACACACACACACACAC
>JBBPCS010000204.1:11290620-11303004 GCA_037974645.1 Hollardia meadi | reverse complement strand
CACACACACACACACACACACACACACACACACACACACACACACACACACACACACACACACACACACACTAAAATTAAGCTCTGAGTAGAATACATTTTCTAGAAAGGCAATGAATTTCTGATGGCTCGGATGGAAAAATGCAAGCCACTAGTAAGAGGGCTTCAATCCAAAGTGTATCAAGGAGGTTTACTTTGCTAAGTGACTTGATGGCTGTTAACACTGACCGAGACTAAGCCTCCTCCTGTTATCTTGTCTCTCTGCTCTGGTAGGTTGTGCCTGTGTGCATACACGCATGCCTGTGAAAGTGTGTGAGTGTATGTTACGTGCAGGGGCCCCCACGTATTTGAACAAGCGCTTATTTGCTGACAGTGATACTCATGAAGCGCCGACATTCTCCCCCATTAAAGACGCTCAGGTTACAGTTGATTGCTTTGCATGAGACGAGAGGGTTGCGATGAAGAAGAAAAATGAAAGTAATGTAATAAGATGAGAGATATTTCCTCTTTTGCTTCATTACTTCAGTGGGGCCTCAGATGCTGAGTATTACATAATGTAGGAGCAGATTTTTGACCATGTTTCAACATTTATGGACATTGAAATAAAAGCCTTGTAAATACAGTCCATGTGATTAACTTCTTACAGCAAGAATCTGTAGCCTTTAAAATATTTAATAATATAATCATCCTATTACAAAGTAACAAACACACCATTACTGAGTCCAATGATTTCAGTGGTTTTGCTGCAATCAAAATGCTAAACAATACATTTACATCAGAGTTTAGTTGATAACATAGAAAGTCTTATAGCACATGTGTCTTTTTTTAGTTTTCAACTTCTTCCTATTCTTCTCCGCTGTGTGCCCCCAAAGTTTTCTCTGCACCATATAAAATGCATCACAGCGGGGAAACCAGCAGCCAAACCTTCAGCCTAAAAGGGTTTTTCGGAGGCTTAATGGAAGAAAGTTTCCTGTCTAGAGGGATGCTGGTGAAGGATTTTATCTGGTCAAAGTACATGTTCACTCACTACGGGCCAATCTGGATAACGGCATTAGATAAATTCTTAAAAAGCGTAAAAAGGCTAGGACAAAAAGAGCTTCGAGGAAGTAAAAGTGGATGAAACAGGAGTAAGAGAGGGAAGGGTAGATATGTAGAAGAAGGTAAATGACCAGCAAGAAAGCCCGGAAGGTTGCCAGTCTAAATCCCTGCACTGATGCATGGATGGTAATGAGACATGCTCCTCAGCACCATTAGGTTACCCCTTGAGCAAGGCACTTAACCTCCAAATGCTTCAGTGGAGCTCCCAGATGTGAAAGTGTGGACGTCACCCTGGCCTGTTACTGGAAACACAATGTTTTACTGGTTAAGCCAGTGGAAAAGAAGCTGGACTGAGAGGGAGGAATGGGAGGGAAGGCTAAAGAGAGCAGGGGGTCATTTGAGATGTCTTTTCCTCCTAATTAAGTTAATGGAGAAAGACGAGGAGGTTGCCTTTAATCTTGGCTAATTGTCCATTTAGAGGCGACTGCCATAGTTTACCTGCTGGAATGTTATGGTTAGTGTTACAGGAAGTGGGTGTACTCTGTGTGACCAGTGATTGGCTGCGGCAGACGGGGCCTCAATGGCGATTGGTGGGAATGGTGTGGATGGGTGAGGGGTGAGCGTGAACTGCCTGAACTCATGTGTGTGTGTCATCTTTTTCACCATGAGCCTGTTCACTTTTTTTTTTTTTAAACTTTCTTTCCCTTTTTCCATATGCACTCTCTTTCTGTTACACACACCTACTCTAAACAGAACAAACAGCGTGGGCGTTTGTATTGCTGTCAGGTATTGTAAGATTGTTTTCTTGACACTAGGCTCCAGGCCCTTTGTTTGGTTTTCACGCCACTGGGTGCTGGTGAGAAACAAATAAGTCTCAAGTACACAAACACACACACACAGAGAAGCACACATCAATTACATTTCTGTCTCTCACGCCATCTCTCCCGCTGATTTAACACCACGGGCGCTTGATGCAGAGTTGGGGGTCGGCGTGTGTGGGTGTATATGTGTTGGTACATAGCAGACTTTTTACTAAACCACACACCCATGACAGAACTTCCTAATAATTAAACATGAGTCAGAAATACAAACCATGGTATGCAGCTGCACCACAAGGCTTGCTGGACCCGACACACAAGCTGCAACACAGCAGTACACAGGGAGGGCGTTTCTAACGGGTTTATCAATCTTACTTCCATTTAGTCTTATCTGATGTGACTGCTTCCTATCTCAAGGGTTGAGATAGCAGTGGGTATGCTGGCAAGAAACTGCACCAGGAGGCCCATAGGCTCCAGGATGGAGCTGCACCACAGGTCCCATAGAGAGATTCACTGGTATTTACGAAAGGGAAGACTTTTACAGAGGGAACCAAGGCCAAGGCCGCTCTTTTAGCCGGTTATGTTCGTTTGTGAATGTCAGTGTGCAGCCCTGACGGCAATGTGATTTTGTCCCAAGACATATTTAGATAAATACACACTGCAGAGATACCAAAAACCGAGAGAGAGGGAGAGAGGGAGAGAGAGGAAGAGATGGAGGGAGGAAGAGAGCAAATGATATCATACATTCCTTCATTTTCTCCCAAAATACTTTCTATACATGAAAGTAGAACATGTTTTTCATAATCAGGGCAGGGGAGTAAAGAAATTCAAAGTCATACTTGAGCAAAAGAATGAAGAATGAATGAAATCTAGAATGATTAAATGTACTTAGTTACATTTCTTCGTTGTATACACATAAATGGATCTGTAATTGTTTTTTACAAGTTTGCAGGACAGAGACTTAAGACAGGGACATTATCACTCTCACATCATTCCACATGGCACGGACTCGTATCTGTCACTCACAAACACACTTCTCGCTTCACCGACGTTGTTCTTTTAACAGCTGAAACATGAATAAAATGGTGATGTTTTTATTTGAGCATCCTGCTCTTAAAATGGCTTTTCTTTTTCTTGCTTTGAACACTGTCCCAGTTTAGTTTTGTGTGCATGTCCTATATAAATTTATGTATGTCATCTTATTGCAAGTGTTTAAGTGTGTTTAAGTTATGTTTAGTTCTCTTTGCTGTGAAAGAAGTCAAAGGCCAAAGGTTATGAAGTTTGTGTTTGTGTAGGCCTATGTGTGTCTTGCTATGTGGATGTGTAGATAAAACAAGACACAGGGTTTCATTGCCAGGCGGTCTTAAAGTTCACGGCAACAACCCCATTTCCCTTTCATCTGCCTACTGTAGCAGCTAGCCAGCTAGCTAGCTTGCTGTAGGGCCAGAACCCATGAAATGTTTGTGGGAGACTGGGGGCCTGTAGATATTTTTTTTTTTGTAATGGCAAAGAACTTTTATATGCTTGCACTAAAATAGCACAGAGGCTGCATGTGGTAGTAATTTAACCTTGCAAGTAAAGGTGAGTTGGATGGGGAAAGTAGCCACAGAGCTGCTCGTACACAAAGATAAAACACACCGACACCTCCCTCGTCCTGTTTACTCTAACGGATAGGGATTTGTGGAGGCAAACACTGCATTTCCATATGTGAGTCTAGGATTGTGATTGAGGTTGTATGTCTTGACGTGTGCAATTAGGGTGTATGTGAAGATGAATGTACAGTATACACTGCGCGTTTGTGTGTGCAGTGTGCGTGTATGTATGTTTTATTATGCATGGTCTTTAATGCATGCTAAACGTGTATACAGCGATTAGTAATTTGTGTCCCTGCTTGCGTCTGCATATTTGCTTCTATGGTTGTACACGTCTTTCATGTTTGTATATGTCTACTTATATGCATGTCTCTGGATATGCTTGTGTGTGTGTGTGTGTCAGTCTGTCTGTACAAGTATTCTGCATTCTGTATTCAAGAGAGAAGCAAACTTGATACGGGTCCAAATACACTCAGACGGTGTTTGTTTAATCACAATTTAGGTTTACATGAGAACGCTAATCAAAAACAGACTGGGCTCCCTGGAAAGCTGGATAGGGAGAAGGGAGCGGAGGAGAGGGAGCGAGGGGGCGGGAGAGATGAATGGGGAGGCATCAGGGGAATGGGAGGATGTGAGCAGAGAAAGAGGAGAGAAAGTAAACCTGAGTGACAGGTGAGGAAAGGGGAAGGAGGGAGAGGGAAAGGCAGAATAAAAAGAGAAATGGGAGATGAGGGGAGGCTGGAGGAGACAATAGGGTAGTAGATACTCTATGTGAGTCGGAGCTTTAAGACAATAGAAGCTTTTGTTGATTGTAGATTGTTTTTTCTTTCCGTCTTGCAGAGTGGACTCGTGATCTTGCTCTGATTTGAGATGCTTTATTTTCCCTAAATGATGATTTAAAACTGGAATCCGGCCTACTTGTGTGTCTATTTGTGTGTACATGTGATGACGGGATGGCGTTCAGTAGTAAAAGCACAATGGAGACGTAAACACGCTACACTCCATCACTGACAAAAGTCAATCCTCCGAACAAATGTAATTACATTCATGTGGATTAGATGATAGAAAAGACTTTCAGTTGTATGTCGCTGTTGTGAAACTGTCTGTGAAACTCTAGACTGCTTGTTTAAAACTATTTATTTTTCATAGTTTTCTTGGCAGCACATTGAATTAGTAGACTCATCATGCAAAGGTCAAGATGAAATTCAGTGATGACCACCACAGAGGACAGAAAAAAATGTAACAATCTTGCTAAAATGTTCCCTGAACTTCATTTTCCCCCATAATCAATGGCCAGTTGGTATATTTTGTCATATGTGTCGTGATGTTAGGCATTTTGTTTTAGATATCACAGTTTGATCTAATTTCATGCTATTAATCATGTTGTAAGAAAGTCAAATTTTTCAAGTGGTGGCTTTTGGATTTCAAAATAAATCTCTTCCAAGTGTTGTAGCTGTTGAAACCTGACCTATAGTGTAATTGCTGTTGAGGTATGGTGATGTCATCTAAGGCAGGGGTTCTCAACCTTTTGTAACTCAAGGCCCACTTCTGATTGTTTAAAAAATTTCACAGGACCACCTCACAAACAAATGACAAACAAACTGTGACAGGATTTCACCACATTCAACTTTACGAATCATCCCATGTGTCATTTCATGCATTTTACACTTTTTGCGTCAAATTTTGTGTAATTTTACGTACTTTGATTAAGTTTGTTAGTGAATAAGAGTCAGTGGATGTGTGCGTGCGTATGTGTGTGTATTTGTGCGTAATATTTTCACTTTGTGGGAGGTCTACATAGTTACTGCTTTCATTGTTGACCATTATTATGGCTACAGAGTACATGGTTGGAACTGGCTAATGTCGCACACATGGGCAGACACATGTAGGTGTCCAGAGACTCATACTTTCTGTGTTTGGGCCTACAAGTGAATGTGAGTGTGTGCGTGTCAGAAGTTAGACTTGTGATTTATACTGTTTAAGTAAAGTCTGATTGTTACAAATGAACTTAAACTGTTGATATTCCTTTGGAGTCATTCACTCTCGTACGCACACGCAATGACCCACAAACACTCCCTGTATCTAACTGTCACACACACACACACAAACACACAATAACAGAAACACTGCAGATATACACATCAACCCACGCACTGTGGAGACACACAAACAGACACGAACCAGTTCTGTCGCTTTCCTTCTCTCCTCATCGGTCTTGCTTCCACTCAAACACATTCATGTAATTGCCAGGCTCTCACAACTGTTTCTCAACTGATTTAAGAAAGTGGTAGCTGTAATATTTCCTTCTGTCCCTTCCAGATACGTCTCTCGGTGGGGAGTAAATCCTGCTGAAGCACTATTAACACACACACACAGTACATTTAAATAAATCTAAATGTAGGATGATGTCATTTGAAAATCTTAAATTGCAGGATTTATTGAAGATAAAATCAGCTCAGTTCTTACCTAACACATAAAACATTTTGGAAATAAATTCATCCCGCAGTGTCTATTTGTCATCATGTTACTATGGTGTAACACGCTGGCTATGAATACTTTACTAACAAGGTCTTAAAGCCTGGAAGCTTTTACATCATCCATGTGCCACTGCCGATGAGTCAACAGCAAAAATAACAAACATTAGCTGCTTCGTGCAACATCACAAAATCATGTCCATATTGGGACTAAAATGTTAGAATAAACACAGTTAACAAGAAAAAAAAAAGCCCACCACCAAGAAGATTGGCAGCGTCAACACAGTCTTTAAACTGAATTTAACATTGTGTGCTACCTACCTTGTCGATTTGGCTAGAAAACTGCTGGATTACTTTGTAGTACAAATTTTAGAACACCAAATAACAGCTTTTGAACGGTGCTCTTGCCTTCAATAGAACTCTGGAGACTTTATGAATGCGGCTCATGGTGAAATTTTGTTTTTCATTTTCTTTTCCGTTTGATTTGTTACCATTTTGTTCTTTGTTTATAGTGATTGCAAGAAGAAGAAAATGTATTTCCAGAGATCTTGAAAGTGAGGTTGTACATGTAGTGACACTATCAGTGGTCCAATGATGGTTCACAGGGAGAAGAAGTTATTTACTGACTCTGAAGACCAACAACCAACCAACATCTAAACCTACTTTACATTCATTTTGTTGTAGCACTATATGTAGAAACGGAGCAGCCTTGTGATAAAGAGGATTTACAGTTTATAGAGTGTGTGATAAAGAAACAGAAAGGGGACAAAGGGAACAGAAAAGGGACAGTTAGGAACAGTTTGATGTTAGGACAAGGGGTGAGGAGAATGAAGATGGAGGAAATGACAGAGTCAGCAGAAGTAGAGAGAGAGAGAGAGTCAGCCACATGAATGGGTTGAGAGGAGATTTAACCAGGCCTCCTATAAATACAGAGCACCGCAAAGCCACTTTAAAACCTGTACAGATATATTTATACATCACAAACACACAGACTTGAAAACACACTGACAGTACGTGCAGTTTCTCCATTTGTTTCTGCTACTGTCTCTCTCTCTCTTTCACACACACACACACACACACACACACACACACACACACACACACACACACACACACACACACTGATGTTATTATGTAATAGTTGGGGCTCCACCTGTTGAACTCAAACACCAAGCTTTGACCTTTCAAACAACATTTTTTTAGTTTTACAGCCACGTTCAAAAAACTATTCACTGTCTTATTTCAGGTACAAAACTTATCTACAGATGTCAGAATTGGACCTCCAGTCATATCACTTATGTTACATATGAAGAGATGTTTATAGCTAAATCTGTACCTACCCAAATAAATGAAAAGATAAAGTGAGTGGGAGCAAGCGTTATTTTTAGGCGCAGAAAGATAATTAAAGATCCTCAAAAGCCATGACAGTTTGTGTATATTGTTCAAATCAAGTTACAAACATGAGGGTTTATCTTGTTTGAGTTGAGAGTTCTTCTCATGGCTGAAAATGTGTGTCTTTGTGCATGTGTGTGCATTTGAGTGTGTGTGTGTGAGAGAGAGAGACATAGTATTAGCTGATGTGTTTGTGCTAGCGTTAACTAAACAAGCAAAGCAGGAATGTGCATTTTTGTGTTTAAACAAAGAAATGTGAAACCATGAAATTATCCTCTGCCCTCCTCCTTTCTTTCCTCTTATCGCTCCTTCTTTTTTTCTTGCACAAGTGCGTTTATTTGTGGTGTTTGTTGAGTACGAGCATCTGCTTTTGCACTCTTGAGCTGACTGCCAGTGTGTAAGAGTTTGTGTACAGGCATGCCTTGAGTAGGTATGTGTCTGTGCACTGCTCAGGAGCCAAAGAGCAGTGCGTCTTTCACAGTTGTCAAACGCTCCCTTGAGGCATTGTAATATCCTTGTCTTTTTATAGGTGTGTGTGTGTCCATCTTTGTAAAGAAGCTAAACGCGACTTTAACCCTCAAAGTCTTAGACTAGCAACACTATCAACAACAAATGTGTGTAGTTGAGAGAGAGATAAAAGCAGCGAGGTGTATATTGTAGGAAATGAGAGCAAAGAGAAACACATTCACGCTCAGATGCGAGGAAAGACAGTCTGCGTGTGCTTAGCAACACATTGTTCTCTGCAAGCTTGTCATTCTGAATTTTGGTCACTTTAACAAGAACAGCGTCACGCTCGTGGTATAACCCCATGGCCTTTTGGGAGTCTCAGCGTGCCTCTGGTCTTTTTTTTTTTTCAATCAAAGACAATAGGCTCCTGCCCACTAATTTGTAGCTTTGCTTTATGAAGCCACAGCTTCTGCAGTATAAAACAATGGAAATGCTACACATCCAACTATCATGGATTATCTACTTTTGTACAACTGCTGCAAAGTCGCTCCAGCTTGACGTTACTTTTTTCTAAATTCTGCAGCTCTTACAGTGAATGCTGGGACAATATTTCTCACATATCTGAATTACTGGGTCTAATAACTCTCTAAAATCTCTACTCCAAGCCTCATGTAAACTCATGTGACTAAGACAACAAATGTCACATGAAGAAAGTCACGTGACGTTGTCATTTCTTGCATGTCTAAAACATAAAATGTGAACAGCATTAAATGCCACGCAAAAAGCTTGAAATGGGTGAAACAACACACGAAAATTATCTTGAAAGTGGCGTGATATTTATACGCCATCCCATGAGATCACATTGGTACTTTGAGGCTTATGCTATGAATAAATCTCTCAGCTTGGTTTTGGCCGTAATAATGGAATCCCCCTCTGGCCAACTCTGGAAATGCTACATGCTGTGGTGAGATTCAGCAACATTCAAGATATGCCAACATTAAGTGGTTGGTGTCCAACACACTGTACATTGCGAAAAGATGGATGAATAAAACAATGGACAAATATGTGACAGCAATAAAAACCCTTCTGGGAGAGGGTTGTGACTCAGAGTGAGTTTTATTTTCAGCTCAAACTCTATTCTGTTTAAACCACGAGCACATACCAGATTGTTCATTATATTTTGTATTAAATAGAAACCTTATTTTGGCACTAACTTGAAAACACTAATTTACTGCTCCATTAAGTGGTTAGAAGTTGTAACCCAATATACGTAGTGATATATGTGTGTATGGTTTTGCAAAATAACTTAGATGTTTGGTGACGCCTCCGTGTTGAAGCCCTGAAACAAATAAATGAATAAATACCACACAACTTAGGGGAGTATGATGCTAGTTTACTGTATTCATGATATTCATTCTTGTTATGGCCTTTTCTATAGGCAGTTGGCCCTAGAAACAAAAGGAGACAGAATCAGTGAGAGAGAAAAAGGAATAAATCTCAAGTGCCAGCAGGGGATGATGATTATGGCAGAGGGGTGTTTGATATGTGGAAAAGTTTGTCTCCACCACTGAACATCAATAAACAGTCGACTGCAGTTACCAACACTGACAAAAGAGAAATAAACTGTGGAGATAGAGACACATACCGAGGAAGGGAGAAAGAGGGAAAAAATTCTCACAACGGATACAAAGACCAAGGAGGGAGGGAAGGAGAGGGAGGTGAAGAGAGGAAGAAATGGAGGAGGAAAGAGAGAAACTAGATGAAAGGAATTAGAATTGACACAGTGTATTTACGTGCAATCAGGAAAGTTAATCAGTTTACATGTGGCAGCTAAGGAATCAGATTTCTCCCCTATCTAAACCTTATTTTGGAACCGTGACTAACGTATTCTAAATGTCTTACAGAAGGTTTGTGTCACAGATTTTTCAGGTTTTTGCAGTATTTGTCATGCACATGCATACATGTAAAACGCTTATTAGAGATCTGGTTGCACATGTTGGATTTCACCAGAAGAAATGTAGCCGGGGCAGTTTAATCCCCTGCCTTGATTATGAAAATTCTTGTTTACATGTGATCAGATCTCCTCAAACTTCAAAAAGTCTGTTCAAAAAGTCTAACCCTAACCCTAACCCTGTGTACATACACTCATATTTAAAGAGACGAAAAAGAGGGAATGTGGGAAGAAGTACCAGAGAGAGCGAGACACAGGCTGACAGAAAGAGTACAGAGAAGAAACAGGGTGTAATAGCTAGAAACACACAGAACAGAACAAATAATCATGTTGCTGATAGTGAGGGGGAGAATGTCTAGGAGGGACACATGCTTTAGTGGGCCAAGGAGGAAATGACAGAGCGAGCTCATGAGACATCAAGACAGAGAGAAGGAAGGAAGATCAAGAGCCACAGAGAGGGAGAACAAATAAATGCTGCCACCAGTTAGCATCAGCGAGAGACCAAACTAAATAAACGGCCACTGGCGTCAAGTGGTGCCGAGCGCTACTGAAGTCCACGCCACCCACTGCCTGGTGGCCACTTTCATGTGGTCACTCAAGAGATGATGTCAGTCCAGACTGCTCCTTGGCTGTGTTTCCACTGCATCAGTAAGTCATTCGCATGGCATTTTATTTACCATAAACACATGCGACCATCACAGAGCAAGGCTGGCAGTCACATAGATTTTCAGTTTTCTCTTTTTGAATTACAAGGCTCAAGATAGCAGATACCTCTCTTTTTTTTTCTGGAAATGGAGGTATTGGTAACGTAACTGTGATAGTTTAGTGATAGTCTATAGAGGGAAATGAAATGAGTGAAATACCACAACTGCTTGCGATCAAACTCTCGGTCATGTCACAGTTTTATGACACTGTTTGGGAAGCAAAGTCAATTTTCTGGAATTAAAAAAAAAAGAAAAAAGTGTCCGACTCTCTTTGAGCAGACACAGCGTCTGTTCTTTATAAGGTGTTGGACATGCTGCTGAGGAGCTGTTAGCTGACAAGAGCATGTACGTGCCTCCACACACACACACACACAAATATACACACGCATATAAACCCATTTATGCCACCTCACTGACAAGGTGCTCACTGATCCTGCCGTCACGCATGTTTTGTGTGTGTGTATTTGTGTTGGAGTGTGTTTCTTACACCATAGTGCCTTGTGCCAGCCACAGACAGATCAGACATGTGTGTCAGTTTGTCTGCTAGATTGCACATGCATTCATAGCCAATGACATCACTCCACAAACTTCATGAAGTACACTGATGCCAAACCTATTAAATAATCCCATTAAATAGAAATGCCCTGCGTTTAAACATAACATGGGAGTTGTAGACTTGTGTTTTTATTCTATTTATCATAACTTACTTATAGACTTAATATCACATATACAGATAACAATATGTGTTTTGCACCATTTTGGTTCAGCATTGTCACTCTAGGTTTGGTGTCTTGCTGTCTTGTCCCTCATTCTTGCCCTCTCTCTGGCATATTTGACATTTCTTTCATATTTGCTGGGAGTGATTTGAGTTACACAGACATGTGGCTTTCATTACAAGTCTTTGTAGTGTCATGAAGCGCCAACACAGACAGGGAAACACATGGAGGCACATCTTCAGGAATCTGCAGCACATGTGGTCATATTGTTTTATGAAAGGTGCACTGTTGTAGGAAATAAACTTTATGTGTGTTTGTATGAAAAGTCATTCTTTCCCAATGAGTACGCAGCACAACATTAGAATAAACACATAATTGTGCAGCAAGCTCACTGTGGACAACATTATGTAAGAACTTTTTTTTCTTAATGATTAACTCATTGCCTACATTTTAATGGTAGTTTTAATTTACCCATGGTAATTATATATGAACCCTTTCTTTTTATCCTCTCCGATATGACATAATAATAATTTACAAAACAACAATCTTAGAATTGTAGTGCATTTATTTTTAAGCTTGTGAAAGACTTCACAGACTTCAATTTTTGTTCAGTTTTGAAATTTTAACATCTCTTGGCAACTTGGCAGAATGAATGATCCGTATGATCAGAGGCTCTAAAGTGGCAACTAAATGGATCTTAAGCTGACCTGTGACTCTCGTCCAGCTCATACCAGTGCTTTACCATCACCTTGACTAAATCAGGCAATCAAATCATGAAAGCCTGAAATCAGAGGACTGCTCAGCACAGATTGTCTTCTTTATTTGATCGGCGCCAGCAGTCAGACAGTCAGAGAAGGACAGAAAGTCAAGAGGCGTCAATGATGTCACAGTCTTGCAAACACAAAGGATTGTGGGAAGCATGGAGGCGGGGAGAATTTAACACTGCTGGCTTCAAGAGACCACAGAGATACCAGAGATTTATGTGTGTCTTTGTGTGTGTATACATTATTGTATATTTTGTGTGGCTTATGTGTGTGTGTATGTGTGTGCTTGCTTTTGCTCATATCTATCATTGTATCATTGTGCGTGTGTGAGGTGACATGCAGTAATGTTATGGATAGCAAACATAGCTGTGGTCTGAGGGTGTTCTGATTTTAATTAAGAGTGTCCCGTTACCACACACGCACGCACACACACACACACACACACACACACACACACACACACACACACACACACACACACACACACAC
>JBBPCS010000204.1:11257780-11281079 GCA_037974645.1 Hollardia meadi | reverse complement strand
GTGTGTGTGTGTGTGTGTGTGTGTGTGTGTGTGTGTGTGTGTGTGTGTGTGTGTGTGTGTGTGTGTGTGTGCGTTATGTGCATGGTTTTCTCCTTGTGAGGACCATCATTATTAACTTTTTGGCAACTGTAGTGAACAAGTGTGTGCAGCATACATGAACTGCATGTGTGCTTGCAATCCCACCTGTGTGTGTGTTTTCAAAGACCACCCAAACTCTTTTGGTTTCTTTCATACTTAATTCCGCTGCATAAGGTAATATTGCTGCTTCAATTGACTTTCATTTTTCCATTTATTCAGTGCCGTTGAGCAAGGCATTCATAGCCACAATCCCTTGTAACTGTATCCTAACAGGAACCTTAGACAAAGACAACAAAGCCTGCAGAGAAAGTAGTTAAAATAAAAGCTTAAGAACCAAATCCATGAAACCCAGACATTGCAGTCATAAAAGATGAGCTAAGCTTATAAGCTAAGGAAATTTTAGATTCTATCATCCCTGATTATCATAGTTATGTATACAATAATAAAACAGATTTAGCCTCAAGAGTCTCAGAGTCCAAGATAGCCAGAATGGCCTGAAGACACATAAAAGTAAGATCTGTAAATACATTTTAAGCAAGGATTCAACAAAAACAACTATATTAATGAAACTGAGCATTGCATTTGTTCAGGCTGGCCACAGAAGTCAAGCTCAGCTCACAATCCCAGCTGATCTAGATGATCTAAAAGCCAACCTTTTATACAGCCAATCGGCAAATCTCATACAAGACGCGCTATTTAAACTGCTTTGACCTTCGTACTCTTCCTGCTTTCTTTGCAAGCCGCTTTGCAGCCCGCCTCCATCCCACCTCCTCCTTTTTGTGCTGTGTCTGACTTATCGTCATCGATGCCTGCTCTGTTCTGTACCCGGGAGGGTGGGGGATATTTGCTGCTTAGCTCCCAGAACAGAGCCATGCCGCCAAATATAACTTGATGCAAATGGGAATATAAGTTTCTCTGATTATACAGTAGTTGTCCTGACCTGACTTCAGAGGCTTAAACTTTCACACATTCATTTTACAACACAGGGGAATCAATGGATTTGACAGTAACCTCTACATGCTGTACCATGTCATCCCCCATGAGGGATGTTTTTGCTCAGCCCATCAGCAACAAATTAAAAACAAAATTTTGCGATAACAAGTTAAAAAAAAAGAAGAAGAAGATTGTCTAATGAAATACTTACATCTAAAACATCAATGTATATTTCACCCTAAAAACTAACTAACTAATAACTAAGCTTTTACCCCAAAACTTCCAGCAGCTGTATGTCCTGTTAAAGTCCTCCTGGGCAAGACAACAGCCTGCACATGAGTGTACTTTGATGCAGTGGTGGAAGAAGTAATCAGATGTTTTATTTAAAGTGGAAACAGAAAACACCCTCAGAGTAGCAACTACCAACAACAAACGACAAAAGCATGAGTTTATTTATCCATTTAGTCCAATATGGAGACATTAAAGCAGATGCCAGCCTGACTGGACCGCCAGTCAGCCCTTCAGAAATTTCGTGCCACAAAATTTCATAGTGAAAACTAAGTTTATAATGAAACAATATACACGCAGATGGTGTCATTATTCTGCCTAACATTTACTAATGATACATTAAGCAAAAACGTTTTGCCAGTTTAAATAAAAGTAGTAATACTACATTGTAGAAATACAAATAAAAGTCCTGCATTCCATAAAGTCTTATCTTTATCTATAATACATTATAATTTATTTGTTGATTATATTTTTATTATAAATCCGTTGTAAAAACTGCAATATTTCCCTCTGAGTTGTTGTGGAGTAGAAGTATAAACTAGCATAAAATGGAAATGCTCATGTAAAGTACCTGGAAATTGTACTTAAGTAAATGTACCACTGCTTTCGTGGGACATATTCTACCTGCAACTCTTGGGATATCCTGTATTTTGAAAAGAGAATATCCAATTAACATGCACATAAAGAATTCAAATAAATACCCCACCACCTTGTCAATATCTGATAACAATATGAGGCAATGTGAAAAAGCAAAGTAAAACGTGTGTTAACTGCTCAGTGTGTGTTTTGGCTATGTTTGAGAACTTGAGGAGCCGTCAGTTTTAGTATTACTTTACAAACACCGTCGGGTTGCTTCAGAAGTTGCCGGCATGTTTTGACGATCCAGACACCTCGAACATTCTCTGCTCTTTGATGAGGGATTCCTGCGGACTACAGGGCAACTATTGCTGGAGGGGGGAACACACACACACACACACAAGCAGACACACAAATTTAAAGTCACATACACAGTCATGGATACTGAAATGGAAATGGATAGCTGTAGGGGGAGAAACACACACACATAAACACACACACACACACACACGTCTCCACGTCTTCGTCTAGGCGGGGAACAGATGGAAGCTGGCTTTGATTGCTCTGTTGACCTCTGACCTCAAGGTGAAAAGGTACCGGGAGGGTTCAGCAAGGCAAACACACACACACACACACACGCACACACACAGACAGACATGGATACACAAACTCTCTCTTTTTTTTTTTTACACACACACTCTCACCCTCCAGCATTTCGCAGGAAGTTCTAGCTGTCGGGCCACTGTGTGTGTCGGGGGTCGGCGGGTCACGTCCCTCCGCAAGGAGGTTAGCATCACTACCAGCTGGACTCACTTTGATCTAAGAGAGAGAGAGTGGGGAGACAGAGAGGAGGGATCAGAGTGTCAAGGTCCTACCTCTGCCTACCTCTGCTTATCTGTCGCAAACTATCATTGGCCTGTTAAGACAGTTAAGAATAATAAAACGAGGCGTGACCCAGTGGAGTCTTGGAGGCAAGACATATTTATTTTGGCATCACATAAATATTAGATGGTGTAGTAAATTGGCCAAAGTTAAAAGCAGAATTATACCGTCAGCCAAGGAAAAGCGTCTCTGAAACTGTGAAAAGTTGTATAGGGGTACTCTAGTTATTTAGTACATCTTCGTTGTGGGGACAGATTCAAACAAGAACTTAGGCAGCAGAGACTGAGAAATATTGACTTTTAGTCCATAGTATGATTTAAGCTCACAAAACACTGGACGCTACATTTCCCATGATGCAACTAATCGTAGATATCTCTCCCTGCCTCGTAGATTCACACTATTTCTGGTCCACGTTCCCAGTTTGTAGATTTATTTGTTTTGTTTTCACCAGATTCGACAAAGCTTCAGAACCACATAGAACAGTATACAACTGTTTAGTCATTCTTAGTGGTGCTACCCATAAAGAGTAAACCGTTTCTTAAAATGTAAAATTGATGGGGTTTACTTTGATATGCATAAAAATAAAATCTGAACAATTGTTTCTGCCACCTACCTTTGTGCAAATATATCCCTGAATGTACTGTCAGTCCATGAATACGGATTAGACAAGACAGATTATAATGAAGCTATCAAAATCCAAGCATTACCTAATGAGGGTTATTGCTTTTATAGGCTGAGTTGTTCTCTTATTACAAGTGCACTGAACTTCATGTATAAAATTGGTGAAATGGCCCTTTGATCAAGCAGCAGAGGCTCTGAAACAATATTTTTATTCATTGCTGCTTTCGGCTAAGACTATCTTTATGATTTTATTTTTAATTTATGTAGTTGAAGCTTTGTCCTCTGTTTCATGTGAAACATGATGCTTTGTACCACAACATAAAGGCCTATTTGAAAAGTCCATCTGCCATTGTTGCATCTTCCCAGCCAACATTTTGGGGGTTTTTTGGGGGGGGGGGGCTTAAGCTTCTCTGAATTTTTTTTTTTTTTTTTAGCATTTTCACTCAAGGTTTAAATGAAATGAACCTTAGCATGAGATAACATTTTCTTCTCATCAGAGAAATTGGCCATTGGTTTGATAGCATCAATGTACCAAACTTGTTCCAAACCTGCATTATTGTTTGTTCCTGTCAAAGCTGTTTATAAGCGCTAACAACTTTCAGCCTTCTACAGACGTGGTGCATTTTTCAGCGGTGAAGAAAAGGGTCTGTATATTCTCAGGCATTCTGAAGTTATTACAAATATTGTGGGGTTTTTTTTATGATTACTGAAAACTAGCCTGGAAGGAAAGAAGGTGAATTGATGTTGTTTTTCTCTCCTGACAAGAATAATTTAATTGTCATGTCAAGTAATCAAAACAATATGTTTGTTCTTGTTAAATACACCAAGTGCCCCCCCACCATCCTTGACACGTACACACAAACACACGCCTCCACAGTTTACTGCCTGCCCTTATCAAAGCTGTTTTTATACCTTCGCCTGGATCTGATTCAGTAGGTGTGTCATGTTTACAGACGCGGGTCCTCTACGAGTGCCACATGGCCGTTGTTTACCGGCAAAGGCCTGTTAAGTTCTCGTTATAAAAATGAAACGCCACCTCCCCACCTCCTCCAGCTCACTAAGGAGCAGACATCAAACAGAACCGGAGATGTGTGACTTTACGACTGATGGCCTGGCCTGACAGACTGATAGAGCCGTCTGGGCGGAGATGAGTGTGCGTCTGTGTGAGTTTTGGTAGTTTGTCTGTGTGTGTTATTGATGGATGAATCCTCTTAACTTGCTGCAGCTGTGACCAGAGCCACATCAGTCTCAACTCGGCTGTCTTCATGAACAGTTTGATTTATGGAAAAAGAATAGCAAAGAACGCAGATTTATTTTTCACGCCAACGGAAGTTGAAATTACCCAAAGTTAAAAAAACAAACAAAACTATTGTGGTTTACCCTTTCAGTCCCGTTCATTTGACATTTGACTGACTGACTAAATAATGCAGATGTTCCAACAAACTGTGAACTTTCAACCAACCATGAATCTGTATAAATTTCATTTGATACAAAAAGGAAGAGACAAAATATGTGACCACTAGTTGTACTTAAACCTTCATCCTGTCTAGGACTCAAAAACACCACACTCATGTTAATGTAATCTTAGCGCAGGGTGTGTGGGCGTCTTTCAGCAGCTCTGCCCCGCAGCGATACAAGTCTGATTAGGTTTTTGCTGTCAAACTCCCTCTATACTCTGTCATTAGTGTCATTTCACTAATGTTTAACTAAAAATACCCATAGGAGAGCACTATTAACACAGCACCACGGTGTAAATCGTCTTGAAACACTAAACCTCTCGCTCACTCTCTAACACTTTGCTCTTGTTCTCTGTCACGTTGTAACGCAGACTTTTGAAAAAATCTCTCCTTGTGTGCGTCTCATGAGTCCTATTACCTGATGCTATCAAGCTCTCGCTGAATGTGCCCCTGCACTCCCTAATGGTTCAGCTATTACAGATTCTGTTATGATTTAGAGACAGAAAAACATAGAGGGAGAAACATGAATGAGTGTGTGTGTGTGTGTGTGGTTGTCTGCGTATACAGGTAATTACAGTATATTTTGGGAGGAGTTTCTTTTTGAATGATATCATTGGCTTTAAGCAAGCTGACAATCATTATCATTATTAGCTCCTTGTTAAACCATCAGAAACATGTCTTTTGGGCATTATGCCAAAACAAACAAACATATCTCCTTGACAGCGCACTGCCCCTGATTGTAGCTGTGTGTGTGCGTGTGTGGCTGGGTGAATATTTGGGCAAGTCACTTTGGCTACTAGTTGTTGGAGTCCAGACATTTAATATGAGAGTGCTAAAAACTTCTTCTTTTTTTTTTTGGCATTGGCTGATGTCACATCCTTTGGTGTTTTGGGAGGGAAAAACATCTTAACACTGAAAATATCTCCAATCTATTCTATATTTCTTATTTCTTTCTCTATATAGTCCTTAAAAGAGGGATGGTATAGGCCGCATGTGTCCCTGGATGTGCTTTAGCATATGGTACATGTGTTTGAGTGCATGGTACAAGTGTGTGTGTGTGCACGCGGTCTGTCTGTGAGCAGAGGTTTGCAGCAGGGTGGAGAACTTTTGATGACACACACACACACACACACACACACAGTAGACAGCTGTGCTCCAGATGTACTCTGCAGAGTCACGTCTGAATCCCATTTGTTGTCTTTGTTAACGGTGGACATCATCTCATCCAACATCCCTGACCAGTGGAGCTGTTGACCTCTCAGCTCAGCTACTGATCAATCAAAGTGATGAAAAAACACACAGCCACGGAGTGGTAGAATCTTGGATGGAATACCACACAGTTTGTATTCCCCTCCTCTGATGTGAAAATATACCTTTAGCCTATAAATGATCTAAAGCACAGTGAAGTGTAGTATTTTATTGAGGTTTTTCATGTCTAAAACTGCAGATGGTATTGGACTGTTCTGTCTGCAGTGATAAATCCAGCAATATGTCAACTGTGATGTTACCATCTACAAAAACATTAAAGATCCCTGTGAAGTTTTCTTGTAAGGTTCAAGATTCAAGACTCAATTAAATATCCAACACAAGATTGTGTAACGAAACTAGAGTTGTACTTCCCTATGCTACACGCAAAAGACAAAAAAAACTATAGAAATTAATGGATTAGTTATCACAAAATCACAGCAATCCCAAAAATAAACTCGGAGGATGAGTTCAGGAGTCTCACAGCCTGAGGGAAAAAGCTGCTTAGTCTGGTACTACAGCAACAAATACGTCCTTCTAAGGTGAACAGGCTCACTGATATCACAGATGCTTGCTAGATGGGAGATTCTGGACGGTTTTGATCACCCAGCCCTCTTGTCCTGAGCCATGTATGAACCATGCCAGTTTGTGATGTTTCCAGTCAGGATGCCTTCTACTGCTCCTCTGTAAAATTAAATACGAAAATTGTTGGAAATAATTGTTGTATATTTATAATTGTACAATATAATCCTAATAATTCTAGATAATCACTATAAATAAACACACTTATGTTTACAGTGTCACCCGAAAGTGCATATCTCTGAGGCGTAACAACTGTTTGAATTTATTGAATTATGATTGAATTTACAGTCAGTCACATTGGTTATAGCCAATGACATACAGTAAATAAAGATGGACGACGCATCTCCATTTCCTCCCATTGTACAAAAATGAGGCCAAAATACCCCAGATACGAGCGCTGCCATCTTGCGCAGGTTATGTCATTCGTGATAAGAACTACCTAAAACAACAGAAACCATCTTTGAGAAAAATGTATTTGAGGTGTACTTTGAGTTCTTAGTTTGGCCCATGTCCTACCTGATATCATTGAGGGGGAGGAGTTTACGACCTATACTGCAGCCCACCACCAGGGGGCGATCAAGGTGTTGTCGTTCCACTTTTAGGACCTCTCATGCCTCAACTTGTGCAGCATTTCTTAGCACGTTAAGGCCACCAGCTGCCACACCAGTAGTAACGTATATTATGTCATCCACATGCTTGTGTGTGTACATGTAAATACTTGTATGTTTGCTATTAGAGCAAGAGATGCAAAACACAATAAGGACCCATTCATCAAAACATTGTTCCATAGAGCCATTAGGGTTCAAAAACTATACTGGGTACCTTTAAATTACCATTTGTATGTATGAACATTTCTTACATTCAGTTTAAAGTATTCTATAAAGAGGAAACTGAAAGATGAAACATGCAAATTCAATATAGTAATGGGGGTTCACAGTTGTTCAGATGGTTCATATTGAAAAATCATGTCTTTGTATGTTATACAGTTGTATTCTCTGTTACATTTACCTCACATCTTACAGCCATTTTCAATGGGTAAGGCTGGAGTTTGGTGTTTTGATATGACGGGTCATATTTTACAGGTCAATCTGCCCGTTCACTAGCCCACCGGACCACCTGCAGAACCCGTCTGTCTCTCCATGTCTCCATCTGTCTCCCCCCCCCCAATTTTCTGTCTGTATCTGACTGATTGAGCTGTAGGTAACCCAACACCCATCTGTTTTGTGTAGGCAGTTAAAAACCAATGCGGTCCAAATTAAGCTGCTTCACGCTATGTCTGACTGACATGCTGAGCACGCTGACTATGAGATGGCCCATTATGGATGCTTTGTGGGGGCAGCTCAAAAGGCTGGATTAGACTTTGTTTCACGCTGTGTCACAGTTACTAAAGAAAAAAAGGTGTGTGATCACCTAGGAACGACGGACACGAATCATACAGCCATGTAGAGACTTATTTTCTGCCTCTAATTTCCTCCCGTGTCTCCTTCTATTTCAAAATTGCAAATGTTTCCAACAGAAAATAGGATGTTGGTGAGAAGTACCCTTGACAGTATTATAATTAACCGCAGCCGTACAACCACAATGAGTGATCTGTGGCAGCAACAACACATCAGGGCAGTCGTTATTTTATTTTTACAGAAAATATTCTGAATGGTCGAAAATACTCCTTTTTAATGAGATCCATATTTATTTAACAAATGTGTTTCCATTGCTGTTTATTGAGAAATTTCTTTATTGACAAAGAAAATAGTTTTTAGTGTAGAGTGTTAAAACATTTTTGGCAGTACTGATAAGATCTAATTTTGTTATTTCTATTCATCCTTCCTTATCCAATTAATCTTTTTCAAACTTTTGTCTCCATCAGCCACCAACTTTCTTTATCTCTCCCTTTCTTTTCTGACCCACTATGCTCAAAGTCTTTTGCTCTCTATCTCTCTCTCTGCCTCACTATTTCTTCGTCTGTCGTTCTCTTACCCCCAACTTTCTCCTCAGGTAGTGTCTGGTAGTGATCATACACGCTGATTGCTTGAAAACCAGCAGAACTAATGCAGAGCAGAACGAGAGCTGTGATGTAGACAGAGAGAAAAGATAAGAGAGGGATCTCAAAGACAAGAAGTTAATAATGGAGATGCCAAAAGAAAGTGGGAGAGATGAGAGAGATTGTGTGCTGAGGGAATTCATCGCTTAGAGAAAACAGGCGGGTTTTACAAAGGAAAGAATAAAAGAGTGACAGTCATAAGTCAAATATTTGTATGAGGTAAAGGCTTAGTGTGTGTATTTTATTATTGGCCATCGGGTTCTTATTTCATGTACTATAGACAACAGCTGGGACTGTATTTTAAACTACCATCCACCCGTCCATCCATCCATCTAGAGAACCATTTTTCTGTCCATCCTTCATCCATCCTTCCAGCCATTTATCAACATATTGATAAAAACTGCTATAAAAGCACCTTTGCCGGACATCACTTCTCTTTATTCCACCATATCTTCATCAATCTTTGCCTCCAACCCTCCAGCTGTTCATCCCCCTGCTTCATCCGTTCATATTCTGCAGCTGAGTTGATGTGCACTACCGCTCGATCATTCACTCTTTTGTCATCCTCCCATCCATAAAACACACCACAGAGCTGTAGTGCTGCGCTCGCCGCTCCTCATTTGTCATAGCGTTCACATCGGTTCATGCCGTCCTGCTGTTAGACATTCAAAACTCTTTTTATCTGCTACATCCATATTTCTGGTCACAGCTCCCAGCAGTGATCCAGTCAGAATCGTTCAGAAACTTTATTTTATCCCTTAAACATCGTATTATCCAAGATTAAGGGGAGATTTAACCGTCATTGTCAAAGAATTTCTTTTTTCGGATATATCTGGAGTATTTGAATGGTTTTGATCTAAGCCGTTAACAACCAACATCAGTTTTTCTTTTATAATGTCTAAAATTTTGAGGTTCCATCAATCAGTTTGTAAGTAGAGGTCTCAAGAAAAGACTAGAGCGTATATCAAGCAAGGTCCTGCATCTTAAAGTTACTTGCTCTGACAGATTTATTTATCCTACAAAATCATGGCAAATAATTACGTTTCAAAAGACTTGTCGGCACCTAATGGGGGGAATGTAATTAAAAACACATCCATAAACAATGTATCCTTCCTCTATAAACCACATGCCAATAATGCATCACATATCATCTGTGTATTTTGCCTCCTACTATTTTTATTCCCACATTTCCTCCTTTTCCATCTCCATCCCCTTTTTGAATATCCGGCCGACGCACTAAGCCTTCCCTTTAGCGTCCCTAGCCAACACACAAATAGTTGCGCCCTGTGTGTCTTGTCCTGATGCACAAGGTGTACATTACTTTGGTTAAGTTGAGGCACAAAACCTACTCGGTTAGGTTCAGAAAATGACTGTTGACGCTTGGTTTCAAACGGGACACGAACTCCGGTCTCCTGGGTGAAAGTCGTGTGTGACCCTCCACTCAACCACGACCTCCGCCCCTCTTGGCGCTTTCTCTCTTTGGAAAGTACAGTATGGCTTTACATTGCTGGTACATTAAAGTTTGTGCATCTTTGCCTGACGCCAAAGGGTACCTTGTGCGTTTGGATGGGACGCGAAGGGCCGCGACAAAACGGCGATATCTGACGAGATGGGCATGAGAACGGGCCGAGACATTAGTAGCGGACGATGACTAGCAGATGTCGAGGGAGATGGGAAAAGAGATTGAGAAAGAAAGACAAAGGGGATTCAGTTATGCTGCCATGAAAGCAAAGACAAACTTGGCCAAAGCAGCATCAAGAAGATCAAAAATCATCCTGCTTCTGTTGATATCTATCTGCCTCTGTCTTTCTTGCACGTTCTTCTTCTGTTGCAATTCTGTTACCTCTGTCTTTTTCTTCTTTGTGTGAGCCTAATCTCCATTGACATATCAATCATCTCCGCTTTGTTCTCGTCCTTTTCACCTGACCTTTGTCTGTGTGCACGTGCGTGTTCATAGGTGCGCATGCGTGCGTACGGATGTGTAAAAATATTAACACGTCACCACACTCCCGTCACTGTTGTTCATTGATGGTGATTAGTAGCAGGTGTTGGCTCTGAATTCAAAAACACACACAGAAACACGCACATGCACTCAAATGATAGGTGTGATTTATGGGGCTGGGACCTATGGGTTGCTGGAACAACACAGTCTCGCCCTCGAAGATAACATATGAAGAATGCACGCGCGCGCGATGCGCACATACACATGGCATAAACACACAGTCAGACGCACACACACTTACACACACACATGATGCATTTTTGTCTTGACATGGCTGGCTCCTTTCAGCCCAGAGGTGAGATCAGACGTTAAAGATGTAGTGATGAAAACACTCCACACGGAAACTTATTCATCTTCAGGAGGAGATACAGGCCCTTCAACCCTTCATATCTCTGGCCTGTTAAAGCACCTGAAATAGCATTCTTGAACCGAGCAGACATATTTTAACGTCAAACTCTCTGAAATGGCTGGTGGCTGGATCATTAACCCTTTAATCTTCTGACTGTTGAAAAGGAGAACAAAATTGCCCATAATGTGCTCACGTACGACATGATTTAAGACAAAGAAGAAGTCTAGTGTGAAGAATAGTATATAACTGATGAGTGCCATGCGGTATTTTATGAGGCTGTTGCTTTGTTCAGCAGTGCGTTTACACGTCAGACATCAACTGCCATTGCATGAATGAATAATAATGTAGGCTTGGTTCAGTATCATTGCACCACAATTCAATGTCTCAAAAGTGGCTTTTGATGTTATAAAATCTATAAACATTTCTGTCTCATAAATGCCACACATGCCGTCAGCCCCAGTAATAACATGCCTGTGGTTTTTGGCAGTTAAGTGGTGTAACAGAGTGTTGCTTTGTTTTAATCTGCGTATTAAAGGAAAATGATACAGATCTGTTGGCTGTCACCCACACCTCACTCTCTGTTAGATCAGGAGGAGGAGAAATTAAATCATACCTCAACTATGCTCTTTTGAAAATGTAAACAATGTTTTTGCTGACATTTAATCAATCTCTGACCCATGATATCAGTCTGCTAGCAAGGTGGGGTTTGCTCAGATTTGATTGCATACATCTACATTCAGGATATATAAAAGTATTTTAACATTTTACAGGTAGGGAAAAGGGAGGGGTTTTAATAGAAATTCATTCAAAGGAGATTTGTTTCCCGTATATTTGGCATATGACAAAAGATAACTGAACAGCTGACACAGGATTATAAAGTTTATTTTTTAATTAAACTGGGCATTGAAATTTTACACGCTTGCGTCTGAGTTTGACCAAAAGTAAAAACAGAAAATAACTCCTTGGATTAGCTATTCTACCTCAGATCGAACATAAGGTTGTCTGGGCAATCGCAAAATGTCCCAAAAAAACCCCGATTACATCCATTTGAAATTCCCCTCAGCTTTTATACGAAAGACTGCAGCATAAAATGTTCAAATGAGTCAAAATGAGTCTTTGTTGATGGCATTCAGTGTTGTGAAGGCCAATACTAAAAAATAAAATGATTTCTTTGCTGCACAAAGTCACTAAATCATTGATGCCTTTTAAACTGCTCACAGTTAGTCAGAATAGAGCGACCCACCAACTAAGCTGGCTGCAGTGTGAACCGTCAACTTGTTCTCATTCCAGCTCGTCACATACTGACGTTTTGTCATCCGCCCTTCTGGTCTTATCCAGATGCTAAAGGTACCCTTTGGCATTGCCGGCTGACACGCTTAGCCTTTTCTGACACACAAGGGGCCATTTGGCATCCGTGGCCGACCTAATAAGCCTTCCCTTTACCATCTCTGGTTTGCGCCCCGCTTTGTCTTGTCCTGATGCACAAGGTCTATGTTACTTTGCTTACCTTTAGGCACAAAAACCACGTGGTTAGGTTTAGGAAAAGATCGGTGACGTTTGGTTAAGGTTAGGCACAAAACCTGCTTGGTTAGGTTTTGGAAATGATGCTTGGTTTCATACAGGATGGGAACTCAGGGTCACATGTGTGTGACCCTCCACTCAACCTCGACCTTGGAAAGTATGTCGCGTTACTTCATCTGTTCAAGTCGTCTGACACTGACGCGGACGGCTTTACATTGCAGGTACATTAAACCCTTGTGCGTCTTTGCCTGAAGCCAAAGGGTACCTCATGCGTCTCGATGGTACGTGAAGGACCGTGACTAAATTTGATATCTGATGAGCTGGGCATGAGAACTGTAACAACTTATTCAATACTAATAGTACCTAAATGTGTCGTTGGTAGGGGTTTTGGGGTTTTTTTGGAGATTAAGAAAGCTAATTAATTTTTATTCAAACTAATTTATGTTTCAGAGGTTGTCTTTAACACTTGGATGGAAACAACGTGATGCAAAGAGGAAGAACAACAGAAAGAGAGTTGAACCCTGGAGTCCTCTCAGTGAGTTCCAGTCTGCTGAGTTACAAACAGACCATTAGTGCTACTGTCAGTACTAATTACTCCATATAGACTCACACTATTCTGTGTGTCTCTTCGTCCTGACTTACTGCACATGCAGACTCTACTCAGTTTGACAGTTTTATTTCTCTGCCTCTTTTGTCTGTCTGGTTGTCACCTGCTGCCCCGGTTCATCTGTAGCTCTCCACAGGATTCAGAGCAGTGCAGTTTGAAGTAATAACTTGTCTTCTGTTTGCATCTCGTTTCTTCTTCCTCCTCATTCTCTGCAGTGTAGGCACGTATATGCTCCAACATGATTAACCATAGCTGCCTAATTTCAATGAGCCATGGTACAACAGTATTTGCATTTTAAATAAATATCCCCAACGTGTTAATGGTGTTCACCCATCATTGTTCAATAGCAGCAATATTTCTTTAATGGATTCTCACATTTAATAGTAATACATATTGTTAAATTAATCCTTGATGTAAAGAGAAAGAGATAAGAAAGAATGACAAGAATAAGATGTGTAAAGATATACAAGAATCTAAAGAGACTGGAGTTTTAAAAAACATGTTTAGAAGTACAATGTCTTCTTCTTCTTGGTGGGGTCGCTGTATAACAAGTACAACATGTAACACTGAGTTGCTTGTGTAAATTCTGCCAAGCAAACTTTTCTTTGCCCTCCCAGCAATGCAACTAATGTGAAACTGCTTCGACAGAACAAAAGAAAAATGAAACAAGGTGTTTTTTTCAAACAATCATTGGAAAGACAAAAAGAAAGAGAAAGAGTGTTGCGTTTAAAAAAGGAGGTTACATTAAAAAAAAAAAAAGAGTGGAAACTTGACAATTAGCGTGTGTAATGAGGCAGGTGGTTTGTTTGGTGCTAAAGTGAGCGGTACTTTATGGGTAGTTGGTACTCGACTATGTGGGATTGGCAAGGTGGTGGAGAGGAGGAACGCTTTGAAGTTTGAGGAAAAGAGAAAAGTAAAGGAAGTGATTAACATGCTGCCACTCTGTGTCGGAAGATGGTGAGATAAGAGGGAGGGAGGGAGGGAGAGGAGAAGAAAATTACCTTTCATTCCTTAATTATTTTGTGAATTTGAAGTAATTGTATTTCTTTAAGAGCCTATACATTCATACATAATATTTATTTAGATATTTAAATGTATACAGTTTATCAGTCACTTTCACAAACTTTACGGTATGTGAACAAGGAAACGTGATATACAGCTTGGGAGCTGACATAAGTTACGACATATAGACACCTAAATGGATAAAAAGAGGAGAAAGAAAAGGAAAGGATAGGTCTATAAAGGAAAAACAGAGTCAGAGAGAAGAGAGGGAGAAATAACCACTAGCTTAATGATATATCTGAAATATTAAAGTTTTCCTTTTAATACGTTCTGCAGTCTGAATCCATGGTAACTCATAGTATTTAAACTGTTTGGATTTTATGATGAAATCTTGATGATGAAAGCACTGAAAATGGGTAATAATATTTTGGTGTGTATGTGTGGTTGCTTGAGTGCCAATTTGGAAACCTACAGTAGAGTCAAAAACTTAAAATGAGATTACCACTACTTACAAATAGAAGTGATGTCTCGCCAACTCTTATTGAAATAATATGATCTGGCATCATAAAGCAATTTAGAAAAGTACATGTTAGTGGCTGCTGTGCTTTAAGACCTTGACCTAAATGCTAACATTTACAGTGCTTCATATTTTATGTATTTTAGATGATAAATGACAAACGGCAAGTGTCTCACTGCAGAGTTACATTCTCGAAAATTGAGTGTGAAAGTTACTCTCACATTTTGGAACGGGGATAGGCTTTGCGTTGAGGTTTTGGCCTTTTCGAGTAACAAAACATTAAGAAAACATATAATAAGAATAATGGCTCTCATTTAGAGTAATATTACATCTTACGAAAATATCCAGTAAAATGTTGGAACATAAACTATCTTTGGTTTTTAAAATATTGACCAAAGCGATTTTAGGAAGTGTTTCTTTCCATAACTGATTGTGTTGTGTTTTGCAGCGGAGCATATTCGGTGTAAATTCTCATTGAAAGGCATCAGCAGAATTTGACCCCCTGTCTGGCCACTGCATGCCAGGACGAGCGATAAATCAATCAGGTTTAGCTTTTCCACATTCAACTGATGCAGATTGATAGTCCTGCGCTGTGAGGTGGAAACACACACTTAGATACACACACCCCTACACATAGTTAATCATGTGTGTGACGGTCCAGGGGGGCGGAAGGAAAAATCTGGAATACCATTCGGACTCTGTCTTCTGTGTGTGTGAGAGACTCATGGGGATAATCCGGAGTAGGACCTCTTACAGCATGGCTCGTGGTGGGACAGGGCAAAGGGCCAATTTACACATGCACACACAAACACACACAAAATCACACACACACAGGTACTCCCTAACTATGTCAGTCCCGCTGTGGGTCGTCCACCAAACCGCCTGTCAGCCCTAAAGCCCACCTCCAGCTGTCATATGCTTCCTGTCCACTTCCTGTTTCTGTCAGATGCAACACAAGACGCCTTCTTTCGCACATAGTCGTCCCATTCATTCATCACCATTACCATTCATTCTAATAGGAGCTTCCTGATATAATGCTTTTTTTCTAACCCTTTGGTGTCTTTCATCTTATAACTGCTGCTACACACCGTCTGTGCGTGTGTGTGTGTGTGTGTGTGTTGAGAGAAGCCAGTGTCCCCAGTATGCCCAGTAATGTTTAATTGGTGTAATTAACCTGTTATCATGGTAATTAACCTGGGCAACAGTTCTGTCAACGTTATAATGACAAACAGATGGTACCACGGCTGCCAACCCTGACACTTGGACCTGAACACACATTATCACACACACACATAGGCTACGCAAAGACAGTTACCTGCTCATGTGTCCTTGCACTTTTGATATGGACACACACAACCTGCTTGTGGTTATTTAGGCACAAAGCCATCTTTATCTCTCATCTCTCTCATGCACAAGTGTACAATCACGTGCACAGCAACAGTCATGTGTGCACTGAACATTTGTGCATTAACTTTATGTTTATTGTGCTTATTGGGATTCACGGGTCTCACCACTGCAATCTTCGAATAATAAGAAAAGCAGTTTTATTGAACACAGACATGTAAAACAATAACTACAAATGATAAAATAAGCAAGTAAAATGGAGCTGAATGAAATACTGTTATGTTCAATAATAACATCAGAACTTGTCTGCAATATGAATTGCAATTGATTGTCCACTGATAACCCAGCCCACAAACCAACAGATACATTTCCCTTTATAAACTATATAAATTAAGCCATTTCTATCTGAACTAAAGGCGCACTATAGGCTAAATTTACAGTCCTTTTCAACTGATAGTACTGTATTTAGACCAGTTTTACTGCTGTGTTTAAAGACATTAGTGCTGTAAATAAACCTTTAAACATCATTAACACAAAGTGTTATTTGGTATTAGTTGGATTAATGTTAAGACATGGACCTGCATTTATATAGCGCCTTTCAAGTCTACCGACTCCTCAAAGCACTTTACAACACTTGTCACATTCACCCATTCACACGCACCTTCATACACTGGTGGCAGAGACTACCATCTAAGGTGCCACCTGCTCATTAGGAGCGGTAACCATTCACACACACACACACTCACACACCGATGGCTATGCCTTCGTGGGCAATTTGGGGTCCAAGGGTACTTCGACACGCTGACTGCAGGGGTCGGGGATCGAACCGCTGACGACCGCTCTACCTCCTGAACCACGGCCGCCCTTTTAAGAAGTTGCAGCTTAACAACGATCAGACTACGCTGATCTCCCAGGTACGGTTTCCATTCTGAGTGTATTTAAAGCTCAGTAAGCCCGTGATGGAAATAAGGAGCACTGAAAGCTCACACAGCGGTTGCCATGAAAAGTCTCCATATGGAACCCAGTATTAATTGTGTGAGGATTTACAGTGTCACCACCACAGCTTCCCCTTGATTCTCCATGTTGTTATCCTACTGACAAGTTCCATAACAGTTTTCCAATGGGAACAATAGAAATTAAATGACTGTAGACAACATTGTCAGACAGTGTATTCAGTGGATCATGATGGGGGCTTTGATTTGATTACTTCCTGCTGTTTCTGCCAATCAGCACAGATTTCTGCTGCCATTGCAGTGTCTGATTTGATCAGCTAAAGGTCCTGTCAGAGAAATGAAGGAACTTTTTTGATTCATTTTGAAGGGAAGGGTTGAAAGAGATTGCACCATACAGAGAGGTGAAGGGAAAAACAGAAAAACTCGGACGAAAAGAAACAACATGCTGCTGATGGACAGAACCAGAGAAAGGGAGGTTTATCTTGATGAAAAGCAGAACCCCATTAGTTTCCCCACGTGTTTCTCTCTCTCTATGTGTGTGTGTGTGCAGGGATGTGTGCATGTGATGAGTCTGTATTGGGACAGTTTGATGGCTGTTGGAATAGTTAACAGACGGTCCCTCCTCTCACTTCTACCATGGCGGTCCAATTAGGTGGTTCCACCCTGACAAAAAGCAGAACCCACATGTTAGCACCATCACTTACTTAAATCACAGCAGGTTAGCAATACAGTGTCTACCACCAACATTAGCTGTGTTTTTGTCATGTGCATATTAGCCCTGCAGGGGTGTATTAATCATTTTGGTTTTATATTTGCAAACACACTTGATCTGATTCTAAAATGCTGTCTTTGTTTTGCTTTTGCTATCATTTTAAAGGGTAACTACACCCTCAAATTCTGCTAGAATCCAAAAAATACATAATAGATCTCAAAGCGTTGCCTATTTCATCATGGTTAGGTAGGGGCGATAGAATTTATTGATCTAATACAGGCTAATTTTGAGCAGAAAAAGCAGCTTTTACACACAATATGTGTTTTGTTGAAAGAGTCACCTGTATTAACATTATATGCCAGGAAGTTCACATTTAGTTCAATTACGCTACTGTATATTGTGCTTTATATAAAGTTATATAGTCATGAATAATATCTCAAAGCACATAAATTAACAATTTTTTCCTAATTTTAAAATAACGTGGAAGTAATTTGCCCTAATGAAGTAAAAAAGATGTAGTTGACACTTTCATGTGAAGGTCCTGAGTTTCCTTAACATGTCATTTGTAACAGATTAATAGATAATTCTCATTTAAATTTCTAATCTAAAAGCTTTGCATGAGAAAAATATATCCATAAAATATTTCATACCAATGCGTATTTGAAACCAGGAATTAGAACTTGACTTCTATGGGAGGGCTTTCACCTTGAATTTAGGGGAAAAGTTGAGCTCAGACGTTTGTGTGGCGATGACATGATCTACACACACTCACCGTCTGGAGGTGTCTTGAGGGAGCGTTTGTGTCAGTCTGGGTCACGATGAGAGAAAGTTGTCCACAGGGACAGTGAGGCGAGATAGGAAACAGACTCTGCCTCAGATAAACACAGTCATCCCGGTCGTCAAGGTCGCAGTGTGCAGGCCTGTGTGTGTGTTTATGTGGGTGTTTGCATGCAGCCTTTGTGTGGTTGCTGTGTACGTCTGTGTATCTGTGTGCATGTGTGTGGCAGAGTCATTGAGGGCACATCTGGAGAAGTGTCGCTACTTTTAAGCTTGATCTCTCTCTCTCTCTCTCCTCCCACTCTCTTCCAGTAATTAGTTTTGTTTAAAAATGACATATCCCCATCTTTACATGCCGAGTAATAGTAAACATTAGCCCTTGGCAATCACTTATGCAAACGTTGTCAACTTTGTCAAAACAGAGTGTCGTTGTGAATTAGGCCTCGACAAACAAATGAACACATTAAAGCTTCCTCTCATCTCTGTTGTTTTAATTGGCTCTCCTTTCAGTCTCCGTCCCCCCTGAACTCTTTGCCTTTGTTTTCTCTCTTTTTCTTTAAATTTGTCTGTTAGAGAAAAACGGCCATCGTCGCAAATTCCTTTTTTAAAACGCCATTATCTCGAGATCACAAGTTGATCATTTTGTTATCTTGAGAAAACTTCGTTATCTTAAGTGTGTTATAAGGAGAAAACAAAAATTGTTTTTTCTCTTATTGCTTAAAATGTTTTGTTTGAGATCAGGAGTGCCATGTCATCAAGGAGTGCCTATTATTGATCAACACATTAGACAATCAAGGTCAAACTTAACCCATCATGGCTTATACATCAGACAGCCTGTCCAGATCACTGTTCTGCATCTCATCGTGTTTGTCTGTTGGAGTAAGTGTTGAACTTTCTTTAAAATTCTCAACAAGGTGCACTTCAGGTTCGTCAAATCATATTTTGAAAGCTGTGTAATTATTCCTTTAAGAAACCACAAGCCATAAAGTCCATGTCAGTCCATGTTATGGTTGTCAAACAATTTATCTCCTCACATTGAGTCTACTCAAAATGTTGAATTTTGACAGCAAGTTATATATATTTTTTTTTTTAAAAGTTACAGCTGACAGGCAAAAATGTGGTTCTAACAAGAAACTTCGTGGCTCAAAAAAGTGCATTTTGCATTCGCATTTTCTGTGTATTTGTGTCTTTATGTCCATATATAATCAGACAAGCACTGTTAACAAACTAACAACACATAAGTATAAATACACAGCCCCTGGAATTGTTCATGGCTTTCAGGGCACAGTGAGGTATTGTAGCATCACTGGATGAAGACATGGTTGTGCATCATGCTTGTCTCCACCAGGTGGCGCTGTGCTTTAGTGTTTCAAGCCTCTTTCGTGTGGGGGGTACAGGTGGAGCAGGGATGATCCGGCCGTAAGGTGTGTTAGGTTTGCTTTACCTCATAACCCAGCGGATAGAAAGCAGTCGATGCGTACAGCAGTGTTGCCTCTGCAGACTGAGTGCAGTCAATCACGTTCCCTTTAAAAGGACTCCAGGTTTTTGATTGTGGCTGAAACTCTGAAGAGAACTAAACTGTGAACAGATGCAGAAGCTTTAATGTCGGTCTGCTCGGTAAGCCTGTGTGGAAACACACATCACCCTCTCTGTCTTGCCGTTTCTCAGTATTTTTTATTCTTTCCCTGCTGCTCTGTGTTGTTTTGTCCATCTCCCTTTTTTTTCTCTCTTTGCCAAAGTACGAGACCATAAGCCCGGTTAATGTCTTGTCATGTAATCCACATGTAAATATGAAACACAATTATAATAACACCTAATTCCAGTGAGCCTAAAAGAAACCGGCATTAATTGAAATGAGATGTAATCGTTTGATGCAACAGTTTTCAATTTTACTTTGTTTTGGATATGTGGATGTCTGAGATTTTGTGTTCAGGCCTTCCTTTCTCTCTGAACATGTGTAGGTATTTCAGCGTGTGTGTGTGTGTTTGTGTGTGTGTCTACATGAACTCATGGAAATATTTGTCAATGTTTCAGTTGTTTAATATCTTACAGACCAAGACTCCAAAGCTGGCATTTCTCTTCCCAAAGCTCTCTGAGTGTAAGCAATCGACTGAGCTAGCTCAGTGAAAATACATCTTGCTGGACAGAATATGCTGTTGTAAAGTCTATTTTCGCTTTTGAACATCTTTGAACCATATTATTAGCTCTGAATGTAGAATGGCCTGTGCCCTTTTCTTCCCGAACCACCATCTGTGTCTCTTTTACTTCTATTTTCTCCTTCTGTCTTCTATCCCCCCCCCCCCCCAATACTTCCACTATTTCCCTGTCTCTCATTACAAATAAAAACAATATATTGATGGCACTCAATAAAAATCCCACGGCAGCAAATCTGATCTGATGTGCATATTTTATGTGCAGGGTAAATTCATCACCATCAAATAAAAAAACCCAAAAAACTTTTAAATGCCACAACATGCAAGTACATTTTTGTAAAAACAAGGATTTGTGTATTCTGGGTCTTTTCATAACAAACATCAGATGGTATTTTTATGGGAACAACAAAACTCTGATCTATCGCCGAAACAGTTCCTGAAAGGCAACTGTGAGCCGGGAGAGGAAGACGAACAGATGGACAAATTGGTAGGCAGGCAGACAGAACAAGAAATTAGTGACAGATTCCCCACATCACTTATAAATTATAGCGAAAGGAAATGAGACGCAGAAAGAGTGAAATGACATAAAAGATCAAAGGGGAAATAAAAAGACAAAAGGGGCGAGAGGCAAGAAGAGCTGGGGATTTCCAGTGAACTCAGAGCGGATTCGTTCAGTCTACGAGGGATCTGAAGTTAAATTAAAATGATTGGATCAAGGTGACCTGTGTGCTGCACTGCTGATTTTTATTAGGATCTGAATGTCAGTTGGCTTGCTTTTCATTATTTTGTTGTTTTATTCTTTCTGCTTTGCGTTACTCACCCTCATCAGATCTAATCCGATTCACACAATAAGTATACGGTATGTGCTGTATATATCTCGAATATATAAAATGACAACAACATAAGATGACAAACGTTCAGGCTGTGAGGTACACTGCAATTTGAAATTAAACAAATATTTCTTGTCAGTTTTCCTATTTATACACTTTTGTGCAATGCAAATACATTGTTTCACAGTCCTGTGAAATTTCTGCTGAAAAGAAATAAAATAGCTCCTGGAAATTAAACAAAGTGGTCAAACTGTTCGACAAAAATTAAAGAAAAAACCCCTCATTTGATTAAGCTGTTGAGCTGAAAACAATCTCAGTAAACAACAACAACAAACTTAAACAGCAGCTGTGAGATCAAGTGGAAGTGAAGCACATTTGTCATGGTTTATTAAAAACACAATGCAATTCTATAAATATGTAATACAAAACTGGTGATGCTTTAAACTGTCCATGATGTAATGAAGCTGCAGAAGCATGCAATTCCTTATTTTTCATATATTTAAATTTAATGAATTACCGTGTTGTAGGATAATCATTTCAATAACTCTGCTGCATAACCATATGTCTCCTCTCCACCTCCTCCATTCTCTTTATTTGCTCTCTTTTCATCATAGTAAATTTTGTTTGTCAGGGAAAACCATGCAACACTTGAAATTATCTTATGTATTTAAGACTTGAATCGACAGTTTCCATGATTGTAGATAATTATCTCAAGATCATCACTGTGTTTCCTGCTTTCTACATCAGCTTCCATCGCATGATAACACAGTTTTTGCATTAATAAAGTTTAGCCTTACCTCCCCCATCCCTTCACTATTTTTTACTGTTTGGGTTTACATATTTCCTTACAATACTCCGCATCTGATTCCAAAGTGCTTCTTAGTTTTGCTGGTTTCTGAAACGGCATATCAGCATTAATGGCCCTGTTATCAGGGATGAGTTTCATTTATCTGGCATTTTTAAGGGCGCAGTGTTTTCCAATGTGTTACGCTCAATAAAACCTCAAAGTGCAGAGTTTTCAGTAGTCCAAACAGTTCTCATGAAGTGTACTCAATTAATGAGAAATAAAGATGGTGATCTTCTATTTTCTAGAGAGTTACCATAAAAGAAACAAAATCAGGCTAAATCACAATCCTCGGTAAAATTGAAAACTCTCCATAATGTAAATAATATGAAGTGTGACAAACAAAACGTTGGTATGTGACGAGCTGGGATGAGAACATGCTTAGAGTTTAGACTGTATTAAAACTACATACAGTATACCTCTGACACCCTGGGTTTTTTAATGTGTAGGCCTCTCTGGTGAACTGGAGACATGCAACGTGGAATGGGAGCATCACATGAATGCTTTCTACATTGGAAAGAGCTGAAGTTTATTCTTAAAATATGTTCCCATCAGCTTTCATCACATCTTCTCTTTTTAGGTATGCCAACTTTTTTTTCTCCTTTTTTTTTTTACCTTAGCTTAAACATTAAGGCTCTAAGTTGAAAAAGCACAGGTGGAAATAGTACAGTTATTTATGGCTGAAGTCCATTTAGCTGCTTCAGTTTTAGGGTCCTGGTACTGTACGTGCTGGCTCACTGTCACAATATTGAGGCTTGCTGAGAGACTTGAATAGAATGGAGCCATTGTTAATGTTGTTAGTTCAGCTTTTCCTACAATGACAAATCAAAATGTCTGCTGAAAAAGGCCTATTTAAAATACACATAAATTGATTTATAGGCTGGTAAAAAGGCAACAATAACGTTGTGTCTCGTATGTGTGTGTGTGTGTGTGTGTGTGTGTGTGTGTGTGTGTGTGTGTGTGTGTGTGTGTGTGTGTGTGTGTGTGT
>JBBPCS010000204.1:11221784-11232660 GCA_037974645.1 Hollardia meadi | reverse complement strand
GTGTGTGTGTGTGTGTGTGTGTGTGTGTGTGTGTGTGTGTGTGTGTGTGTGTGTGTGTGTGTGTGTGTGTTTGTGGTCTTGTTGATCATTTGACTCCATATATCTGTGAGTGCTTGGAATACCTCAACTAATGTCTCCTCCCTTTCTCTCCAGAGACCTCAGCGAGAACCAGATTCAGGCGGTTCCGAGGAAAGCTTTCAGAGGAATCACAAGTGTCAAGAACCTGTAAGCACAGTTACTGCCGTCCTGTCATCCTCCTTTCTTTCTCCCACCTCACCCATCATGTTTTCCTGCCCCTCTGTCTTTTCCTCATTTTCTTCTGTGTTTTTGTACTAAAGTTTTTATCATTATCTCACCTTAAAGTTTATCCCAATTGCTGCTGCAGTTTATTTGAATGTTTTTCCATTAAGCCAGGCCACGTTAGTACAAACTCATTCCATTTAAGCCTTTCTCCGGTAGCTGTGTTAAAATTTTTAGTCGAGGTGCCAAAGTTTTTAGACACACCAGATATGAAAATGTTGTGGAAATGCGTAATATATGATTCCTGGGACTTGAATGTTTCCCTTCAATGGAATTGTGTTGCAATAAAAACATTGGATTTATGGTTTTAATATTTAATTCAGTGTAAACACAATAAATATGTTACAGTGTCACATAGTGTGCATTGAGATTATATTTCCATTGTTAAGGAAGAGGAAAACAGGGTTACTATATATGGCATCAAAACTTATTTTATAAGCACTGGATCTTTCTCTTACAAATGTTGATGTGTATTATTTCCATTTTCCATTATGATGATTCTTTTATCCTCTTCACACCTTCTTCTCTACTTTTCTTCACCACCCCCCATATTCTCACTTTTCCTTCCTCTTCTTCCCATTCTTCTCTCTGTACCTCCCTTCCTTTCCAGAGAGGTTTTGTCCTCACGTCAAGCACTCAATAACCCCCTGTCATTTATTCATGACGTCCTAATCACCAATAGTGTGATCAATACACTGCCTAATCAATGCTTCTCATCAATAATGCCTGATCAATCTGGCCTGATGCTGCGTAGGAAACTAGACAGACTCTTGGGAGCAAACAGCAATATGTCCAATGTGAGAGAGTTCAATAGGGAACGGGAATTGCGGAGCATCCTAGGGCGGTGCCGCCATTTTTTAGAGGATAGCGAACCAGCTGTCATTATCTGTCACTGTCACCGCTTAATTATCATCTGTCCATTGTTCATGATCAGAAATGTACTGTATTACGTACGGAAGGAAGACAAATGCCAATATAGAGAGAAGCTCTAGGCACAGGAGCAACATATTCCAAAATTGAGGGTAGTTAATGATAGGGTCAGGGATGGATATGCTAACAGAATGCTAACAAAACGTTGGCTAATCATGCATCATTAATCTACCAGTATCTAGCAAAATGAAACACATAACATTCAACATAACAACGTTTGTGTCTGGCTGTATACTGCGACATTTCGTCTTTTGAATCGTATTCACTGTGTAGTGTTTTGTGTTAGTTCAGCAGATCTTTTTAACAAATTGTGTAATTGAATACAACACTGTTTAGTGACCATGTTGAAACACAAGTTTAATCAAGTTGCATCGATGGAACGGGTTGAGACTACAAAGCTAGTTGAGTGGTGACAGTGTAAAGGTGTAAACGATGTGCCAAGAGGGGCCCTAACCCTCACACACGGGACTTTCACACAAGAGACATGAGTTCGCGTCCTGTTTGAAACCAAGCGTCACCAGTTATTTCCTGATCGTAACAAGTAGGTTTTGTGCCTAAACTTAACCAAACTTCACCAATCTTTCCCGAAACCTAACCACGTGTTTTTTTGTGCCTAAACTTAAGCAAAGTAACTTAGACCTTGTGCATCAGGATAAGACGCACGGGGTGCAAGCCTTTGCACGTCAGCCCGAGAAGCTAACGGGAAGGATTAGCGCGTCAGCTACAGACGCCAAAGGGATCTGTTGTGCGTCAGGGAAGGCTTAGCGTATCGGCCGGTACGCCAAAGGGCACTGGATAAGCCGCGAAGGGTGGATCACAAAGCGTCAGTATGTGACGACCTGGGGTGAGAACGGGTTGGCTGTTGATGATGTCCAATTCCTTATAGAGGAATAGAATAGAATAGTGTATTGTAGTGTAGTTTTTAGTCCAGTGACTGGTGTCTGTGTAGGACACTTCAGGGTTGTAACAGTATGGCACTATAAACCTGGATTATACTGGGGAAAAATCTGATTCAGCTCAACAAATCTTCTCTGTGTAAATTAAAGTTTGCTGCTGTGTTTTATCAGCCATGACTGACATAACAGAGCGAGGAATGGAGAAAAGGATAGAAAAGCAGAGCATAATCACTAGCATAAAGATAATAACACTTCCTTCTGGATGCTCCCTAAGCCTTATTTTAAAACTAGAGCTGTGGACTGACAAACAAAAAACAATATTCTTTGGCTAAATGAGATGGAGAGAAGAGGTGACAAAAAGTAAAGGGATAATTGTGTTCTTAATATTCAGATTGTCTGGAGTAGTGATTTCAATGCAATGTGAAAAAATAATATATAGCAATAATAGGACAGGTTTTTTTAAACATATGCCATGTGTAGGAAGACATAAAATAAGAAAAACGTGATGCAGAAAGAAGATATTTGATTGAATGCTAACTGTGTCTGTCATATTATCCTTTTTTTTTTGCCACTGAAGATCATGCACTGTAAATGAAAGCTCCAGAGCAGCCACAAGATTCAAGAATGAACTGTGAACCTCAGCTTTTGAGTCAACATGAATGCAAATGTGAACATCTGCAGTTCCCTGACTGCTGGGCAATCTGCTGATAATCATGTGATATCACCAGAAGCTCCAAATAAGCTACTAAACAAACCTTGTGGTGCAATTGTTTACTTAACTACAAAAAAACCTATTTGGCAGGTTTTTGTTTTTCTTATAGCTGACAAGTTATTTGTGTTGGACCCCCTCGAAAACGAGATGGTTCATCTCAAGGGGCTATCCACTAATAAATTACACGTAAATTATAGTTTTGTAGGTTTTTGTTTTATTCTTAATCCTCCATGCGTATATTAAACTATTTTCTCAACACGTAAGTAGGGTAATGACTTCATTTTACCAACAGCAAACTCAATAGGAATTCTGGGCTCAGGTTTGGGTTGGCAAAGTCACCACAATATTTCACCCAACTAGCAAAAACACTGTTTAATAGTAAGCACTCAAGGAGACAATTACAACAGCTGCTTAAATTTATTTGCAGTACAGCCATGTAATCGGCCAAATACTACATCACCTTAAGGTGTGGACTTCTGTGTCCTTGAACTGTTAAGATCTCTTGTGTTTCCAGCACTTTTTCATTGGGCAGTCTGCAAATTGATTAATGTGCTTCTTGCTACAGATCAGTAATTCACAGTTAGGATACAGGCAAATGTGCTCTTCTGGTTAGTTTCCTCTCCCAAGTGTGATGTAAGTTCAATATGGCCGCCAAAGTCCACAGGAGATTATTACTCTTAAGTTAAATGGACCTGAAAGTGCCTGTACTCTGTGCTCTGTACAGCTGTATGTGTGTGTGTGTGTGTGTGTGTGTGTGTTTAAGTGAGCGAGTGTTAGTTCTCATTGGGCTCCAAAGCTTTGAGTTCAGTTTGGCCTCTGATCATCTAATCCACTCTCCCCTCCCATATCGGACACAATCCAAACCAAATTCTGTGCACCACCTTACCTCTGTCACTTTAGACTCAATCAAGTGTTTCACAACAATATGAAGTTCAGTGCCAGAAACCAACCAGAGCAAATCACACCTCAGTTGAAATGTCAGAGCACCTTGCATAATGGCAACAAATGGTTATCCAGAAAAGGTTTGCTGAGCATGCAGGCTCTTTTTTTTTTTGGTATTTCCCTGTGTCACATTCATACATGAGACCTAACACACATTGAGAGCTGCCCAGTATAACCACAGTCTCCTACGGTTGTGGCGCAAGCAGCTTCAATGTACAATAGGGGAAATTCAATATTCAATATACGTTTCGAGACTGTGCACACTGGATGTTTTCCACGTTAAAGTGCTTCACCCTGGCCAAAGCTTCTTTTTTTTTAACACCAGTCTATCTCTCCTAACACAGCTCTTCAATTTCTGCCAAAGCTATGAAGTCATATCAATCAACTTTGACGGTAAAATTGTCTCTTCCCCTGTTAAAATGTTTTGCACTAAATTGCTTTGACCTACAAAGTGAATCATTTTACTTTTTTCTCTGTGAAAATTAGGAGTGACTGAGGCATATAAAGATCAGTCATCTCCTCCTCCTCCTTCTCTTCCCTATTTTTTATCATCTTTCTTTCTGTAGTTTCTCCCCTCCTCAGCGCAACTTTATTACACTTTCTTCCCCTCCTCAAGTTGCATCACTTTCCCTTTCCCCTTTCTTCTTTCTTTTACCTCTTGCTCTCTCCCTTCATCTGACATCACATCTTCTTCTTCCATCCTCCCTACCAACCATTTAACTCTCTCTTTTTTTTTAGTATCACATCGTTCTGTAAACCTTTTTTCTCCTGCTGTCCCACTTGGCCTATTTTTTCTTTCTCTCTTTTTTCCTAAATCGCTCTTACTTTCATTTTATTTTTCTCTCCATCCATCCGGTCCTAGATTGTCCGCTTAATCCATACTCTTCCCTTCACTCCTTTTCCTTTTTCAGCATCCATCCATTCCTTCCTTCAACTAGCCAAATCCCTTAAATTCTCTCCTTTTTCCTTTTCTCACCACCCTCCTCTTTTTTTTCTTTTTTAAATCCTCTCTTCATCCATCCCTCCTTCCATTAGGCAAGGTGACTTCTGCAGTAAAAGGCTCCAACCCTCCATTATACCACAGAGTAAAAATAAAAAGTCATGACATTATGTCCCTGGTGGATACACACAGCATTGATTTTCTCGTATGTCTCTCTCTCCCTCTCACTTTGTCTCCGTCTCTCTCTCCGTGTCTCCCGTTTTGGCTCTCTCACTCACTCTCAGTCTATGTCTCTTTCCCTTTCTGTCTCACTCACCGTTTCTCAGAGGGCAGGGTCTCTACCTCACTCTCTGTCCCTTGTTCCCTTTCATGCTGCCCAGTGGCTAGCATTGCATTGCACTGCCAATATATTGCACCTCTTTCACACACACACACGCACGCACGCACGCACACACACACACACACGCATGCATACACACATACTCATGGACCCTTTCAACCCTGCTATCAGATCGACTGCTTTGCTGAAACTGCCAAGAACCTGGTAAATACGATTACTGGGGACTTCTGCTAACCTAGGGAGACAGGTATATATCATACATCTGTGCGTAGCTGTTTGCGTGTGTATTGTATGTGTGTGCTGGCCCATACATTGTGCTGACTGGCGGTCCTGTCATTCCCCTAAACTCAACCTGTCAGTCAAACAGATGATAAAAGTAAATGTGGTGTTGGATAGAATAGAAAATGGATGGAAAGCACTTTGCCCAAATTCCTGTGACACACTCTGTGTGTTATAGTTTCGTATATGTCATATTCTGGATGCTTATCTCATCGTATCTAATATTATGTAATTAGATTTTCTATAATCTAATCTCATGATGTCTTGTCTTGTCTGGCCTTGCAAGGAGAGTCATCATGTTATCCACACCAGTGAATGTCCAACAACGTGGTGTCTTTGGCATATGACACCTCTGCTTTCTGCTCCCGGATGCAGCAGGAAAAGAAAGTCTAGTCCCTTCTGAAAAAAAAGATGCTATAGAACTGTCCAATTTTTCCAAGTAATACATGTCAGGTGTGATCGCTGGTTAGAAGTTCCCTCTGCTCACATTAAGTAAGGGATTGTAAATTAAGAGATAATTTCAAAAGCAAGAACTCCATCTGCAGAAAACTGACTGACCCTTAGCAACACTACCTCCACTGTAGTCTGTATTTCAGTCTGTGGTGTGGCCAGCATGCTGCAGTATTTCTGAGTATTTGAATTATCTTAACTGTTGCTGCCTGTTTGTTCCATCAAAGTCAAGCTACCTAGTGCAGCCTTTACATAGATGCATTATTTTAAAAACCTGTTGAATCTTTTACTTTCCAGTTACTGAATGCTGACTGCTGCAAACCTCACATTGGTTAAATGTGGGGTTTAATGTGGCTAAATGTTTATCTTCCTTTCACTCGACCTTTGTTGACACTTACTGTCTGCATTCCTATGAGCAACCACAAGCATAGGGGCCACCCCAATAGCACTTAAGCTAACAAACTTCATGCTAACGATATGTAAAACCTTCAACTGAACAGAGTTTTGCTGTGCTTTGTTCAACTTTCTGTCCAAAATTGACGTTCTCACAGCCAAGCACTTATAGCTAGAGTTCGCCATGTGCCGAAAGTTGCAGAAAGCAATTTGTGGCAAGATGGCTTGCAAACATACCAACATACAATCACCACAAACAAATCATTCACACATTTAAATGCATTGTAAAAATGCTTAAGTGGTGGTTTAGAGTGCCATCTGCCAACAGTTCCAAAGGCACTTATTTGCAGTGTTCCATTCTGGCATATAGAAAAAAATGTACGGTTTCACGGTCAGAGGAAAGTATAGAAAAGGGTTATTTATTTATTTATTGCATACTTTTCAAACAGCCTGAAGCATAAAGTAAAGTCCACCCAACTTACAGTATATCCCAACCAACAACAGACTAATTTTCAAAAACGTTCTGACATGCAGATATATTTGATACATCATGAAATGAGATTCTCTCAGATTTAAATCTGTTTCCGTAAGACCTAAAGGGTAGAGCACAATGTCCAGCAGGTTGCTCCTAAAATGTCTTTTGCTTGAAGAGACAGATGTGCAGAGATAAATGTGATCATTCGCAGATATCTGTACAGTCGTAGTCACACTTAAATCAAAACATGAGTCAATCATGCTGGGAGGCATATAGCAGTAGTTGGATTACAGGGAAGCATGGACACATCAAATAAGGCACAGCTGTATCATATGCCCTCACATTACACCTCACTGCCCACACAGACACGTTTTTTTTTAATCTTCTGCAGCCATCACATCCTCATATTGCACCTTTTGTTCCATCTGCCTTTCTTCTCGCTCTCTTACCCACTTTTTTGATCATTGAATTTGTCTTTCCCACTTGATCCACTCATGCTCAGCATCTACACACTCATAGTATCTTCAGGTGGTTTGGAAGAATGTAATATGTAATTTCTTTAAACAATCCAACCATACAGTATGTTAGTGTCATAACAAAAAAGAACCGGCCCTATGGCTTTACTTCTTTACCTTTCTCCTTCCTGTCATCCTCTCCTCTCTCTTCTCCCTCGTAAAACGTCTCCACGCTTCATGCTTCCTTACCCACAATGCAGTGCAGGATGGCTGTTTGTTTGAATTATTACTACAGCACCTCCAAGAGAGGTGAGAACATTGTGTCAGCTGTGTGCACACAAACACACACGTACGTTTCTGACCTGCATTGCTGTGTGTCTCTGTCATTGCAGATGTTTGCCTTCTGTTGTTTTTTAAGGTTACCACAGTTCCAATATTATACATACTATACTAACATACTAAAGCCATGCATTTATCTAGCGAAAATGTGTTTGAAAATATAGACAAATGATTAATAATTGATTCCCTTTTAATGACAGAAGATCAGTTAATGAAGGTGACACCAGGAATGAAAATGCGCTTACATCGTACTGTGACAGACAGACGACAGGGTGCTTCTGGAAATTGTTTACTCAGATTCCCATCATTCTTTGCACTACACCAATCCCCTATGCTGTTCTTTAAATAGCAAGATGTGGCTAATTCTTTAAAGGTTGCGGCCAACTTAGACAGGAGGGAGAAAATGTCGATGGCTCTGTCTGAATTGAATATTTAGCTAGACATCATCACATCATTACAGTGATCAATTTTGTAAAATTTACAATTTACTCACATTCGGGGAAACACAATATTCGGCTAGATAGAGATACTTCTGCATGTTGTCCCACAGAGTGTCAAATCAGATTTTAGAAGATTACTGGGTTGGTTTGAGCTTTAACATTAGATAAAGGTATTTCCATCTCTTCATAGTGTTTCTTTTCTTTTCTAGCAGAGTTGCAAAAGTGATAAATACAATTCAAGCAAATATAACTTTCAGTTTGTCCAGTTCGATATGCAAAAAAAAAAAAAAAAGACTTGGATGGAAAGCCTCTTGGTGTCCTTGAGAGCTTGAACTAATCTCAGTTCAGAGCACATTCAACAGAGGTGGATTTAAAATTATGTAAAAAAAAAAAAAAAAGCTTCCAGCTTCCTTTACCGTTGAATACCACTAAAGGCAGATTCATCATTTGCAAGTAAAAGCTATTGTATTGTATTAACCATCAATTAATTCATGCAGAAGCAGTCATTGCACATGTCCTTTCACCTTGCATTAATCCTACATTAAAAGTACTTCAGGTTTCCCAAACATGTGCTCTTGAACATTAATCAACAGCACAGCAAACCAGCATCAAATGCCTCACATATGCAAACATATTAGTATCATAATAAGTGTCTTGTTGCATCTGCCTTCCTTCATTAGTCCTTCCTTTTATTTTTCCCCATCGTTCACTCCCCTACATCTTTTCTTTGAATCCTTTCACCAGTTCTGCTCTGTTGTTCATTTTCTACAGTCTTTTTGTTTTTCTCTTCAACCCATTCACCCCAGTGGCTTTTTTTGTTTGCTTATCTAAGCATTGCTCATCATTGTTCTTATGTTTCTATCCAAATGAGCGCTTCGACTGGCAATAATGACGAGAGACAATGCAATAGGTTTACATGATAGACAAACAATGCCAAAACGTGGAGGATGGTGGAGAAAAATTGACATGGCTTAGAAAAGTGAGCAGTCAAACATGCAAATGTCCTGCAGCGATGAATATCTTTTTAAGACTATCCTCCCAAGCAGAATGTCAGCATCTGTCAGACATATGTTTACATTGACAAAGCCCTATAGCTGTGATGTTGTAGCAGCTTGACAATGAAGGACGGGAGGAGGTCAGGCTGGATTGGACGTGTCAACAAAACATCTGACTGAAAGAAACTGCTGTTCGTACCCTGCTTCAAACAAACTTACTGTAACCACATATTTTTTTTATTGTACTCAAGATGACGAAGCTTCCTTAAAGAAGTAGTCATTTTAACCCAAACCTAAACCAAACCAAGTCATTTTTGTTTCTTAACCTAACCATAGCCATGGCATTGCCACATTATAAAATGTTTTTATATTTTAACAGTGATTACAAATGATTTTGAAAGTCACAGACAAATGATGTCTCTTATCTGACGTCAGATAATGTAGTCTTTTGTTGCATTAAAATTATTGTCTGTGTTGAGCACATACTGTAAATGTAAAAAGGAGCTTTCAAGAATTTTCGTAAGCTGTTATTTCGGTTGTCATTTACCTCACAATGGCCAAAATTCAAGGTGATCTATCAGGAAGTAGCGTTGTAAAAAGAGGCACACCACGTCAGTGTCAATTGATTAATTATTTATTTATTCAGTGTATCTCCATTTGAGGTCAACCAATATATCGGTTTTCCCAATTAATCAGCTCTGATAAGACGTTTTACAAACTATCGTTTTCGGTGGGACTTGGTTCTGATAGTGGCCGATGGCTGCACAGCCGCCACCAATCACAGTGGGGACATACACTGCGCTTTTGTATAGACTCCATACGTAAAGTCAAGGTAACAGTCATTGTGTCCATAAGATAATTTTCATTTAAATTAATGTTAACTATATGTAAGACAGCTTTATTCATAAATTATGAGCATGATATGGTTGCTGGTCATAGTATAACATTATTAATGCATTAGACTGAAGTTAAAATTGCTGCTCTGCTGAAAGCATGCTGTCACTGTTTGCTAGAGTAAGCTGGTTTCTCTTAGCATTAACTATAAATGATAAATTATATTGTGACCACCTTTTGACCCTTTATCGGGCGAGGGACCATATTTGGTAACTTCAGTGTTGTAATAAAATAATAATATATATAATATAAATATTCTATATTTACATTATTATAATATAAGAAGTCTTGTAATATCCTCCTGTAGGGTTGAAATTTTGAATTTCCAAGTATTTCAATGAGTGCCCTATAAAGGCTTAAACTGGCTGCATTTAAAGCTCAGGCTGGGCATAAGTAACCTCTTGGCTTTGGCGAGCTAGGTTGTCACACTGTGACCAAGTTCACAAGAAGCACTCCAACATGGAGCAGCATTTAAAAAAAAACACGAACAAAGCAGCATGCCAGTCTCTGTTACTCCCATATGTTGTCCTTTGTTATTATCTTCTTCTTCTTTCTCTAGCGTTAGCTTGTAGCAGGAGCAGTCCACAGTGAGAAGAGAAAAAAAGGCACCGTTGTAGCACAGACAGTTAGCTCGTTAATCTCCAGCAAAAGGCAGTCCACAAACCCAATGCCTCCACTGTAACGCTGGCTACTCTTAGCGTTAACTATAAATTTGATTCTTAGTGGATGAAAACGACTTTTGGGCCATGTGTAATGCAAGAGCACAGTGACAGCTTCATCTGCATCACTTGGTCCACTTCAAGTAGGCTTCTGCAGTAGGACAACTGAATACTGATAACAGATGTGACACTTCGCTCTTTCCTGCTACAAACTATCTTTCATATTGGCCTTAAAAAATCCAATACCGGTTGACCTCTAGTGTCACTTTTCATTGTGTAATTTTTTTTATCAACAAATATGTTCTGTGTCTGGAACATGGAAAAACATTTTTGTAATTTTTTAGTCAACAAGACTAGGTAAAACCTAGTATATGGCTGGACCGCCATTATACTTAACAGTAATGTTGTCAGGACACCCAAATTTTGACTTTGATACC
>JBBPCS010000204.1:11209063-11219256 GCA_037974645.1 Hollardia meadi | reverse complement strand
GTGTGTGTGTGTGTGTGTGTGTGTGTGTGTGTGTGTGTGTGTGTGTGTGTGTGTGTGTGTGTGTGTGTGTCCATTGCGTGCAGAAGCAGATGTTGTGCTCTTTGTGTGTTGTCCCATTTTAAGTTAACAAACAGGGATCCTTTCAGTGGTTGGCACCAGCATTGGTTCATTTTCCTGCAAGGTTGTTCGCAATGCATTCATATCCTGCTGTATGTTGCATATGTTTTAGAGGGTCACTATAAGGCAGAGACAAAGACAGAGAGAGAGAGAGAGGAGCACATAGACAAAAACAGATAGGCAGATGATTAAACAAAGCGACGAGTCAGCAGAGGGGAGGTCAAGATGATTGAAAAGAACAAGAGCAGAAAAAGAAGAGAAGGCAGACAGCACTGTCCCAACCTCTCATCTGTCTGTTGTAGGTCGCAAAGCACAGCGCTAAATGTTGATCATAAATAGCTGATCGTTAAGTGGACATGGTTGAGGTTCATAGGGGGACAAAAACAGACTAATTTGACATTTGAACAAGAACAGGAGGTTGTTGATTCTCATGGTTTTGAACACTTTGTGACAATAGTCAAGATTTTTCCCACTCTGTTTGGCAGGCCAAATCAAGACTAGAACTCCAATTGGCTGCTTCTGGGTAGAATCTGTCCCATTGTCACATAATGATCTATTGTACTAAGCACCTTTGTGGGAGACAAACTATTAAAACCAGTGACCATGATGTAAAATGCTTGAAATCTGTGCTAAGGATATAATACAAACCAGAGTGGCAGTCTATGAAAAATCTGTTAAAAAATCAACTGGGTACATTATGTAAAATGGCAAAAACAGAAACAAATTGAGTTTTCTTTTATTGCAACCATTGACTCCACTTTTTGTACAAAATGTGCAATTTTAATGTGCATATTTAAAAATGTGACGTGATCAAAAATAAGGCCAAAAAAGGAAAACAAATATCCAGGTATTTGTAATGTGGTAGCTCAGTGAGATTCCCAACAGTGTCGAGCACATGTTGATGATGATCCTGCTGTAGGGTACAGTGGGAAATTGTTGAATTCATGGCAGCTCACTGTGTGTGGACGACATTCAGCCCAAAATAGAATGTCCTCACTGCTCCTACAATCAATAGAATAAATGTCCATGTTTGTATATTTAAATGCTATGAAGAAGATAAATAATTGTATAATGTTTTGTGTTGGCTTGGATTCATGTGAAATGCAAAAAAAAAAAGAAAAATGTTTACCACCTTTTTAGGTTTCATTTCCTTTTAGTAAAGTTAGCTTTTTTGATTCCCCTGCCTCACTTTTTGCTCAGGGTACAATGGAAGTGATAGGGGGCAGATAGAGGGGGATCAGCAGTGCGAGATACGGCATATTAGCAATTCATAAGACTCTGACAGCTGAGTACTCAGCAGGATTTACAATTCACTGTAAATACGCAGCCGTTCCCATTCACAGCAGACAGCATGACAGCACACAGTATATTCACTGAATATGACGTTTTAATAAAGGCAGGTGTGTGTGTTTGTGTTGTGTGCGTTGTGTGCATGTGAGCAAAGGGCATGAACGAGAGTAAGCAATTCTGCTGCTGGACTGATCTTCATTTCAGGCATCTTAACAGACACAAACACACCGACACACTCATGCACAGATGTATGCATATTCTCACATAAGCATACACACACACATGCACACACATAAACACAGGCACAGCTCCATCTGCTCAGTTCCTGGGGTTGATTTCGTGACCGCGGTACAAAATGGGGTGATAGAGATAACAGTGATTGGAGGTCATGTGATTGCACCATCAGGTAGGTGTGTATTTCTGAGTGTGTGCGTACATCTGTGCACGCAAACTGTACATGATTGTGTGTGTGAGCGTTGTCTTGTTCTTCTGTCATTGTGAGGACTGGTTTGCGTTTTACAGTGAGAATTTTTCTCTGTGTCGACTGTCACTTCTTAAATTAAAAGTGATGTTTGCTGGTTTTAGACTTGGTTTTAGGGTTTAGGTTAGAATAATTATGTTAATGTTAGGGTGAGTGTTGAAACGATTAGTTGATTAATCCATTCATGGATCCATAGCTGGATCTATTAAGGCTAAAAGGCCAAAGTGAAAGAATTCCCTTCCCCATAAAAAGGTTTTACTTTTTGTAGGAGAAACGCAGGATAATGCACAATGGAGCGTTAAGATGCTAATTACTGCAAAAGACGTCTCTGTGTTGTTAATGTACTACGTAAAGATTAGTTACAAAACGCACAAGTATTGTAAACGAGATTGCATGTTGGCTGACAGGCAAACAGATACATTATGTTTGTGTGCATATCTGTGTGTTAAAGCGATTTGTGTGTGTGTACGTCATGCCAGTTGAAAAAAGTGCTGTGCTGTGTGTGCCAATGAATCTCCACATTAATTAATCTAGTCATTTTAATTAGCCATTGTTTTTTGGTGGACTAGGCTTTATCTGAGCTGCTTAATATGTTTCACGGGGGCAGCGTTGATGAGTCAAAAGCTGAATATTGGGGCGTCTGGCTCATTTTGAAAATGCAAAATGGATTTAAGTTTGTTAGTTTCATTCATCTTATTTTAATGATTCTCTGGAAATAAAGCGGAGTGATGGTATTTTTCATTAAATTAGACAAGATGTTAAAATAATAAGACATTTGAACGGATTGGATTTATAAAATATTTATCACACGCCAACCGCAAAAAACTATGTATATGCTGATTATGTAAAAGTCGTAGACATTTATCTTTGTTGGACAAACTGAAAGCCACTTATTAAGAATTAATAAACATTCTTAGAAATTTGTAATGTATTGCTAAATTGCATTTTCATTTATTCCTGTCACTTTCATTTTCCACTAACAGAAATAAAAAGGCAGCTAGCTTTTTTAATTCATGGTCAGGATAAAATGCTGCATACAACTGATGCATACATGTGTGCGCTCATGTCTGCACATCCTAAAGCATCACTGAGAAATGTATAAAATAAAATCTATATTAGTAAGATTAGCTGCGGTTACATGGACAATATTTCTTCAATCTGATTGAAATCATTCTGATTAGATTTTTCAACCTAACTGTTTACATGGACGCTAAATAAAGTAATCCGATAAGATGTGCGTTTACATGCTCCAAAGCATTTAATCCGAACATAACTTTTTGACATGCGCAAAGTGGTCACGCCAGCTGTGAAGAGTCGAATCTGCCGGAAATATAACAGAAAAAGAAGAAGTGTTTCCGCTTCCGCCTGTTTTTTTTTGGATTCCGGCTTCATTTATCTTGTCAAACTCGTTGTTTCGAGCCTTTCGGCCATCGAGCTGTTTCAATTCTTAACTCTTTTAAAGTCTCCAGTAAAAAAGTAGTGTCAGCCACAGACAAGTTCTGCTTCGATGCCGCCATGTTTCTGTCCCTCCCAGAAACTCGTCACGTCACCTTTACCCCCACCTGGGGCGCACATGCGCAGAAAGAGCAAATGTATTCCAACCCGAGGGAAACGATCGGAATAAGTGTTTACATATTTATTACTGGTTTAAACCACCCCTCTCAATCCGATTGAAAATTCCTTCCGATCGGGCCGGATCAGATCACTCTCTTCCGTTTGAGGTGTTTACATGAGGCATTTTTATTCTGATTGGGCTCATTCCGATTATAAGTGGAATATTAGGGTCCATGTAAACCCAGATACTGAAGTAAACCAGCCAACAGTCTTCTCATTGATAAATGGATGCTGGTCCAAAGAAATAATCCTTACTTTCTAAGAGATTTAACAGTTTCCATGAAGTCTGGGACTAGACCTTTTTGAATCGCTGTTTCTTTACGTTTCAGTGTGACAGAAGAGTTTTTCTTCCTGAAGAGGTTTCGGAAGAAAGACGGATATGACTAAAGACACTTTTACATTCACCATTTCCTTTGATATCCACTCCTTTTACTCATATGTCCTTAGATAGTCTCTCTCACTCATGCTTTCTCTACTCTCTCTTTCATGCCAGGATGAAAGTCGAGGATCGGTGTTATAAAAGCAAGGCAGTGCTGGGCTATGATTTATTTAGACCCAAAAGGACTGCGGTTACTATCCTTTCCTCTTTTTTTGCCAGGAGAGGCAAGAGGAAAGAGAGATTTCAGGGTGGGGTGGGCGAAAGGAGTGTGATATCGGTGTTGTAAAAGCAGCTACTTTCCTGGACATAATTTATTAATATGCTGTTGGACCTGAGGAGAATCCAGCCCATACAGAGAAAGAAATAGGAAGGGAAGAAAGGAAGGAAATCCAGAAAAGAAGGCTGAGGGAAGCAGATGATTTAGATATATGTGTGCAGAAAAAGGGAAAGTAAAAGGTAGGGAAGGAGAGAGATAACTGAGAGATAGAGAGATACATACAAGATCAGGGAAATCAGAAGGATAAGACCAAAGAGACAAGAAAAGGGAAAGAGATGTAGGACACAAAGGTGTAGAAGACATTAGAGAGCAAACAAGAGATGAAATAGGAGAAAGAAAACCAGGAAAAAAACACTTGTGATGTTAGTGGGTAAGAAAAAAGGGGTGGAGGGGTTGTGATAGAAAATAGATTGAAAGGATCAGAGGGAGAAGAGCAGAGAAGCATTAATTATTGATGGAACAAATGTCTGACTGACTGACTCAATTTGGCCCTTTGTTGTTTCCAAATCACCAAGGCTGTCAGACTCAGAACAATGTTTCTCAAAGTGAGGATCGAGACCCCAACTGGGTCATTTTAGGGTCCTTAAGTTTTTCAGTATGGGTTGAAACGTGCAAACATGGGTTTAAAAAGCAGACTTCCTTGGCTTATGTTTTTATTGCTGTAATGAGCAACAAGTTCTCATCCCAGCTCGTCATATACAAATGTTTTGTCATGCACCCATTGCGTCCTATCCAGGCGCAAGGCACCCTTTGGTGTCGCTGGCTGACGTGCTGAGCCTTCCCTTTAGCGTCTCTGCCCCACGTCTCTTATCCTAACACACAAGGTCTACATTACTTTGGTAAAGTTTAGGCACAAAACATCGGTGACATTTGGTTAAGTTTAGGCACAAAAAACACATGGTTAGGTTTGGGAAAAGATCGGTGACGCTTGGTTTCGAACGGGACGTGAACTCCATTCTCCTGGATGAAAGTCATGTGTGTGACCCTCCATTAGACCTCCACCCCTCTTGGCATTTTCACATGTACATTAAACATGTACATTAAACATGCGTCTGAATGAGATGCAAGGGGCCGTGACAAAACGTCAATATCTGACGAGCTGGGGATGAGAATGGGCTGTAATGAGACACAAGTAATCATTAACCCTTTAAAATCAGTGGATTCAAACAGTTTAAATATATTTCTTTATTTTTGTGTAATATTGTTATACTATAACTTTTTTCATCCTATGGATAACCAAGCTTAATAGCATATAAATAAACAGAAAGGCTAAATAGTTGCATTCTCAATAATGCAATTAACGCTTTGAAAGGTGAATATCCGTATGTTTTCCAGTCTTTTCTAAGTCATGAAGTCACAATTTTAAGGTCCAGTGGGATTTAGTGCATCAAGTGTGGTTGCAGCTTGCAAAGAACTGAACACCCTTTTCTCACCCTCGCATATGATGGCTACTAAAAACACAAAAAATGTGAAAGACCCTCATGAAAAGCCAGTTTTTAGCTTCTCCAGTCTTGGCTGCTGTAGATACATGGCGGACATTGTGGAAGAGGACTCATTACCTAATTGTAAGAAAATTAAAACATGATTCTTATTTTCAGGTGAAAACATCAATATGAATATAATATTCAATTTCTTCCCCTAAATCCTACACTATGAACCTTTAAGCCCACATAAGACTATGTAAAAAAAAAAAAGTGTGTCTTTGAATCCAACTTGACCTCTGCTGGAGGTCATCTCTTTTCCCTCCTTAATATCCGTCCAATCATTTTCCACTGGCATGTTATGATGATAAACTCTACTTCTGCCATGGTGAAAAATGAAAGGAGGAAATTAGCATGCTCTGGTGATTTTATATAAGCTTTCATAGCCTGAACTGAAGAGGAGCAAGTCTGCAGCTGGGAACTCCAGAAGTCAACGTCTGGAAGTAACTTTTTGGCTTTTCCACAAGGGCTTAAGTTTTTATACTAACAATACTAACAAAAAATTGCATGATAGGAGTCACTTTTTAGGACCAAAATAATGGATTAATATGTTGGACTAAATAGCTTTACACTACCTATTCTCCAGTACATGTGCATTTTGTAATAAAGAAACACTCTCATGCGGTATCTCTAAACATCAAGCATCAAGGGTCTCTACTCTGCTGGGAGATCTAGCTATGAGGTGTGAATGATCGGTCTAGTATAATTACATTCATATATTCTGATGGACACACTTTATGTCAATGCCAACATTTAGTGCCAATGCAGGATTAGTGCCCAATTTATGCAGAGAGGTCAGGGTACACGGATGAAGGTTGATGGGCATGTAGCAAGTTCTTCTGCAGGCAGGGACGTGGCACAAAAATCTGGACCCTGTGCAAAGGTGTTCTCTGTGGACCCTTCCCCAAATCAATGGCTATTCATTTATTCACCTTTGCACTCCTTCCTCACATGAGGGGCCTGTAAACTCAGTCCGTGTTCTTTTTAGCTTCTTCGCTACTAAAAGTTATCATGCCAAGCCTATTGCCCTATTAGCTTTGATATTGGACAAGTCTGCAGTATTACATTAATGTTTTATTAACGTTCAATTGCAACATTTTAAAAACAAGTTTCTTTCTACAACATCTGCACATGGCAGTTACAATATGTTAATATTAGGAAAAGATCTCAATTATAGGAAATACACTTTGGTTAATATATGCTCAAGTTTAGGCAACTAAAGCACTTGGTTAAGCTTAAGAAAATATTGAATGAATGAAACGAATGAAAATAGAAAATATTTTTTGATAGTTGGAAATTAAAAAAGGTTTTAAACAAAACTGAAACAATATGAAAGCTGAAATCTCCTTTTGTACGGCGAACAGACCCTTTTAAAAATGGCAACAAATCGCACTGTTAAACCCAGTGTTATTCTTTGCTTCGGCAGATGAGTTCATTGACATTCATCTGCCTGTGTTTTCTGTGATACCCTGCCAGGAATTAGTACCTCTGATTATGTTATGAACTTTATTAAAACAGCTGTCGTTTCAAAGTTGTCCACAGTGGTTTGGTAATGGGACACAGAAGTGCCAAAGATCAAAAAGCACTGAAATCGTCTCTGTGTCCTCTATAAACAGAGACATAGACCCACTTTTGACCCATTTGTCGAAAATCATGAACAGATTGCAAGCCATGGTGGCCTTATCATCTTTGTCATTAAACACGTATCAGCGTCAGTCAGAGCTACACAGTAATTCTAAACAAGTGATTTCCCTGATGGTGAATGGCATTGATGCATGAGAGGCTTAACAATAAGATTAATCTTAATTACTTGACAACCTTTCATCTCAACACAGGCGTTTGAAGGCCTCCGATTGGCCCTGCTAAAGTTCATAAACACATTTTGTAATTTGGAAATTCTTCAGATTTTCTGCTGATTATTGAAAACAACAAAGCTTGAACAGCTTATATCTAATAGGAGATTTGCAAGAGGACTTCTTATTGATGCATGTCCAAGTAATGTGCTCTGGTTAATGAAGACAACAGAAGCAAAAGTTTGTCCACCTGATATTTCCATTCCATGATTTGATGGTCAAAGCTGCAATGCTGCCACAAACACATCGAGGGACGAAAACTTTCCTTTAATCCATGACTGAGAAGAGTACCAAGGCCATTAAGCCCAACAGCCCCACAGTCAGCTTTGAATCCTAATACTTTGAATCCACCTTTTTTTGAAAGCCTTTGATGGCCAAAGCTGTATGTGCTCAAACTTGTGAGACCAATAAACACAGCAGAAGTGGAAATGTAATTATGTGATAAACACAGTCTATATATTTGGCAGAGGAGCCGCTCGATCCACATTGTCGGTCAGATTCCCGAGAATTCCTCGTCTTTGAAATCACGTCAGTGCAGAATGGAGGCATTCCTCCTGTAGTGACTAATGACTCTGTGTGCCAGCATGTTTTTCTAGTCAGTGAGAGCTAATTTACGGCCTAGAGCCAGTGTTGAATGCAGGCCAGCCCTCCCTGCTTTACCCTGAAGTTTTTTATACATTATAATGTGCAATGAGGAATTCAGAACAGCAGGAAAACCTTCCCTTTGTCTCCAAAATATGACGTGTTCATGTACCATTTCATTTTTTTATAACAACTTTTTGTAGCGTAATTAAGTAGAGTAGAATATTTGGTGTCCGTTCGTAGTCTTCAGTTTTGAGGCGCCAACCTGTAAGCTAATGTCTGTAACCTTTAAGCTTCCTGTTGAATGCTTACTGAAAATTTTTTTACTGTAGAGCTTATCTCCTTGAGTTATTATTCTCTGTTTGGTTGCATTTGGCTGCAGGAGGGCACAGTTTGTAAGTGGTTTGCATTCACAAGGGCAAACCAATCATTGCTAATGCCCTGCAATGTATCAATCAATAATATGTAATCTATTTTAAAACACTTACCACATAGCTAACGCCTGATTTGGAATTCCACTGTGTTTTAGCAAGTGTGTCTGCGTGTCTCTGAATGAGTTAATCCAGTTATCGCATGTGTCTGCCAGGCCACATCAGAATAAATGATGTGTCCCTGTGTGATGATGAATGGTAATTTAGATTTAACATAACTGGACTAACGAGCGCGCTAATGACTCCAAAGCTAGCCTGGACAGCTCGCACTCGACGGGCTCTCGCCTTGCATCCCAATGAGCTGGGGAAAGGGCACCGATTTACACACACATACACAGAGGGACACACACACACACACACAGGAAAAACATGCAGAAGTGGTTTAATAAATGCATGCATACACAATCATAAATTCATAAATAGTTCCGGGGTAGACACACACGTACGCAGCCGCACATACACAACACACATGCGTGTATGTTTCCAGTGGCTCCATGAGAGCCGCGATATCAGGCTAATATGAAGCTGATTAATTAATAATTATTCATAGGTCAGTTTTCAACCAGGTGAATTAGATGCGGTTTTCATCCACTGATCTTTAGACTCAAGTTTGGGTTTTTTTCTTGTCTCTGCTGACAACGATTAGTGAAAATAGATGATAAGTACTTCATCATTTTCAGATATAAATAGAATTAATCAGTTTAATTTTTCAAAAGGGCCTCCATCTGTATCGTTTATCTTAAGATCTGAAAGCGGCGTATTTGTCAATGTGACGGGAATATATGTCTCAAATTGTACTGTGAAACCACAGCACGCTGTTTCACTGTTGAACATTATCTTTTGTCATATTCTGTATCCACCATTCACTGTTTCCTTGGGCGAAAAAAACATTTCCAACATTTTTATATCTCTGTATAGATATTACAGCTTCGTCAGACCTACAATTGTATGCATCATTGTTGAATGACATGTTCAAATATGGTATGGGACTTTATAACGGTGTTTGTACATTACAAGAATTGATTTCTGAAGCCCCTTGTTGCCTCCACCTATGTGCAGGCTCGATACAATCAATACTGTCATAAATCAGATAATCTCTACACTTTCAGTCCCTGAAAAATCCAATATGTGTCTATTGGCATTCATCACCTATTGAAGTGCCCCTGAGCCTAAAGCTCGGTTCTATCGGAAGAGGTTAAGTTGAATACCAATCACATATTTGCACAAAGTAGCTCATTATCGTCATCATCAGTAAAAAATCCAGTACATGTCACTGGTTTATGCTGTTGTAAATCTAAATAGATATATTTTGACAGAAATATTTTGCAGATTCATGATGGGACTGAACACTAGGATAAGGATAAATGCGCTGCTGATGAAAGATTGACAAAAAGATGCTAATTGCATCTTCTGCATGTACAGATGAAGTTTAAAGGCAAGATGAAGCACTGTCTGTGTCAGTAGCCCTATTTGAATCCCTCCTGCAGGACAACTTACCTTTCTGCTGATGCCACAGAAAAATGACATGAGGGACGAGGAGGGGTTGAGCACGAAAGATAGCGAGAGTGAATGAGAAGCAGGTCAGACGTCATAGAAATAATGTCCACTGAACTGAAGTGAATTCAATTTTGACTGAAACTGAAACGGGCCGAGGACGGACAGAAGCTCAGCGTGTGAAAGGGAGCCCT
>JBBPCS010000204.1:11193931-11206278 GCA_037974645.1 Hollardia meadi | reverse complement strand
TGTGTGTGTGTGTGTGTGTGTGTGTGTGTGTGTGTGTGTGTGTGTGTGTGTGTGTGTGTGTGTGTGTGTGTAGAGGCTTTTTTTCTCATAATTCAGGGCAGCAAGCGTAAAATGTGGGCTTAATATGCACATTGGCTGTATTAAAATATGTACTTCTGACATCTGAAATAGAAATAGACATTATCAACATAAAAAAGACGTAAATGTGTAAAATTATAAACAGTAGAAACAATATGTACAATATCTTATTGTATGTGCAAAATATAGACAACAGTGCAAGATAAAGTCCGGAGGATGGGGGGATGAGAGTTCAGTGTCAGTGGGGGTTTCTGGCCTTGTTGATGAGGCCAGAGACCCCCACCAGTTCTGATGGCATGAGGTTTTGATCCTGATGGACCGCAGCCTCCTGCCAGAGGGGAGTGTCTCAAAGAGTTTGTGTCCAGGGTGGGAGGGGTCGGCCACAATCTTACCTGCACACTTTAGGGTCCTGGAGGCGTACAGGTCCTGGAGGGATGGTAGATTGCAGCCGATAACCTTCTCAGCAGAGCGAATGATACGCTGCAGTCTGCCCTTGTCCCTGGCAGTGGCAGCAGCGTACCAGATGGTGATTGGGGAGGTGAGGATGGATTCGATGATGGCAGTGTAGAAGTGCACCGTCATCATCTTTGGCAGGTTGGATTTCTTCAACTGCCACAGGAAGTACATCCTTCTTTTGGTGAGCTGATGTTCAGCTCCCATTTTAGGTCCTGGGTGATGATGGTGCCCAGGATATACCACCCACCTTAAAATAAATGACAGAAAAAATACAAACATTTTGAAAAAGATTGTCAGATAGTTGATGCTGGACACAGACAGACTGATGATCTCCTGATGTACTGTACAAGGTTAAAGACATAAGAATAATGATGGCCTCAGATCTCCCAGGGACACAAGACTAACATTCATTATAATATATATCTGAACATCCTTTTGTCTTCACCCATTTGTACATTTTATATCTTTAATTTTGTGGCTCCCAGCTCCAGTGTTCAAACAAAATTAAATATAAAATCAGCTCTGAAAGCAGCCATGAACGAAAAACGATCAACAGCTTTGCGACAACATAAAGCTAACGTCATTTTTGGGAACAGCTGCAACACAGGAGGCTAATACACAGCGCAAAAAGTATTTTCCTAACCATATAACATCAGTTGAGAAACATTTGTAAATGGGAATGCAACTGTACAGCCAATGTTCCGGTTTGCACTGTGTGATTTTGTGGGGGAGGTACAGTATGGTGTGTTGGGATCTGTCAAGGCTGCAGAACCATAAAGTTTAGACTGACATAAGTTGGAGGGCAAAACCAGTGGAAAGTTTCCATCTAGTTTTACACTGTAAAACCAAAGACGTAAATTAAATGTTGTAGAAAGTCACAGGTGTTCAGTATTCTGAACATGTCTCTTTAGCTGATATCACTTATTGGCAGCTTTTATCACACCACAAAAAGAAGAGATGAGATGTTTCATCCCACCTGTATGACGCTTTTTGGTGGTTTGTCAATGTCTTTACTTGGTAAGGTGATTGCACTTTTGCTTTTCTGCAATGTTAAACAGTGAGCTATCTGCAACGATTTCTCTCTTTGCCAGAATGCACTTTTTTTTCTTCTTTTTTTTTACGGCCACTTCAAATCCAAGAGTATCAATGATTTTTTAAGAGTGCAGCCATGGCCAGAGGCATGTAAAATAAGAGAGAGAGAGAAAAGCCACAATTTCAAACATAGTTGTGGACTTCTAAATTATGTTTTTGGTGTTTATATTGGCTTAAGTCGTTCCAGTCACTGCTTTATTAAGGTGGAGAGATGTAGAGGGGGTTTAAACAGAGCGAGTGGGAGAATAACTGACAGGGTAACTGCAGAGGGATATTATTGTTATTTCACAATAAAATTATACACAGGGTGGAATCACCCCGACAGAGCTGAACATAGCAGCACTCCTGATGTGTGTGTGTATGTGTGAGTGAGTGTGAAACTTAATCCATCCACCAAGGCCACTAAGGCTATTCTGGCAGGGTGGGGGAATGTAGAAAGAGAATCGGAAGGAGAGACAATTAAAGAGAAAGGAAAGTAGTAACATCAACAGAAGGTCTATTTTAGGGCTGAGTGGGTGTCGGTAAAAACACAGCAAACCCCTGGTAATGACCGTATTTTAAACAGTTGTGACGACAGTGTGTAAAACAAACCACCCTTGATTTTGGTCGGCGAAATGTGAACCCTCACCATGGTCACACTGTATGTTCGGGCACAAACATTATGCAGATGTTGTTTTTTTTTAAAAGGAAAACTGATGACGCTGATGGTGGCTTCTAGCTGAAATGCGTTCAACAGGAAGATTATTTTCTGTGAATGCGAGTGAGTTTTGTATGTAAAAAAAAAGAGAAAAAAAAAGACCTCTCACTGGCCTTGTCCTTGTCGGGAAGCATTAAAAACACATTGTCAAATCTGAAAAATGAATGTGTTTTAGTTATAAAAAACGACCGCTCAGTCTTCATCCCTCCTGAAACAAGGACCCTTTGAATACGCAAGGTTTTGGGTGATATGTAAAGTAAACTAGGCCTATTTTGTATCCAGTGAAATTAATGATCCATGAAAAACAAAGCAAAGGGTTGCACTGGCTTGTGTGGATGTTGGCTCCCACAGGCTGCCAGAAAAAATACACTGTAGTATAAATTTTAGAAATCCCCCGATTTTATTTTTATTTTTTTAATGTAACATGGATCTCTCCTTTACTCATGTTTTCAAAGTTGAATTTTTCTTGGTAAAATTTGACTTTGAGCCATTTGAACAGTCTCACAAGTTATAATGAGGGGTTGGAACTTTCGCTGTATATTGTTGTATTTCAGACCAAATCAATATGTAAATGTTTCTGTTTATTATGATATAAAGTCTTAAATCCATTTATTGTTTTTATTTAATATTGGAATAACTGTATAATCAGTAATGTATTCTCTTTTTTTCCTTCTTTCTTTTTTTTTGCTTCACTTTCTACATAAAACTGGAAGCAATTTCTGATGTGCAAATTTTATGAAATTACCTTCTTTTTTTTCTTTTTTTTTTTTACCATAAATTCTATGGTCAGTGTCTTCTTCCATCAGGAAACATAGCAAATTTTAGGGTGAGATTCAATTAATTCAATCAATTTTAGGTTGATTGCATTATAACCACATAATGTAAGTTGTATGTTCTTGTGTTCTCTCATTGGGGACCCTTGTGTGCTGATATCTTTCCCCCACCCCAAGAGTGTATGCAGCTTGCACGAGTCTGTTGGTGCAATCTGATGGCTTTGATGGAATAGTTGTCTTTTCTGCATTTTTCCCCCTCTGCTCTCATTTCTATTTCAATTTTTATACACGAAAACCACAGAGAATCAATAGGTGTTGTGTTTCTTCAACACACCAAGTGGGACTTCTTGTGTGCGTGTCTGTGTGTGTGTATTTGGTTGAAATGACCGTCAACCTTGTTTTTCATTCCACTTTAGGTCGATACTACATATGAGACAGTGAGTGTAGTTTATGAGAAAGCTTATAGTCAGAGACAGCAGTGACCTGCTTATGAGTTAGAGACGGAAGAAAGACAGAACAAGGAGGGTTGTGTGTTCTCGTGTATGTGTGTGTGCATATCAATAAATAATGAGTTAAAACTCTCTGTGATGACTTAGCACAGTAGCGGCACCCTTGACAGAAGGCCAGGATTTGCAAATGCAGTGTGTTTCAGTAAACTAAATTCTTTATTACATCCACAACTCAAACACTGGCAAACACCATTTACTATGAAATGTCATCATACAGAGCTTTAATGTATGGTGGGAAAAGGGTTGGGTTTTTAAAAAAAAAGTATATAGTGAAATAATAATAATAATAATATATATAAAAAAATTAAATGTATTTTAAAATTTCCGGACAATTTACCCTTAAATGGAGTTTCCTCTTAAATGAGCATTATCTACTTGGGACCCTTTATTTTAGGTTTACTATAGTAATTACTGTCTTTAGAAAGTTTCTCACAAAGTGAAAAAGTTTCCAGAACTTGAAGGGATAAAACCATCCAGTGTTTCACATTTAAAAAATCTTGAAAAACATGTTATAGCCGAATATGTTTTTGATTCTTTGCTATTGGCCATTTCAGGACATCTCATCTCAGGACATTTTTACTTATAAACTTAGTTTTTCAAGTATGACTCTAAACCACACATGGTAAAAATACGGCCCCTGGACCACCTTGTTCTGGCCCGCAATGTCCTCAAAGAAAAATTGAACAATACCCAAAAAATCAATAAAAGGTAGCATTGTGTTAAAGAATCTGTAGGCGAGTGGTTACGAGTCTGTGTTGTTATTTAACTTGATTCCAACAGAGGGCGCTGTCTACATTGAGATTGGACTAAAGGCCTGAAATTGACTCTTGCTCACTCCTCAAGTGTTAAGTTATGTTAGCGGTTTTGGAGACAGAGACGTGAGTACGGATAAATGCTTTAAAAGAAAAAGAAAAGTTGAACATCTAAATATTTCTTCACGAGTGTCGGTTCAAAGGCAGTATGTTTGATATGCCAAGAGAGTATCGCAGTGTTTTAACTATGCCACAAACTTGTCATCATTGGAAAGAGAAGAAAAACCCCTGAAAATGTGGCTAGCACACTGTGCCAAGACAACAAAGGTCAGTTCGAAAACGTCATAATTTGCTGTAATACATGGCCAAATTTGTGGCCCTTCCCTTACTTTATATAAGTCAGTATGGCCCTCTGGAAAAAAAAAAAAAATTGCCCGCTCCTGCTCTAAACCAAAAGTCACCAAACTTGGAAATTTCTTTTTTGTTTGTTTTCTTTATGAGGTCAGGGAGAAGATCCAGATCCTGTGTTCTGGATCAAATTTTATTTGACTCCTTCCGAGTTTAAACCACCAGACCAATAAGTGGCACCATTGGTTGTATTTTTCTAACAATTGTTTTTTTTTCCTCTCTTTTCTCCCATTTTACCTCTTTCTGTTTCTCTGTCCAGCACCCTCAACAACAACAACATCACGCTCATCCCCCTGTCCAGCTTCAACCACATGCCCAAGCTGCGGACACTGTGAGTATTGAAACACACATTCACACACACACACACACACACACACACACACACACACAAACACTGTGGGTGCACACCAACACGTACACACATGCACATGGATATATTAGTGCCTACTTTCATGCAAACTGAGTAAGTACAGACATGCACTGCACACACACCACAAACACACACAGCATGGCAGCAGGGTCTGTGTGTGATCGTCGAATGTTGCCATAATAAGAGACCAACTCTTCTATTGTTTCATGACTCTGAATAATCATGTGACCATTATGTACACATACACACACACACATAGAGTCAGGGCCAAATCATCATTTCTGACTGATTAGAAGGGGGATTTGATGTGTGTGTGAGAATGTCTTTTTACATGTTTCTTCTGTATTTAGTTGCGTGAAAGAGACCTGACAGTTGCCATTACGATGGCACGACATCTCAATGGAGACTATACCCATAATGCCATGGGAGTATCTTTGGAGACAGATCTTTGGTTGCATTCCTGCTGGCTACACTGGGGTTGCATTCTGCCAAATCAGTATGCAATGAATGGGATTTACTCCTTGAATCACTATTTTTCAAAGGCACTTGTGTGGTCAAATGACCCATTTAACATCCAGAAATGGGGATTTCTAAATACATAACTCATCTAAATAGAAGCAGGATTAACCATCAGAGTCCATTTATCTTCGACGACTATTTTTTCTGTTCAACTTTTGAACGACAGCATCCACCAACAGCCAGTAACATGCCAGGGTTTTCTATATTTCCTGCATACTGCTGCAGCTCTAGTGGCAATACAGCTTGAAATCAGCCTTTTAAAATTGGATTCCAGACAGCAGCGCAGCTACACAGTTTTCAGCAGATTGAGTGCAGAGTTACCAATATCCAATATCTTTTAATCAGAAGCCCTCGTCTACTTCTGTTTTCTGTCAACACTGAGTGACTGTCTCCTCTGGTTTCCGCATTCGTCCTCTTTCTTTTTCCTCTCCTCCTTCTTGTCTTGTGTGCATCCCATTTCACATCTCTTTTCTCCCATTTCCTCCTAAATCTCCACACTTTACATGCACATCTCAGTCCATCCTCCTCCTTGCCCCACTCTCTCCCATTCTACCCCTTCACCCCCAACCTCCTCCTTGTTGCTTCCTTCCCTGTATTAAATTTGGTGTCTGTTCTTTTGTGTCGCCCTCAGATCCCAGTATTGAATTTGCTGCTTTTATAAAAACGACTCATTCAATCAAACCTGTTTAGAGACGTACCTGATTTGATTAGCAGGGAAGTTCCAGAGGTGTGTGTTTGTGTGTGTCGACACTCCTTTCTAAATGAAATGTCTTACCTCCCTTGCCCTATTAATCTGTGTTTTCTTCATATGGTTGCTTTTACATTTATTTGCTTTTCATTTAATTTCTTTTTTCTTCTTATTCTCTTTTCATCTATTCATCTGTCTGTCTTATTCTTCCTTGCTTCTCTCTTTCTTTTTGCAGTATATCTATTCTATTAGCAGAATTGACAGCACCTCATGGTGTCTCTCATTCAGAAACTTGAACCAGTAAAAGCTGAGAACTCCCACTGCTTCTATCTCTTTGTGCAATTAACTGTACTAAAGACGCGCCGGGTCACCCTCTGGAGCAAATACTAAGAATAAACACACACACACACACACACACACACACACGTATAGAAACATACACAATGCCCTTAGCAACCAATAAGCCCAACAAAAGTAATCACTGACTTGTAGCTACACACGAATACAGTCCACACACACACAAACACAGTTCTTGTCTTCATACCCCCTGCCTCTTCCCATTCTCCCCTGTGTTTTAATCCTACTTGTCAGTAATTAAGGCTGAGCTGGGGGAGGGCCAGGACGTGGCTATCTCCAGGCAGGGGTTTGACTATAAACTGGATTTATAATGGGTGAGCAGTATTAAAACTCACTGCCCCCGCTGCTAGCATCAATGAGCCCATCTCTGTTCCATAACAGGATTTGTCCTCTGCTTTATTACAAAGGGAGGCCTGTCTTCTGAAAGGCTAGATATCCCGGCTGGCATATAATGCGCTGACAAGACATTTTGCTGTTCATTCGGCTTCCTCCTCCTCATCTCGCTCTCTTTCTTTCTTTCTTTCTCTCTCTCTCTCACTCTCTCCTGAGGTGTTAGAGAGACAGTGCAGCCCGTAGAGAGTCTCAGCTCTGTACAAAATCACCTAATGCGTTCTATATTGAGCAGTACCGTTCAATTAATCATACAAGTGAAACTTGAAAAGGGCTTTTAGCGTGAAAATGTGTTTTAAGTATAAAGTGGCAATTGTAATTAGTTCATTCAATCCAATACATCAGTATCTTTTGTAAAAATGAGACTCATGATAAGAAAATCTTCATTAAATTTCATTAAGAAGCTGAGGCTTTTTATCCAAAGGGGCTTAGAGTAATGCGTTCCATTATGTGGATAAAGCCCAAAAATTGCAAGAATCATGAAAGTGCATCAACTCTTTCAAATATACTAAACTGCTTCAAGTGCTACATTTAGAAACAATAAGATTTAGATGTTTTGTTGTTGTTGTTGTTTTTTTTTATAGCTATGCTGCAGTCTGAAGAGATACATTTTCAGTCTGCCTCAGAGGCTGTGTAGAGTTTCTGGTGTCCCGATGTCAAAGGGGAGCTTGTTCCATCGCTGTGGAGTCAGGGCAGCAAACAGATGTAATTTTGTTGAACAGTAGCTGGGCCCCCTCTTGTAGTGAGGGAGCAGCAAGACGATTGGTAGTAGCAGAGTGTAGAAGAGAGAGGGCCTGAACCATTTACAGCATGGTATTATTGCACACATTGCTGCAATGTCACACAAAATGTAATACAAAATGTAATACATGCAATTTACATCAAATAGTAATTGCAAAAAAAAATAGCCATGCAGATACAGTAGGTTTTTTTGTCCTCTTTTTACTGTCTCTGACATTTGTCTTCATTAAAATGCAGGTAAAGTGGTCGCTCACAAAGTTGTGTGGAACTACATTTAAATAAAAACAAAATCTCGCCAGCAGCACCTCTTTTCAGAAACAGTGCTCCAGTTACTCAGGGTAGAGTTGTGATTGGCACTACTTTCTGCCAAAGACGTAGTTGTAATGAAAACTGTTGTTTTTGAGTGTTGTGTGAATAGTCCCCAGCAACAGGAACCTTGGCTCTGGAAAAAGTTTTCCATGCAATGGCCACCACAAACAAAATGTGTTTACTTTCTGTGGTACTGGAGTGGACGAGGAAAACTCGGAGAAAGATCTTTGGAAACATAGTCACATCACACCAAAGCAAAATTTTGGAGATGGGACCAATACGATCCAATATCAGTATCAGGGTCGGATCCAGGCGTAATTCACTCATCGGATAAACGACAGATGTCACCAATCCACCTACCGATCCAATTTCCACAGACTGATGTTTTTTTTATCCCCTGGCGCTAACACCAGTGGAGCTGGTAGCCAAGGAGGCTAACGCTATATGCAGGGTTTGACTTTAAGGCTTGCCTGTGACAAGTACACTCTGTGCTCGGCTGGGCGAAATAAATGCCCCATGAAGTCATCTGAGCAGACAAGTGAAAAATAAATGTTGTGTTTAATGTAACGTTATCTTAAAATAAACTGTGTACTGTGTCACTGAAGAGGAGCTTTTCCAGCTGAGCCGCATGTGCGAGTCTGTCTCACTACCAAAGGGTTTAACAGCACTGATGACAAAAACCTGACATACTAGACACCATAGAAGTTAACTCTGGTGTCGACGGCATCGTGTATGACATAACATTACTAACATTAAATATGTCTGAAATGCTGCAGGCGAGAAACTTTAAAAGCTGAATGTGAGAGCCATTCAAACCAGAGCTCCAGTGCAAACGTATCCCTTTGAGAAGCTTTGTAATCAAGCCTTGAACTGCAGCGTCTTTTTGGATACTTTTCAAGACAAAAGAGCTCTGGTATTGGTTCAATATCAGTATTGGCAGATATCCAATTTAATGACATTGGATCGGAACTGAAAAAAAGTGGATCAGTGCATCTCTACATGATTTCTGACTAGATACCAGAGACATGTGGCGAAATATGGAAAATAAGTTTGGCAAACTGACCCTTTATAATTTATTTGGGGGTCTAGAGGGTCAGGGGCCTCTTCAGTGAGCCACCATAAAATCTAAAATGACCAAAGGCATAAAAAGTCCTTTCTCGGGTTATTTATTTCCTCGGTTTGTCTCTTTCTTCTGTCTCTTCTTCCTGTCTGTCTTTCTGAATAGATTGTGATTTACCCGAATGTGACCTCCCTCTAAAGGGGGTCAAATTGTCATAGACCTTGGGGAAGTGAGAGCTGAGGATATTACTGTGTTTGTGTGTGAGTGCCTGTTTATTTGTGTTTTTTACCTAAGAAACCGCCTCATGACCCTGGCCAAGGGTGTAAGCTGTGTGAAAATTTGAACTTTTTGACTTTTTGGGAGATTTTTGCGTCTAGAAACGATGATTAAGAGTTGTTTTAATTATTGAGTATATAACAGTGTAAAAGACTGACAATTTCCTAAAAGATACTAATGTCTCTCTCCATCTGTCTCAGGCGTCTGCACTCCAACAATCTCCACTGCGACTGTCACCTGTCCTGGCTCTCTGATTGGCTTAGAGCCAGGCGGGGCTTGGCTCCCTTCACCCAGTGCATGGCCCCCGCCCACATGAGGGGCCTAAATGTCCCAGATGTGCAAAAGAAAGATTTCGTCTGCAATGGTGAGCTTACATTAATACTCCTACACACAATACAGTGAAGTACCTTTCCAGCACTTATTTTAGCATGCATGTAATGATGTGACTCTTTCATACGTGAAAAAAAAAACCCCAACTATCTTGACATGTTTTTAGTTTCATCCAATACTTTTTTTTTAATTGGCTCTGGAACAAAATCCATGAGAATATGTTTTGGAGAAAAGATGCCTGTTCTGGTTCCATGAGCTATAACACTGCGTAAGAGTGAAAACGAGCCTGTAAAGTAATGTTTTCACTTTAAAACTGACACAGAATTGACCCAGAACTATTCAGCAACATTGATGTGACAAACAGAGCAAGTAGAGGTAGTAGTAAAAGTTCAAATAGAAGTTCATGGTTGGATTTAGTGGTGCTGATGGTATAGACATTTTGACATAGAGGTATACAATACAGGGAATGTAAAAAGGCCATTATTACAGGCAGCATTGTTATCAGCACCAGACAGCTCAGCATTGACTTTATAGCACTGAAAGAAACACACCACGTAGAGTGTGCAATCAGCTAAAAGGCCAGTATAAGAGCAGTGGTGTTATCAGCTGTAAGGTAGTATAGGCACTGTTTATAGGCCTCTGATTCAGCTCTATATGGTAATAGTCTGTCAGGCTGTGCTCTCTTTATTGGCCTTTAATCTGGCCTTTTCTGCTTACATGCTCCATAACAGACCACCTCTTACTGCTCTTTTCTCCATCCTCGTCCCGTGTGAGTGCCAATAACGAACGTGTCTGTCATTTTTTTCTTTACTTTCTCACCAACCCCCCATCATCCCCCCTTTTCACCATTTACCCCCTCTCCCTTCCTTCATCCATTTCAATCTTATTTTCCCGTCTCCTCTACACTTCCATCTGTTCTCCTGCTCATATCTGGCAATATTTTTGTGTACAGACTGTGGCCAGATAATATTTAGTACCAACACTCAGTTTGCATTGCAATTTCTTTCCCTTTAATAACAAAAGAATACTTCCCTCAGAGAAGTTTGATTCCTGGAAGGATACAAGTTTTTCCGAAACAACATTAAGACCATCATAGACACTAAGCTCCCCACTGAAGCTGACACTAATCCCATTGAGAAAAATTGTGCTAAACTATTATTGCGAAACAAAAACAGAAGTTTCAACTTGATCGTTGAATTTATATAAGAGAAAATGCACCTGCAGGCATGGAGGAATCTCCTATTCACCTCCTTATATTTGGAAACAAACCACTAAAAGCTATATTAAAAGAAAAAAAAAAAGTTAGTCAGTCTGTGTTTGATGTTTTCAGAGTCTGATATATTGCATCGGTATATTGCTGTCTACAGGTCCAGTACAGACAGAATCGAGGACTTGTGTTCCTCAGGTAGCAGTGTGTCCACCCAGCTGCACCTGCAACAACAACATAGTGGACTGCCGTCGTAAAGGTCTAACTGAAATACCAGCCAACCTCCCTGAGGGCATCGTGGAGATGTAAGACTGCTTTATTTTAATAGAATGCTATACATCTTCAGCACATCTGTCCATTCCTACAGTCTTTTGCACACAATGGTAGTATTTTTATTACATTTTTCCCTATTTAAATCTGCATTCTGGCCACATATCCATGTTGTGCCCATGTTTAAATCATCCATGTTCTCCGGCACGTAGCTTTACATTATTTGCAATTGCACAACATGAAGTTATTGATGTGAGATATTGCTTTAGTCTACTGAAGGAGACCTTTTGAACTATTCATAAGATGAAAACTATTCATGAGCAGAGTTTGAATGAAAAGTAAACATAAAATACGCAATCCAAGCTCTCTCACACACACATGCTCGCATTCACACATCTTCGGGCACTTTGATTCACTTTGATTCATCCACTGTGGCACACTGAGAGTTTTGCATCTCATTTCAGATTGCAGCAAAACTCTTTCTGTTTCACACTCGATCCTTCCTCCTCTCTCTCTCTCTCTCTTAGACGCATATTTAAACACACACACACACACACGATCACTGTAACCTGTTTGTTTGTACAGAGGACAGCTGGTTGATTGCTTTGTGAGTAAGAAAGCAATTCTCCCCCGCAACACAACACAAATACCGCTATACCTCCCCAGCATAAGTAATAGATTCACACTCACAAACACATCAATACACGCACATATATGCAGACACACCAGTTTTGTACTGGGGCAGAAATCACAAGTACACACACACATTGTGGGAGAGTAAAACACTTACATATGCATTGTGACTGAGCCGCAGGCACCAAAACATATCCGATGAATTCTCTAGGACACACATGCAGAATTAGCATTGGATCCATTATAGTAAATGTTGTTGCTGCAGCCAGAAACAATAGAGTATAATAGGATGATGTATTGTCAGTCCTCCAATTGGGACAATGTCATCTTTCTGCATGCTGGTGGTAAGAGTCACTGCTAAATGTGTGTGTGTGTGTGTGTGTGTGTGTGTGTGTGTGTGTGTGTGTGTGTGTGTGTGTGTGTGTGTGTGTG
>JBBPCS010000204.1:11135282-11146534 GCA_037974645.1 Hollardia meadi | reverse complement strand
AAAAAACAAAAGATTAACTAATTGATTTATACAAGTTTAAGTGCCTTGTTGCACTTATTTTGAAATTCAAAAATGTTGCTGCAATATTGTCAACAGCTGCTACTGAGTGTTTGGTCATTTCTGAATGGACATTGTTGTGTCACGTGAGGCAGTTGACACCCGTCTCCAGACAATACAATCAAAATGCTACAGTGGCCTTAATTAGTTTCCAAAGGGGCCGATGCATACATTGGATAAATATCCTTCTCGCCCTATGGAATTAGAATAAACAAAAACAAGAGGTCCTTCTGGCATGAATTATTTGTTGAAGAAAGTTCATAGCCTCATGTAGAATGTGAAATTGCAGCATCAAGAAGAATGCTGCTTTTTTTCCCCCCCTCTTACAGTGTTAATGTGCATCGTGTGTTATATGATAACATTGTATAATGCAGGCCTGATTGTTTGGTGGACCATGATGTGCTTTGATAAGCATGTATGCTTTTCACTTTTAAATTTAAGGTGAAGCTTTTGGGATTATTTCTTAAATTTGTTTGAAATTTCCACGTTGACGTTAGTGAGTGGAGGTTTTTAAAAAAAAGAAGAAAAAAAAGTGGCTTACAGTTATTGACCAAAAGACAGAGTGCTCCAGTCTGATCACAGCAAACCTCCACATTAACGACTCTGCTGCGTCAAAGTAGCTTTGTCACGTGAAAGAATCAGATTTGGAATAAAGGTGCCACAACACAGCTGAAAATAACTTTCCATCGATGACTAACATGATTAAAAGTATAACAAAAAGTCTATAATGTAACTACTACTGTATTGTTTACTTTCTACATTGTTGCTTTGTTTACAACAGGTGCAAAGTATACACACACACACACACTTTAATAGGTAATTTACAGCTCTACTATTCTTGGTTTGAGACATATCAGTATTATCCTTGTCACTTTTCCACGTCTTCTTTTCCTTCTCCCTGATCCCGATCCTTCGTTTCATTTCCCCTGTTCCGAGCATCTCTTCCCGTTTCTTTTTCCTCATCTTTACGCTTTTATCTTTTGACCCCTTGACTTCGGTCTGTTCATCGCCTCTTTTCCTGTGAAAAGAATCAAACACCTCAGTTATTGGTTATCGGCAGTAGAAATAACCGTCAAACATTTCCATTTCCCAAGTCTTACATTAAAAAAAACATGGATATGTGAGTGATGATAATTGATACTTATCTTGAATGTTAAAATTAAACTACCATTGAAACTATATTTATCTCTATGTCTGAGTTCTTGAGAAATTCATTGTACGTAATGAGTACTTTTCCATTTTAAATATATTATGATGTAAATACTTTTGTACTTTTACTCACGTCAAAATTTAAATTTATGACTTTTACTTGTAAAATTTCTACACTTCTATTTCAACTTTTACCCTAAGTTCTGCCACCTCTGTGGAAATCGCTGGTAAACTGTTGATGATAAACTGCTGAGGCCTCTCACAGTTCTTCTCTTTTCACATCTCTAACCTCCTAAATGTTAGGTCGGGGTCAGGTCGCATGTACTCTGAATAATTCTCAGTGGTCTCAGTGGTGGTCAAAGGTGGAGGAATGGCCAGACACCCTCTACATCTGTCAGTTTAGCTGCTGTGGGTGCTTTGCTTGTTGTTTCCTTGGAAGGAACCTGTTCAAATCACCTGTACACTGTTCTGCGACACTAGACAGACAGCCTAACTTTATTTAAGTATCATTTTGAGGAAACACTTTTGAAGCTTTGTGTATACAGAATAAACTGAGCTACTTTTCACACAGTACAATTCATTTATGAATTCACCGATTTATGGTGTAAATATGGAAGAAACAATAGGTCAGACAGTTGTGGTGGGCAGATTTACAGACAGATTTACAGAGTAACATCTCATCCTTGTGGATTCACACACTGACATTCGCATCACACACATTCAGCCAGCTAACCTGGTAGAATCCGATAAAGATAAGCACATGCACATGCTTTTGCTTCCATGATGATGGGCATGCAGCATCAGTGAACAAATAAAGTATCAAGGTCAAAAGCTCTTGGCTGATGTTAAAGGATCAAACCTTCTGCTACCCACCAGGAGAGGGCAGCAGTGTATAGACAAAAGGTATATTGTATATCCAGAGTTCACAAATTGTACTGCAAGTAATTTCATTCCTGGTTTATTCAAAAAGAAGTATTGTTTTTTTTGTTTTTGTTTAAATGTGTATTTCAGTATAAATGGACCAATTGGAATCAAACTGAAAATGTTGAGCACCATAAGTTTTCACAATTTTACTGTACGTGTAACCAAATTAAAAGACAGTCCTTTATAGAAAGAGGTGATCGATGGTGGGTTTTCAAAGGTCAATATAACAACAATAGTTTGTGGCAGGAAAAAGCAGACAGCTGATTAATCAGGTGATGCAACACTCCCCACCCCCGCGAAAAAACCTGTTAAACTGAATATCGAAGTCAAAGTAATAAGTACCGACAGAAATAAATAGATCTGGATTACTGGACATCAAACTCAAAATAATAAATACCTATACCTGTATTAGAAATCTGGAACTGAACATCCAACTCAAAGTAATTGATAAATATGGAACTGATAAAACTAACCATATGGAATCAAGGTGGGAGCGATTTTTACCTCCGCCAAGGAGGTAATGTTTTCACCTGTGTCTTTGTTTGTTTGTTTGTCACCAGGATTACGCAAAAACTGGTGAATGGATTTCCACGAAACTTGGTGGAAAGATGGGGCATGGGCCAAGGAAGAACCCATTAAATTTTGGCGCGGATCCGGATAAAGGGGCAGATCCAGGAAGTTTTTAAATCTCTTTCTTTAACATTGCGAGATAGGGCATTTTTCGACATTTTCCTCAATTTTCCAGGGAATAATGCATGGATCTTGATATTTTTTTTAAATCAGGCACATTTAGAGGGAGCTGCACTCCAGCTTTAATCAAGGTGCATTTGTTGCCTAAACCTGACGACAAACAGGGCTCAGAACATGAAGCCCTGTCTGTGGTGTAAAGGTCCTCTTTGAATGACCATCCAGCCAGTGTCAGTCCACATTTAAGATAAGTCTTATGAAGTTAGTGCGCTGAGAAGGCAAAATGGTTCAAACTGATTGTTTGACAGTGGATATGTGACACTTTTGACAAGCCAATTGATGTCTGTTGCACATAGTTATTCAAGATCATTTGGTGACCTTGGAAACATTTGAGCATAGCAGCATGAGTGTGGGTATTTCCACCAATTCTCAGAAAAGCAAAATGGCAGAAAATAGAGGTGTTTTTTGTTGTTTTTTTGCTTGTGCCCTACTTCAATACGTACAGCCATTTCCTTAGTGAAAGTGGGTTAAGAAGCAATCACGCTTTTTATTTGTGATCAGCTATTCCCCCCCATCAGTCACAGATGCAGATCTCAACTTAGAATTCTCAGGAGAAACTATTTTTTCATGAGCTCTTGTTGATGACAAAAGATGATGGCTGAAGCCATGATGCACAGTAAGGACAACATGTTCTCAGTCAGTGAAATAAGCGTAATGTTTTCAGACATGCTAATGGCTTGGGTCCAAGGATGTCAATATCAGTCTGCCCCCCACTTCGGTCCAGACTGAAATAGCTCAACAACTATTAGATGAATGAGATTTTGGACATTCATGGTCCCCCGGACATTCATTAATCCTAATGACCAGGTGAACTTCTCTGGCTATTTTTTCTACCGCCACTATCAAGCTGATTTGATTTGTCATTTTTGATGGTCTTGATAACTATTGGATTGAAATGTAGTACAGATATCCATGGTCATTTCAATTCAACAAGGCACTTTGTGAATCTATCTACCATGTTCATTAAGAGGCAGAATTAAGACTCCAGTATAAACACATTACCTCCCCAATATGTATGTGAGGTACCAAAAATCATAACACAGGTTATTTCAGTACAGCGATGTCAATTCAGACTGGATTGCAGTAATTAAAGCCCCCCTCCAGTGAAAAATGTGTTTTTCTTCTTGGTCCTACAATTGAATGTTTGAGCTTCACTGTGTAGAATGATGTAAGTGCAGAGTCTTGACACTTTAAGGCTGTTTTCACATTTCATACACCACATTTCTGGATTGTTTGAAAACTCTGTTTCAGATCAAATTTGACTGGGAGTGGTGCCTTTCTTGTGTTTCTTAAGAACAACATGCAAAGCCACATACAAAACCTACACTGACAGAAAAAAAAACTGTGATGGGCCATTTCTCTGCCTTTGACCAACCACCAAGGCTGTTTGCTCAGAGGAGACCTGACTGTGGGCTTCAACAGGATATGCAGTGAGGTTAGGGTGCAAGAAGAAAGAGCTACAACAGTCTAATTTTAGTTTAACCTGTGGACTTGATCTGGTTTTATTTGCCTGTATATATGCTCATGTTGTAGTTTAAATTACTGTCTAAAAATTATATTTTTAAGGATTTAACTGTATGCATATGGTTTTTGTTTATACAGAATATTGTATCAATTTATTCAACACCTATCTTTCAGTCCTGATCTGTGTCACATGGGTGGCACGCAGCACATTATCATCTATTGCAAAACAAGTAATGCCTTGATCATGACTTTCAAAGTTGTCTGATTGCTGTCATGTTCATACTACACAACTTTCTGTCAACTTTAAACCACATCATGATACAGAAATATGTTGAACTAGAACGGCACTCAGTAGAGCGCATACCTCCACCAAGGCCCAACAGCCCAAAACATCCATATATTATCCAGGGAATAATGCATGGATCTAGATTAAAAACAAATCAGGCATATTTAGTGGGCTGGTATCTATGAGCGTGTGCAATTTAGTGTGGATCCAAATAAAAATACAGATCTAGCGGATTTAAACATGTTTTCATAGTGGGGTTAGGGTTAGGGTATCTTGCAATGCTAAAGAAAAAGATTTTTTTAAATCCTGGATCCGCCCTTTTATCCAGATCCCCGCCAAAATTGAATGGGTTCTTCCATGGCCCATGCCCCATCTTTCCACCAAGTTTCGTGGAAATCCATTCAGTAGTTTTTGCATAATCCTGCTGACAAACAGACAGACAGACAGACAAACAAAACGGCACTAACAACATAACCTCCTTGGCGGAGGTACCTACATGCTATATGGTCATCAAAGTTCACTTGCCGTGCAGTCTTGAAGATGGGAGAAGTTAGCCTTGAAGGCTTTCTCTCAGGCAGCTTCCAGGGAGTTTTCTGACAGAAAGCCCATAGAGACCAAAAAAATCTAATAATTACTAAAAAAAAAAAAAAAGAGAGAGAGAGAAAAGAAGCCAACTACCTGGATACAAACCCCAGATGCCTGGGTGGAAGCCCTGTATACAACCCACTCAGCCACAACAGCATGCTGCCTGCAGATGATTTGTGACTCTTTATAATACCACTATCTGACAAGAGCCATTGTGCCAGAAAGGACTTCCTGACAGAAAGCCGGTGTGTTTTCTTGCTGAAAGCTGTATGGGCTTTCTAGCAGAAAGCTACCTGATAGAAAGTTCTCCCATCAGCTAGCACCTGAGAGCCACAGTTACCCATAATACACAACTAATCTCTTGGAGGTTTAACAACATGAACACTTTTTATATATGCAATATATTTTGAGACTTCAAAATTTTGAGATTTTCAACTTCTTTTCTTCTTGACAAAAAGTTATCATTGCTAGTGTTGTCCCTTTGTTTCCTCTCTCTTATAGCTTTTTACTGTAGTTACCCTAAAAATAATAGTTTAGATTTAGATTAGATTGAAACAGGACTCAAAGGCTCACTAGAAAAAAGAATATTTATGACAAACCAGCTCTGCCACATAAAGGCTGACCTTGAAAAATCACTATCTTTTGATTTATGATTTAAGGTTAATAGTCACTAATGTCTGGATTTATGTGTTTTAAAAATACATTCAGAAAGTATAACACTAATGTTGCATGTGACCAAGTCAAATTTGACACGGGGCCAGGGCCAGTTTCACAATAGCGGTTTTTCTGAGCACTGCTCAAACAAAAATGGTGGCAGCAACAGGCTATCACTAAGGACTATCACCTGAAATTGCTGATAAATTTGTGATTCCGAGAGGGCGCTCAAAAACTCATGCACGGGTCATAAGTACAGCGTGTGTTTTGATTAGTGAAACATACCAGAATGAGCAAAAGGCTTAATTATCTCACGTTAAAAATTGTGACTTACAGTTGATTCAACACCGAATTTGGTCAACGTGACTTTCTGTGATGTCCTTGATCCGTGTCCCGAATATTTTAGCGAACAAAAGAATCTGTAAATGCAAGTTGTGTGCTTTGTTTTTGAAGACTTACTAAATTTACCTTCAGTCTCTTGAGCAAATAAGGATGGCGATCACAATCACGCACAGACCCAACAGTATCCCGAGGACAATGACAACTTCTTGTCCTGAAATTTAAAAAATGACAGCAGATGTTTTACTCTTTACTCCTCCTTTACTTTTACCTCATAAATGACCTGTCGGGGGCAAATATTATTACCATAGAAGATATTATTAGTTTGTACAATTCTGAAAGCACTGAAATGAAGAAATTAGAGACAGGAAGTTCTTTGCTTTGATAAGTATAGAGTCAAGACCTATAAATGTGCAAGTGCAAAGAGAGCAATAAGAAGTTGTAAAACGATGAATGTATTTAAAATCAAAATGCAAATATTAAAGACAAAATAGGGTTTTATTTTCTTAATTATGACTATTTGATCTATTAATTACAATAACATTAACATTGACCACAGTAGTATATTACTAAACATCACATCATCATCATGATATCTCAACAATTACTATGGTGTGTACTATGTAATTGCAATTATTTGAATACAATTATTAATAAATGACATAAAAAACAATTAAATACAGCTGTAAAGACATACTTGTGTCCACTTTAGTTCCTTCATCTTGCTGGAATGATTTCTGCTGATCTTTATTATCTGTGTGATTCACAAAAGGGCAACAATTAATTAATGGTGTGTTTGGATGTTGACACAGCAAACAAGACTTCAAAAAGAACATACTTTACCATTCACCGACAAAACTGCGCCACTCATAAAGTGCAGTGAGTACGCTGATCCTGCTTGACAGATGTATGTTGCTTTGTCTTCTTTGCTAACATTCTTGATGTTCAGAAAATACAGTTCATCCTTTTTTTCGACTGTGAATCTTGAGTTGTTAAATTGTCCTGTAAGCGATATTTTGTAAAGTGTTCCTGCCGCAACAGTTTGGACCATATATCCATCCTTCATCTTATACCAGTAAAACAACCCGGGTTTATCCCCAGAGAGTGGACATGTCAGAGTCAAATCATCACCAGGTTCAACCACCAAGAAAGGGATCTGGTCGGGAATGTCTGCGGTTTGAATCAGCGCTGAAGAGAAGAGACCAATGACATGGTTACAAGACATAAAGAGATAAAAACAATGAAAAGTGTATAACAGAAGACAATTAAATACAAATAGTTTGTCTAAACATGCTGTGTTTTTGCCATATTTTTACATAGTGTTGAAAACAAACTATTTTAAAACAGTACTGATGTTAAAATAGACAAGAAGTGCACTTACACAATGTACTGAGAAGAATCAAAGCAGCCAGTCTTCCAGTCATTGTGGTACAGTGCCCTTCTCTTGCACAACTGATGTGTTTCCACCCAAGTGAAGGTTTAGTCATGATCGAGGTCATCAAGTTTTACAAAGTGGAAGTCATACTGATTGGCTGAAATGCAGAAAATTCATGTAGCCCTAAATGTACAAAATCACAATTTACCATAATCACATCCCATTTAATAAAATTCAGACAAACTGAAAATGAAGAATTGCTACTGAATTACACTCTTTTTTTTAAAGTATAGCTCTTCTAAATTGACCTTTGTGAGCTTGGTTTCTCAGTTATGTCAGTGTCTTAGAACTGTCCACCAAAACAGACTCGAAGAGCAATAGCTTGGATAAATAGCTTGTAGTTGTACCCATGACAGATGTTGTATCATGTATATTGTGAGATTTCATCTGCTCTGGTTACCAAACTTGCTCAAAACCTCCATTATGACTTTTTCTGAAAGGATCTGGTTGTTTGTTGACTGTCTATAAAGATGGACGACGTGAGAGCTCCCCAAAAGTGAAGCCAGAACATCTTGATCATCCCTTGGTGGTGGGCTGCAGTATAGGTCATAAATCCTTCCCCCTCAATGATATCAGATAGTACATGGGCCAAACTAAAAATTCAAAGTACACGTCAAATAAATTTTTCCCAATGATGGTTTCTGTCATTTTAGGTAGTTCCTATCACACTGATGTATGTTTAAGTGTTCATTTTTCAGATCAGTTTGGTTTTAATCGGTTATTTGATGCTATAACAACAGGGTGAAACTTCAGATTGACAGCTGAGCCCTGCTCATGACTGAGTCGGGCGGGTGTATGGGCAGGAACTCAATGCTGTCGCTCAACCGTCTGATCACTACTAAGCACTGGCTGACAATGGGAGGAAGTGGAGACACGTCGTCCATCTTTATTTATTTTAATGACACAGACACACAGAGGAATAGGCCCACTATTTGACTGACAGACGACTTAACACAATAGTGTACAGAATTACAACTATAATGGGAATGTATTGTTGAAAATGTTTTTACTGGGTTTGTTTTATCAGGGTATGTATGGTTATTCACTTCATAAGGACCCTTTGTTTGGCAGAGAGCACAGTATCTAGGAAGTGCATCAACATTGCGTGATTCTGCAGAACATGATTTAGGTCTGGTTACTTTTTCACTCTTTCCTGTTTTTTACTTGTTGCTGACAAAAGTAACAAGTAATGTAAGAGATTCATGTTTGAAAATTAGTATATTGCATTACAGTCACTAATCCCAGCATTATTTTTGACATTTTGCAGTCAGCTTGTCTGCTGCTGTCTGACTGGGAGTTAGATATCAGTTGGTCTTTTTGTTCATTATCATCAATTGGCATGGTTGAGATGGGGGGGGTGGTGGGTGGTGGCAGCAGTTAACCACTACCAAAAGAGGAAAAATGCAACTCTCTGTTATTCCAAAGACGTCTTATTCACATGTGACTTGCTAGCCACAGGTGCAATTACATTCAGGAGTCACTTAGTTTTGTTTTGAGTTTGAGATCGTTATTGAACTGGAGGGCCTTAAGCACATCTAACTTTTATGACCAGGGGCCAAAATTTGAATCCTTTTTTCCCCTGTTCAGACTTTTTTTATATCATGATCAAACCATGGCCATGTTTTATCTACCTAACCTTTCCCATGCCTGGATATTGTAGGAATTAAATGTGACCTTGGGCTGTATAATTGTTCACCATGAATGGTCTATCTAGCGAAATGTGTTGATGGGATTAGTAATCATTATAGTTTCACCAAAATCAGAAAGACACTTCTGCCACTTGCCATAGTTTACATTCAATTTATTTACATCAGCAGTGCACTCCCTGTTCCTGTGTGCAGTCTGTCACAGTCTGTGACGCACAATTGTCATGTGTTAATACAGCTTACATCCTCTGACCACACCCGGCATCACTGATTCGGGTTGACAGTTGATGTCTGAGACCTCAAGATGGATATCATATAACTGAAATGCTCCTTGTTCATGTATTGCACGTCACACCCCTTAAAACTGTCTCAATGGTTGTCAAATATTTGAGAAAAGTCAAAAAAGGATCACTGGATTTGATATGTTTCCATTTTATTGGTCCAAATATGTATCTGCTAATGTTGGTGGTCGGTTGGTGTTGGTTGTTCATCAACGAAATGGGTTATTACAGGTATTACGGTGCAGTGCTGGCTTGCTGTTGGGTGACTTCAGAATTAGTATTTTCATGTGTCCTACTTGTAGGAAAGTACAGACTTGTACATCCTGTGTGTGAGAGAGCAGACAGACACCTCCACAGTGGTTTGGAGTCTCTGTAACGTGTTTGTCCACCACAATGTCCCACATTTGTTGATAAGCCAACAAATAGAAGGGAGCTTTTTATGTTGTAAGTGCATAGAATTTATTTCGGGGATGTTTCAAAAAAGTTCTGTATGAGAAAACATTTTCTGGGCAGAGTCACATGAACAGTCGAAAGTTGTGGCTTTTTCTTTGACCAAACTTTTCTTTGACCAAACACTGAAGCTGTTTACTCAGAGACCTGACTATGGGCCTCAACAGGATATGCAATGAGGTTAGAGGTACAAGAAGGGAAATGCTACAAGAGGCATCAGAAAGCTAAAGTTAGTTTAACCTGTATACCCGACTTGCCTTGATTTGTGCTCATTTATACTGTAGAAGAATTACGGGAATCTACTCGGACAGCAATCAGTTTTGTTCGATGACCCTCGTGAGCTTAACTGACCCTAAAATTAAGGAGAGTTGCAATAGCAGTAAAGCTTTGTCTGCTGTATTTACATGCTCCAATGTTCAGCTGTGTTCGGTACAATTTATGTGGCTGTGATGTTAGCTAATCTTTTATTCAAAGGTAGCGGTGGATTACGACCTTGGATCACATGGGGAGTCACAGTGGGCAGGGAGGCTCAGCTCAACCGGGCTCTGCAGCCTGAACACAGCTGGAAACCTAACTGGGAAGGACACAACCTCTGATACTGATGAAGGCCGGTTTGATCTCAGTTCAAAGGTAATTTACAGCAGCTCCGTCCAGGACTATGACTTCAGGGATGACAGGACACTGCAGGCAGGTCCAGGAGAGAGTCGAAGTGGCAGAAAAACAAGATAGAGATCGGTCTTTATCACCAACCGAAAACGGCGTGTAGAGATGGAATATTTTTACATCTTCTTGATGTAGATGCAGAAGGTATCCTTTAGTGTCTGTATGAGACTCACCAGGCGTTAAACAAGCATATGAACCCCTCCGTGTCAGAGATGAAGAGAACAACTCCTCAACACAACATAGTGTCACGGCTTGTGCCAGAAACACCAGGAACAGAGGGGTTAGGACCCAAATGCAGAGACCGCAGACTAAGCAGGTTGAATTGACTGATTTATTCCAAATCCAAAGTTACTCACAGGTACTTGGCAGGTCAGGGTCAGAAACACAAACAGTCATAACAGAAGGCAAACAGCCCAACAACAAAAAAGGCAAAAATCCAAAAATAACCAGGAAATACTAACTAACAGGCACATGGGTAAGCACACAAGGTAACATAGCAATGATCTGGCACAGAGGAAAGGGGAGACAGAGACTAAATACACTAGAGACAGGAGGACAATGAGGAACAGGTG
>JBBPCS010000204.1:11125043-11135182 GCA_037974645.1 Hollardia meadi | reverse complement strand
CCCCCCCCCCCCCCCCCCCCCCCCCCCCCCCCCCCCCCCCCCCCCCCCCCCCCCCCCCCCCCCCCCCCCCCAACTCACTCTCTGCCATTTAATTGCAGCAGTGAAGGCATCCTTGACTTATTTAAGCTTAAAGCACATTATAGCTTTTTGCATTGTGAACACATGTTATTTTTTTGGGTCTAAGGATGGCAAAGCGATTCAGTCACCACTTTAATAAAGGATTTTTATCATTCTCATCAGAGTGCCTCGGATCTCTTGTTAGACCGTCAACAATCAACACCATGGACTTCTGCAAGTCAGCTGCACAGTCACTGTTTATTTTCAGTCACCACTGAGTCACCACGGAAATGTCTCAACATTTCATTTTTCATGCCATAAAAGTAATTTCAGTCGTTGATGTTTCACAGATGATGATGATGATGATGATGATGAATCCTACGGACTTTGATGATCCTCTGATTTCACCTGTGGCGACATTCATGCCCCATTCTAGATGAATTGTAGTTACTTTGGTTATGCGTTAACTTTTCTTCTAGCACCACGATCGGGTCAAAACGCCTCGTCTCCAATTCCCACAGCACAATGCCTGATCTTCGTTCTGCATCACCTGAGTGTTGAACTCACGACCTTTGCCTCTAATGGCATGTTGCGATCGTGTTGAGCTACTCAGAGAAGTGCTTTGAGCTGGCAGGAATTATGAGGTGGCTTCACAAACGATTGTGACAATTATATAATGGCCTGTCAGCAGAACAGCCCAGACCATAATAATTCATTAAATGACAAAGTTCTTAGAAATCATGTGTCTCTAATCCAGTGTTCCTCAGTCCTGGCACTGGGGACGCCCTGTCCTGCATGTTTTAGATCGTTATCAGGCTTGATGACGAGCTGATCATTTGAATCTGGCTATTCCAATTCCTCATGATAAGCATGTTAGTATGCTGACATCAGCATTTAGCTCAGTGCACTGCTGTGTCTACAGCCTCCCAAAACCGTTAGCATGGCTGTAGACCCTTTTTTCACATAAAGACAATGTTCCAAGTACATGTTTATCATTGTTTTATAATATAAACAAGAACTGATAATTAATTATCGGTAATTAATCCATACCACTTTAGCACTGAATAATTGTAATGGATATGATATGTTATTATTTTGGCCGTGGTAATTATAGTAGAATAAAAGTTTATACCAATACATGTCTGACTGCACTCTAAATAGGCACAAAATCATCCATTATGCAGACGTGTTTGTCCTCACACGCACACACAGGATTGCACAGTGTCTCTAAAATCAGCACAATTACATGGTGTTGGGCTGCATCTGTGTGCATAAAAGCAAGCAGGCCCACGCAGAGAGCATGTGGGTGACTGGTGGTGGCAAAATTAAATAAACGTCCAGCATCCTTCAACCTCTGCACCAACACTCACTCACATCACTCCTCCACCTCTACCGAACCCCTTCCTCCACCCCCCTCCGCGCTGATCTGGCTCACCTCCCCCGGGTCTGCCCATTCCAGCAGCGGTCCTCATTAGTGACGTCTGCGGCCGTCTTCTCATCGTTGCAGATGGTGTGTGGGAGGGACACCCAGAAGCCACGCATGGGCCTCAGTCGCTCCTTCAGCTCTGTGACCTGCACGGAGGCGGAAAGAAATTGGTTGTGACTCAGACCTGGTTTTGAACTATCCTTGTTTGGTACGGCTGGCTGGAGGAAGCATATTGAAGCTGCAGTGCTGACGTTGGTTAAAGTCAGAAAGTGACACGGCACGGTGTCTGGGTCAATTTTTAAACCACACGTCTTTCATGTTTTATAAATAGATGTGAAGACCTTCCAGCATTTTTCTCTCTCCTGCTCTTGGTTTCATTTATTTTCCTGCACTTCTATCGTTCAAGGCCAGTCTGTGGTCTCTTGACTCTGACTGCACTCTTTATTATTGGTTGCTTGTAACAAGCTTATTTTACTCTTTTTTTGACATCTCTTTGCTTTCTGCTGGTTGCTATGTCTGAATCCTGACGCACGTACAATGCAAACATTTTTAGATAAACAATGGTTCAAATAACCTGTTAATTATCACCTGACTGCAGTTTACCTTAGCTTTACAGAGTTTTAGCATCTATCAGCTCATTGTTTTGGTTTCCTGGCACGCAACTCTCACTGCTCTCATGTTGTCTTTGGAGCTTTTTGTGCTGTAATGCACTGTATTCAAAAATATCAGTACACACTGTATGCTTCTTCCTCACCAGTCGGTCCAGGTTAGTGCCCGCAGCAGTGGTGGGTTTCTCCTCGGGGCTGTAGGTGCGAAAGGGCCTCTTGTTGCCCCCTGACTCTTTGGGTGAGCGTTTGGACCGTCCTGGAGCCGGCCTGGGGCTTCCACAACCTTGGAACACCTGAGGTAAACAACAACAAAACAATACCAATGTAAACAGCTATGCAACAAGCATTTTTATAAGAAATTTTGACATTTCTCTGAGTGATCTTTGAGAACACTCCAGGAACGGGTCTACAAAGAAGAAAGAACATATTTAATGGTAATGTTACATTATGCTCTCTATGTTACCATCAAACAGCAAAAAAGGCCCAGAAACACAAGACTGTTTTTTAAGGTAACCAGAGTCCAGAACCGAAAATGTTCCAACTGAACTGGAAACTTGCAATATAACATTGTTGAAATGGTTCTCCATAACATCCCCGATCACACTCTCTTTGTGAAAAGCAGCAAATGGATAAAGCTGAGATGTAAAGGAAAGAGGAAAGGCCATCACAAACCAGGAGCTTTACTGTTTCTTACGAGATGTGGGCGTCTCTCTGGTGGATTCTCTGCTTAGATGCCTGCCATGTTTTAATCATACTGTAAGGCTGTCATGCTCTCTGTGTGTAGCGCAGTCATTTTTACTGCATGCTGTCTCGTTATGAAGATTAAAATTTTATAAAAAACAATTATTAAGATTACAGAACAAAAGCTACTCTGTTATCCTGGAAAAGCAATAAAAAAATAAAAATAAATCATCTGCTTGTGCCCTCTTCCGTGCCTTAGTGGAGATGCTGACACTGTTTTCCTGCATGTGCATGATGGCTTCCGACACTTTGACAGAGATGGAGTCGGCGGCGAGCTCCATGTTGAACGGCCCCTCTAACTTCTCTGAAACCTGGTACAGAACATCTGAAAGAAAAAAAAAAGAGGGAGATACAGGAAGAGATGTCAGGGAGATAAAGTTTGCTATGACTACGCTCACTCAAGTTCTTATTGTCTGATATTACACACAAGGTGGTGGCCCATAGAAGACCCTGATAAACATCAATACAATGGTTCCCTGTGTCTGGAATCTCTCACTGGCTAATTAGCTAAAAAGATCAGATTTACATCTTTGTACGAGGTTACAGGACTGTATGATTATGAAGAAAGCCAACTTCATAAAAAGAGAAGTGAAAAATAGGGAGGAGGATTGTGGTTGGACAAAAGGATACATGCGGGTAAAATGGTAAGAGGAAAAGAAAAAAAAAGGAAGGAACATATGGGTTTGATGAAAGAGGAAAGGAAACATAGGAAGACAGATCAATTGTGAAAGAGCAGAGAAGCATGAATGATTAATGGAGGAGGAATTCATTAGGGCAAAGGGAAGTGAAGGTAAATGAGGGACAGAGGGCAACAAAGGGAGTCTACTTTTAGGTATGCTCAATTTATTAATGATAATAATTCAAAATGATTTTAAGTGTCATTTAGGCCAGAGACCAGAGGTACTGTGGCTCTTTGATGTGAGAAATATGCGTTAACTACACAATGTACCCAGTCATGTGTACCTGAACCTAAACCTACTTAAATAATAGCAGCATATTAGGATGCTTTTGTTTATCCAAAACCTCACCCACCAATGAAATTGTTCCATTCGGTGTCCAGGTCGGCCTGATTGGCTAAGCAGCCCTTCATCACGTTAAGGCACAGAGAGTGGCAGGGCCGCAGGGAGGGCATGCCTCGACACAGTGGGCAATACCACTGGCGCATCAGCCCACGGACACACTCTGAATCTGCAGTCAACTGAAAAACAAAGATGTGGGTCGAACAGTTTTGTTAATTTTGTTAATTTGAGAGAGAGCCGAGGGACAACACGTGCGCTGCAAACACTCACAACACAGCCGAATAGAAAAACGCGACGCAAATACAAAAACACGCTGCATACACTCATAACACAACCAAACAGAGGAGCACGCTGCAAGTAGCACAGATGACAACAGATATTGATGTTTCCAGGGGACACTAAAAAGTGATGCACACGCTTGTTTTGCAACCATTTGTGACTTTCAAAGTTATTGAAGTCGGCCACTCGTCAGTGGTGTTGGAAAATTTGCTAAAATATAAGTTTTTCTCTTTATTTTAATATCGTGATGGCTCGGTGTGTTTTTCGTTGTATTATTTGAAATTGCAGGCTAATAATGAGCACAATGCAAAGGCTAGTTTAACAACAGATGTCTGCCAACGGCTAATATCTGACTCGTGCCATCACAATATTAACATAAAGAGAAAAAAAACTAACATTTTAATAAGACACGGGTGTCCTGCATATCACTTTTTAGTGTCCCCCTAGAAACAAATCTGTTGTCATCTGTGCTCCTTGCAGTGCGTTTCTCCATTTGGTGTGTTGTGAGTATTTGCCTCACACGTGTTGTCAAGTTGATGAAGATATTTTCTTAGTTTGCAAGTGTTTCGTCTATTTGCATGCGTTTTCTTAAGTTGCAGTGCGTTGAGCACTGAGAGAGACAAATGCAGAGCTGAAATGATTCATTCATTAATCGAACAAAGAATCGAACTTAAAGTTAATCTGCAACTCTTTTGATGATGAGATGATGAAAAACAATAACTAAAGAAATAATAATGTTTCCAGGTTACAGCTTCTCAAACTGAGGATTTGATGCTTTTGTTTGTTAAATTTGATAGTAATCTAAATATCTTTTGGGTTTTGGTCAGATACAAAAAGCAATATGTCACCTTGACATTTAGGAAAGTATAATAGGCACTTTATTGACAAAACTCAAAAAAAAGAATCAGTAATGAAAATAATAGTTTTAGCAGCAGATAATTATCTAATTCTATTGTTTCCAGCTTTTACTGAATAAGATGCTAACTCGCAGCCGGTTATAGACTTGGGTTTTTGAGATGTACAGTCTCCTACTCTAACTTTGTTTTGAGAAGGTCTTTATAAGATAGCTCATATACAATATTTAGATTTAGGCTAGAAAGGGTATAATTCTTAATAAAAATCTTTCCAGTGCAGTTTTAACAGCAGAACAGACAACAGTACAAGGAACAACTCACCTTTGTTGCTTTGTTAACAATATCCCGACCAGTTGCCAAGCCCTGAGATAGTGCTCTGGCGGCAATGAAAGCCCTCGACACCTACATTTAAAAAGGACAGAGGATACAATAAGATTAGTTAATTGATCAGAATCAATCTGCATGCTGTGCCAAAGCCATTGTTTTTGTTCATGATAATGTATTTTATCACAAGACACACCTGTACGCGCAGTTTGCGCGGCACGTCCCCGAACGGCTGCAGCTGTTCGGCATGTTTGCTGACACACTCCAGGTAGTCCTCACTAAACTGATACTGAGGGTTAACCAGGGAGAAGACTCGCTCCACCAGCCTGGACCAGAAGTCTGAGAGAACCTCTGACAGACTTACACTGCCCCCTGTGGACACAAGAGCAACTGTGAGCACATGTCTGTACACAGTAGATGTATTCTGCTCATCTCAAGCACTATATCCTTAAGCAGTGTGCTACAATGATGCTCACTGGGCCTGATTAAGGAATCGTTCACCCCCAAACTAAGAAGTTGGGCGTTATCAGACATTATTTGGTCACTGCCATGTCAACTGTTGCTTGTAAACCCTCCAGACACACTGTAAGTTAGCCGCTACTACATGTAATTTCAAGGTTTATCAAGAAAAGAATATCCAGGTTTTGGATATTCCATTAAAGGCCTTGTTGATGCTGTGAAAAGACAATTATTTCAATGGTTTGGGATATGGGTGAGATGTAGGGAATAACCACATTTAGTAGTCCTACCACCCGTCCATCACATTGTGACTGACATAAGGGGATAGCAATTATGAGCAAATTTTCATTTTTATCAATTCAATGAGAAGTAATAATACCTTGTATACAGTAGTACCACTCTCCTTCCTATGTGCGGGCTGCCGCGGGATATTGTAGTCAAATAAAGTAAAAATATATTCACACATTTTTTTAAACTGACTACATAAACGTGACAAAAAAAAAAAAAAAGTTTTGTTGCTCCTTTGATGTCTATATTGCGTGTTATATTGTGTTCAGTTTATTTTTTCTCATTTATTCCTTCCTTAAAATATGCATGCTTGTTAGTCTATGTACATTATGAATGTGCAGCTCTCTAGACTGTAGTCTACTATACAGCGTCCAATTAGCCACACATGCTGTTTGGCAAACAAAGACAGCTTGACTAAGCAGCAACAGCCTGCAGACAGACTTGCCAGTCATGTCAAAAAGGAGCGATTGCAGAACAGAAATAGAAATTCATTCGTGGGATTCCAATTCTCTCTCTCTCTCTCTCTTTTTTTTTACTCTTCTTGGCATTTGATTCTTCTACAAAAGCAATGCTGTCTCTTTTCTGCTGTCCAGAGCAGCTGTGGATTCACCACAACAGGGATCTGGACTGATAAAAAAAAAAAAAAAAAACTACACTAAACCGCCAGCGCAACAAAGAATCATCACAGCTCTCAACCAGACTGCTTCACCAAGTTTAACCAGAGTACGTGTTTGTTTTTTTTAAACTGCATTTATTCATTCCTCATGGTGGTGACAGAGTCAGGCTGCTTGCCTCAATAATTATCTACTGAAATTTGGTTGTTAGCATTTCATTTTTTCTGGCATTTTGAGTTATTTGAAAGTTGAGAATAGAGATACGCAGGGGAGACAGCAGGGGGGTGACATGCTAAAAAGGTCAGCAGCCAAAATTGCCATTACATGATGTGCATCTTGGTCCACTTAAAGAACCGGGATGCCCCTGATTATATTGTTCTTTATCGCAACCCAACTGGTAAAGCTTTGCAAAGACCATTAGACCATCTAAATACATGTAAGATTGTTGTGGGGTGGATAAAGTGATTAAAACAACCAGAATAGTATCTGCGCAGCTCCACAAACAGCTCCTGGAAGACGTGTGAATTCTGGGTGAAGAGCCGGCCGTACGTCTTGGTAAACATCTGGTTCATCGACTTCTCCGACAAGTCTATCAGCTCTCTGAAGAACTCTGCAGAGAGACAGGAAAAGCAGAGATTAGATATTAATCTGTCACCCACCGTCTTTTCTCCAATATCTGAGCCAGGTTTTCTGCGTACGTAGGCACTCAGCCCCCCCTGCCGAGAACAACAGCTCATAGGGACAGTTACATCAGATCCTGTACACGGGTAAATGAGTCTAACAACATGTACTCTATTTACGACTTCAGGACTCATATGCAGTCTCCCACTCCTTCCGTGTGTTTAAATGATTCATCATGTACATTATATAAACGAGGAGGGAGAAAAAGGTGATAGCAGTCCACAGCAGGGAGGAGGAGAAAAGTGTCAATTCAGCTCTCTGCTGTGGTTGCCACAAACCTGCAGACATACATACAGAATCTGAGACAGCGTGGGCTGAGTTCTCTGCAGTACAGTCCCTGAAGCCTCCAGCCAGGTTTCTCATTTGTTTAAAAGGGACACTCCACCAATTTTACACACAAGGGTCAGTTAACTGGCCATGTTTAAACCTTCTCGGCCTGTGAAAGCTTTTTTTCGGCTCTCCAGGGGCCGCTCAAAAGTGATGATGTCACAGTGATGTCATCTGGGTTACCTCAGCAAGGCTCGGCAATCGCCCATTTTTAACAGGAGGCCTGTGTGGGAGAAATTTATGTTCATGAAGGAAATGTTTGATTCTGTGTCTCATGATGTTTAATTTGTGCGTTGACATGGTTACGGAGAGTCGTTAACACTTATATGTGTGTGTGTGTGTGTGTGGAGGTACCGATAAGATCAGCCTGGAGAGACTCCAGACGACATTAAGAATAATGAGCTAGGAGATGACAGTGACCAAGTTACACACACATCGTCTGGTGATGTTAAGGGAATCTGTGTGACACATCTGTGATGTTAGTTTAAGGTTTTGGTGTGGCTGCGTCCAGATCTGTGTTTGTCATGTTGGTCTTTACTTTAATGAAGTACAAGTTTCTCCACATCAGCGTCTGTCACAAACTGGAGGTGTGGAGTTTAAAAAATGTGGGCATTCACCAGGAAGAAAGAATCCAATTAAAGACGCTATCGCTTTGCATTAAACGTAGGATGCGGTTCTTCTCGAGTTGAATCCATTCCTGGGATTAAAAGTCGGGATATCTTCTTCGACTGTGACACTCGCAACTTTATTAAAGTGCAACAGCACAACTCAAATTGCCGATTAAACATAAATAAGAACCATGCTAGGATCTCTGCAATATGTATGCGTCGCTGTGCTTTTAGCCTCCAAAGTCAATTATGTGGCTCGTATATCTGACCACCTGAGAGAAACCGTGCAGGAGGAGATCCTTAATAAGTTTTTACTTCAGCTGTCAGTCATCCCCACTCGTTCGATAGATGGGGAGGGTGAGACAAAGAGAAGACAAGTGCAGGCTTTTCCTTATAAGGCTTCAAGAGGAATATATATATATTTTTTTAAACCAATTTCAAACCAGATAATGTTCTCATTAAACATGATTAATAGTCACCCAAGCTTCTGAGTCTCACCATCAAACCTGCGGTGTCTCTGGGTAAAAGTAGTCAAAAGGAACTGGCTGTTCTCCTCGACAGCTTTGAGGAAGTCTCTCTCGCTCTGGAGGGCCAGCGTCTCCTCCATCTGACTGGAGCAGCAGGTGTAGTCCTGAGGACAGAGCCGCAGGTGCTCGCCTGTAAAAAAAAAAAAAAAAAAACCAGGCCAGGAAAGAAAGGTTAGGATCAATCACATGAGAAATACGATTATTGGTTTAACTGTAACATCTAATTATTTTTGCGTTTGCTTTGAATCTACACATTAATCCTGTTCTTCTGAGGGCTGCATTTGTGGCCAAGAGGCACTGTACAAATAAACCTATTATTAAAACCCTCACAAGGCCTCTATCTCAGTAATATCAGCAGGTCTATTATCAGGTCAAAGCGGATGTTTTTAGTGAGAGAGTCAATTCCTCCGCTCCTCAGTCTGTTCAGTTCCTGTGTGGGGAAATCATCTCAAAGATAAGGGGTGCGACAGAAAATTGTAATTTCCCTGCATGAATTATTCAGCTTCAATCTGTCTTTCTTTGTCAGCTCAGGTTGGCTCTTTGATATGTCAGAGGTAATGATATGCAAACGACAACCCGGGGATTGAAGACTAAACACAGCGCTGTACATGTGGAAGAGCTTTTGAATTCTTCAGTTTCTATCATTTTCCCCTCGAACATGAATAGTAGTGCTGTTAATACAGTCAGAAGTGTCATTCCCAACTCCACCCTTGCTTGTGTTCCTCTCTGCCTCTTTTGTTCTCTCTGTGCATCTCACTATTAGCCCCGCTCTCTCTCTCATCCCTCTATTTCCATTTCTAAACTGCCTCTCTGCATCCTTCGCTCTCCCGGCCATCTGCTCCCCTGGCCCACGGGACAGTGAGCCAAGACTCAGGCAGTGATAGTCCAACACACAGACACACACACACACACACACACACACACACAAAATCAATCAATATTGCAGTTGTCTCAGTCAGTCACTCACACACAGAGCTGAATTGCCACAAAATAAGAGATCTGCAATTCCACAAACATGTTTCACTCATAAATGTGTTCTTTTGTTAATGAAAGCTCCACACACACACACACAAGCACACACAGTCATTCTCTCATTGATTTACATGCAAAGCTGAACCTCCATGAAGTAGGCTATATTTTCAGACACTCATCATTTTCTCCCTCACTTTTCAACATATTCCCATCTAAAATCCCCCCTCTCTCTCCCCCTTTCTCTCTATCCCACTCTCTCACTAAAACTTATCCACATCATCCAAAATTGTAATCCCTAATCATTTAGCAGATAAGATTATCTACCAGTGAACAGAGCCTATGGGTGTGTGTGTGT
>JBBPCS010000204.1:11060657-11124509 GCA_037974645.1 Hollardia meadi | reverse complement strand
GGGGTGAAGAGAAAGTAACACATACTGTTAATGCGAAAAAAATAAAGACCAATGATAGGAGGAAAGGCTAGAGCTGGAATCCATAATGTTATTCAAATGAGGTATTGTTGTTGTATACATCTGCCCTTTGATCCGAGCCTGGCGTTTTCATTGGCTGCTCTCTCCCTGTGAATCCTACAGACGGTGGTGGACGAGTGGCTGGACAGCTACAAGCAAAGCCAAAAGGCGGGGCTGCTGGTTCTCATCAACTTCATTGTTCGGTCCTGTGGATGCAAAGGTCAGAGATCAAGAGAGAGCCCACCAGATGAGGGGTGGGGGTCAAAGTTGAAGAGATTATCTTTCCAATTTCAGCTCAGGCAATGATCAACAGTCAACTATTGATCTCCCAGTATGGTAACGATGTCATGTCCAGGCTCTGTGTTATGTCTATTGACAACACACCATATCGATATCTTATGAGGGTGGAATGAAAAAAATCTAGCCTGTATTTTAATTTTTAAGGTTAAATAGAAGAAATAGAATTATTGTATAATTACATTTATCTATGTTCAGGTGTTTTTTTTTCACTTTAATTCCTATTGTGGAACAGTGCTAACGTTTCATTCTGTTGTCCAGGTGTGGTTAGCAATGAGATGTTTGACAGCAGGCAGAATGCTGAGATCATCAGCACATTAACCAAAGAGTTCAATGAGGTGAGAAAAGGGAAGAAAAATAGACATAGTTTAGATTTATTTGAATAAATAATAAACATAAAGATTATTATGTTTGTATCTAGTTCGTAGTCCCTTCTTATTTCTAATAATCTTGCTGTAATTGGCTGAGAAAGTCCCAGGAGATTATGATTCGAAGGATGGAGTACAGCGTGATGGAACACACTAATTCAAATCTAATGCTGATAAATAGACACATTAATGAGTTAATCACTTTGTTTTGCCACTGATGTAATTGTCATTAGCAGAGCCAACCACAGGCTTCTGCCTCAAATAACTACACAAAGCACAATCTAAGATATGTACTCCATTTCTTTTGTTTCCCCTCGTCCTCCAGGATTCTGTGAACTACCCTTTGTCCACTCCAGGCCTCCAGCTGAAGCGTTTCAAAGCTGGCCTGTGTGAGTTTGCCCGGGTTCTGGTGTGCTCCTGTCAGAATAGCCTCATTTATGACGAGTACCTCTTCCCCTCCCTGCTGGCGCTGCTCACCGGCCTGTCTGACTCACAGGTCAGAGCCTTCAGACACACCAGTACCCTGCTCGGTAAGCACACTGGTACAGTACAGCAGGGTTGCCACTAACGATTATTCTTATGATCAGTCGACTTTTCCCAGAGTCAAAAGTGATGTTTTCAAATTGTTTATTTGTTTTTTTTGGTCCAACAGTCCAACTCCCAAAGACTCTTCATTTTACTATCATAAATGAGAAAGAAAAGCAGCAAAACCTTACATTACATTACATTACATTACATGGAACCAGCAAATGTTTGATATTTTTGCTTAAAAAACTGATGACATTTATTCAGTTATCAAAATAGTTGGCAACTCATTTTTTAATTGGCTAATCGATTAATTGTGGAGGCTTTACAATAGAGGCACTTAGAATAGAAAAGTACACACACACACTCAAAACTGAGCTTTTTGTTCATTTGCTTTAGTTTTTGATGGGACTGAAAACCTGCACGCCATGCTTGTGATACCGGAGGTTTTTCTCCCGCTTTTCTGGGAGGCAGTTGCTGGAGAATGTCTTTTGTGTTTCAGAATGTGCTCCTCCTGTATAGCTTGCTTTTGTTGTTCCTCATTGTTTTCTTTGGAAAACCTCTGCTCATCCATGTGATATCTTCCCTCCATTCAACCAAGCAAAGCAGCTTATCCATAATGTTATTAGGCTGCTAAGTACTGTACATCATTGGCAAGGATTCACTTTTTATACAATAGGAAATTAAAAGGGACACAAGTCCTCTGTTAAGAAGGTACAAATAGTGTAACTATTGGACAAATGCTGTTGAGGACTTCTATGGCATGTCTTATGTAACATACTGTGTAAATGTGCACTGTGACTGCACCTTTTGTGTGCAACATTTTTCTATAGTCAAGTTTGTTTTTATGAAAACAACAAAGTGGGAAACATTACCTGCCTGAGACATATATGCAAGTCACACCGGGGCTCCTAGTTATAAAATTTAGTTGCACTGTGTCAAAAACAGTGGCAAAATGCAACTAAATGGTCAAAGTATGGAGCCCTGAGTTCTGTCAGAACTGTCTGACCTCTTCAATCTGCATGTTTTTCTCTATCAGCTATGAAGCTGATGACTGGGATGGTGGAAGTAGCTCTGACGGTGTCAGTTCAGCTGCAGACCACCCAGAGGCAATACGACATGGAGAACAGCAAGAGGGCGCACGACAGAGCTTCTGGCAGACTGGAGGAGCTGCAGGCCACCATCAGTGAGGTGACACATACACACACATAAACACTGTCCTGAGTGCAGACACACAGACACTTTCACATCCTAAGGATGCAGGTCAGGACATTAAAGCTGTAACACTGAGGACAACTCTGAGGGCTAGTGTCTGCATTTGAAGTGCTAAAACTGAAATCTGCATATTTTTAGTGTGTAAACAGTTTAAGCAGTTTTTAGTTGGGCCTCAGTAACAATAGACCAACATTTTCCACGCTTGATACAGGCTACTCATGGGCTGTTGTGTTAAAAAAGGATTTTATACTAGCCAGAGCCTGGGTAATAGCGGAGAGAAGGTTCAGCCAGAATGCTAAGTATTTGCTATAATTTCTCACCTTGTTCTTACGCATTGTAAGATACAGAAATCCTTGGATATAAAGAAAATTACTTTATATCAGGGACAGTAGGTGGTGCATGGTCCAAGTGTTCTCATTAAGATTGGTGGAGTCACATTAGGAGTAAAACAAGGATACTTTTGTGTATGGCTAAAACACACACACAAACTACTCCCCTCACCGTGATGAATAAAAATGGCTCAGAAATCAAAATATCAGGTAGTGCAAGTAGCAGCTGGAGCCTAAAATGCATCAATCCAATACAGCGTGTATATTCAGTTTAGTCTGATTGCAGTGAGTAGGGTCAGCAGTAGTTGTAGGGCAACCCTTCAACATAGTAAATAGATGTCTTGTGAACTTACACTTAGTGTTGGTTCATAAAACAGACTAATGTACATTTATTTACTATGTTGAAGCATTGTCTTATTTTCACTTTTGTATATTTACTATTGCTCTTAAATAAAGCAAAAGTATTTCTTCTCAGATTACTCAATTAATCACTGGAATAATCGGTAGAATACAATCAATCATTAGCTGGAGCCCCACCTTTGTATCCACGATGGTGATGTGACGATATTGATATTATCTCTCTTACCCTCACTGATTGATATCAATTACTAGAATTATAATATATAATAATATAATATTATCAAAATTGGTAAATTGAATCCTTAATCAGTCTAAAACCTGGAAACAGGTGGGTATGAGAAACATTTTTAGCTGCAAGTATTGGTTGTCCAGTGGTTCTCACAACAATAAAAGATGATGGACCCAGCTGAACCACAGACTGTAAATGAAAGGGGTTAGACACATGGACAGAAGTCTAAATGACTCAGCCACTGATTTGTTAACAGCCTTTGTTGTGCACGTGTTTCATATGTGTGTCTTGTAGCTGCAGGAGAACAGAGAGGAGGTATCCTCCATGATGAACGGCATGTTCCGCGGTGTGTTTGTGCACCGTTACCGGGACCAGCTGTCTGATATCCGGGCGATTTGTATTGAGGAATTGGGCAAGTGGCTGAAAACGGACCCTGAACATTTCCTCAATGACAGATGTCTTAAATACCTGGGATGGACCCTGCATGACAAGGTAAACACATACATAGGACAATACATTGAAGTGTTACTATAATGTCATTTCACCACTCACTCCTGGCAACACCATGTGTCACATAGGTAGTAGTGGTAGTGCACCCCTCCGCAGGCCAGACTTGGAGATAGCAATGACAAAGACTGCATTGTATATAGAACTGTCTTTCCCAAATTAAGCAGCTTTTTAGTTGTATATTCATGCTGTATAAGCTTTGACACACCAGACACAATTGTAGAATATCTGCAAACAGACACAGGAAGGATCCACATACACTCACACAAAGAGAAATGTCCACTATGAACAGACTTGGGCATCAGTCTGCACGCGGGTTATAGAGGCCGTGTTACTGTACTCTCGTCTTTCCCTCAGCAAAGTCCAGTGCGTCTGCGGTGTGTGCGTGCCCTGCAGGGTCTGTACCAGGAGAAGGACTTCATTGGCCGCCTAGAGCTTTTCACCAGCCGATTTAAAGTGAGGAATCCCTCTGGATTGTGCTCACACCTCATTTAAATCCTCTTTTCTGCCTCCTTTTCCCTCATGTCTATCTTTCTGTCTGTTTGTCTGTCTGCCTCAGCATCTCCCTTTAATCTTTTGTTTCAGCTTGTTCTATTGTTTCTATTTTGTTGCCTGTGTCTGTGTCTCTTTCAAGAATTTTGTGCCCCCTCCCTTTATTTTTATTTTTTTTGCCTTTTTGTTTTGTTATGTTTTGTGTTTTGTTTTGTCTCCCCCCCCCCCACTATCTCCCACTATTCTCGTTTGTTGTTGTGGTTGGCCGCTTCCTTTGTCTGGGCGTGTGTCTGGGTGCGTTAATTGCTGCCAATTACTGACGGTTAATAAGCTCTTCTCAAACACATAAAAACCCTCCTAAGCCACATGTGCTGCAGCAGATAAATCGTTTTTCATGCCATGGCTTAGTGGGTTTTTGTGTGTGTGCATGTATGTTGGCAGTTACATTTTTGTGTGTCTCTTTAATGGCTGGTTGTCTGCTGGCATGATTGTGTATTTGTCTGTGTGTGTGCAACTGCATATCAAAGTGTGTGTGTGTGTGTGTCTGTGTGTTTAGGAGAGGATGCTCAGCATGGTGCTGGACAAGGACTCAGACGTGGCAGTGGAAGTGGTCAATCTGTTGCTGCTGATCCAACAGTGAGGGGTTTCTCTGTCTCTGGTGTCTTCTCTGTACCATTATCTGCACATACAGTACAGGAATTTCATTTTAGTTGATGAAAACATACCAAATATGGTAATCTGATACAATTTCAAGTGCCAAGTTATATATGTTATATTTGATTACCCTATTTCTATTGGTTATTTTCATTTCCATACTTGAATTCTACTTACTTCTCCACCTTATTCAGTGTTTACTCTGATTCTCTGATCTGACAATTTTTATATGCTCACCTTGTTTTCCCCTTCAATTCTGTCTTCCTCACGCACACACACACACACACACACACACCCCTACAACGCTGACTGCACGCACACCGGTTTGCCCCGCCCCTCCTCTTACTGTTTCTGTCTCCGTATCTGCTCTGTTGACTTTCTTCAGGATGTTTTATAAAGTCGCCAAAAAACAACACGCGTTTTGGACTTTTTTGACCCGCAATTCCATTTTCATAGCAGCTGGTGAGCCACGTGTGGAGGAGGCTGGTTGTAAATGTCAAAATCAAAACCAACTTGGTGCTGAATGACATCGCACCAGATGGGAGGGGTAACATTAGAGCGAGGGTTGATTGCCCACTAGTTAATCAATTGCGAACGGCCTCCTCTCGGACAAATAAAAAGAATATATATATAAAATGTTAAAATGGGTCACTAAATATACTTCAGCAGATGTTATAACTGGGTTAGGCCCACCAAAGTAACTTCTATGTGTGGGAAACAATGAGAGAGGGAGAACAAGAGAGGGGTGCACAGCTCTCAAAAAAAGAAAATGTGGGCTGCCACAAATGAATGTGAACAAATGCAGTTCAGAGCACTAGTAATTATGCTGTGCAGTTATTTTACTCAGTCAGTCTTTGTTCTTTGCGCCATATTGAGTGTTGTTGGTTTAAACGTCAGAGGCTTTTGCCCCTGATCCCTGAATGATAAACTCGTCAATACCCCCCGAGTAGAATATTTTCTCTCTGGAAAAAAAAAAGATGCACACTGAGCCAAGCAGTATTCTCACCTGAAATGTAAGGTGGAAATGCTACAAATTTATCCTTCTTGTCCACCAATGATTCAAGTCCAGTTTCTCAACAATAGAAGTGTAGTGGCTACAGTTGGTTCACAGAATGAGTCATGATCTCTCACATTGGCCAACATTTTTCATCACTGACTCAAGTCACCAGTCAGTATTAATTAGCAAGTGATGACAATGTGGTGATGAAAATGAGAAGATTTCAACTGATGCTTATTAAAGTTCTGTTAAATTATATTAAAATTGCAAGATGCTTTTGTCAAATATTCATTCAAATCACTTAGTAAATACAGTACTTGATGACAAAGGGGTGTAACTAAGTATTTTGACCTGTAACTTGTATGTGTGCACATGTGCAGGAGGACAGAGGAAGGCCTGAGAGAAGATGAGTGTGGCTACATCTATCCCCTGGTTTATGCTTCACACAAAAGCCTGGCGTCTGCAGTTGGAGGCTTCCTCTACAACAAGTAAATTTTCATCCATCCTTTCTTTCTCTATGCCATCATTTTTTTTTTAGAATGTGAAAATGTTTTGTGTGCGTGTCAGGCTGAAGAGTGTGATTGCCAGTGACAACCAGGAGAATGATAAAAGTTACAACGCATCCTTCATTCAACTCCTCATCTCCTTCTACATCCAGAGCGAGGTAGCATCTCTTTCCGTCTCTCCCTCTCTGTTTAAAAGATTGAGTTTAAAATTGATGTATACTTTTCTTTTCATCTTTTATAATTTTCTTGATCAGCAGTGGGATTTGAAGAAGACTCTTTGACTAACTGAGCTGAAATATTTGGCTCCAAAGTAAATTTCCCGTTCGTTATTCACATATAGAATTCGATTTTTGCCATAATGTTTTCATGATTAAAGGTAGACCAACAATGCCTGCTGACCAAAACTTTGCCCTACGCTTCATAAAAGTTGTTTTAAAATTTTATGGATTTGATTTGTATTGTGATATTAAAGCTGAGATAATAATGTGTAACAGAACGTTGTGCTGTGATATCGTCACACTAAGCACAGACACAGACTTTTAAAAGAGAGACGCTGTTTGAATAGATGAGATATATTATGAAATAGATTTTTATATATATATATATTTAAATATTTTAAGTGTTTATTCACATAGCTTTTACTCTATTGCTTGCAGACGATTAAATGTTTGATTATTTCGAATTTCAGTCTCACGCCGATCCCAGCTCAGTATGGATTATTCTGAATCTGTATGTCCTTCATTGGCACTCATCTTTTACATGTCATGCAGAATATTCAGAATAGCTGAACAATATCTTTAGGCTCACCTTTGGCATCTGGATAAACCCCTAATATTCCCAAATACAAGATGTTGTTTATCTTTGACATGAAGACTAAGTTCTCCATGCTGGAATTTCACTGACGTGTTGTGATGTAACTCCAGTAGCCCCCTGGTGATCGGATCGCCTATTGGCCATCTCGAGTGACCGCGAATTGACGGTTTGAAAATAGAAACGATCGCCTAACCTTACTTTCAACAGTAAACCGTTCATTATGCCATGGGTAACATGAATGATGATCATTGTAGTTCAGAAAAACGCTGGTGCTTGCACAGCTGTGCAGGGCAATCTAAAGTGATTCATTCACTCTCTTGACAGCTCCATGAGCACGCGACGTATCTAGTGGATAGTCTATGGGGTGTGGCAGGATCTGAGCTGAGAGACTGGGAGACTATGACGGCATTCCTGCTAAAGGACGCTGGTGAGGAACAAGGTGAGACTGAACTAAGACACGACCAATATGGTTTTTTCAGGTCCGATACTGACACCAGTTACTAGTAATCAAAGAGACTATGAAACCAGTATTTGGAACTAATATACAGTACATTTGCAGTAAAAATGAAAATCTTGGTGTCAAAATTTAGAATAGTCAGTGATGAAACATAAGTACAATTTACTCAAGTATTGCACTTAAGTACAATTTTGAGGTACTTTACTTCAGTGTTTCAATTTGTGCGACTTTATAGTTCTACTCCACTACATTTGGGGGGAAAATATTTTGCTTTTTACTTGCCAGTAACTACATGTAACTTTAGCTATTGCAAGTAGTTACTTTGCAGATTCAGATTATTCCGAGTTGATAAGCTATTACCCATGATGCATAACCAATTTAATAGTGTTGTGGGATTTGAGTATGACCACAGTGGTGGCTACAGACAGAGAGAAAATGCTGTATCAGAACCAAAGTAGTTAATTTTTAATTAATTAATTTTATCAGCAGTGGCACAAAACAACAAACACTGATACCAATAATCAGAAAAATACTGAATATTGCACCTGATGAACAGCCAGGCCAATAATCGGTCAAGACACCACAAGCAGTCTTAGCTGTGTCAGTGCATAGAACTCTGTTTAACAGGAATAAACTATAATATTTTTTATAACTCATGTTGCTCCCTCACTGTCAGCCATTACCCACTGCACCTGTTTGCCCTGTGTGTTGTCAGGTCTGATGTATGAGGAGGAGGGGGCTCTCATAGAGCTGATGATGTGCGCCATCAAACAGGCAGCACAGGCAACCCCACCTGTTGGGAGAACGCAGGGCAAGAAGGTGGTGACAGACAAATACATGATGATTCTCTAGTTTGTTTTAGTTTGAGGGCAAGAGAATGTCTTTCTTTGTTTTACTTCAAATGTATGTATCCTACGAAAAGAGTTTTAAAGCTACAATATGCAAGTTTGTGACACTAAGCAGGAATAAGTTAGATATACCACATCAGTATGAATCATGTGTGCAATTGTTATTGTCTTTTTTCATTGCAGCGCTCACACATTTATTTTTGGTTACCTCAGTATTGGGCTTGTCACAATGAAATTTACCACAATTTATTTTCTAAGACAAAAAGTTGCATATTTTAACCTTGAATATTCTTTGCTCTGAAAAATGTGATTATTTTATTGTTTTATGTTGGTTATTTACTCATCTGTTGTCACATTACTTTGAACACATACATGATATGTGAATACCTTTTGTCCTCACACATGCGCGTCTACATGGTGGAACTGCTGGCCTGTGACTGTTCATTGATCGTACATGTGGGATTAGATCCTGAGTATGAAGGATAAGAAAGTCCAGGAACAAGACAGGAGACGTATCACTACACACTTCATCCCCCTACTGCCACACCTGCTGGCCAAGGTACACAGCCATGGTTCACATATGTTATAACACTGATATTATAGAAGGAGATAAGACTTTGACGTGTTGGCAAAGCATCAGAAGCATTGCCACCTTGAATTCTGCACCAAACAGCCATGTACTATTACTTTGATTATATATTGCTTCCTCATATTACATTGAGAATGAAGGTGAAATATGCATATCCAATTTTTATTTTCATGTCTCAATTTGTAATGCCGAGCCTGTGTATTTTTTGTCCTCCCGTCACTGACCTGCAGTACTCAGCAGATGCAGAGAAAGTGAGCCTGCTTCTCAAAGCTCCCCTCTACTTTGACCTGGAGATGTACAACAGAGCTCCGCGGCTGGAGAAGGTAGGAGTGTGACCAGCGTAATTAATTATCTGATTAAAATCTCTTAACTTCTATGTGTGGGAAACAGAGAGGGAGAGAGCAAGAGGGGGTTGCACAGTTTTAAAAATAGAAAATTAATATGTGGCAGGCAGTTCTGATATTACTGTAAATTAATGTATGGGAGGTTCTGTATTGTGTGAGAGAGTGTGAGTGCGTACAGCAAAGGGCAGGGGGCTAAGAGCCTTGGAGTGTGAGATGCTTGTGACAAGATCTTTAATGTTATTATTGGACTATGGCGGGGCAAATTAGACTATGGCGGGCTGCCACAGTCTAGGTAATAATGGGAAATACTGCTGGGGTGCAAGTAATATAAAGTAGGTAGGCATCTGAATCTGTCATAAAGCAAATATATCACCGCAAGAGACATTTAGAGATGCTTTAAATGACTTCAAGTGGTCAGTAGATATATATTATGGCAGTGGAGAAACAATTAAAATACAATGTAACATAATAAGTGTTCACCCTCATAGACTTACCCCATCTGCATTTATAAAAGAACAAGGAGCCCTGCTCTGTCTTGAGCATTTACATTAAAATTATCTAATCATCCCCGTCTTCACTAATCATTTTACTTTTTGACAGTCATCACAATGATCGCTGGCTGCCCCTGCTCACTCACTCACTCACTCAAGTCAGTGTTATTTAGTGAGTGAGCAAACCAACAAACTGTCCAAAGCAGTACAAACATATTCTACTTTACCTGTTCTACTTCCGTGTGCTCTTCGTCAGCATCTGGACCTGCTGCTATGTCAGATATGTGGAATTGTGGAGAAGCACACAGAGGTCACAGTGTTGGAGGCTTGCGCTCACCTGGCCTGCTCCCTTTGCTCCGACTGCTACACCTTCTCCTCCCGCGCACACCTGGCAATTAGCCAGCTGCTGGACGGCCTGATGGAGTGCTTCAGCACCTACTTAAGTGGGCTGCTGCAGGTGGGAGACTGAGTCAGTGAAGCTCGGATACTGGCAAATATGGCATGTTAAATAATGTATGTACGTACTATCCACTGCATTCATCAATAAGGGCACACTAGATAACAAAAACATCCCTCTGCAAAATTAAATACAGTTCAACAGCTGCTACAAACTGCAGCCTCCAAAACGCTCATAAAGTTGAATCCACACCTCATTGAAACAGTTTTACCAAAACTAAGCATTATTACCTTCATTACGGTTTTATTGCAGGACTGTTGTATTAGACCGCAGTAGGTTTAGCTCGGTGTACTTAATAAACTGGCAGCTGAGTGTATGTGTGCTCGTCTTGTGTTGGAAGCTTAATGTATCTGTCCTATATAAGCACTAGAAACTATTCATTCTGGGATGTTGTTCAGTTAAAATATTACATTGTAAAACAAACTCGTGCTTCCAATTAGTGTCTCCAATGTACCATATACAGTGTATGTACCATATTATTGATTTCAGTTGTCTGTAAATTGCATAAATTAATCAGTTAAACTTAAAAATAAAAAAATCTGAATCAAAATTGCTTCAGAACACCAAAAGAAGGGCAAAAAGTTCAAAACTGACAAAATGTGAAAAACAAATGTTTGATTTAAGCACATCTTATATATTGATTAGCTGTTTCTAGTCTAAATGTTTTATTTTGTCGTAAACAAACAAAAGGATTTTGTTGGTGTACCTAGGGTACTGCAGATGATGATGACGTATACAGTGCAGCCACTGCCTTGAAAAAGATTGCAGCCTTGAGCAGGTAAGTGTGTGTTCTTATGATACACATGACGGTAGTACAATACAGTAAGTGTGTGTCTGTGTTTCCAGTGCAAAGGATCTGACAGGCTTGAAGTTGTTTGACTCCTGTCTTGAGGTTCTGAAGAGCAGGATGGAGTCCAGAGAGCTCGAAAAGGAGGTCTGTGATGATGTCACACATTTAGATATTTGAGGGTGATTGTTGGGATGTAATGTGATGCATTTTTGCCACCTCTGAATTTGTTAAACTGGCATACAGTACCTTTTTAATGCAGCTAGCTTCAGACATTTGAATGAGTACAATTTCACTTCAACATTTTTAATTCTTCTATTTAGTTTTATGTAGATTTGGAGTTTCCACAGTGATGGAAAATCTGGAAAAGTGATTTAATGGAAGACGGATGCTGTTTCATTTTTCATAAATAAGTTTTGAAAAAAGTTTTGAAATTTTGTTCATGAAAATGTGAAAAGCAGATTTTTCCCTTTTCAGCTCATCGTGTCGGCTCTGAAGTGTGCGGCCTTGCACCTGATGTGGGCTAAAGTGAATGCAGTCAACTCGACACCAGCTGAGGTTCTCATCTGACATTATAGAACAGCTACATTTTATTAAATAGTTTGACCTTCTCTCAGTCTTTCACACACCAAGAGATGTCATACACTAACTCGGCTCCTGCCCACCTGCACAAGATAACATGACCTGTGTGATAAATACTTTCTTGGTGGCCGTCACATCAAGAAGGCCCATGTTAGTGGCCTTTTTGTGTTTTTGTGGAGCTTTTCCTGTCCGTATTGCTCATAAGTTCACTAGGTGCGCTGACAGCAGGCACAAAACAATCTGATAGTGTAAATCCAAATCCATGATGACACTCATCCTCTTACTGACACTGTTGTCTGTCTTAACACATTTATTCTGTCTTATTCTGTCTTCACTCTTTTACTCTCGAGGTTATTTTCACCTTTTCTGCAGTACACACACACACACACACACACACACTGAGCACGTCATTATAGCTAATTCTGCCATTTGTGTTACCAGTTATTTGCATTTCGTCTATTTTAATGTACGCAAAGACGCATTGAAACACCCACATTTACATACCTGTCGGTTAGGTGAATTTTGTGGCTGATCATTTTGTCTTTGGCAACATGCCAGCATAGTAAACCGGAAGAGAGTGCAATAGAAAAAACATAGATTTCCATCCTTTGAAAGGTATCAGCAGTATCAAGAATCCCTAATGATATCCCTGAGGTCATAATGCAATTCTTTAACTCTTACTATTCTTATCCCAACTGATGAACAACTTAAATATCGAGGCTGAATTACAATTATAATACATAAGGACATAACATACAATGGCATAACATGACATACAAATACACAAATCACATTAATGATCACATCTAAGATCTCCGCACCTCTGCTCTTTTTTTCCCACCATCATCATCTGTTCCAGGCTGAACTGAAGCATCTGAAGAAGGATGTGCGTTGGTTCTGCAGAGTCTGTCAGAACTGTCTGTCTCTGGACTGTGCTGAGATCAGAGATCAGGTCAGAACTTTGTTACAGTTAGCATCGTGACTAATATATTAGTGGCTTATTCCAGATAAAAAGTGTATTTTTTCTTTTATGCACTTATATTTCTGACAACATTCATTGAAGAGCAGGAAGAAGTTCTTGCCCTTGAGACTAGTTATCACTATTAGCCTCTGACACAGAAAGACTGACCAACCATCTTTGAAATGCTGACAAACTCAATATATTTAACATATCTGAAATTTAATTTTCAGCAATGCTAAATTCTAATAAAGCGTGCGTCCTTCCATCCACAGGCATTTGAGCTGCTATGTGACTTGCTGCTCTTGTACAGTACGAGTTCAGCCAGCTCTGCACCTGCCCTCCTAACACTGGTCCACCAGCCATCTGACTCCCTGCGCTCTGACATGGCCGCTTTCCTCGTGGACTACGTCTTCTCTGACACTGACGATGCTGAGCTCAATGGTTAACACTTACTCTTTATGTTTCTGTTAATGTTTGCATAAACTGTGGTACTTTTCAGAAGTCGGATTTGTTGGCAAAGTTACTGTATTTATGGATGTAAATCCTCTCCATTTCTTACAGTACTGAATGGGTGTGTAGTAACTGCTCAATTCTAACACTGCCAAAGCTCTCCCAGTGGACCCCATCGTCATTTATGCCTGCAGACACACAGTAGTTTTTGATGTTCTTGTTTTGAGCGTCTGCTGCTATAAGACATCATTTTTTCACAATTGCCCTTTCCTATCGACATCTTTCACCTTAACTATTGGTCTATCTCTGCCCTGTCTCAACCTCTACCTTCCCTGGCTCTCTTCTCTAGTTGAGGGTGAGGAGGAGATGAAGATAACTGTTCTCAAGAGGAAGCGCAACCAACTAGCCGGCTACTGTAAGCTGGTCATCTATGGGGTGCTGGACCTTACCGCCGCCACTGACGTCTTCAAGCACTACAGCAAGGTCGAGATGGAGATATGGGGCCTTTAAGGGATAGTTAGCCTAGCATGTTGTGTTTACATTATTAGCCCACACATTTGTAGTCATCGACTGGCTGTGTGTCAATTGTTTGCAAAGAGTTCAGAAATTTGTAAATTAACAATGACTTTAGATCTTTTTTTGGAGAAATGATTTGGGTTAGGACGACAGGAAATGTGCGTGCATATAAAAAGTGAATAAGGGGGAGGATGTGTTGGAGGAAGGTGAGAAAATCAGTTATAGAACCAGCGAGGTGCCAAGAATGAGTCAGAGGGAACAGTGGTTACAAGAAACACAGATGACTAGAAGGGAGTGGATTATTTTCTCATACTTAGACGTTTAGAAATTGCCATTAACTATCCTAATGATTAAACTGAAGTAATGTTATGTTTTCTGGTTTTCTTTAGTACTTCAACGACTTTGGTGACATCATTAAAGAGACTATTAGCAAGAGCAAGCTCATTAATCCAGTTCAAAGTTCCAAGACTGTCTGTCTGAGTCTGCAGCAGGTTTGTACTCAAGTCAATAACCAGCCTCTAATATTCCCTCTGGAATGTGGACTGTGTAATGTGATAGCAGTGAACTTTTAATGACTACATGAAATACCTTGTATTTGTAGTTGGGAAAAACGTCATTATGTTTAGTTAGTTTTTAGTTTATTTTAAATTATACTGAAGTATACTGATTATTTTCTTTGTAATCACATTTTAGATCTACTTCATTTGACTTTGACTACTGAGAACTGACAGAGGTGTATTAACATAGATGAGATATGTACATCTAAAAAGGCAACTGTTTTTGTTGTTCTGCTTTATTTCTTCATGCTGAAAATGTCCACACATAAAAGCATATGTCATGTCTGTTCATGGGAATCTGTGTATTTAAAATATATATCACTTACCATTTGTATTGTGCCTGACAAATGTCCAATACAAAACATAAAACCCAGAAACTTGAGTCATCGAAAGTACTAATATATTTTGTGCATAATTTTTTTACTTGATGCAAGTAAATGGACTGTGTTCAGCTGTCTGCATGAGACGGCATGTGGCCATTACTGTATCAGAACTCTGTGTGCTTCTGTAAAGCCTGATCGTTCTCATTATTATACATAATTGTAACAGTAATTAACCTTGATCCATGTCTTGAACTATGCCATGCTGTGTACTTGAGGGATATGGGACTTGCAAGTCATCAAAAAGCCCTTGGATATGATGTTTAAGGTGTGGAAACCCTGTATGTAAAGACTTGTTTGTATGTTTTCAGTTGTTCTCAGAGATGCTTACAGAGGACCACAACATACAGGGTCCCAGTGAAATTAGAGACTTGGCCAAGAGGTTTGCCATGAGCTTTGGCGTCGATCTTAATCGTGTCCGCGAACCAGTTGTGGCCCTACACATGTAAGTAGCACATGTTTTCTGACAAACCATACACACCAGCCCTGTCAGGTTATCACCCAATTTATTCAGTTTTGATTTAACTATTTGACTTTGCTGTGAGGGCCGTTTCTTAGATCAGTGAACGTAATGGTGTTCGTCTAATTAAACTCCACATGAAGCTAAGATGCAAATTTGCTTCGCCACTGGATGTGATTGTTTGTGTGAACAGGAGGCAAATATTCACCAATGTTGATTTCACATATGTGTGACCGTGAGAAAAAAAGACACTTTCCCTATTAGATGGCATTCAACCCAGGATTGGTAATGAATCTTGACACACGAAGGGTGTGAATGAAATATTAAGTATTCTTAAACTATAGCCTCTGTCATAGGTTTTGTTTTTATGTCAGGGCTATTGTGTGTTTTGTGTTTGCTCTTAGGGACGGTATACGTTTTGCATTTCGGGATCCACAGGAGGGAGAAGAGCAGCACCCAAATGTGGCTTTCCTCGAGATCCTCAGCGAGTTCAGTTTCAAGCTGCTGCAACAAGACCGTGCCCAACTGTGAGAAACTAAAACTTTCAAACGCATCCACACAAACACGTTTACTTAAATGTGACCACATGCTTTTTGTCACTCTCTTACGGAATCTCAGTAACTTAATACAAGCTTAACAATATAAGCATTATTAACAATTGTCATATGGTCTCACTGACCTGAATCCAGTGTGTTCATTGCTACATGACGTATTTCAGTACATTTGTTGACATTATTACAAGATCACAGCAAAGCAAAACATTTTCCCTCCAATGAGGAAACAAAAAAGCAACAGTTTGAGTCTGATAATATTACATTGGAACTTGTTCATTGTAAGTGGAGTGAAAGTGGCTTTGATTTGTTTAATAGAAATAATTTCATTGGATTGAATGTGATTCATCATAACTTTAAGAAACTTGAAAAAAAACTGAACCACTAAATACTGACAAAGATTTCTCTGTTTGTCCTCATCCCTCTTTGTATCTTTTACTATCTTAATTACCCATCTTTTATTGTTGTCTTTTTTTGTTGTTTTTTTGGTGTGCATTACTCTCCAAATCCATTTTTAACATCCTGCATCTTGTCACTGGCTTGTAAAGCCCTTTGAATTGCATTTGATTTGTATGAAAGGTGCTATGTAAATTAGGTTTGATTGATTGAGTTGTCCTCATCTTTCTCCGTCACTGTCATCTCCTCCCAGGGCTGCCTTTCTGAAATCAGAGTGCCCCAGTGCTGCCCTCTCCTGGCTGCCAGTCAGAATGTATCAGCGTTCCTTGGGGGTCCGCTCCCCTCCTAAACCGAGAGAGCAGGAGGAGGGAGGCACTGCCGTCTCTTCACATGATACCCCTGTAGCTAAACGCAGGAGGACCACTGCTCAGGGTGAGATGGATACACAGCACTTGTGGTATTACTAAAAGGTGCTACATGAATTATTTGGGGGATCTATGAAGGAATATTCTGTCGTTAATTCCCCTTGTAAACAGAGGTGTGAGGGTCTATTATTGGAGTTAATAGTAATTAGGAGTAACTTTTGTGAAAGGCATTTCTCCCTTACCCTCAAATGCTTAACTACGGCTACAACCAAAGATTATTTTCATTGATATATCTTTCTATTCTTACTCCTATATCTTCTCGGTAGTTTGTAAAACAAAGTGTCATAGTTAATAACCTTTGAAGTTGACCCACTGTCTGCTCCGGGTTCAGTGTCCAGCACAGTCCGAGAATCCTGGTTGGACAGCAGCAGTATCCACAGCAGCCTGCACAACCCAGCCCTTACCTCCACTGCCCAGAGACAGCCAACCACGCAGCTGGCCTCCAGGAAACCCAGAGCCACAGAGTCTGATATTGGCAGCGACTTCAATGAGCCGGAGTCTGAGGATGAGTTCTTCTCAAGGTAAGTTGAGTTGTTATCAGCAACACATTTGCAGCATCTACTATCTCTATTTCAGAGGCACCAAATGCAGGAAATTGCCAAGTTAGCTACTCTGTTCTGTTCTAAATGAAGAATCTGTGTAGTGTAACTCGGTAAAAGGCTGATGAGTTTTTGAATCAACCAGTCACTGAGGTCAGTGGAAGAAAAAGCTTATTCCTCTGGTTGCAGCTGCTGAAAAATGTGTGACTTGGTGACAGAAGGTGTTGCTGACTATTTTCTATAGTCAAAATAAAGGTATACTTATTTAAATTTTTTAACTGATCAACCAGATGCACATACAGAGGATAGAGGGAAGGGTTTACCAGGTGCTTATATCATTTTATTGGCCAGCTGGAGTTTGTATTAACATGAGACAAAGATTTTATGGCTGCCAAAATGTACCTCCCGCTCTTCACCAGGTTACCTATTCGAAAGGTCAAACCGACCAAGCCCATCAAACGCCGCCAGTCTGTCTCCAGCAAGACCAGCCCCACTTCGGATCGGCAAAACCTGAACTCCCACTTCACCTTGTAAGACTGATATTACAAACCGTTTCACAACAGGATTATTTTAATATTTAGAAAACGTTAATATTTGCTTTTTCATCTGATAAGAATAATTAGAATGGAACATTAGAATGAACTGTGTTTTTTCTCCAGATTATCTCTGTTTGAAGACGACGATGAAGGAAGAAAAATAAGTGACTTTGAGCGTGGATCTGACTATACACCGGTAAGAAAAAAAAATCTTGGCACATGTTGGTCATACCATAATAGAATAAATTACACACTTAATTTATTACTATTATTGAGTAAGCTTTAAATTGTACATTTGCTCGACAGCCGTCCACACATCTCACCTCAGCCAGTGTCCTTGACGTGCTCTTTGAGTGAGGACACAGAGACCAGGACTGCTCTGGAAACAACATTTAATTTTGATTAAAGCATCTCTTCAACACTACTGTGTTTTCAGTAGTTTCAGTACATGAGAGTGTATTAAGTATTAGGGTTGTCTGTTCTTCTAAAGGAACAAAAGTTGTTGCTACTCACTGTTGGGAGTGTTGAATTGTATGTTTTGAACACGAAATACAACTAATGTTCAAAAGAAATGGGTTGAAGTTCAGTTAGCTCCCTGTAGGTTGATACCAAGATGAATGTTTCTCTTTCTGTTCTGTCCACATTTTGAATTTAGTTTCATTATATCTTGCACTGTTGTTGAGAACAGCACTTTTTTTGGAACAGTTGTTAATTTAATGTTTAAAAGATGCTTAATTAAACAAAGTAACACTGAAAGTCTGCAAATAGTCACAAGAAAATGTGTTTACAAGTGAGCATGACAGTGTGATGTACATAAATTCCTAAAATATATAATAATAACAACAAAGGCTTAATGCCATTTAGAGAATGCACATATAGTATGATATTAGTAAATGAATATTGACAGAAAAAGCTGGTTGCCAATATATTTTTTGCTCCCTGTATATTTTTCAAGAATCCTTTAGTTTTTAGAATACAATGACACAATAGTCCAGATGTTAGCAAATTGCAGAGTACAAAGGAAAAATTAAAAAATGGTTTTAAAAAGTTCAGCAGAAGATAAAATACATTAAAAGCAATGAACTCAGGATTTTAAATTCATATAGAAAAAAAGTCTTTTTGTTGGTTAATTTATATATAAATCTAAGATTCTCACTATGTCAGAATGTGTTCTTGTGTTTATATTTTGTCATCATTCAAGAGGCAAAATACTGCATATTCATAAAATAAGTTAGTCATTACATTATCAATGATAAATATGGATATACTGTATCTTGCAGTTTAACAGAAGTGCTTAAAATGTGTTCTTTATAGTTTTAGGTAATGCAGTGGAGAAGAGCACTAATCAGAGTTTGAGTACACGTTAAAGGATACCTGGGTTTTTTTGTTTTTGTTTTTTCAGAAACGACATGAAAGTGCCAATATACTGTATCATCATTATGTTTTAAGTATTAAGTTAAACTATAATTGGTCTATCTTGTATACTATATAATTTGGGAAAGCTTTAATATAGTTTTAATCGGTCTATTTTGGCCATTATATTGTAATTATATCGTGTACTGTAGCCTATTTGTCAGTTCATTATGGGGTCACTCACTTGCATAAAATCCAATTATCGCGTTTCGCGCCATTCCTGATTAACAGGGCGGAAGTTTGCTGAGTCAGGTGACATACAATCGCCCGCAATTTTCGCGCCACCACGAAAGCCCGCCTCTCTTTACTGAAAGAAGCGATACGATTGGTTGCTGCAGACGTCAGATTCGCGCCACTTCTTGCTCTGCGACCGGAGACGACTACGGGGCTGCAAGTGAATGAATACTGGTCTCTGGTGATTGTAAAGTGACTAAATCGTGAATTTAAACTGCGTTTTTGTTAGTTAGCACCTTTGGATTTTGGAATAAAGTTATCTCACCCGAGGGTCAACGTCTGCAGCCATGGCTCGTAAGGATTATGCGGCAGAAAAAGGTAATGGGTTAACTTTCACAATAACGGCATGGCAGCAACAGGTTGGCCTAATGATTAACTTGATGTGGTTCTCTAAAATGCTCTCTGGAAACTTAGATTGATGAATACATATCATGGAGAGCACTGTGTATAAAGTCAGCAAATCTAACGTTAAGACAAAACTTAGGCTTAAAACGTTTGTGCAGCCCAAACTAGTTAAATCAGTCACTCATCTCATAAAGTTAACTTACCGCCACGTATTTACTTTTGGATTAACTTTACTTCCCTTTAGCTTAGACCACAGCCCTGGAAGTAATGTATCCCAGTGTTGTCTATCGTATCTTTCTGAACGTTGTCCAACTTGTTGGTAACTAACGTTAGAGAAGCATTCTGTTAGCTTGCTTGTGAGTAAGCAGTGACCCGGATGGATCCGCTTAAACAAAGGAGCAGGCGCCACTGTGTAAGCACATGTCCAACAATAACTGAACCTTAATAAAGGTAGAGCGGAGTTTCTTATTAACAACATATTACGTTTAGGCAGTTTGCGTCACGACCTGTTTTTTGATATTTTTATATGTAACATTACCATTTCAACTCACAAAGCACCTCGCATTAAAGTAACTTAATAGTAGTAAGGTATCTTTTGACACATTTTTAAAGTTACGCAAATAACGTTATTCGGGCCGACATGACCGATGTAACGTTCTCTGTGCGATGTAATTCTTGGATAAAGACTAGCTTGTTAACGTTACGCGATCCATGTTTTTCATTATGGAAATGCAGTTACAATACAACTAAATGCTGTCAAACAAATGACGCCAATAAGTAAACATTATTAAGCACTCATTGGGCTTCCTGACACCAAGCTAGTATCCTCCTAGCTACGTTACTGCTCGCTGGCCCCAACCTGTGTTAACGTTAGCATTGTAGCCATCGAGCTAACTAGCTCGCTGACTGTCAGTTACTCGAGTTAACGTGCAATTATAATGGTAATGCCATCTGGGAAGGCCATTGGTGCCTTGCTGAACACTCCACGCATTTTGGAACACAAAATGTATTTCCGACAAAATTGACGTTTTAACCCTCCCTTAACGCAAAGGGTTAATTTTATATAGAATAAACCAATGGAAAACTTCCAAGGATCCGTTAGGGGACATTTATACGGTTGGTTTGTTAGCGATAATTTGTAAACATGCTTAATTTTAAATTTCAGTTAACGTTATCTAACCAATATTGCTTAGTAACAGAATTTGGATTTTGCCTCTTAACTTTACAAAACCCGAACCATCTGCCAACCTGCGAATATAACTGCATCACACTGTTAGGCTGAAAGTTTTACTTGAATGCAACTGTTAAGCATTATGTCAGCGACCTCTTACCGCTTATTGGTTATGTTTAGAGCAGTAGCTACTATTGGTGCAGCGATTATTATGTTCAAACGATGTTGAAGTTAGCTAAGCTAACCTAGGCTAACGTTAGAAGATGGCTGGCCATGGTTTGAAAACAACAGCCAGGACTATTTTCAAGAGCGGACGGCTTGCGGAGTGATATGCAAGTGACGAGGCACAAAAGCCATGTGCTGCTTTGTTTACAATAACATCTTCGAACACAGAAATAATAAACCACAGCTGCAGTTTTTCTGCTACAGCGTCAAAGTAAGTGGACTATTTTAATTACCGTGGTAGGACTAGTTTCGTTTCTTGTTGCGTGGAATTAAATATTCTTAGTTGTGGCTCTTTCGAGAAGTGAGGGATATTTTTCTCTAAAAAAAATGGACACTGAACTAAGCGCGACTGGTGTTGTATTTACATTCTTACACCGAAGCAATCTGCTGCGTAACACCAGTTATTTCTCCCTTAAACTCTGATAGTAGGTACACTCGAGCAGAATTTGGTTCATGTAGTGCATCATTGGCAGTTTATGCTCTGTAGTAGGCAATAGTGACTCATCGAGATTACAGGATGCCATGTTATTCAACAAAGGGGGTCGTCGCAGGACAACAAATTACCTCCCAGTCTCTAGGCCCGCTGGTGGTGTTGGTCAACATTTTAAGCTTACAAACTATCTTTAATAGTGGCGAGGTGTTTTTGTTTGTTTTTGCAGACAAATGCAAAAGGTTCCTGCAGGAGTTTTACTCAGAGGATGACAATGGGAAGAAGGTGTTCAAATACGGAGCTCAACTTGTAAGTATAGTATTCAAATAGTAAATTATATTTGAGTTGGCCTTGACTGGGCATGTTGTTGATTGAAATGGTTTTGACATCATCAAACAATTGGAATAATTGAGGTGGGAACATACTTGAGTGGTAGAGTATTAATGATGATTAAAAAATATTATTTAAAAAAAAATCCTCTTTCATTGTAATATCAGTTAGCCGTTGTTAAACCAGATGCCTTCTAATCTAGAGGTTGGAAACGCCTCAAGTGGTTCCTTGCATGTTTTTGAATAAATATATTTTTTGTATAAAAACGCCAACTTTAGGCTTAGACTCGATACCTACCTTTGGACTACCAGACTTGATATACCTCATTTCCAGTCATCTTTTCACTATCGGTATCCAATAGTCATAAAATGGCCAAAAATATATACTTTTCAGTTTTGTTTTTTTTTTTTAAATCTAGCACATCTGTTAAGGCTTGCTCCGATGTTCTTGAAAATAACTTAAATACAAGCTAGTAAATGCCTTCTGTGTTTGTAAAATGTGTAGGCCAGTGGCAGCTTTTACCACATAATAAACTTGTACTGTATCTTGATGCACTGTCACAGCTGCCTAAGATTGGGGAAGTGTAGAGGTGTTGTTGTTGAGAAGTATCCGTGCAGACAAGTGGCTTGCCTAATAACTTGTCTGCATGTACAGGTGGCGCTGGCCCACAGGGAGCAGGTGTCTCTCTTTGTGGAACTGGACGATGTGGCTGAAGAAGACCCAGAGCTGGTGGAGAGCATCTGTGAGAATGCAAAGCGCTACACGGGTCTGTTCGCGGACGCCGTCCACGAGCTGCTGCCAGAGTACAAAGAAAGAGATGTGTGTATATTTGCAGTTTTTAAAACGATTGTTCACAATTACAATGTTGTTCACCTCCAGCACCAATGCATTCATGCTATTACTACTAAACAGTAAAACACTTGTTTTATATCCAGATTGTGGCCAAAGATTCTTTGGACGTGTACATTGAGCACAGGCTAATGATGGAACAGAGGGGCCGTGACCCTGCAGACACCAGAGACCCTCGTAACCAATACCCACCTGAACTCATGAGGAGATTGTAAGTTGAATTAGATTCAGCGTTCATTTTTTTATAAACATATTTTAGTTAATGTCAGTTGTAGGTAATTGTATACTATATTCATATTTCAAAATGGTTCTGCTGTTGTAAATCTTGCATATGTTTGTTTAATACCTCTAAACATCATCTCTCATCCACAGTGAGCTCTACTTCAAACCTCCCAGCACCACTAAACCCAAAGTGGTGCGTGATATACGAGCGGACAGCATCGGGAATCTGGTAACCCTTCGAGGAATAGTGACCCGTGCCACTGAGGTTAAACCAATGATGGCTGTCGCTACTTACACATGTGACCAGTGTGGTGCTGAGACGTATCAGCCTGTAAGATTGGTTTTAGTTGTATAATCATTTAGACCCTGTGATGATACAAATATTTATCAGGAGTCCCTCATTAAGTCTTTTTTGTCCCTCAGATCCAGTCTCCCTCCTTCATGCCCCTCATCATGTGTCCCAGCCAAGAGTGTGTCACCAACAAATCTGGAGGTCGACTCTACCTGCAGACCAGAGGCTCCAAGTTTGTCAAGTTCCAGGAGTTGCGTATTCAGGAACATGTAAGGAACTATATCCAAGAAAAATGCCCACTCTTGCGATAAATATCATTGTTCTGTTTTGGTTTTCTGATTTTGTTTCTTCTGTTGTCCCACAGAGTGACCAGGTGCCAGTCGGTAACATTCCAAGGAGCATGTCAGTGTACGCCCGTGGAGAAAACACACGTCTTGCTCAGCCAGGAGACCACGTAGCCATTACCGGAATCTTCCTCCCTCTTCTGCTCGCGGGCTTCAAACAGGCTGTTCAGGTAACTTGGGTTTTGACCTGAATTTAGGATTTGTCTGTTTTTAACCCACACTACCCTGAGCTCGGACCTCTCTAAAAGTCTAATCTATGACAGTAACTTTATTCAGTTTTGGTATGTAAGAGATGCAAACATTCTGGGGGGGTTTTATGTACAAGTTCCTACAATACATCTGTATCCTATCCTCTTTTGGTAATTTCAGGGTCTTCTGTCAGAAACTTACCTGGAGGCTCACAGCATCACACTCATGAACAAGACAGAGGACGATGAGCTCGGCAATGATGAGCTGACTGATGAGGAGCTGCGTGGCATCACAGGTTGGTGTCTGTGCGTTTGATGGCTGGACTTGAATAAATTGAGACTATATGAGCTGGCATGAATGCAAAAACCTGACGGTGCTCATAATTTTCTCACTCTTTTAGAAACTGAAGTTATTGTATTATTTGTTACAGATGAAGGATTTTATGAGAAACTAGCTGGCTCAATAGCACCAGAGATCTATGGACATGAGGATGTCAAAAAGGCTCTGCTCCTGCTGTTGGTTGGAGGAGTGGAACAGGCGCCTAAAGGCATGAAAATCAGAGGTGAGCACTGACTTCAGCCCCATAGGTCTCACTGAACAGCAATCGATTGGGCATTGTGTTTATATTTAAGGAAAAACTGTCCTAATATAGCAAATCATAACTCAGCAATACACAAAGAGGTATTGCTGTTGGTTGCAACCCTTGGAAGGTACCTTGTTTTCTAATGGTTCCTCATTTAAAATTCTTTCTGAATGGAATTAAATCATGACAAAATCCATCAATGGTAAATTGTCTCATGCCTGAATTCTTAAATAAATAAGATTAGCATGATGACATTACACATTTTGAGCATTTCACCAACCCCTGTCTCTTACGAATATGGCTGGAGATTTCTCAAAAACAAAGCATTTGCCTTCATCAAATCTTGTAAAAACTGCAACACTAACTGTTTTTGGTTCTTCTCCCATAAGGCAACATCAACATCTGCCTGATGGGAGACCCAGGAGTTGCCAAGTCCCAGCTGCTGTCCTACATTGACCGTCTGGCTCCTCGAAGTGAGTACAGTCCTGTTTGCTGGCGTAAAAGTTCTGAGCCTTGTTTAATATTTTATCCAGTGAGGCATTCTCTTTCCATTAGGGCTTACATGGTAAAATATTAACTTTTGATGTGCTTTTCTGACTAGAGTGTAAAGGCTGTTTTTTAATGGAAAGGTTTCAGACACTAGAAAGATTAGAAAACCACATGGTATTCACAACTATAGTTTCCATGTTGACAACCTTGTACCAGTATCTGAATGTCTTCGTTTGACTGGGGGGAAAAACATATATGAAAACTCTATGCAATTTTCTTTTTAATGTATGATTTTTATCGCACCCCTCTCTGGTCTTCAGGCCAGTACACAACAGGTCGTGGTTCGTCTGGTGTCGGTCTGACAGCAGCAGTGATGCGCGACCCTCTGACTGGAGAGATGACCCTGGAAGGAGGAGCCTTGGTTCTGGCTGATCAGGGCATCTGCTGCATTGATGAGTTTGACAAGATGGCCGACGCTGACCGCACAGCCATCCATGAGGTGATGGAACAGCAGACCATCTCCATCGCTAAGGTAAACAGAACCGCACTTGGTAATGGCCTCAACTGGTGTCTTCATGGGGCTTATTAGTTGAGAGGATCAATCATCTATGTTATTCACTCCCCTCCAGGCTGGCATCATGACCTCGCTGAATGCCCGCTGCTCTATTCTAGCGGCAGCCAACCCTGCCTATGGTCGCTACAATCCCCGGAAGAGCCTTGAGCAGAACATTCAGCTGCCAGCTGCTCTGCTGTCCCGTTTCGACCTCCTCTGGCTGATCCAAGACAAGCCAGACGCTGATGCTGACCTGCGTCTGGCCCAGCACATCACTTATGTCCACCAGCACTCCCGCCAGCCGCCCACGCACATCACACCTATTGACATGAAGCTGATGAGGTAATGAACCTTTTAAATGTAAGCAGGTCATTCTAGATAGATCATAGATAAGGTTGTTGAATGGTCAGGTGTAAAGGTCAAATCTATCAACTCTATGCAACATTGTCTAAACAAAAATCTGCTATGTTCCCTCAGGCGTTACATCACTCTGTGTAAGAAGCGGCAGCCTGTGGTGCCGGAGTCACTGGCCGATTACATCACTGCTGCTTATGTGGAGATGAGGAAAGAAGCCAGAGTCAGCAAAGACACCACCTTCACCTCTGCCCGTACCCTGCTCTCCATCCTTCGTCTGTCCACTGCTCTGGTGAGAACTACACCAGAACTCTACTGAGCTGTGGGTGGCTGGAAACATCTACAATGATTAAAACTGCAGCAGGTCTATTCTTTTGTAAGACATAAGAAAACTTGATTGCATTTGAAAGGTGCCAAAATATTTATGGGGTTAAAACTGTGTTGAAGTTAATGGAGTTAAAGTCTGATCATCCTTGTGTGGCTACCTCAATAGTCCACTGTGCGATAAAGTGCTTACAGTGCAGGTAGTGATGATAACCTGGCCTACTGCAGTGTGAGCACTTGTTTCCCACGTTGGACAAAAGATCTCCAGTCTGCCAAACACTGGAGATGTAGTCATCATTCATCATGACTCAGTAAATCGGATGGGCAATTGTATGCATGTGTTTTGCTTTCTAAAAAAAGTTAATATTTCTGGAATTGCCAGTTGTATGGTCTGGCGTCATCTGGGCCTCTGGCTGTCAAAAGTGCTGTTTGTGCAGGTAGCAGTCATCCACCTACTGCAAAACCAGCACTTCAGGCAGACTGGGGTAATTTGCTGCACACAGACATCCACAAGGGGGCAAACTGCAGCCATCTGTGTGTGAACGGGTTGATGACAGAAACTGTATTATTTGCACTGGACCTGCACATCAACTGAAGTAGACTGGTTCAGATGCGACAGATGTTATCAATATAACCATATGAGAGAGCTGTGGGAAAAGGTTTGCCTGATCCTGGCCAGCTTTGCAGGGTGGGCAGTCAGCCTGTGTGTGTCAGGAGCAGCTGTGCAAACCCATGCAAAGCTGACCATGGCCAGAACTGTCATCCACATAGAAACATAATCTTCAAAGTACTAAGGTTCTATTTTAGTTTTTTTTTTCCCCCCCCCCAACATGTAGAGAGACTAGCTGGTGTTGAGAGGCGGAGACTTGGGCAATTGCCGGCCATCCAAGAGGGCATTGCACTTGTCTCGGTCTGACAGTGCCGGCACAGCGCAGCTTTCGAAATCAAACCAGGCTCATCTAAATACTCGCATTTACTTGATCTTGTTTCCATCTCAAAGCAATCTCCACTCTCTCTCTCCTTCCGTTGCCTTTCTGCAGGCTCGTCTACGCATGATGGACTCTGTGGAGAAGGAAGACGTCAACGAGGCAATGAGACTAATGGAGATGTCCAAGGACTCGCTACAAGCCGACAAGTCCAGCACCACAAGGTTGGTGTTAAAACTTGAATCTCAGACTTGTGCTAATCATAGCATTCGTTTAGCTCCAATTGCACATGAGACGAGTGACTGGATGCCGTCTGATCCAGAGTCCCCTTTATGAGTTTCTCGTATGCCTGTAAGAGTAGCTGTATATCCTAGAGGAAGCTGTAAAACCTCTCTGGTTTTTATGGAGCCGTGTTCACACGGCAGCGTGTTCCTTGAGGCTGGCGTCAAGATTAGTGATGTGTTCACACCCCTTACCCCATATACTGTTCTCCAGTCAGTGCTTTTACTTTACCACAAGGCTCTTTTAACAATGGAAGGCAGAGAAGTCATGTTTCTACATTTGAAACGGCACCAGGTCAAGAAATAAGTACTTTGAAAATGTGAGTAAATAAAATCTTGTCAGTTTATTTTCCATTAAAGGAATAGTTAAACAAATAATGCTTTACTTTCTCACTGAAATTTGTATAAGATTGATATCACACTAATGTTTTTATGTTGAGAATGAAGTCGAAGGCAGGAGATGGCTTAGCATAAAGACTTAAATCAGGGAAGCAGCTAGCTTCAATTTGCCCAAAGGTAACGAATGAGCCTACAGACGTGTCAAAAGTTAATTAACATGTTCTGTTTAGTTTAATCTGTGCAAACGTTACAGTTTATGGTTTGGGGGGCTTATTTGCCAGCAACAAGTCAATGTTCTTCATCAATGTCTAAAAATGTCTTAATTCCTTGTGTTCAGGACTCAGCGCCCATCTGACGTCATCTTCTCTCTGGTGCGCGAGCTTGCCACGGAGGGTGTGGCAGGCCGCGGTGGAGCTGGTGGAGTGGTTCGCATGGCAGAAGCGGAGCAGCGCTGCATCTCTCGTGGCTTCACCCCCGCCCAATTCCAGGAGGCCTTGGAGGAGTATGAGGAGCTGAACGTGTGGCAGATCAACCAGGCTCGCAGCCGCGTCACCTTCGTCTGAAAAACCTGGGACACATCTTCATGCACCTGAGGGGAAACTCCACTGTGGGCTTTCTACAGACTTCTATTGGGCCTCTTCCTTTTTCGTCCTTCAGCTTATTGTAACACAAGTGAAGCAGAATGTGGACCATTTTTAAAGCACGACTATTTTGCAAGAATTCCTGCTGTTGGAGATCCTTTCTTTTCTTTTTTTTTTTTTAATGTTCCTGTTCACCATTTGTCAATTGTAAATATGTATGTTAGAATTTGGTTGTGTAGCATCTGCAGTTTAAAGCTTCTCGTGTCTTTGACACAGTGCATTTCTGTACATTTTATACTCTAATGCAAATCAGGCAAGATAAATTAAAGTTGAGCCTTGTGTTATGATGAATAGTTCTAATAAATGGTTCAATGCTATACATTGTGGTTCTTTTGGACTCCGGTGTGCACATGAAGCTGGACGAATAAAGTTAAAGTGTGCCACAATCACCCCTGAACACCTGGTTTGTTCCTGGAGCAGCCTTGTTGACATAATTGCTGCTTTCAGTAACATGTCTTGCTCATAAAACATGCTAACATACGGGGTTGCAACTAATCATTATTTTCATTATTGTTGGGTCTATAAAATGTCTTCTCATAAAAGCCCAAGGCTGTGTCTTCAAATATAACTTTCCACTTGCAGTGGTTATTTTCATTAATGATATGGAGATGTTTCTTGATAAATTAAGTTATTCTTTAAGGGTCAGAAAATGGCTAAAATATTCCTGTTACAAGTTCCCACAGCATAAGTTTTGTTTCAAGTGGCTTGTTTTGTCTGACCAACCATGTAAAACCAAAAGGCATTCACTTTTCATATACGAAGGAAAAGCATCTTCACAATTAAAATGGAATATGGTAATTGTTATTTTTTTGCTTGTGATCAGTTGGACAAGGTAGATGGCCGCCCACCTAGAGCCCGAGTCCGCTGCAAGGTTTCTGCCTGCTAAAAGACTGGTTTTCCCTGCCACAGTCGTAAAGTGCTCGCTCATGGGGAATGTCTATATGTAAAGTGTCATGAGATAACCTTTGTTGTGGTGTAATTGGTGTAACATACATGTTACAACAATAACTGTTCAATAGACAATTTTATTACTGAATCAAATGAAAGATCAACCAACCAACCAAAAATGATTTACAGTAACTATGTTGCATTCTCATGTATAGTTGCAATTCACTGTGTATATTTTGTGTGAACCGGATTAAACTCAAAATGTATTATTACTGAATGTAGCGTGTTGGGATGCAGCATCAGTCCAATTTCAAGTGCTTCAGATGTATTGGTGAACATGCTAAGACACCAAAGAAGCCTCTTAGTGACTTGGTGAGTTCATAACCAGCCTTCTAGTCATACAACTGTTAGAAAATCAGGTGTTCTCCAAGTAAACACAACCACCTTTTAGAGCTGACAGCGTTTTAGAAATCTGCGGGTTGTCATCTATGATTTTTTACTGTTTTTTTGGCCGAGATATTGTGTTAGTAGACAGCATTTTCCCCACAGTTGCAGTTGTCCCAGCAGGTGATGCTTTCCTTCCAGAGTTAATGGGCAGTTTCCATTTGAAGTCTGTTCTCTTTATGGCTTTGCTGCTAAAAGTGCAGGGGCCTTTTATTCTTAATTGGCGCCAACGGCCCCATATTAAATGTTATTAAAAGAGAGGCGGAGTGACGATTTTGGTCTGAAAGTTGGTGGAGTCCTATTGGACAGGAGATTATGTTTCAGGGGGTCTGACACAGACATCTGTATTTAACCCACTCAGCCCTATTAGTGCAGTGAAGACAGCTTCCTGAGTCGGGTGAGTAAACCATGGTTGGATGATTCTGGTTGTCAGACGGCACTGGTCAATTTGACTAAAAACTTAATTTAACTCAGTTTAATGGTATAACTTCATCTCCTGTAGCTGCTTTGTGTTATGTTACATACTGATCAGTGTGTATTTAGAACCAAAATGGAACAACAGCATTAGCTTGCTTGATGAATTTCTTTCTAGGTGCTACTGTAGGATTGTTTTTTCTGATCTATTCAAGCTTTAAGTTGTGGGTGGATGTGAAAAGGACCTAGAAGTTACCCACATACTCTTTAAAATGTGTTTTTCTTTGTGAGTAGTAGTGTATAAATGTTGTGAAATTTGTTTAAAAAATCATATTTCTTGCTTTAGTAATCAAATAGCAATAATTTAACTCACTTTTTTCCCTAAATGATACAAATCTGATTTTTTGGGGGGTTTTTTTTCTTTTTTCTTTTTTTGCCATGAAACACTTCCTCTCTGGATTGCAGGGGTTCAAGATGATTTCCTCATTATGGATGGCGGGGGCAATCTGCTGCCTGATGTTGCTCCCAGGTCAGTTCTCAATATTTGTTGTACGACTGCTTCAACGAATGTGTGTCCGAAACATAATAACCGACATCCGTCACATGATTTATACCCTCTTCCAGGCCTGCTGGAGGCCAAATCTCTGTTAAACTCCATCAAGCAAGAAGGTAACTGCAGACCGCAGATCTGAAAGATTTGCATTAAGTTGATTAACTATATCTTTTAAAGCACTGAGCTTCATCGCCTCTTCTTACAGAGATGGTCCCCATCAGTGATGTTAATATTGACTCGGAGAGGGCGAACGGCTTTCTGACTCACTCCAGACTGAAGCGTAATGTGGACCCCAGGTGGTACAGAGGAAACCCCGACTTCCAGGCTTACTACCGCTACTACAGCAGCATTGGACACACTGAGGGGGTAAGACATCATTTTATTCTGGGAGACTCCACTGAGAGTTAAATGTCTTACTCTGTTGGTGTGACTTCCATAATGATTATAGCACAGTGAAGTCAATACAAACATATGACTGGTTCCCTAATTTGCAACATGCCTGAGAATTGTTATTGATATATACATTCAAAAGAAATTTGTTAGACTTTTGGGCTTCTTGAAGCAAAAAACATTCCCATATATACCCATAATTAAAGTTCTAGTACACAGTAGGACTCATTTACCATATTTTAAGTCAAGTTTTGTCCAAAATCTAATTGTAAAAGAAAATCAACAGCTGACTGGGCTGATGCTCACTTGGGAGTTGGGATTTCAACCCCTTCTTTAGTACGTTTTTGATTAGATAGTAGAAAAGCTTATGCAGGAAATGAGGGGAGAGAGTTGGGGGATGGACATGGTCAGCATCACCTGGAGGTTTTAATCCTGAAGCATCAGACTGTCTTGACTTGGATCTTCATTTTCCTATTTTCTTGAAATTTAGTTGCGATCTAGCTTCACATCATATTTCAGGTCAGACAAATTCATACATGAAACTTAAGCTGTAAAATATAAAAAAATAATGTGTAAGTGATTTATCCTTATTAGAGGCCTCTGCAAATTAGCGTCTTCCCTTTAATTTGTCTGTGTCTGTGTTCCTACCGCTCAGCTTTATGAGATTGACAAGCTGCGGATGCTCTACCAGCAGATGAGGTACTTGGAGCACACTTATGGTCCCAATGCTTCCTATTTCCAGAGCAAACTGGGGGTACCAATGATCATGTGTGACCCAGCTACAGACAAGAAGTGCAAAGTCGCTCCTCCACCTCCAATGAAAGGGGTCCCAAAGCCCACAGAACCCCCTGCGACCACTCCTCCTCTTCCCCCTGCTCCAGCCATCTCCCAGGCTGACGTTCTCTACCTGTGCAACAAGAAGGACCCCCTCTGCAAGCCCCACATCGTCTACCTGCCCACCGGCGCTGTGCCTGTGCTTTGCGACCCCCGCTACCACCCCCACTGCACCCCGCAGAAAGCCACCCCAGAGCCAGTCGCAGTGCCCCAACCTCCTCCCCCTCCACCAAAAAAATCTGCCCCACCTCCACCATTCCTCGTGAAGAAGTCTCCCCCGGCCCCCATCCGCACCTTCAAGGGCATGGAGTACGACTGTGACCCCTACTGGGACCCCGACTGCCTGATCGACCACCCGCCCAGGCCCGTGAAGGGGAAGATAGTGGTCCCCCCGCCGCCGCAACCCCCTCCTGTGGAGGAGGAAGAGAAAAAGGAACCAGTGGAGGAGCCAGCTCCTCCTGCTCCCATCGAGAAGAAAGTACCCCTCTATCCTTACCCTTACTACTACGCAATGCCCTACGACCCCAGGGATGATCTGTACGACCCAGTCCGCTTCCAGTACCCACAGCCTGCTGCTTCTGCTGATGAGCCTGCAGAGGACAGTCAGTAAAGCATCCGGTATGTGTTGGAGGAGAGGTGTTTTTACTTCAAATGAAACAGACTTTGTTTGCAAACATCTAAGTGGAGCAATTTAATTTTTGAACATCTTGCAAAGCATTTGTTTAAACCTCATTAAACTGACATGAGTTGTGTGCGTTACCATCACTGTCGGAAAGTAAAAAAAGCAGTTCTGTCAACACAAGCATGTAATGTGAATGATTGAGTAATGAGATAATAAAGTGTCACAAAAGAGTTTCTCATCGTTGAATGAGTCATATTTTGGCTTTGAATATAAGGCACAAGAAGACATGAAGGAAAGAAAATGTTGGCCCCTCCCGGTGCCACATGGCAGGTAAAGGCAGACTAGTTAAGTGGCAGCTTACAAGCTGGGGGTCATTATGTCTAGTTCCGCTGTACATTTAATACCCATAAAAATGCTGACTCCTGTTAGACCTCCGACTCTGCCCCCCTCCCCTTTTCCTGCCTTTCTGTTTAAACCTTAAACAGCAGGAGCTACACTTCAAAAGACGAGCCAACACGCAGTCCTGACAATAAACCTGCAGCTACAGCACCTCCCCATAGAAAAACTTTCATAGGCTCATTTCCAAGCACAGGTCTGACATTTTTATGAGCTGGGTTGTGTATAGTAATAATGCCTAGCCTATTGTAATCATTCAAACTTGGAAAGAAGAAGAGTCAAAGTCCCATGAAAAAAAAAAAATCAGATCATTTATTACATACAGAAACATGAAACAATAAAACAAACGGGGTAAAATAATATAACGTTCATGTACAGTGGATTCATATCTGTGCATTCCCAAGAAAGATTTGAGCGATTTTTGTACATATTTCTCACTGACTGGTGTGGTTAAGTGCTTTTAGATACACTTGTTGTTTAGAATGTTAAACTGGTTTGAAAAGCTACTGAATTTGTTTTAAGACGACCAAAATACAAACAAACCAAAAAAATAGACGAGAAAACAGAAAAAACAAACTGCAGTGCTCGTTTGTCTCTCTGCTTCGGCTAACCGCCCGCTCAAAAGAAGAGTCCTCTCATCCTCCGGCCGATGCCCTGTCTGTCGTACAGGACGTTGAACTTGTTGATGAATTGGTTCATACTATTGCAGGTCTTGGTGATGGTGCCTAAGTAGGCCATGAGGCCCACGTCATTACATTGCTGCAGGGGGAAAAAAGGGGCACAGTTACAAGTTAAAGAGTCAGACTGAATTAAGTAGTTATCTTTGAGACTACAGTGAAAACATTCTATATTGTTCAGTTAAACACTGAAGGCAATATTCTATACTTTTCTTACTGTCAATAAGTCATCAATAAATTTATCCTACTAACATCCTACTGTCTGTGTATTCAAAGGCTGATATATCCTGATAATCCGCACCATAGGCCTCAACTGTTGTCGCAACACTACTAAAGACACATGAATGAACCACACTGGATGCGCTGTGTGACACGTTTCTTCACCACGGATAAGCAGTCGATCCCACAAGCACTGTCCTTCTGCTGAAAATGCTTGCTAGCACATAAAAAGGGTAACAATCCGCAGCTGAAAATAGTCCCCCAAACAAATGCACTACTTGCTCCTGTTTGAGTAACATTTGCGTGTGTATAAATAAAAATTAAATATAGAAGCCCTGGTATTTGCTTTGTCAAACTCAATTTTGAGGAAACATGACCAACCTCTCTAAACTGTGCTAACATTTACGGTTGTCAAAAGTATCAATGTGTCGGTGCTTTTTCCAATACCACATTCTTAAAACAAGACATCTGCATTTGATAGTATTGAAAGTGCGGAAGCTATAAAAAAAAATAACAGTTTTACAATCACATTTTCAACCCAAGGCTTTTTGAAGGCTATCTGAAAAAACAATCAACATCTTAAGGAAAAGAAACTACAGATTTGTGATCTGTTTTCAATAGGAATGAATAGATGTGAGGCCACAGACGGGCTGTTGCAGTCAATACCAGCCTTAGCCTTTAACTTACATCAGATAAAAACATCATGCATCGGGTGTCTGAAAATATTTTGTATACGAAGGTACACAAAGCTTGCTTACATCATAGAAGTCAGTTTTGAATTTTGAGGTGCTGAGGACCGGCAGTCTGTGGCACAGGGCGTTTGCTTCTCGAAGGATCTCATGGTTAAACGGCACCTCTCCTGCGGCGGCGCGTGAAGATAGACAGGAAACGAGTTAAAGCACCAAAACAGTGAGGTGAGATGATGCTGTCAAGGCAGCATCAAACAGGGGCTTGTAATTATGGAGGTGCTGTCGAGGGGGGCCTCCCTTAATGGTGTAAAAAGTGGGCAAAGGAAACATCTCATTTAAGAACAGCTGTTTTCCACACTTATTTTTCACATTCTTTTCTCTCACAGCCTCGTTAAAAAAGGCCCCGGCGTCCTCTCACCTGCTTCCACGGCTTTGACATACTCTAGAATAATCTTCACCCGACTGTGGAGCATCTTTATCGCACTGTGCTGGGCTATAAGGTGTTCAGCAACTACCAGGGAGACACAGAGAGAATCTTTGAGTTAAAACCTACTCAGACAGAATTCATTTTGAATGACAGTGTCCAATACTAGTCACGTCACAGGGCAGCCATTTTCTCCGTTTGAACCTCAACCATCTTCTTTTTACGCATACATAAAGGACATTTGGGTTCAGATTACCATTTGTATGTGTGTCTATTTATGCTGTGTGCATCTATGTGTTTATTTTCGATTGTTTTATTACTGTATCACTCTCTTATTAGAAAAACTTGAACAGAACTTTAATACGAGACAAATAATCTTGAATTTAGCATGCAGCAGCAATCACAACACACTGTACTTCTAATGACTGTGAAAGGGATTAGAGAGTCTGTAATATGCTTCAAAATTATGAAATAGAGAAGAAGTCTTCCTTCCATTTGTTACACATTTTGATATTTTTCCTCTTACAAATTTTAATTTTGGCTGTGTTACTTTGGTCTCCCCAATATCTTTATAGTAAATAACTGATACCAATAAATTTACTGTGTATGCACTAAAGAATCAGACTTGATATAACCACAGAATCTCTTAGATTTCTCCTCCGGAAAGGAATTCATTTTAAAAATGTGTCCTAAATACCTTCAGAAATGACACCTTTGTGTACAGGGGCTTTTTGTAATTAACTACATGCTGAAAACAAGACAGCACCATAACAGACCAGAGCTTGCAGTACTGTACCGCTACTCTACCAAGTCTGTACACATTGCACTTTGTGAAACTGCACAATAACATTACGCAGGGACTGTTTTCATTTTGCATGCTTGAGTTGATTATGAGGGTGAATGGTCTTGGGGAAGAAACTGTTCATGAGTCTAGTGGTACGGGTTTTCAAACTGTATAGAAAAGAACATCATGATTTGGATTTGTTCTCGGAAATTTGTGATTTTACTCTCAGCTGCAGAGTTTGTTTTTTTTCTCAGATCATTAGCATGTTTGCGTTGGAGTGCATGTAAACTCACTGGCTGCGTTTCAGGTAGGAACATTAACAACAGCCTCTCTTACCTGTCGAGTTTTCTCCGGTGCCGGTGGCCGTCATTCGAGCAACGTGGTCAACACCGATTCTCTCCGCTTCCTCTGTGGCCAGAGTGTACGTCAGCTCAGCAAACAACATGGTAGCCTCGATTAAAAATAACAAACATACATATCAGATAAAACGTAATTCATTCTCTATGGGAAACTGGATCACCGCAGCAGGAAAAGATGTGTTGATAATATGAAATAAAAGGAGTACCTCGCCATTGATGATGTCGATCACAGATTCATAGACACTAACAGGAAGCTGAAGGATAAAAGAAACCATTGTTTAATGCAGCTGTATCTGAATAAACCATCACGATATTTTCTCATTCTTGAAGCAAAACTGCAGAAGAACTCACATCGGTGTGTTTCGTCATTGGGTTGAGCTTCAGGAAGAGGGGGCTCTCAATAATCTCACACACCTGACAAGAGAAGAGGGGAATAACAGACAGAAAATGTACCGTAACAACACTTAATTTACTTTTATTACCAACGACAAAATAAAAGTTTAGATCATCTACTTGTGATGAAATGATGGCACTGCATCTAGTTTGTTTTTTTTCTGTATTAGCTGAACGCCAATCATTAACGAAACAGAATCTCTGCAATAGTAACACTACAGCTGTTATTTGTGTTGAAAGTAGCCTAAATGTTGAAGCTCTGGTATCTGACCAATCACGGTCAATACTGCAGCAGGACAGCCTTGCTTTCAGTTTCAAACTATTTGTGCAAAGATTCAACTTGCCAATGAGGATCTGTGAGAAGGTAAGGACGTTCACAATACTGTACATACTAACCCTTTTGCCTACCTGCTTGTGAATATGGATATCTGATTGATCAGGAGGGCCGCCCGTGGTGTACCAGCCCAAGAACTCCATGTCTTTGAAGACCTGTTTGACTGAGAGACAAAAGGAAATATGACAGAAAAACTACAGTAATCACCAGACTTTATGTATTAACTGCCTCACTGAATAATCATTTATCCATCACTGAATCTGACACTGATGTTTCACACAGTTCACACAAGCAGAGCGCAGAAGGCAAGTAACCTTTCTTATGTATTCTTATGGGCCTTCAAAGAAATCACTGGCTGCACTGCGTTTCATAGAAATCAGTCATAAAACGAGAAGCACAAATAGAGCTGTATTTGTGTCCTTCTCACATGCAAACCACTCACATTGTTCCTCCTTGGTGTAGTAGTACTCCTTGTCAATATGCACTCGGTCATCTATGGTGTGAGATAGCAACTCAAAGGAGTTCATCACCTCGATGTTTCTCCCCTCCTGCTTCCCAATCAGGGCTCCGATTACTGAGCAGGAGAGAAAACAAACAATAAACAACATCTGATTTAAAAACTTTTCATTACACTCAGTTACAGAACAACTCAGCTGAACATGAGACATACTGTACATTTAGACACTGCTTACATGTCATCTTTCTTGCAAAGCGTCGTCATACATACCTTGCATTGGTCGCCCCTCTTGTGAGCGGATGCGTATCCAGTGGTCAGATATGTTGAGGATAACCAGGGGGTGCAAGGCCACAGAGACGCTCCCGGTGACCCCCGAGGCCATAACACTGGGGCTGGCTACAGGTAGACACGCAAACAGGAGGGGCTTTAACACAACAGCAGCTACAATAGTGCTGAGCCAACAAGTAGTTGGTTAATTGATTATATGCTTGACATAAAAATTAAGCACACTTTCTGTTTTAGATCAGTTTAATTTTTAATAAATATTGGGTTTTGGATTGTTGGTTAAAACTGATCTCTGGAACTGGGATCTTGTATGGCACATTTTCACTATTTCCTGACATTTTATAGATGACTTATTAACCAGCGAAAAAATAGTCTGATTGATCAACAACGAAAAGAATGAAAATAAATCAAGATTATTGCAAACCACAACCAGAAACAATTGCCAATGTGACAAGTATGGATTCAGTGATGTGTGTTTAAAGCCAATTCAGTATAACAACAACAATAGAGCCACGCCAATATGTTGGCAGACTGATATTTAGCTTATAAGAGACAGATTAATTGCCATTATCAAATTATTCAAATAGAAATATTGGCCGATATATTATTATCAGAGGTGTTTAACTCAGATGTTCAACTCGTGTGTTCGATTATAGTATAACTTGTTATAACTTACTAATACTAAAACCAATGATAAAACATGGTTCAGCATTAGTCTGAATATTGTATTATTAAATTCTAAACACTGAACAACAGAGATGGGCCTCTACAACGGTTCATCTCTGGACAGCGGACGTCCACAACCAGCCCAAATTTGAGATTGGGTTTGGGTTGTTGTTACAGGTTCTAATGGGGCTGTCCTTAAAACCTGTCTGTGCTGAGAGATTTGGGTTTACATTCCCGATGCAAACTCCTGTAAAACAGCAGAAGCTAAGACTGACTCAAACATCCAAATTGCTAGATTTGTTGACAGCTTTACAGAAAGAGCCGTGAACGTTAACGCGCTGTCAGCAAGCAGGCTGTGGACCACCTTAAACGCCACAAGTTAACCAATTACGCCCATTCATAACATGATTGGAAACCACATGCCACAATATGCTCACATGCTTGTGTATACATCAGGAAGAAATGATGAAATAAATGAGAAATACTCGCCTGCCCCATCCACTTCCATTCCTCCACCATTGCTGGTCGCCATCTTGTCCGGTAAGCCGCGCAGGCGCACTGGGCTATTGACTTAACGAACGTTAGGTGGCAATATCACCATCGGGGTGTTTTAAGTTCAGGTCTGTCGTATAATTACCACCATAAATGTGCTAGTTTATACAGAAACAAAGACTGTTTTTAAACGACACGCGCTATGTTGAGCATAAAGAAGCATATTTGATTTTGTCACCAGGTCCTACAGTTTGACGGGCAGCTGTTTCCTGGGGATTACTGAAGAGAGCGCAACCTGTGTGCGTCGGAGTATTAGTCCGTGTGCAAGGTTGAAAGAGTTTTGTTTACAAAATGGATGAATTTAAAGTCTGTAATCTGGACTACTTTCCCGAAAACATTTTAATTGATGTGCTGTCGTATTTGAGCGTACGGGAGCTCGTTAGAGCCGGAAGGTAAGGGAAATGTAACTTCGCTTATTGTATTCCACCAGTTATTCGTCTGGTTAAACTAAAGTCAGTGCCTGTCTTTGTTGTGACTCATGTCACAGGATTAAGTTATTTATTGTATTTTTATGGTGTTTTTTAGAGTGTGTAAGAGATGGAAACGTCTTGTTAAAGACCAAAGACTATGGAGAATTGTCGATCTGACTGCATGGAAAGGGGTAAGAATGTTACTGGCAATGTGGTTTTACCCCTTTTTCTTTTCATTTGCCTTTTCATGCATTGTTGTATTAATTTGATCTACAATAAGTAATAATCTATGTCATTTTATCGTATAACCGTAAAACATGTACATTGCTGACACACGTAAATCGTGTGTAAGTTACCAATAACACTTGTTCCAATAGCAGTAACTTTACCACTTTACTGGCCAATAAAAAGGGGCTGAGAGTCATCGCTCAACCAAGTCCGTAGCCTAAACGTGGTGTAATCGGGAACTCGGGGATAATGTTTGTCAGTCATATCAAATCTATTATATAGACTGCACGTCAAAAAAACATAAAATAATCTGATTTATTTTGCCAATGCATGATTTGGAAAAACATCTCCACGCCTTAATTTCCAGCAGGTCTCTTTCTCGGATCTTTAAGAAACACTTTTGCTCCTCAAGGCTCAAAGCTGAATCGATTTGAACTGATCACCCCTACTTTATAATATTTAAGGGTTCTGGGGAGCCATTTAATTGAAAACGATCAATATATGTACAATACACGCGTCCTTACAAGAAACAGAGTACTGAACACGTTGCTTCAATACGTAAGGCTTTTGCACTGGTTTCCAGTGTGTCCTTTCAAGTTATGTTGGACCAATCTGACTGTTCCCAGAGTCCAGACCAAACATGGAGAAGCAGCAGTTACTGTGCTCCACAGAACAAACTGCAAAAACAAACCTGTGTTGTCCTGACTTTGCTTTACCTAGAAATGCAGGTGAAAAACTTAGTTCTCCAACAACTTTGACTGAGCCTTTAGCACTCATTACCCACCTTGCACACCTATGCCTATCTAATATTTATTTCTCTAATTCATCTTTTCGATTTCATTTAAATTGTTACAAATATTTTAATTAGGATTTTAATGTTGTATGCTGTATTTCCTTTTCAATGTCGATGTGAAGCACTTTGTGTATGAAATGTGCTTTTGACATAAGCCTCTGTTGAAGTGAATGTTCTTGCATATGGGCTGTGTGTGCACAAGTATTGACAAGATGCATCTCTCTTTTGCCTGCCATCCCCCATTCTCAACAAACACATGTCATGGTCTCTCCATTGTGTGTTAGGTGACATCCCGCATACTTTGGCTCTTGCTGCGTCAGTACCTAGGTTGCGGACTAAGGTACCTACGGTTGCGTGGTTTGCTGCTTTCTGCCCGAGGGGGCACCTTCCTCTCCAAGTCTTGGCTCAAAGCTTTGTCCACAAAGTGCCCTCGCCTGAGTAAACTCTATCTCCTGCATGCAGACATGAGGGGTCTACCCAGTTGCCAGGTCCTGCCGCCATCTTTGCAGGTGCTGGAGCTGCGTGGCTGTGAGCTGCCTCGTGAATTTTTCAACCAGACTCCTACTTCATATCCAGAAGCCACATCCAGTGCTGGTGCTCAACAGCAAAGAAGGGAAAAGAAAGGAAAAGGGCCTGGCCGTCCATCAGGGATTGGTATTGAGAGGTTAGTCCTTAACAGTGTGCCCTCTTTCACAGACCAGCATCTGCAGAGTCTCTCATCATGGGAGAGGCTCAGTCAATTGGTGCTGCGCGACACCTTTCGTGTGACAGCTAATGGGCTCAGGAGCTGTGCTGCTAAGGATGGCGCTGGTGGTGTGGAAGGGCTTTCCAGGCTCAAGTTCCTGGAAATAGGCATCACTGGACGGCAAGGTTATCAGTTACAGATGGCCTCCCTTGGCCTGGGGGCAGGATGGCTTGGGCTGGAGGAGCTGAGTCTGGGTGGTAAGGAGGTGGGGCCAGGCTTGTTCTGTGCCAGCCGTCTAAAGGACCTGAAGGGTCTGTGCCTGTGGGCCTGCACGCTCAGCGAGATGCAGATAGTGCGGAGCTGCAGAATGCTCCGAGGGCTCCGCCGGCTGGAGTTTTTGGAGGTGATCTTCCAGTCTCGGCAGTGTCCTCCAGTGGTGGAGGGGGAAGGTGGTGGTGGAGAAGAGCAGAACAATGAGGAAGCTGAAGGCGGAGATAACGGCGAGGATGAGAACAAGAGGCCAGATATGAATGATCCCATTCCAAGATTGCGTCGCTCACTGGCTGTCCTGCTGCCTTCCTGCTCACTTGTCTTCTCCAACTGCTCTGTTCAGATCAATACGGTCTCCTCTACTTCTGAATACGAGTGGCCATTATAGACAAAACTTTCTTTTACTCAGGCCCATCCAATTTTATATAGTGTTATGGATATAATGAGTGAAGTTTTTGTCATTGTGTCATGCATATAACTGTGCCCAGCCCACATGGGCTTACAAGATATCACAAATTCATTGTCAGCTGCATAACATTTCCCAACAAGAGTCAAAAAAGGTAAAACAAAAACACCCCAAAAAAAACAGTGCATTTTCAGATATTCAGACCTTCATGTCAACAGATTTCAAAAATCACTGACCAAACAAAGACTGGAGAAATTACATTCCATTTTGCTTTCTCTTCCAGGATTTTTAGATTGTTTTCCTGCTGAATATTTTTGAATCTACCAACCTCAACAGCCAGAGGAGAAATACTAGTTCTCTACTGTGCAACTAAAAATCTTTGGCTCCTAGATATGTAAAGTGTTACATATGTTTCAGGGCCATACTGTTTTGTGTCATATGCATATATGTCTTTAAAGGTTAAGGTTTGGTTTTCATACAATATTTTTCAGACCTTTAAACGTGAATAAAAGCTTACTTTTAATGCAGATACACATTGTGATATTGTACATGTTTATGGAAAATCAAATGAGGAACTTTTATCGATAAAATAATTAAGTACCACACAAACTAAAACATTTCATCACACTGATGAAACAATTATCTTGCCACAAAGCAGTCCTGCTCTTTGATTTTCAGCATTACCTCAAAGACCCAGACATACTAAAGTTAGAGCTACCATATTATAAACAGTTTGGAAAGATCTCTGACAGTCATATTGTCTCACAGTGTATATTATATCGTCCTACTGCTTTACCCTTAGTATTTAAGGTAAATCAGTGGGCAGTCTCACGTCCAAACTGGAATAAAAAGCCTGACACATGCAGACGAAAATAAGCATGTTTTTTATCATGGTCTTTTAAATTCAGTCACAATATAAAACAAAAACATGGAACTGTCAGTTTTAGACTGTGAAAGCATAAGCAGGTGGCAGCTACTAAGGTAGAGAGCTGAAGCATACTGATGGCAATCATCCATCTGTTTCCTGTTCCTTCACTCCTTTTCAACAATGTATACATTCAGAAAAAATAGATCCGTTAGAAGCAGGTGTTTGGTTTGGTGTTACAGTTGAACAGCATAACATATATTTAAATTGATCATTATCAAGTCCCAATTGCCTATTAATTGTTTTAAATAAGAAATAATTGTTGTAAATCTCTGTTTATTGTATTAATAAGAAAAAAACTTGGAATATCTGTATCATTGACATGAATTGTGTTGCATTTAAACCAACAATTATCATTTTCAACCTTTGAAATGAGAAATAGTTTTGAATAAACCTGTTTTCAACAAATGCATTTAAAAGTATCTTCTGTCTTTTTATTTAGTTATTTGCATCGTTCTCTAAAAACCATCGTAAAAGATCTTTGTTTTGACTGACAGGCTGACTTCTCATAAAATCCAGTGGTTGATCTACAAGCCTGCATTCATCAACTTGAAAAACATAACAGCATGTGCTGCTTCTGAATGGGGAAAAAAGATCATATTTATTTTTGTTTATCTTATTCACCCATCTCATCTGCAATAAAACATGAAGTCTGCACCGAAAAAAATGGTTGATTAAATAGTTGATCAACAGATAATTAATTGGCCTAGTGTCAATGTTTATGGTGACTTAATCGTTAAAGTTCTTTTTGAAGGAAAACACCAAACCTTCTCTGGTAGCAGCTTCTCTAAAGAGAGGATTTTCTGTTTTTCTTTTTGTTAGCCTATATCATTGATGATTATTGAGTAAGCTAGCCCAGTGGTTTTCAAAGTGGGGTCTGGGTATCCACAGGGATCCTTGAGGGGGCTAAAGGGGGTCCCCAGCAAAAAGGGTAGCCTAATACTTATTTTTCACTGTAATCCATCCATAAATAAGATAATGCCAGGATGTATGACTATTTTAGTCGTGGGTTTAATACACTTTCTGTAGTAAAACATAAAAAAATTCTTATCAGATGGGGACCCTGGTACAAAATCGTATCCAATGGGGTCCACGGTCTAACTTGTGGCAGTTTAGGGCTCTTTGACATGAAAACATTTGGGATATTTCATAATGATAATACCAGTAATTGGTAGTTGCAGCCTCCAATGTTGTCAGTATTTAAAACATCACCTCTGATAAAAACATAAGGATTTTGTGATTATAGTAGCCACTAATTCCTTCAGTAGAACATCAATGACAACCGTGTATATAGTATTTTATAAAAAATAAAACGCAAATGTCAATTTGATTTAGATAATTTGACGAGGCTCACAAAGAAATGAATAGTAATGCACCTAGTCGACAGTAGACGAGTAGCTACTACTTTAAATATGAAGGCAGGGCGGGTCGTTTGACTGGCGTTGGAATACACCAATCACACGCTTTCTCTTCCAACGATTCTGGCTAATGGGCGGTCTTCTGTGCCGAGTTTGCCGACCAAACCGACCAATGGGCTCGTGAGGGGTAGCTTTTTGAAAACGGGCGGCCGCGGAAGTTCAAAATATTTAAACTGGATTCTTTTCGCTACAGTAGTCATTCTATAATTCTTTGCTACGATGCAGGTAAGATTTGTTTATATATGTATATATTTATTTTTTTTTGACATATTTGATAGTGAAATAAGACCGAACAACAAATGAGTACCGTTACAACGAACGACGATTTATCTAAACGCATATTATAACTTGACACAGATTGTAGCTAACTAGCTTACGTTAACGATAGGTTTGCCACATTCCTGATTATAACGCCACGCTATCTTGCGTAGAAATAATAACAAGCAGCAAAGCTAGATAACTGACGTACACAGCAAATCTACATTATGATGTGTTATTTTAAACTAAATTATAGTAGTAGGTGTTCCCTGAATTTCAAACAACATGAGGCAAGGTTGCCAACGTTAGCCTAGCTAGCGTTAAACAGTGGCCTACTGAGCCTTTATCAATTTTTAAATAGAGAATAAGCTAAAGGTACTGAATGAGCGGACAATGATATGAAAAAAACAAGTCTTTAACTGAAAATATAGCCTTTAGCAAACAGAATGGATTATTTAAATAATAAATGTTCTTGTTGCCTATGTTTGTAAAACAGTTTAACGGATTCGGTTACAAACTACCTAATGTTTTCCATTAAAACCATACACAGCAGACCCGTTCAAAACCTGGTGAATTAGTTTGTGATATTGTTGTAGATTATATAATACAGAAAGGTGATCCTTCTACTATTTCGTTCAAGGTGGGTAGAATAGTAGAAAAACAAGCAAGATACCACAAAGACACCCAAAAATGCTTCTGTGATAAACACTAAATGTTATAATTAAAAAATTAAAAGTCATAGTAAAAATTAGAATTACAAAATTGTAATTAACTACTGGCACACTCAGTTGAACGCCATGTGGACTTGTGTACTTCAACATCCTGCTTGTTGTGCTAAATGTCAAAGTACATAGAAGCTCAAATGTACTGTAAGGTAATATTGGCGTATTTATTTATTCACAGAATAAGGAAAATTATGAGCCAAGAGGTTTCCAACGAACGGTAAGCTTTCAGGCAAAATGTGATTACCAGCAATATGGAAATATTGTAACAAACAAAACAACATATTAATGCATTTGTAACTCTTTGCGTTTACGTCTGAATGTCAGTTCACAACTCCTCTCACGGTGGCAGGCCCACAGCGTGTACAGGTGAAACCAAGAGCAGAGATGGACAGAAATGCCATCACAGGTAACATAATCTCACACACACACAAACAGATGTCAGTCAGACACCTCAGGAAATGTGCCTGATACGCAATTGTTGATTCATTGATTGTATTATAATTTTTAGGTCCTGGGAGAGAGTGTGTTGGCTCATCCGCCAGTTTAGCATCAAAGTAGGTATATTCCAGTACATCTCGAGTTGTGTATTTTGCCAATTTTTTTATAATGCTTTCAAACATCTAAGTGATGGCCTCTAGTGTTTGAATGGTTAACATAAGAATATCCACCATTTGTATTCTACCTCAGGAAAATCTCCATCAGTGACTTTGACATTGGTCGACCACTAGGAAAGGGCAAATTTGGTAATGTCTACCTTGCGAGGGCGAAGAAGCTGGAAGCCATTGTGGCATTGAAGGTGTTGTTTAAGTCACAGATGGAAAAGGAGGGTGTTGAGCATCAACTCAGGAGGGAAATTGAGATTCAGGCACATCTCAAGTGAGTATCTTATACCTCAATCCCTACAATATATTGAGGCTTTCCTTCAACAAACTGGTGTAAGGGGTACTTCATTGACTTAATCCTGGGAAAATGTCCCTTAGTATAACTTTACAAGAATTATTCATATGTTCAATATGCTTTGAGCTAAATGAAAATAATAGGCAATGAAAATGAAAATCAATAGACAATTCAATTTTATAAGCAGTGTTCTTTTAGCTGCAGTACCAGTAGTGTAAAACAGACTCTGCAGCAAACCAGAACAGAGCAAAAAAACATCATCCTAGGTGGTGCTGCTGTGCCTTCATCACTTGTTTGGTGTATGGATGTTATGCTGTGTTAAATTTAAAGTCTTCATATTATCCGAAGCAAACAGGAAAACAAGATTTTGAACTGAATGCTGTAAGTTACCATGTCAAAAAGCACATTGCGATGCATATAATCTGTGCTGCTGTAATTACACCTCTTTTGGTAGCATTACTCTACATATCGTACTTAAATGTACGGCTCAGCAAGTTTGTTCTGTATATAACGTATTCCCTCAGCTGAGAAAATACTGTACATCTCAAAGAGGAATGTCATTAGGAAAATAATTGGTAAAAGGGCAGCGCTGTTAATAGACAATTTTAATCCGAAACTCTGAACATAACCTCCTCCAGACCAGGTTATGTGTTCAGCATACGTTACCATGGTGATCTAACCAGATTAAAAGAGAGCCAAATTTATGACACTGAAAACTCTGCGTTTAAGACTCAACATACCCCGTTAACCCATTAATCTCGCTTTGTAGTACACCCCTCTGTTGGTTAATGTTTTTTTTCGTCTTATCTGGTGAATATTAAAACGCATTCATTCAACTCATATTTACTTAGCTCAATTGCACAAATAGTAATTTTTATCATATTTTGAACACGTCAGATTTCTTTAATTTGGTTTTAGAAACGCATTCGAATAACATTCTCAAAATATAATCTATATAAATCTAATCTCCTCAGGCACCCCAACATCTTGCGCTTCTACAATTATTTCCATGACCGAAAGAGGGTGTTCTTGGTGCTGGAGTACGCTCCACGTGGTGAAATGTACAAGGAGCTACAGAGATGTGGAAGATTTGATGACCAGTGCACTGCCACAGTAAGAGTTGTCACTACTTTTAAAAGGCCAAGCTTTTTATTTGTGCTATTATAGTTTTAGTCTGTGAACCTAATTTGTATATTGTTGGAGAATAATTTGTAAATCCTCACTGTACTGTCTTTGAGCGACAGTTTGGCCTATGGATTCGATTACATCTACAATCTTGTTTATTTTTCATGAAGAATTTGTATAAGTGATCAAATATTGTTTTGTTACAATGCCAACCTCTTTATGTTTCAAGTACATGGAGGAGATATCCGATGCACTGATTTATTGCCACGAGAGGAAAGTGATTCATCGTGATATCAAGCCAGAGAATCTGCTTCTCGGCTATCGTGGAGAGCTGAAAATTGCAGATTTTGGTTGGTCCGTCCATGCACCTTCTCTGAGGTGAAGAACCACAGTGCCATTAAGGTTTCATAATGTATAAAGTGCTACTGTTAAACTACTCAATACTATGCATCATGTCAAATCATAAATGTGGTTGTTGCTGCCTGTCTCCTTTACCTGTTCACGTCTTTGTTTTAAACCTATCCAGACGTCAAACGATGTGTGGGACACTGGACTACCTCCCTCCAGAGATGATTGAAGGCCACACTCACAGTGAGAAGGTGGACCTGTGGTGCATCGGGGTCCTCTGTTATGAATGCTTGGTCGGCAACCCACCTTTTGAAACTGCAAGCCATTCAGAAACCTACAAAAGAATTATGAAGGTTGGTGTTGGGTGGCTAGTGGACCCCAAGAAGTTTTTACCCTTCATTGTCCTCTGTAAACATCAATCACAGTATACGAATTCATAGTTTTGACCTACCAATGCAATGATGGCTTATCGCTACATTTATTGTGTGCTCATTTTGACTTTAACCTCCAAACAAAGTAGCTGAGATAAAATTGCTCCAACTGTTAACAACTAAACAGTTACTGTCTGTCCTGTTACGTCTGTATGCTGGTGTTTCTTGCCCCATGAGCTGTAGTGGTGTTGCCTTGATCCAAGATCTCAATTACTTTAATTACTATGTCATCAGCTTAATAGTCATCCTAAAGTTAGGAGGGTTCATTTCAGTTTTTGGGAAGTTAGAATGCTTGTGCAATACATGTTTCCTATCTCAGGTTAAGATAGGAACATTGATTTAGGAAATGTTGATCTGTAGTGACGGGTCCTAACCATGGTTACCAAACAGTTGAGATAAGATCTGCAAATTAGGAAGTTTCTGCAATATGGCCCCAGGGCTCCATGTGATAGGTCAAATGTTCACATGCTGAGTGTGAACATGTCTCAGGTCTTTTGAGTTTATCACGCATGTTCATAGAACCAAGATGATGAAAATACGATTTATCGGTCAGCACTAATCCAAAGGTATTAAATCTAATATGAACTTGGTTGTGCAATGATAATGAGTAGATGTCACAGTTTCTACTGCATCAGTCATTCTTCAGATTTAATGAATAAATGCTATTTTGCTGTTTGCAGGTGGATTTGAAGTTCCCCAAAATCATCTCAGATGGGGCACGGGACCTGATCTCCAAGCTACTCCGCCACAATCCAAATGATCGTCTCTCACTACAGAGTGTCATTGACCACCCGTGGGTACGCTCAAACTCCCGCCGAGTCCTGCCCCCAATCTGCCCAACCAAGAAATCCTGAGCCCACCTGGCCTGCCTACCTCACACTTAGGGGTGTTTTATCTGTCCTTCACAACAAACTCTGGGCAAGCATGTTTTGGTTTCACTGCCATGGGCTTCAAACTGCCATTATTCTGGCACATTTTATGATGGAAATGCATACCCACTTTTTTATATTGTACAGTGAGATGTCATTATCTATGTCTAGTATGTTGTCTAGAGGTATTTTGTGTTTTTTATTGCCATTTCTTTTCTGAAACTTTTAAAAATGGGTAGCTCTATTTTGGATTTCTGTATCTGACGGTGACACCAAAGTACTACTGTTAGACTGCCTCAAACTGAGTATATTCTCTAATGGTTTAAGATTATCTGTTTGAGGGTTTGAGTGGAAAGCATGTTTTGTTTTCCCGCAAGCTATACTTTAAATTTCTAATAAATATTTTGAATTGATTTCTGGACATCCAATGATTGACTGATTATGTAAAAGTTGTTGCTAACAGCATCCACCTTATTCAAAATCAAATAGGCTTACACATGCGAGTTTATTAGGTACACCTAGATAAACATTGCCCTGTAAGGTTTCCTGCCTCTTTTAAAGGTTCTGTTCTTTCTTTGTTACAATTGTTATACAAAGATTTAGCTCTATGGTCATTTTGATGGCTGTGTTTTATGATGCTGTTTCTTTATACAGAGAGTTTTGATTATTTATCCATCAGTTTATATCAATAAGGGGAGACAATTAGGTCTACTTGAATAAATCTACCAGTAAATTACTGTGTATCCTGAATGTAGCTCAGTAATTAATTCTATTTTCATTAAAGTACTACTGGTCAGCTTGGTCTATAATTATAACAAATACAATTTGGAAGTGCTTCCACAATGTACATTCATTGGCGTATAAAAAGCTATTTGACGACTATAGTACCGTACGGTAGCGTGGCCGAGCGGTCTAAGGCGCTGGATTAAGGCTCCAGTCTCTTCGGAGGCGTGGGTTCGAATCCCACCGCTGCCATTACTATTCTCTATTTCTTTGATTTTTTTTTTTAAAACAAAGACCATTGCTATCTTGTCGTTGAAATCCTGATGACATAATACGATGCGCGGCCTAGCATGCCGTCTATGCAGTTAGCCTAGAAAAATAGTAAAGTTACGCGTCTATTTTAGACCAAAATAAATGTTAGAAACTCAATTCAGGTTGGAAAATGTTAGAAACTCAATTCAGGTTGGAAATACCATCATTACGTTCTGTAGAACGTAATTTAATTTTAAATTAACTTAATTTAACGTTAATCGAAAACAAATTACACCGAATAACTTCATATCATTTTTAGGAAGTGGCTATATTCAAGTCGCTAACTAGAGGTCGCTAAATGAACATAAATGTAAGCTACACTGAGTTTCTCTTCAATGTTCAGGTAACCTCTTCAAAGATGTACAAAATCGTACTGTAATGTAACAATCAACAAAAACACCACCGGTATTTCAGCCAAGTGTATCTAAGTAGTAATTTGTAGTGATATGTTTTATGTTTTTTCCTGTGAATATTTTTTACATTCGAGTTTGTGTTAAAACGTCAGTTGTGTCTATGTGTACGTAAAACGTGGATTCGTTGTGCCATTGCTCTAGCTATTTATCCTACTTACTCTACATGCTAAGTGCCATGAGATAACTTTTGTTGTGAATTGGCGCTTCTTCCATTCCCAAAAGTTAATCATTTAATAGGTTACTAAACCTTTACTTTGATAGGAAGCGAGCCCTTTCAAATCTGTTCCGGTTTAGAGCAGTTTTTTTTTTCTTTCATAGGATGAACTTCCGGGTCAAATCTGCTTCGAACTTCAGAAACCACAACAGAATCCTGGTGCGTTCAGGTAGACTATTACCTGATGTATCGTCAGTATTAACTATTTTAATCAATCAAATCGAAGCTAACGCTAACTACATTCAAACATGGCTGGTTTACCACCCGGAGACCCGCAGCTGGTCTCAATGATCGTCAGTCATTTAAAAACACAAGGGCTCTTCGACCAGTTCAGGAGAGACTGCCTGGCAGACGTTGATACAAAGGTAACTTAAAGGGCTCAAAACATCCTCATAACGTGAAATCGCATTGTGCTTAGCGACTTTTAGTATGTCACGTATAGCTAACTTATAATGTAACATAACGGATGTCTTTATTTTAGGGAGTATTGAAAGCAGGTGCCTGTATTGGGCTATGCAAAGCTACATCCCATTGTAAACATACCATAACGTTAACTCAGTTGCTCAACATTAGAAAATCAGTTTATACAATTTAAGAGTGTTTTTACCTGTCTACGTGGCCTCCAATGATTTCCATCCATTTAAGTACAAGTTAAAATTCATCTTACAGACTTGGTACTGACAGACAGGTGATTTTAATCGATGACATTCAATATTTAATCACTTTTAAAGGCTTATTTTGAGTCGGTATAGTTGTGTTATTGGTTTGAGACGATGTTAAATTTGTGAAATCCACCAATTACTATTTTAATCCTGAAATTAAATAATTTAATTAAACAAGTTGTCACTTCAGAAGATACAGTTAACACTTCAACTGATAATATGTACTGAGCGGGAGGTTATAAATGAAGGGTATTTGCAGAAACACTAGTTGAACTTAAATGATCGGTCATTAATTAATTCAATTACAGCTTCTTACTAATTAATCGGTCATGGCATTTATCAAGTAAAAATGTCCAACAATTATTGGTAATAGCCACTCAACTGTGATATTTATTGTTTTGCTTTTTGTCTTGTAGCCAGCTTACCTAAACCTTAAACAAAGAGTGGATAACTTTGTCTCGAATCATCTTTCTAACCACACGTGGAGCCCTCATTTGAACAAGAACCAGCTGAGAAACAACATCAGACAACTCGTGCTTCAGTAAGTGAGAATGTCTGTTCTTCACCTTTGCTCGAGCTAATAGCCCACCATCCGAAAGTATTCAATACCTTGTTTTCTAACAAGTTTTATGTACAGGGAACCCAGAGTTAAATCAAACTGTTCCTCTTAGATCTGGGATGCTGGAGCAGGGAGTGGACAGGATTGTGGCCCAGGTGGTGGATCCCAAAATCAACCATATCTTCAGGCCACAGGTGGAGAGGGTGGTCCGTGAATTTCTGTCACCTGGCAGCTGCTCTGAGGAGCCCCCTGCCCCCCTGCCTCCAACAGAGTCCAAGCCAGACAGCAGCACTCTTGAGCAAGGTACACAGCATTTCATCCCTTCATCCACCGTAATGGATGGATGTAATGGATCACTCGGTGGCTGCCTCTCAGAGTACAGTTAGGAGCTGTATTTAAACATTGCTGAAAACATATTTAAAATCTATCCATAAACATTTAGCAACTCGATTTAATTAGGTAGTGTTATTAAGATCAAAATCTCTTTCTCGTTAGACACCTGAGAACAAGAGGCATTCATGTACAATTAACCACACAACCAGCGTACAAGAACAACACAGATGAATCAACCAATAATCAAGGGACAAAATATAATGATAATAATCTCCTAAATGTCTGGCTTACACTGACGTAGTTAACAGGTGACATTACATTTTTTACAGCCATGACGTCTGCTCCAGCCTCCACTTCAGCCAGCGATGCCATGTCCATCTTGGACACTATAACCTCTCTCAACCAGGAGGCCAGTGTCAGAGCCAGCTCGGGCACAGATAAAGGACGTAAAGGCCAAACTTCAGATGAGTCCATGCAGCTGCAGGTGGAGGAGGGCGTGCAGGACATGAGCGTTGTTGCGGAAGGGGACGGCCTCCACGACGGGAAGACCCTAGAAGAGGCGGAGGAGTTGGCATCAGAGGTCCAGGCGTTGGAGGTGAAGACAGAGGACATTCAGGAACAGATGGATCTAGGAAGAGATGGGTTAATAGAGGAGGTGAAGATGGAAGACGAAGAGACGGGACCTCAGGAGCTGACAGAGGAGGACAAAGATAAAGCTGCCAGCAAAACGACTGGAAAACCAGCAGAGGAGAAGCAGGAGGATGATCTGCTGAAATCTACGAGTCAGGCCAAGCAGAAAGCCAGAGAGACGATAAAGGAAGGTGAGTTGTTGTACTATCTCTGTGTTTGTAGAGCAGCATAACCTGCATACGCACAAAATTCTGTGACAGTTAGTGGATTTATATTGATTTTCTTATGGTAGACATGGATGCAAAGATCATGCAGAAATGATTACTGGTCAGGGGACAGAAGCGTAATTGTTAAAGCCGTCTGTGAACCACAAATGACCAGAATTCTTTGTATCCAGCATGCAAAATGTGAGGATTTGCTGTTTGCTGCTTGTTTTATGTGTTGGCTTTGGACCATTGGTTGGACAAAACGAAGATTTTTAAAGAAGTCACCTTGCGCTCCTGGGAGCTTGGGAAATTGTGATTGATATTTTTCATGATTATCAGACATTTTATAAAATAAACTATTCAACAATTAATAAATAACAGACAGATTAATAGATAATGAAATGTCTTTTGTAAAGCAAACAGTTATTAATGCCATGGATTCTGACCATATCCTGATAGGATTTGTATGCTGCAATTATCTGTAAATCAAAAATACATACTCAGGTTTTCACTGTACTTTAGTTACATTACAATTACAGGTGGCTTAATACTAGATTTGTCAATGAATGATATCAAATGACAGTATTTTTTGTGGACATTTGATCCACTGTTTCTGCTATCTTTTCCTGAATATAATACAATTATTTAATGTGGTTATGACAACATCAGAAACAGAATACATGTGTAAGACACGTAAATGTTAGAAAACCACAATGCTGACTTTCATATGTTTCCAAGTGATAGTTTTAAATAGAGTAAAAGAATGGGGGGGAAAAAAAATCAAGTTTAAAAATGTATGTGTCTTTGCCCTGCAGAATACTTTTTGGAGGACTCGGACCTGGAGGGCCTGAGCGACATCACAGTGAGCTCTGTCCACACCAGCGACCTGTCGTCCTTCGAGGGAGAAAGTGAAGATGAGGAGCTGCTGTCTGATTCTTCTGAAGAGGGGGAGCTTCCACCAGATGGTCTCAACTTTTTATTTCTCTCTGTCAAGCCAATTTTGATGTATCACAACTTGTTAAATATGGTCTCTACTATCAGAGATGTAAAATTTTGAGCTCTACTCTCTGTGTTGTTCCTGGGTGCGTTTCTTTTTCTTCCACCAGATCAAGATGAGCGAGTAGAAAAGAAACAAGGCAGTGCAGACATAGGAGAAGAAGATCGTAAACCGCGGCGCAAGGCCTATGTTCACAAGCCCTTCCTCTACTCCCGTTACTACAGCGACTCTGATGATGAAATCACTGTGGAGGAGCGTCGGAGATCTGCGGTGAGTTGTATTAATGTTAAGGTTAAAGGTACAGCATAAGCAGAGCGTCTTATAGCATTTTATAGCCAGTTCAAAGGCTTTACTTGTCAAATGAGTTGATCACAAACTTTGTGGACAGATTTTCATGGTCCTTTGTTTTAATCATTGGTTTCTGTCATTCTGTTATGGCTGCCTCTCTCTCTGTCCTCATCTGTGTTCTCGCAGGCCAAGGACAAAGAGGAGAGGCTGCTCAAGAGACAACAGAACAGAGAGCGAATGGAAGAGAAGCGTAAACAGAAATCAGTGCAGGTTGAAGAACAAGGTATTTCTGTCTGTCATGTATATGTCTAATTGTCTAATGTTTCACAGTTGTGCGCTTGAATTTGACTTCAGAGTTTCTTGTCATCCCATGTTTTATAAAATGTCACCGCAATTTTTTATGCTCCCTTCCTCTGCGGAATAGAGAGAGTGGGGGCATGTCACATGACAATTTGGCCGTATGCAAAAAGCAGAAATGTTCCAATAAGATTAGAAAAGTGTACTTTCACATGTAAACATGTATATATCCTGAAATTTTCTCTCCTCCATGCATTCAGGGACCACCACAATGATTTCCTGCAGAGTTTTCCTTCAATATGTTACTGCTTTATGTCACAAAATCTGTAAATCGCTGTGTGTGATGTTGAGTTTGTTTAGTCACGCTGCTTGTCCTCATTTTTCCCCATCTTGTCCTCAAAATATAATATCACCGTTTACCACTTCCTACACAGATCACAAAAAACAAAAGAGTGGAGACTCCACTGGACAGGAGCACCCCAAAGCCAAAGAGGCTCGCAAAGAAAGGAAAGTTCTGGAGAAAAAAATGGCTCTCAACAGGAAGAGGAAGTTAGACTCAAGGTAGGTAATCAAACAGCTGCTGCTGATCAAAACAACTAAATATTTTGATATACAGTAAGTTGCTAGTTTATTAGATAAACCTGCCAACATAATGTAGTCTAATACAACATTTGAATCAACACGTCTCTAAAACATTTCCAACAACATTATAACCTTCATGAATATATAATTTTTTCCACAACTGTTATATTATACTGCATTACTTTTAGCTAGGTGTACCTGATAAAGTGGCAACTGAGTCTGCTTGCATTGTACAATCTGTAAATACATTCATAAATTTCACCCTTCAGGAAAGAAGGAGAGGTTTCGAGCAAAAAGAAAGGAGATGCAGAAGGGTCCAAGAAAGCGGTAAGTGAAATGAATACAACGGATTCCATCATAGATAATAGGTTTATCCTTTGGAGTAGGGAGTTGTAACAAGCATTTTTGTGCTTTGTTATTTCAAAATTAGGAAGTGAAATCTACAGCCTCAAAGACTCTCCAGCCTAAATTGGTAAGAAATTTGTCAGAGTCGGCAGCGTCTGATGAGAGGCACAGGAGGATGAGCGGCAGCGTCTCAGAAGATTCCAGTGAAGCCAGAAAGCTCTCTGAAAAAGGCAGGACGCACTCCTTCATCCTGGAGTTGGAGCAAGGTTCCCAAGAGGCTCTCAAACAGCGTTCAGTTGGGAAATTTGATCGGTTGTCCCGGAAAGAACTTCACTCTAAAGAACGCAAAGAGAAAGAGCGCAGCTTGTCAGACGAACGCGCCAAGCTCAAACAAAAACAGGAGAAAAAATCTGAACACCAGGCAGATGAATCTCAGCAGAAGGAAGGTGCTGCTGTTAAAGTGTCCTCTGAAGAGAAGGGTGAGAAGAAGCCTAAGATTAAAAGTGAGAAGAAAATGGCTGGAACCACCAGAGAAGGAAAGCTGTCTGTCTCAGAGGGTGTGGCAGACGAGGGTCCTAAAGATGCTACTGTCAAGAAGGCAAAAGCTCCATCTATGGAGACTGTTAAAGCAGAGAAGGACAAGGAGAAGGAAAAAAGTAGGGAAAAGGACAAAGATAAGGATAAGAGCAAAGAAAAGGAAAAGGTCAAGGGAGAGAAAACTTCAGCTAAAAGTGATTTCAAGCAGGTTCTCCGCCCTGATTCTGCTGGTTCTTCTGAGGATCGGTCTGACATGGACCCCGGGTCCGACAGTGGCAAGAAGAAAGATAAACACTCCAAGGAAGTCCTAAAAAGGTCAAGGAGCCACACTGAGGACAAGCCAGGAGACAAACCCAAATCTAAAACGGATAGTAAAGACAGCGAGAAGGAAAAGATGAAAGCAGATCAAGACGGCCAGAAATCAAACAAATCAAGCTCTGAAATTGACAAAGATCCAAAAAGGGTCAAGCCAACAGAAAAAGGCAAAATCATGGAAAAATCTAAATCAAAATCCAAAGAGGAAACAAAGACTTTGTTGTTATCAAAGATGGATAATAAAGTTCAGAGTTCACAGGTCAAAAGTACAGGCGGTGCATCCGTTAGCAAACCTGAGACAACAAAGGACAAGAAAAAAGAAGGAAATGCAAAGGAGCAGCGGAAAGTGTCAGAGGAATCTCTCCATGAGAAATCAGAACTCAAGAGTACAAAGAAAAAACTGGAGAAGAAGGAGAAAGTCCAGGAAAGAAGAGATGATGGCCAAGAAGAGAAGAAAGCATCCAGAGAAGACAAATTAGAAAAGTCTGATAAATCTTCAAAGTCTTCAGTTTCCTCACTGAGCCTCGACATGGAGGAGCAGCCGAAGAAACACCCTCTTCTCCAAGACATGAGTACAGACTCTGATCCAGTTACCACCACTGTCACCACCTCCTTCTCAGACGACACCTGCGATGCGTTGAGCGACATCACCCCCGAGCCACTTGAGGGCGAAACAGAGTCACGTCTCGGTGAGATTCCCGCTGTGCCCGTTGAGGCCGACGCTCTGCTGACCCTCATGGACGTCTGCACCTCGGCCGAGGCGAGACTTCCGCCTGAGAGCAGCCGAGAGGATGTGACACCCGAGATCACTCTGCAGGAGGCTGATATGAAGATGAAAGAAGCAGCTCTCACTTTGCTCTCCATGGACAGTGCAGTCTCCTCCAGCTTAATTTGCCAAGATACCAGGGAAGAAGCAGAGTTGAATCAGACTGTGCCGCAGCTGATGGAGACTGCTGCAGCTGAACAGGAAGAGCAGTATCCTCCGATGGACGGGCAAACAGCTGAGTTCACAGCCACTGAGCCAACACCAGTTGAGTCTCCGCAAACTGTTGAGCTTGTTGCTGAAAAACCAAACACTGCAGGTAAATTAAAAAGCAGTGATGGCAACGTTTATTATTGGCTACCTAAACACGTCAGAATGATTCCCCTTCATATAAATATATATATGTATATCTCCTATAGATTTGTATGAAAATTCACAACAAGAAATGGATATGACGAGTGTTGGAATGTCTGGATCTCAAGCTCCTCAGGTAAAGAGTACACGTGTAAAATTTAATTGCCTTTATCCTGTTCTCTCATAGAAGACATCTGTCATTTTACTCTTATTAGACTATTTTACTACTTCAAACCATTGACATAAATAAAGATGGACGACGCGTCTTCACTTCCTCCCATTGTACAAAAATGAAGCTAAAATATCCCGGACACGAGCGCTGCCATCTTGCGCTAGTGACGTCATTTGGAGCCAGACTCTGCGTAGTAGTGACCGGGCAGTGGAGCAGCGGCCTCAAGTTCCCTCCCACACACACACACACACACACACACACACAATCACAAGCAGGGCTCAGTTGTCAATCATGATGTTTCACCCTGCTTTTATAGCATTAAATATCAAATTAAAACCAAACTGATTAGAAAAATGAACACTTGAACATACATTACCGAGATAGGAACTACCTGAAACGACAGAAACCATCTATTTAAGATGTACTTTGAGTTTTTAGTTTGGCCCATGTCCTACTTGATATTATTGAGGGAGAGGAGTTTATGACCTATACTGCAGCCCACCACCAGGGGGCGATCAAGATGTTTTGGCTTCGCTTTTGGGGAGCTCTCATGTCGCCCATCTTTATATACAGTCAATGCTCCAAACTTTGTTTTTTTAAAATGTGAAATTTAACATTTGTAGCGTTTTCTAAAGATGTTATACTGCTATGGAAAATCATTCTTCTGTCTTCTACACAGGAGGATGACACTACCTCAAGTGAACATCGGGCTCCTTTAAGTGAAGATGAAGCCAAAGGTGTAGAAATTGCTCCTGAAACGCAGCCGGATGAAAAAATGGCACCACCACCAGCAGCAGCAGCAGGAAAAGAAGGTAAACTTTCTTATCTCCTATTTTTGCTCAAATTCAAATCTTGATCCATGCAACTATTGTATCATGTGATTTTCAATATGAAGTGAAGTTTGTTTTTTTACTTTCTACAATATTTCAGCTGCTGATGCTGTTGTGTCTGAACCAGAAGAGGTCAGAGGAGCCGCCGAGGGCAGCTCAGTTGCAGTTGTTGCTGATGCCAGTGAACAAGCAGCAGAAATGTCCAGTGAACAAGGTGAGTGCTTGAAAATACACCTGTCAAAAAGAACAAGATGGTTTTCCTTTGACTGATTATAAACTCAAGCATCTTATTGTTACTTTAGAGCGAACTGAGCCAGATGCTGCACAAGACACAAAGACGAGCCCAGAGGTGAGGAGCCGTTCATGGTTTACACATTTTATTTGCGCGCTTAATTTTTCACGTGAGACCAAAATTCAAAGTCATCTCTCTCAAACAATAGACAGAAGAAGCTGAAGTTGAGGACAACCAGACCAAGATGGATGTAGATAACAGTAAGTCTTTTCTTTTATCTAAGTTGGACATTTAAAGCATTTCTATATACGTGTGTTGTATTTGGTGGATAGTTGGAAGTATTTTAATGAAGGCTGTAAAATAGGCAACATTTAACTTTTCACCACTAGGTGAAGCTGAGAGTAAAAAGGTGGAGGAAGAAAATGTGGCAACAGAGGATAATGATCCACAAACTGTAAGTGTTTAATCTCACTTTAATGCTCACTTTGTTCAGATGCAAACAACCTGTAACATTTTGCAGATTCGCTGATCTGTGTATCTTTTTCTAAATTATGTTCAGGTGGAACACAATGTCCCGGAGAAGACTGAGGAGATCGGAGAAAGCGGAACTGACAACCACTCCAAACTAGTCAAACAAATCAGTGAGTCATGTAACTAATCCTCATATTATGATTTCACTCAATTGTGCGTGTCTCCTTTAATCCTTTTTAATTATGAGTTGTTGCTGTATGTCACTGAGAGCTTCTTGCACCTTTTCATGTCACGTCTTTTCTTATTTCTCCACCATAGGCCGTTGGTACTTTTTGCAGTTAGTCTCAGTCACTGCTCGTTTGTTTGTCTTTTTCAGGTAATGTCTCCAGCACAGACAGCCAGGAAGATGAGAAGGGATCCGACCTGTCAGAAAAGGTAACGCCATTTTGTTCTGCTGCAATAAATGTGGGTGTTTGTTGATCCAGCGCCCCCGTTCTTTGGGTTACCGCTTATTTTGTCATGCAGGAAGAGAAGACGGAGGGAAGAGGAAGACGCAAACGGAAGCTGTCCAGTCACAAAGTTTCAGCAGTGAAAGAATCTGGTATAGTGGTTCAGATTATGAGATTAGATTTGTGACATTTAGAAAATTTCATATCATTTAATAGTAAATAAATCAATTTAATATAATTAAATTTTAGCCACATTAACATATAAACCATTAATGGATTAACTGATTCCACCAAAGACCTCCCCTCTAGTAGATTAACTGCCTTTGAAATTAATTTTGACAGATGATTGTTGTTATGGCTTTTATGAAATAATGTGTTCACGTATGTTTTTGTAAATAATCAGGCGATGAAGCGGATGAAAAGGAAAGAAAAGAGAAACCACCTGTTGAGGTAAATACAGCCTTCATATCGCCTCAATCATGTCATTGCAAAATTTTTGCTTTGTTTTGCCTTGCAACACCTTTAAAACAAAACACATAAACAACAGTGAGGAAGTGACACTTCTTGAACAAAAAAACTATTTTTCTAAGTACACGTTTTCCTTTGACACCTGTCATGATTGGGGTGCTCATCGGCTTCTTGTTTTATCTTCAGGAAACGGATCTGGAGAAGGTCGTGGAAGTCAAAAAACCACGCAGGGGTCGATCATCCAGAACCAGCGAGGAAGCAGAGAAGGACCAACCCCAAAGTCCTGAGATTATGGAGGAGACTCCGACCCCCGGACTTTCAGGAGCTGCAGCCGCTGCTGGTGAGATTGTCGCTTGAAATTAGCCAATACGGTTGTTGTTTAATTCAAAAAAAATTTTACAATTTGCTTTATTGTGGAGATGGGTGATTATTTAGGCCTGCATATTGGATTGTGCACCAGCCAAAATATTCAAATCAAGTCTGCAATGAATTCATCAAGTTATTTCTCTGTTTCAGAATGATTTCATTACAACAAAGTCTATAAATATTTCAGTTTTATTGCCCTTTATAATGAACAAGTTGTCCAAGATGGTGGCGTCATGAGAATCTTGCCTGTGATGTTGCTATTATCTTGACCCCAGATGATCAGGAGAAGGATGAGGATAAAGACGAGGAGAGCACCGACGAAACCTCATCAAGGAAACCAGCTGAGAGTGAAGAGGTACGTTAACAAACACGCAACATCATCCCTGAACATTTACCAGGTTTATTATTACAGTGTGTCAGATGTTAAACATTAGTCAGTACACATCAGACAACAATGAATAATGTTGAGTTGATGACATAAGCAATTAGTTATGCTTCACTGTATCTGATCTCTTATATTGTTTGTTTGTTTTTTTACAATGTTTTTCCAATTTGTAGAGAAGTGACGAAGAAAGTGATCCAAAGCAAATTGGACAGCGAGGAAGTCGAGTGAATCTGCCGTCCCCTGTTCCAGAAGACCCTGAAGCTGCAGGAAGCTCTGACTCCAAAGAGACCACTGACGCGCGTACGTTAGTTTCAATTTCAAATCATGTACACTTCCCTTCTTCTTTTTTCGTTCTTGTTTAAATGACTGAAAGAACTGTGCAAGACTTCCAGTGTGTTTGTACTTGTGTACAAGCACACTGTAGACGGCAGAAAGCCTCGAACTGTATGGAGATGTGTGTGCTACATGTCTGCCAGAGCATTACCAACTCATCAGGATGAGTGGGCCAAACCGCTCAACAGCTAATTTGTGGATTTCATAGCATGATGTGAATTAAACAAGTTTTATTTTGCTGTCATCACTATTAATTGTAAAATGGTATGAATGAGTGCTTTGGCAATAATAGTTGACATGAGGGAAGACTGGCAGCTTTGCTACGAGTTGAAGTTCAAATGAAATATTTTCTGCCTGGTCCTTTTATGTAAAACAGAAAATGGGGTGTTTCTGTTTTGACCTGCAATATTTCAATTCCAGGTAAACCAGCAGTGAAAAGGAAGAGGTCAGAAGAAATGGAAGAGTCTGTGGGGGTGAGATCGGTCATCTTTGTGGATTAAAACATTCTCTGCGTTCTGCTCCTATATCTGTATTCCTTTCTCTGGTGATCTATCTTGACATGTAGTCGAATTGTAATCCTACAGGAAACCCAGGCTGAAGAGGAGGTAAAGAAGGACGACGGTCAGCAGGAACAAAGTGAGATGCAACCTGAAAAAGACAGTGGTGAGAAAACACACACACACACACACACACACTGCAGTTGTAGCAGAGCAGTGCATACTGTATCTAAAACACATGGTCTGGATACTGTAAAGACAAAACCTCACAGAATATTAGTTAGAAGGAAAATGAGTTACCCTCATCATCATTATAGTCTCTGTGTTGTACATTTCTTTTTTTTTCTCCAGGTTGTTCCCCTTCAGTGAGTCAGTCTGAGAGTCAGGAAGAGGTCAAAGAGGAGGGCGAGAAGAAACCAGATGATGTAAGTTGGCAGTAAAATTAAGAAACCAGTTATCGCTTTTCCCGCACTGTCGTTATTGTCTCTGTAAGGACTTAAAACACATTTAACTAAAGTCTTACCTTTAAAATTGGCTCTGTACATCACTCACTCTTTATCTTATTTGAACTCTCATCCGACGTAGGGACTTATTTGTTATTTTTTGTTGTTGTTATGCCTCCAGGTTGAGGAAGAGCAACCTCAAGAAGACCCAGAGACGACTCCAAAGAGACCCGGCCGGAGGGGTCGGCCGTCAAAGGCAGCAGCCGCAGAGGAGCCAGGTGAGGAAATTTCAAAGCATGATCTAAATCCAGAAGCCAGATGTGTTTCGTTTCCAAGAAGAAGAAGTGAGCTTTTAAGCTCGAACAAAGTTATTGGTATAAAGGTAAATATGGTGGTGAAAAATGAGACTTGCCCATCTCAGCGTTATGGATGAGCACACACTGTATGACTGATAAAGGTTTTTTAAGAGATTGATGAAGTTTAGATATTAAACCCATGATGCCCGCGACCGTTTATCATCTTTCCCAAAGATAAAAAGGACAAGAAGGCAGACGAAAAAGAAAGTGAGCAGAATGATGAGCAAGAGGAGGATGACGATGGTGAGAAAGAAGAGGAGGAAAAAGGAACTGCAACCAGAGCGACCACGCGCTCGGCATCTCGCCTGGAGGCTGAGAGGTAGTTTAACAGCTCAAGGACACAAATGAACCCAAAAAAAAACAAACCCCCAACTATAATACTGATTAAAATGTACAGGCGGTGTCTAGTATCTGGACCCACAAGTCAAACGTTATTGTTAACAGGATTCCTGGTAAAAACATGCAGTAGTTGTTTAGTTGCTGAAGGTTTGCACTCCGGAGCACCCAGCAGGCATCATCACTGTCACATCCTATTAAATGAAAGCAAGGGAAGATTTAGCACTAAAGCAACAACTGTTGTTTCATGTTTGTTTTTATTGCTCCTCAGAAACAAGCCAAGTAAACCATCCACCCGGGCAAGTCGACAGAACGGTAAAGAGGAGACCGCAACTGGCACACGGTGAGTTTGTCTCATTGAGCTTAAAGAGGAATCTGACCAGAAATTGACTGCTAGGCCGCCGCTCCGTGAAAGAGAACATTTTACCGAACGCTTTCCCGGAATTTCAAAATGTTTATGAGGTATTAACTCCAAAAATAGAAATAAGGAATAATTTTGCATGGCCTAAGCTGTTTTTAAGGAAGGCATATTAAACATCTGGAATTATACTCAGGATCACTGTGTATTTAAACGTATGAATAATTTAATTTGATAATATAACGCTTTTCTTTATTCTGAGAACATTTTAGGTGGGACACTTTGTGCACTCAATATGCTTTTGTTTCTTAACTTCATTATAAATCCAGTGTATCCTTAAATAGTCTGAAAAACTCAAATTTGAATGATTTTTAAAGACCAAGTTGATTACATTTACATTTAATTAAGTAGTCCCACTTTTTACACCATGGTTTTTGTGCACTGCATATCCACTCATCAATGTGTACAGAACAGGGTTACTACAACAATATGAGTCAAAATAAAAATAAAAAAAATAAAAAAAATTTCCAGCACAAACTTTTATTTAACCCATCATTGGTTAAATAAAAGTTGCCACCACCTTTTTAACTAAAGGGAACAGATTATACGATTAATTTCTATCGCTACGGTATGTATCATCTTAATCATATCTGTGATCGGATTATCTCTCTTGTTTTTTCTGCTCTTTTGTTTGTTTCTTTTAATTCTGCCCGTTTGTATTTTCCGAGCAGCTTATGTTTTAAATGTTCCTTTATTTTGTTATCGGACTCAAATTCTAATGTTAACTTTACATTACTCACAGTCTCTCCGTCTTTTCTCTATTCATCGTGGACGAGCCGAGCTCCACTCTGTGCACTCGCATGTAATAAACGTTTCCCATGAATAACTCTTGAATTAGACCCTTTTTTTTTTTTTTTTTACAGCACCTAAACATGACACTTTAGACAAACGGACTGACACTTGCGCCTTGTTTCCCTCCTGCAGCGGGGTGAGGGGCCAGGCGGCAGCGGCGGCAAAGGGGGGCCGTAAACGGGAGGCCAGCCCCCCTGTGGTGCGAACACGAGGAGGACAGAAATCGGAGGAGCCCCCTTCCAAGAGAGCCAAACGCTAAAACCTCTTACACTGGCGGATTGCTTGGCCCAGCAGTGTTTTCTCTGCACTTCATATCCAAGTCAGTTTTGTTATCGGGGGGGGGGGGGGTTAAATAGTTTCTACAGTCAGCTAGCAATTAAACCTGTTTCTACACCAC
>JBBPCS010000204.1:10997003-11058622 GCA_037974645.1 Hollardia meadi | reverse complement strand
CCCCCCCCCCCCCCCCCCCAAAGTATTTAAATAAATAAGGTTTCAGTTTCTCAGAGGATCAACTTAACTGTACACTAAGTGTGAATCACAACAAACCAGCTGTGTATCTATTTTAAATGCCCCTGCAGTTGTCTGAATGAAAACCAAGCTGCTGTCGGTGCTGCTGTTTACATTTCCTGCCACTTACAGCTACTTACTGCTTATTACTCTTCCTCGCAGTGTGGTTACCAAAACACAGAGCAACCCGTGGAGCTCTGCTTGACATCACATTGATAGGCACACACTGACCCACTTTGTTGGAGAATTGGCAGACGGTGTTATTCATTTTCCATTTTTTTCCCAGGGTAAAGCCTGGTGTGTGGGTCAGTTAGGCTGGTTTTAGGACAAAAGAAAACAGTATAGGGTATGAATAAAATGCCTGGAGGACGCAGAGAAAGAAACTTGTGGTTCTACAATACAAGAGAAAAGAAACTGATGTGCCACTTGTGTATTGGCTTTGGGTGGAATGAGTAGTTTCTAAAAGAACAAGGGCAGGGTGTGTGAAAATATCCAGACAGTGTCGGTGGTTTGTGCTTTTCCCCTTTTTCCAGTTGTGTTTTCATTGCTTGCGGTGACACATAGGCTTTCAGCCTGAAGGTCACATCCAGCCCTGAGACAATGCCACATAATTTCATAACTTATTTTCAGAGACCATGCAACCAAGTCTGAGTGTTTAGCTGAGTTATTTCAAAAGAAGCAACGGCCTTTACAGCCAAAGGCGCTACTAATTGGGCCAATAATATGGTAAACAATTTCATAAGGTCATAATATCTATTAAAAAAAAAAAAGGTCACAGGCTCTATGACATGGAGTGAAATTCGGTGTGTTTTCTGAGCTGACCCCAAAGGTACAAGATGTCAAAGAGTCAAGATGCACAGGTATTTTCAGTGGCCACTAGATGGTATAATGTATGCATGCAAGGGGTTTGCACGGTGACTGCAGCATGAATATTATGACAATATTATTCTTTATTATTCTCATGTTTATAGCACCTAACTAAGGATCTTAATAAGCTTAGTGATTTAAACTCCACATGTTTTTTTGTGTAAATATCAGATATTTATTTATCTACTTATTTATTTATTCCGCTTTTTCATAGACTTTTACCAGCAAACGCCACATAAATTAGGCCTCAGGGAACTGGGAATAATGAAGAAACTTCAGATATGGACAAAACTCAAAACTTCGCAATGCAAATCTTATTTAAGTTGAAAGTCAGGGAGTCGGAGCTGCTGTTCGCTCAGTCTGTGGTCACAAATTAGTCACAAAAAGACAAATGGACACGAAAATGATTCATTAATTAAAAATCTGTTTGACTCTTTTCAAGCGGCTGATCTGTCAGCGTCATCGTTCATCCTCCGGTTTGACAGCGTTTGAGCATTTCTATTGTTTTAGATTTAATGAAGTTTTCTTTATTAACGTTTAGTTTAAAAACCGAAAAGCGAAAAGGTCAGCATTAACACAATTATTGCCATTACTATCACGACTATTGTCAATTTTATTATACATTCATTACGATGTTAATAAATGAATGCCTCATTTTATTAAACAATTTTACCACTTTAATTCAGATTATTTATTATAGAATAACAGCCTGATCAACTGAATTTCATACGTAGGGTATTTAATACATTAAATAATTAAAAGTCTATTTCGGGGTTTGGCTTTTTAATAAGGCTTAATGAAGACCGTTAAACCAGATGGAACAATGCCACAGAAACACCTAATTATAAGGAATTAAACAAATTAAACGTTGCTATCCTGCAGGATATGATATGAAGCATGTATCAATGCTTTTACACTCATTTTTAGGGCGAAGCATGAGATCATTATTAATTAAACGATAGCTGCTATGTATAAAAATACAAAAATCTAATAAATAATTTGAAGAAGCATTTTTATTGATTGGTAGATGAACTTGAATTTTTATTGTATGTATTTGATGAGCAGAAAAGCTATGAGATCTGCTCTGTGTACCGGCGCCGTGAAAAATGGCAGAGGTCACGATCCGGATATGCAGCGACAGATGTTTGTCCACTTAACACCCCGAGACAGAGCCTGCAGTCCACTCTTCATGTTTTATTTTTAAAAAACTAAAAAAAACCTGCTGATAACCATCATGCACGCCATTTCTATTACGCGTCGCATGGAGTTCTATAGAGCAACGTCACCAGAAAGAACGTTTTCCATTAACGCTGCAAAAATGCCAGTCTGAGAATTCTAATTTCCAGGTAGCCTATCGACTCTTTAATGAGTCAAATCTCCTGTTTAATAAAACGAGATCATTTCAGTTGGTTCCTGTGCCACAAAGAGACATCAGTGTTTACGCACAAGCTCACTGCTACTGAAACGAATATATAAGTAGCCTGTAACCCATCAACACATGATTTGTCTTTAACGAAACATTTAACAGGCCTATATGGAGTCAACAGTAGGTCAAGATACGCATAGAATCTACTCAACTCTAGTTTGTGCACAAGTTGAGGCCTACCTGGTCATGGCGACTCGTGATGCATGCTGCCAGGAAGAGGCAAAAATGAGCTATTTTACATGTTCAATCAAACGCAGATGAATCAGTAATAACGTGAACGTCGGTGGTGCTCAACATGTCACCAAAAGACCAAAAAAACGACACGTTACGCTCCGGACAGACATGTTTGGATGATGAAGGGTTAATATATATATATATTTTTAAATGACAGTCTACGAATTTATTGTCCTGGTGCTGCATTCGGGTGATGCGGAGAAAATGGGAGACACGACTTTCTCATGTTATTCACAGCTAGTGTTGCTGCTTAAATTTGTTTTTTTTGGGGGGATCTCTGACTCTTACGCACAGATTTATTTTTCTATTTTTCTAGTCCCGCGGGTTTTGAACGCTACCAGCACAGAAAATTCTCCACTTTAGCAAACATTCATCCGAAATCATTCATTAAAATCAACAAGCAATGTTACAATCAGAAACCTTGCAGAGTTTGCTTTGCCGTTTCGATGATGTGTCGTTAAATAAATCTGTGTGGCTGCAACCTGAATAGAGTTAGCCCTACAGTTTATATAGCCTAGTTTAGTTCTGTATACAGTCAATGGTTTAGCCTCCCGTGAAAAAACTTTTCTTGAACTTTTTCCCCACTCGTATGAAGGCAGCATGACGTCGTTTACAGTGGCCAATCGTGAAGCGGCTTTCCTCCTCTCCGGGCCAATAGAAGGCTACGAGGACTGCCTGTCAGTCACAGGTGAGGGTGGATGGTAAAAAACAAGTGTGTGAAAAGGGCCAGAGACTGGAGTGAGTCCGGGCTGATGGCAGAGCTATGCGGAGGAGAAGCATCGTGCCTGCGGATATAGCAGAAACTTTCCACGGCTTCTCCCGCGGGGATGCGACCAGGAACCAACAGTGGAGGGGAAAAAAAGTGAAGCAACAGCAGTGCTCCACGGAGGGAGTAGCCTAAAATGTGAATGAATTTCCTGTACTATCTGGCCGGTTAATTACTCAACTAGAACCGAGCAAACCCTTGCTTTTTTTTTTTTTTTTTTGAAAATGGCCGTTCGTGGCAACTCGCTGATGCCTTTCTCAATCCAAGCCATCCTGAACAAAAAGGACGAGAGCCGACACTTGCCAGATTTGGACATGTGCTTCTCCAAGACGGCGTGCTGGAAAATATTTGGGGAGATGAACGGCGGCTCTCGGAGAGGTGATGGGGAGGCTTGTGAGCCGACGGACCAGAAAAGCTACGACTCGGACTCGGGGCTCAGCGATGACAACGACAGCAAGACTCCGGTCGTGTGCAAGTCGGAGAAAGACGGAGATCCTGCGTCGGATGTGCCGGAGGAAAGTTTGCAGGAGGAGACGGACCACGAGTCTGCAGCTGCGGAAAACGCAAAAAGTGACAGTGAGCCGAATAATGCAACGGGTAAGTGAAGACTAAAATGCAACTGTACACAAAGCGAAATCAAAGTGCGGCTTTCTGATTTAAAATAAAACCATCAGGACTCAATGCAACTTCTGACTTTTAAAACAGACACGTCTGGCTTAAAGACCCTGTAGAAACCCTTTTAAAACTACAGTTTAATACTGCTGGTACAGTTTTTCTAGAAACATAACGAGGGCTTTGATTGTGTTATTATAGGATATCAGGCTTATTTTGCTTAATCTCTTCATTCTGCTAACTTTTACGCACGAATTGCCCACGTTTTACGCATGTTTATTAATGGATAACCTGGGCCAGAGGCAAACATTGTCACGTTAGCAGTAATTATTTGATTTGTTGGAGTCCCCAGAGACTCATTGACTCGAATTAACTTTGAACATAAGGCGAATAATTGAATTAAGTCTATATTTTAAGAAAAACAAACTCCAACTCGTTCTAAAACATCTGCACACTAGCTGTTTAGGCCTGAATAAAAACTGGGATCATGACGTTTTCCTCTTTAATTTGAAAACTACAGCATCTAGCAATCTTATATAAATTCATGGAAGGTCATAACAACCAGCTAAAACAGAAAATTGAAGCACTCTTTCCTATCAGTGTGCACACCTCTTTGAAATTTTCCTTTTTGTTCACTTACATCCCAAAAAAACGCATCAAGCTCACTTGAAATCAGCACGTGTTTGCAGCTGTACTAAAATAACAAACAAATACAGGAACTCACTTGCATGTTGCATCCTCGTCTCTCCCTCTCCCAGACTCCAGCACCCTGGACGAGAAGAATCTGGACCAGCCCAAGCAGCGCAAAAAGCGCTCGAGGGCCGCCTTCTCCCATGCTCAGGTCTTCGAGCTGGAGCGCCGCTTCAACCACCAGCGGTACCTGTCCGGCCCGGAGCGGGCGGACCTGGCGGCCTCCCTGAAGCTCACAGAGACTCAGGTCAAGATCTGGTTCCAGAACCGCCGGTACAAGACGAAACGCCGCCAGATGGCCGCCGACTTGATGGCGTCGACCCCGGCAGCTAAAAAGGTGGCGGTGAAAGTTTTGGTGCGGGACGACCAGAGACAGTACAGCCCGGGAGAGATCCTGCGGCCCCCGCTGCTCTCCCTGCAGCCGTCCTACTATTACCCATACGCCTACTGCCTCCCTGCGTGGACACTCTCTGCATGTGCGGGGAATCAGTGAGAACCCGGTGACTGTATTTATTCATTTTTGTTTTATCATTTTGCTCCCAGGAAATCAAACTTACTATATATATATATATATATATATATATTTTTTTTCTGACAAGAGGAGGAGACCTGAAGGGACTGCTCAGCGTCTCTGATTGAACTGCCTCATGTTGTCCAGGCCAGACCAGGGGTTCCCAAACTTTTTCGTCACATCCTCGAAAAGGCTAAAGACGACTCTTTCTTCCATGAAGTACAAGAGTCTGTCTCGAGAAACCCCGTTAAAGAATATATTTTCATCATTTTTGCTATAACTGAACTAGGTGAGCGGGGAGACTGGAGCGCCTTATAAAATGTCAGTATGTTAACCTCTGAGGAGTAACACAGTAATAACTAGTATTCCTCTCTTTACTCGGGAGCCCCTCAAGGACCTCTGAAGCCCCCCGGGCCCCACTTTGGGAACCGGCGGCCTTAATAGACTGAAAATGTCACCTTATGTTGGTTTATATTTTACACGCGCCTTCCTACCTCTGCAGTGATTGGAAATAGGCATATTCCATTGACTTTTCATATAACTGTGTCTGTTACAGGTTGTGTTTGTTTTTTTTCTTGCTGTGTTTGTAAAGGTAAGATGTTTCAGCACTTTTGAGCATATACGTTACATAATTTCAATGTATAAAATGCATTACAGAGTGGACACGTACAGTGTGAAACTGAAAAGAGGCGGTTTCTCCTGTTATTGGCCTGAAAGTGTTCGTGTGGCAGGAAGCAGGCTAAAACGGACAACTTCTAACCGAAATGTACATGTGTTATTTGTGTTCAATGACTGTTTAGATCGAAGAAAAACAACATTAAAACATATCAGGCATTACCATCATTTGGATGCAATTTTATTTAACAAGTTTTGCGTGCGATCTTATGACAGAGATTTGTCTATTTGAATGACAGAGCGGATTATGATTTTAAGAATTAACAACAAATTTACTATTTAAGGATGCACTGGCTCACAAGTTAACTTTAATTTGACAATCACTTATTTATTGGCGAGGGTATAAAACATAAAGTAGAAATTACCCTGACTATCACTGCCTAAAACTGTAACCGGCCCCGCGTTTTAAAAGTTTGCCTTCTTGGACAGACGGATACACCAACACGATGTTTTGCGCTCTTCTTTTCTCACCAAAAGGCAACTCAAAGTTTAAACAAATTAAATTTGGCATATACTGAATATGAATAGGCTACTTTAATTGACATTTGGTTATTGGTAGGCTTAAACCAACCTGCTAAGACAGCTTTTTTTTTGTTTTTTGGGAGCACAAACAAATAAAATCGTAATAAAAAAGGACTGGGCAAATATGCAGTAGGTTAAATAGAAACGCGTTTATCTATTCTTTCATTTTTCTACACCAGCATTTTTTGTTACTGTTCCTGCGCATTGTCGCGGGTAAAACGGGTTTCCACGAAGATATAAACTTAACCATTATGCTCCTGCTATACACTCACCTTATAGGTGTCATCTGGGCCACCATGACTTCTTCCCAGAAACACCTGTCAAACAATGATGAATAGCTCCGTGATTCCCGGACAGGGTAAACTGACAGCTACCTTTAGAACTGCATGTCAACACGAGGAGAGGAGTATTCCGGGGTTAAGGAGGCCCATGTCACGGCTGTAAAAGAAGGAAAAACGGTTCTCACTTGATGTCTTTTTCCAAAAAGGAAAATAGGTCACTTTAAGCTTGTCTTACTTATTTTAGGCCTAATATTGGAATTGAAGTATTACGGGAGTTCTTTACTGTTTTTCTGTCTCCTTAAACAGCCTGAATGTTAAGTCGGGGTCAGCCGGGAGCTGCCGTAGCCTACATCAGCCATCCATCTTTGGGTTTTTTTTTTACCTACATCCATTGCAGAGACACATTCTATGGGATGCAGCGTATCAAGAATAAAAATGTGTAGTTGACACAGCTACGACTGACAGATCACCGCGGAGAAGATGTCCAAGAAATCTCTTTTTACAGCACAGATGTCACTTCTATAAGCTGATACATGGACAATTAAAGCACCAAAGATGCAAAGTAACACAACTGTCATTTATGGAGACACAACAGGGAACATTTATATTTTGGCACTGGCAGCACTGTGCAACGACCCTGCGCTTTTACGCACGCACACGGACCATGTTGATCAGTGTCCCATCATCATATGGTCAAAACAGACCTCCTACCCACGAATGGCGCCTATTTGTCCTAAAATCTGATCTCCTTCATGCAGGTATACCGAGGGCGTCTCCAGCGGCAATGATGCTCCTCATTGGCTTAAAGGACGGAGGGATGCTGAGTAGTGGACCGTCCCACATAACTTCCGTTCATACCTGCATGTGGAGGTATCTGATATAGAGGGACATATCGCGGCTGGTTTCAACCTGCGCTGTTGAAATGAAAACACCCACATCGGTGTGCATGAAACCAATTCCAGCGTCTCCCCATTATTATTTTCTTCTTCCTCTCATAATTCAACTTTAGTGCGTGGGAAATAAAGGCTCCTCGTTGTAGTTATTAATTAGGCTTTTTCTAAGGGAGAGACAATACGCTTAAAGCGGAGACTATACTCCAGAATAAGCACTTTAATTTGCACCCAATACATCCACAAAAACGCACATTACGCGTAGTAAGGAAGTTTACGCACAAGTAACCTATTATCTCTATCATTTCACAAAAATGAACTCTTTTTAGCTTATCATCTGTTTAACCACGTTTTGTTCTGTTGCCGGGGCAAAATGTGGATTTTAGGAATTTTGTTTGAAAAAAAAAAAGAGAAACTCTGGAATAGCAGTTGCTGGAATTATGATTTTCCCAACAGAACTTCTGTTCATCCAAACCATCTTCATATGAATCCTTTGGTGTTTGACTTTTTTCATTTTCGTTGAAATTACTCATCGTGTGCTCATCTTTTGGCCTAAACTAATCCGTGTTAGTCAGAAACAATTCAGCTTTTTCACTTCTGTGTGCAGTAATTCTTTTCATTTGCAGAAAGTCTCCCCGTGCAGTTGTTCTCGATGATAGAACAATGTAGTTTAGGCCTCCGTTATTTGACACGTTATACGGAGCTGAGTTATGCTTTACTTAACTGAACTGAAGTATTTACAACCATGATTAAGAACAGTCACTGCTTCCTGCCGGGGTCCTTTTCGCATAACGGGCTGTGCGTCTTTTTGTGGCGGATCGCGACCGCAGAGAAACCCAACCTTGAGAACGATAATGATGTCTCCTTCAAATGTCACTAACGGCTTGCCATCAAATTACACCGACAAAATGTTAAATCTTAGAGTTGGTTTTGATTGTTTAACCAGTTCTGAATTAAACTTTTATTCTTTTAGGCCCGAAGTTAAGATTCAGAGCACATTATGTGGATAACTCACGAAAGAAGTGACAAGATTTGCCACAACGTCTTTTTAACCTATTTATTAGCCTGTAACAAATAAAAAAAGACAGTTGTTTTAGTCATGTAGTCAACAATGTAGGCCTATTTCTCTCCCCCCCAATTTCAGATCATTTATAGGCTAACCTTTTTACAAACCAACAAATTAAACAAGATTCGGCTCTAAAAGGCTAGAAATAGGCTAGATCTAAAATGTACTCGTGTGCTCGTGCTCGCAGGTCGATTTTCATGTGTTTTAACAACAGGCTTTTGTTTGCAACTCAACTTACAAATCGAATAATGCTCTTCCTTTCAGGCCCATATTTAGGATAAGCCTGTACGGTTGTTTTAGTCAAATTTGCCTCTTATTCATCAATATTTTTTTTTTATAGCACAGAAAAACGGGTATAGGCCTAGACCTAATTAAAAATCCCAATTCAGTGACATTGGGTTTTTCCATGTCATCAAATAGCCTCAAAGCTTATGATAATTTTTTCCATAAACACGATCACGATCTCCGGAAGTCAGAAATAATTTCTGGGGCGTATTTTTCTCAGTTTCCGTGCATTTTCGTGGACAAAATTAAGCCTTGTATAAAATGTAATTACAGTAGTAAAACAGGGTAAATTCTCCAACACTTGGTTCGTTCTTCATTAATTGGTCCGAACCAATTTACCCTTTATTCATAAGGGATTAAACACAGTCTCCATTCAGACGACAGAGAAACAACAGTGAAATGAAAAAAACAACAACTATTGCGTTCTCACAGCAGCCTGGCCTTGATCATTTTCTCTCACAACCTTTTCTAAACGATTAAACGGATCCCTCCAACGCTTTCGGTCAATCACGCCCTCATCAGCATGTCACACTGACCTGACAGTCACTGCCACCTGCCTCAAAGTGGCCCAGGTGCAATTCCTGTTCATCCCTCATGTTACAGCGACATCCTTCCCCTGCAGAGAAAAGCGAGTGAAAGACGCGGACCGATTCAATCTTTGGCTTGTAGCTCCCATCTTCAAGAAATAGGCCTATTACTAAACATATACCATGAAGATATAAACTGGGGACAAAAAGACCAAACACCAGCTATTACCAAACATAATCCCACGCCAGAGAAATGGGTTAAAACACAAGAAATCCTTTCCTTTTGAACAGTAGGCCTATAGTGTGTCTTGGTCAACATGGTGTTTATAGATCTTGGAAATGCCTTGGTGTTCAGTTCCACAGGCTTTATAACAGCTTTTATAATTATTGAACAAAATTGCTTTTGTGTTCGACACATTCATGTTTATGGAATATAAAACTGAAATGGCTTATGAATGGAGTTCAAAGTCGTTGACTTCAAAGTCAAAGGATTTTTATTTTTTTACTTTACCCTACTAATAGTTTTAATGTAGCATATCTTTATAAAGGATATGCCTACTTTTCAGTGCAATTATGTCTAATCATCTGGTATGCAAACTGAAAAACACCTAACAAAATCATGCACAGTGATGAAAAAAGAATAAATTCCTGTTTCAAGCATAAACATTAAACTGATTTATCTTTGAATCATTATTCTTCAACTAAAATTTCCCCCAAGTGGTGCTACCTTTAATTTAGGTTTTTATTAGACTAGAGACCAATGTCACAAAATAATCGTGTTAAAAAGTTTTTTTTTCACTTTGTGCAAGACTGGAGTTAAATTTACCATAGTCACACTTAATACATCTGTGTGTCATCTACGGCAATCACATTACACAGCTGGCAAGATAATCCTCTAAACTGTGGCAAGCTGAGAGACTGTTCAGCTGTGCAGTGGGGGAAAAAAAGAAAGGCTTCTGTCTATCAATGAACAGGATGCCTTAGCAATGATGTTGATGTTTGAGAAGTTGATTAACACTGCAGAATCTCTAACAGTTTAAGATTTAAAAAAAACAACAAAAACAACCTTAAAGGTAGCTTTAAGTGTTTGTTGGCTCTCTTCAGACTTCGCACTGTTTAACAGCTGAGATCTGTGTTTTCATTCAGGTGAACCTAAGCAATCATAAGCACCTCAAATACTTTTGATGCACTTTGACATGACCTGTAGTGCAATGCATATTGCTAATATGCTATTATAGGGTGTAATATTAATATATCATTATAATAATATTGTGTTAAATAGATTTGTGTGTACAATATGTCTATTTATGGTAGAAGTGTATTACTACTGAAATAAACGAGAATTCCAGATAATACACTGAAATATTATATATGGTAGACACAGTGTGCAAGAAGATGGATCAATCTTAATAAACATATAGTTAAATTAATATCTCTCTGACAGTGTCAATCAAAACTGAACATTATTACCTTTGTAGAGGTAGAATTGATGGCTGAGCTGTTGTATTGGATTGCATTAGATCTGATAGGTGTAGGCTACAGTGACCATTGAGAGTATTAGGCTATTGGATTATTGTTACTAATGCTTGAACATGCACGCAGCATTATCTGGTAGAGATGAAGCTTTTCATTAGTCAACATCACGCTTCAGCTACAGTTCACCCAGTTGAGAAAATGTTGTAGGCCTACAATGTGTGTGGACGAGGTGAAATATGATAGGCCCATAATGTTTGGTAGTTTATTGTATTATAGCCATGCATCATATTCCATGAGCTGATCATATGTTTTGTGCATGAACTTTGATTCTGCAAAGTAGCTGTCAAAAGTACAGACGAAGATTGGGGCCACATGTGAAAAATTTATTTGAGTTCTGACTTTTTTTCTCAGAAATCTGACTTCTTTCTCAGAATGCTGAGTTTTTCTTCAGGATTCTGACTTTAAACTGACAATTCTGACTTTTTGCTCTGAATTGTGAGGAAAAGAAATCTGAGAAAAAAAGTCATAATTCTGAGAAAAAAGTCATAATTCTGAGAAAAAAATCGTAATTCTGAGATTTAAGACACAAAACAAGTCACAACTCAAATAAATTTTTCAGTGTCCCTAACTGAAAAATATTTTTCACATGTGGCCCTAATCCTCTTCCGTACAAACGAGAAGTGTAGTCAAAAGTACAATATTTAGGAACAGAGGTGTAACGTAGCACAAAATGGAAATACTCAAGTAAGATAAAATCCAAGTACCCCACTTTTACATTTGTAGTCATGGCAACGCGTCACACACGTCACACACAGGACGCTACCATATCGCCGGTGTTTGTGTTTCCGGTTTGAACTTTTCCTCGAAAGGCTAAAGGCTTCGTAGCGATATGAAAATATGTTCTAAGTCAAAACACAAGTCTTTGCCTGTTTTTGGGCGGCTTTTACCCATGTTTTAATCTAAAATCAGAGTACGTCGAGGTAGAAGTGTGTGGGTGGTTCATGCCGAGCAGAGCAACGCTGTTAGAAGAGTCAAAATGGCGTCTGCTTGCCCACTCCTCCACTGTCGTTTAATCCATCTGTGATTAGCCTGATAGCTCGATTCAGCAACCTGTGACTATTTCATAGCGCTTCGGCTTTCCGCAGACACAGTCGGGGCACAGTTTTAGCGTCATGTCGGACTCGGAGGAAGACAGCCACGACAGGCAGCTTAAAATTGTAGTGATTGGAGACGGTGCGTGTGGTAAGGTGAGACCATCACAGAGACGCATATGAATTTACACATAGTAAACATTAGTGAAAATGACAAACGTTAGTCGGTATCATGCTGTTAAGTTGTTCGCTGCACGCTGACGCTGCACTGCCTTCCCTGTGACCATGGTTACCGATGTGACTAATGCTACTTTGGTTATGAGCTAACAACATCCATGGCTAACAGTCACAGCCAAACAACATAATGGGATCTAAACAACGCCATAGGTGTTAGGATTATAGCGTAGGCATTGTCTTCCCTCGGTGTAAATGTTCTTGCTTTGTTGTACACATGTAAAGGAAAAAAAAACCCACACTACAATAGATTTCATAGGTTATGTTGTCTCTAGAGTAAGAAACAATGCATTATATATCAACTCAAGTGCTGTATGACTCCACGACTCAGTCACTAATTCAGTGCCAGTGGAAAAAAATATTACATCTTGAAGAAATGAAGAAGCTTCATTTTACAAGAAGCTGGAAACAGCAAATGTTTAATACTTTAGCTTGAAAAATGACTGAAACAATTATTAGATTACAGAAATAGTTGACAATTAATTTACTTTCTATCCACTAATTCATTAATGAACCAATTGTTGCAGCTCTGATCAGTATTTGTCTTGATGCTCAAATTATCCAGCTTTGGGAGACAATAGTCTGTGCTTGTAAATACTGATTCTGCTGCCATAGTACAATATAAAACACATTTTATGGTAGATTTCCCCTTTTAGGACTCCAAGTTTATCACGTGAATTATGATGCCTGCCTAACACACTAGTTTTACTCATTTTACCTCCTGCTGAAAAATGTTATCTCATTGGCGGCACTCATATCATTAAAAACCTTATGTGGTATTAGGAAAGCACGATATGGATTTTTTTTCAGACGATACTGATAAACGATAATTACCTGCTTCTTTTGGCCAATACGATAAGATAACCGATCATTTCACTTTTTTGTATTTTAAAAAAGCAGTTCATAACCTGTAGTTTATGAGCTCCTGAGGGTAAGAAAGGTAAGACAGTTTTACCATTATCAGATAAAGAGGAGTAAGATAGCCTTTTAACTGAATGGTTAATTGCTGATTATTACAGTCATTCTAAGTGTGTGAGTATGTAAAAAAAAACAACAGATAGATTGTCCAGATAGATGTCATTGTTTGAAGGCTTCCTGACCATATGTAATTCAACAGGTTGGTTGATGATTTCAGCTGTAAGCTACAGGAGGAGACACCCAGACTCAAGAAATGAGATTATGAGGAAAAAGTCCAAATGGTGGATGATAAGATTTCAGCTGGGATGTTGCAGATCACTTGATGTCAGTATAGTTTGAAATGAGAAGCATGGAACTGTAGAGATGCTAAAAGTAAGCAGCCATTTTCTTTATGAGACTAGATTAGCAAATCTTTGGCAACCAATGTTTCTACTAACAGTGTCACAGAGAAACTCTGTGATGGTTTCATGACAAAAAGTATGGAATTATGCCTGAGCACAAGGTTGAGCTGCTAGTGAGTCTTCTAAAAGTCACTGTTATATATTACATAATGAGTTTTTGTGAGGTTGCCAATCAAACCGATCTGAGGAGCGGGGGTGTTCATTCCAGTCAGAGCTTGAGATGATAAAATTATTGATAGGGGAAAGTAAAATATGAGAAAATACTTAAAAAATTGCTAGATAATGGACATAGAGGAATAACGGTTCTTAATGTAGACTGAAAATAGCAACTTAAGTAACTCCGTTTTAATCGCACATTATAAGAGCTGCATGGTAAAGTAAATATAAATGCTGTATTAGTAGACAAACAAATCATGCAGTGCAAGAAATGCTCTTAGTCGAAATGAAAATCTACGTGTTTTTTTTTTTTTCTAAAGCACTACTGTAGTGTGTGAACTGGAGAAAAAAGTTGCAACCTGAAACATTTTTCTCACTTTTGAGTTTATCTTGAAAATCCAGGGGCCTACTTCTACGTTTTTGGACGTGTAGTTTTGATTCTGTCTCAAAGACAGCATCTTGGATTTAAATCTGACACAGATCTGTTTTTGTAAACCTATGAAGTCTACCCAGCTCTTAATCCACGTGGAGTGTGCCATTGAACGTAGTTGTAGGCTATGTGCCTGTGTTACTGTGTTTAATAAATTTCTACTCATGCTGCAGGTTTACACTCTGAAGAAGCTATATGTTGTTCTGTTATGCTTTTATCTGCCACTCTAATCTCACACCATTTAATTATTGGTGTGAAGTCTTTGTAAATTTAGGTCGTCATAGTGGATTTGGCCCTGCCTCTTGCTGCGCCACAATACATTTGTAGATCAGCCGACTAAATTCACCAATGATGTATAGCCTGCTTTTCAGTTTTATGAAACTTGCGTGGCCAAATAAAACAGACAATAAGTAAAACACACATGTAGCACCTGTGAGGAACACATTGATTAAAATTTTTGCTTTTGGAATGGTTTGTTTAAATAAAATGCATTTTAAATAGTTTTGAATAGGAAGTATAGCTCGATGATGAATTTTCACAATCCCTACATTTGTCATACACTTTGTGGCTACTGCTCAGTGAACGCTGCACTGTACAGTATTACAATGACAGTTGCTTAGCCTGGCTCTTGTTGGTGGTGGGTTTTTTTTTAGCAATATTTCTCTCCTTCTCGTGGACAAGGACATAAGCATTTAAGATAATTATGTCTGGACAGCCCATATGAGAAATCTTTCTGTTTTCTCATTACTTATTGTTTATTTTTGCAGGGACAGCGCACAATTAAAAGTAATTACACCAGAGTTAGCTAGCAGCTAATTTACATCTGTTGTCCCTCATTTAATAGAATAAAATAAGTTTTACGAATGTCTGAATTGTATAACTTTTGTCATCGCGTTGTCTCCGTCTTCGCTAAATCTACACAAGTTTTCAGACTGCCGTTAATCCCTGTTCCCTTTCGTAACTAATGGACTGAATCATTCAGTATGTCCATTGAACTCATTTCAAACATGTTGATTAAAAATGTCGAACTTAAATCCACAGCAGGGGGATTTTTTTTCTTAGTCACACCAGACCATTATTTGCAGCGAAGCATGGAGGTTGTCATGACAATTCAGCTATGCTTCTTCTTCACTGCATCTCGGATCCCCAAATGAATGAGCGTAAATGTAAGGCAGGGACGTCAAGTGCTTTTCAGCTACACATCCCCTTTCGTAACTAATCTCTCCTTCCTCTGGGAGAAGGAAAATGAATGTAGCTGTAATGGTGAGACCCAATGAGAAAAAATGAATGTTCTCATTCTGGAAAGTTGACATTTTCTTTTGGGGGAGGAGGGGCAAAGAACACACACAACTCAGTTCCCAGTAGATACGCTACATTAATAACCCTCCTCACACTGCTGCCAGGTGTCAGCTCGTCACTGTCTGAATGACTTACCTGCTTGTCTGTTTTGGGCAGAAAACAGGAGCCCTGCCCCCCATTTTGAGCAGGCACCACTGACTGACATCTTGAATGCCGTTTCCCCCCTTATTAATGTCAATTTGCTCAGCAAATTGCAATCGGATCAGTTTTTCTTGGACAGCATTTTCGCTGGTATTTTTGCTTGTGGTTAGTTGTCCATTCAGAAATATAGGGAAATGTGGGAAGGCTTGTCTACCTGAGCAAGATGTTTTTAAAATATGGAGTCTCACATTTAGCCAGGCTCTTTAGGTGCTGGGCCTGACATATACACAGATCTGTGTTTCAGCCTGAGCTGTAAGCCACTCAGTTTTCTGAATATTTGCTGTTCTCTTATTAAAATGGTAAAAAGGAGCTTTAGGTACAGGTCCTGTACATTAATGGATTCAGCATCCCAGCAATATTATTTACAGTCAAACTTTTCATCAAAAAATACCTACATTTATATCTGTCATTGGAAAATAAAGAACCAGTTTTGATAAGATGCTGCATCTCTCATATGAGTTGCATCACATGGACATAGTCGGCTTTTTTTTCCCCCTCTCTCCCAGTGTCTTGTTTCAGTAGAACTTCCCCCATTTCCCGGCATTGATATCATTGGTGACCCTGTGCTGTTCTCTGTTGGAGTGTCAGGATTACGCCAGCTTTAACATTCGCTGGTTAGTTCCAATTGTACGTTGGAAAAAAAGGGCTACGTTAAGGGAGGAGAGCCAAGCTACTGGAATGCCAAGACAAATGGCCGACGAGGCCAATGTGAGCATGTGGAATAAATTTTTGCTGTCCGAACTTGTTATTCCTGTGTTGTCAGAGATTGTTTGGGCTACTTAAATGGCCTATTTTCTCCTTGTTGCGTCAGTCACCTCTAGTAATTTTTCAGTCACTCTTGAGCCTGTGACATGCTCCGCAGGCTGAGATGAAAAAAAGTCTGTAGGTTAGTGAACTTAAAGTGAAATTAGATGGATAAAACTGTATTCTGCACCCCCTAGGAAATTATAATAATGAAAGCCAATGGAAAAGGTCAGGATTGCACATTCAGTAGGTTTAATTACACGATTACATTAATTACAAGATGGGGTAAACATAAAACTTTGATATTAAAGGTGGCATCCACAATGACAAATCAATACTCTTAAGAAAGCCAAATAGACTCTAGTTTACTTAAAGAAGATTTGGGTGAACCATGATAAGTGTTTTCCTAATAATATTGCATTGTTTTTTCTGGAGTCATTTGAAAACGCCGGAGACTTATTTAAAACATTATTTGGCTAAACCTAACCATATAAGCATGAATGGAGGTAGATAAAGACATAGGCTCAAGTGAAAGCTTAGTGGATTGAAAGAAAGAATTTAGCTTTAAGTCCTCAAACCCACAGTGATTGTCAAGTACCACATTAAAATGCATTTGCTGCCACATGAACATTCAGGGAATCCCATAGCTTTACTTCTCTGTTGTGTTTATGTAAGCACACTGTTCTAAAGATAGCTAATAGACATTCAGCACTTCATTTTTTCCCTATCCTCATCCATCAAAGTGAATTAAACTTGGCACGTCAAGTCTGCACTATGAATTCCCATGGATTTCAGGAGAGCCCCTAACATGCTATTTTCTTCTTCCTCAAACACAACAGTGACAGTGATGGAGGTTTTGTAATTTGTGGCAATTATTAGGTCTGCAGCCTGGAGACGTGACACATACTCTGACACCTGTTTTTGTAATTCCCGTTGATTTTCACTGTCAGATCCGTGGCCGAGTATTGAGAAGGCAGAGGAGGCAGACAATTACATCAGCGTGCTCTCCAGTCAATCATGAAATTCTTGAAGTTGCTTAAAATGGATTTGTAATGATGAAATTAATTTTCCTGCTGAGCATACTCCAAGGTTGCATTGCCTAAGAATGTGAAAAAGGATCAGGATGGAAGTGTGTTGTGATATGATAAATTATACTCTTGTGTTTTTTAGAAAGATTAGAAAATGAAATATTGGAAAGAGCTTACTTTGGAATTTGGTGAGTTTTTCTATTGCTGCTCACCGCCGAAATATCTCTTTATCAGGAAGTTCTTTAATATACTGTATGTTTTCTCTGGAAGGAGTTTTGCAGCATTTTACATTTTGCCCTGGACCATGCTGTGATTTTGAAGTTGTTATGTAATGAATATATGTGTCAATATTATTTATTAGGTAAATGCTATGCACTGAAACAAGGTTTCCCCTTTATCTTGAAAGCATTTTCTTTTAAAAACACTTATCTGCTTTAAATGACATTTTAAGTCCTGTTGAATGCTACAGAGGTGTTCTGGCGCTCATTCTCTGTGTCTCTCTCCTTTGTCTCTCTGTTTCAGACATCACTCGCCACCAGGTTTGCACAGGAGGCCTTTGGGAAGCAGTACAAACAAACCATCGGCCTGGATTTCTTTCTAAAGAGAATAAGCCTTCCAGGTGAGACACCTTCATAATCTTTTGGGAGGGCTCGCTCATTCAGGGACTCAGCAAGGACATGCGTGTTGTTCACAAGCAGATAGTGGCTGACTGAGACTTGTTCATTCAATAAAATGCAGATATATATTTGTATTTGGCAAGATTGTACTGAGACAGACTGGCTTAACTGTTTGTAATACTAAAATAGTGACCTTAAGGTTTTAGATATCTGTGTGTACAGTGTTCAAAAGATCCAGAATGTGATATTGAATATAATATTGTAAGTCTAACAAAGAGCCCTGTTGTTCCACTCTCACATTCTTTCATATTTTCTTGTCCCACCTTTTCCAGGCAGAATTTGTCCTTCAGGTTAACTCGGCGACTGAATGTGTGTTTTCTGGTAGCTCCTCATTGTAGAGTGTCTGCCACTTCTCAGGCTTATTCACTTTGAAAGCTCTTCTCTCCAGAGCAAACAGCACACTTTTTTTTTTTTTTGGACTCCACAAGGCCAATGGATAGCTTATGTCCAAACAGGCGGGCCTTGCTCATAATTCTGTGGGCGCAGTACAGAGTAAATACATTAACATTTTATATCCATATCGCTGATCCCTGAGTTCAACTGATCTTTGTCCTCGCCCACATAAAACATTCATGTTCTTATTTGTTTATGTTGAACCCGCAGAAATAAAGCCACACTCTGTATCCCCCTTAGATCTGTAAAATAAATGTTTATTGACTGATGCTATATTTAGACTAAAGCACTCCATTTTTACTTCCTACCATGTGAAATGGGGATTTTCAGCATTTTAAATGGCATTTCTAAAACTCTGCCAAGGCCTAAGCTCCAGAAATTTGCAAAGTGCCTCCATTCTTTCATTACTAATAAAACAACATTAAGCAAGGGCAAATTAAGTGCTAAAAGTAAAAGTTATGCTGATTTGTGAGTTGGCTGAAAGATTCTATTTTGATTTTGTGTCAGTTTCAGCTTATGAGACTTGGGAGAACTAAACCCCCAAGAATGTTGTGGTAGAGTCAGGATGAAAAGAGCCAACCATAAGCACAGGCTGGGCTCTACTCCTTAATGCGAACTTGAACAAATGCTGTTAATTGTTCGACTTCTCTTTCCAGTGAGTTTCTTCAGTGAAACAATCGCTGATCTCCCGAATGTTAAATAGTAACCTTTGTTTAAATATGTTGCACATACGTCTCTATCACTGGGGCAGTAACAACACTAGGTCCAGCACCGGAGTTGTTAAATGGCCCATTTTCTGGGGAATTGGGTGTTGATGAGCTGATGAAGAGGAGGGAGGCTCTGCGAGCTGGGTGGTCCCAAACTTCGTTAGGACCCCCACCCTGCCTTGTATTGGAGAGGTTGTGTGGCTATCTGGGTCTCTATGGGGCTGTAAGGGTCTTTTGCAGCAGGGGGGAGAGTAGCCTATAGCCAGCATTGGCCCCCTCACACCATGAAGGCCCAGCTTGTCAAACTTAATGTACATTTTCCAAGGCAGGGAGAGGTGAGGCGAGGCCGACTGGCACACAACAGTCTCTTCTGTGTGTGCTTTTTATAACAATACCTCTTCCAGATGTCTCTGCCAAACCAATGAGATACAGGCGGTGGAGGGGATTGGGTTAGGGGAGGGAGGGTTAAATTTACCTGATATATTCCATCACATTCTAACGATTCTTTTGGAAGCGGCTTTGTCCAGGACAATTATCTGATTACTGTGCCTATTCTCTGACCTTATTATCAATTTTAAGGTTCGTCTATGGGTCTCACAATCTCAGTTTCTACTTCTTGCAAAGTATAAACAGAAGAAATGTCAGTGCTGTTGAGTCAGCGTGATTCTTTGAAACATAAATAAAGCTAGTGTCCAAGCATGGTGGATGGGTGGGGATGGCTCTTTATAACACCAAGGAACCGTTATTCATTGCACTCCTCAATGTAGCTTTACATTGACATTGTATAGTCTAGATGTAGTGACTGTGAACCTCAGCATTTCCTTTCCTCGCTTTAAAAAGGGGACTTATGAAGGGGTTGAGTCGTCCAGCCATGTCCACAGTGTACGCTCTGCTCCTCATCGCCGCTCCAGCCCAGTGCAGGGCCCTCATCACACCAACATAAACTCCTCACTGTCTGGTCCTCCCTCCTTTTTTTCAACCACCCTTTCATTTTCCAGAGGAAGAAAATATTCGTTTGGATTTGGTTTTTGTGCCCATCTTTCTCTCCCTCCCTCTCATTCATCCTCCTTTCTCTTTCCACAGACATAAGGACAAGGGTCTTCTTTTCCTCTTATTTTGTGCTTAATTATTGCTATTTTCCTTAACAGCACATAATTCTCCTCACTTTCCTAACTTGGCAGGATGTGGCACAATGCAAACAGCTCTTCCCCGACTAATAAGAAGTTATTTTTTACTGCCAAGGTATTGAGAATGTTTAAATTAGAGGGTAAGCGTACCTATTCATTCCCCTCAATCTCTGGGCTAGATATTCTTGGATGTGAGGTGTGGATGACCTGCCAGGCAAGAGCGCTTAGCATGAAAGAATAATGGCTGATTTATTGTTTCCATTATGTACATCAACACCGTTGACTTTTATGATAGAAATTGCTCCCCCAAAACACAGGCTCCAGTTACAGCTGACTCGTTATTTCCTCAGGATTATTAGCTTTTAATAAATTGATGTGATTTGTTCACATTTTTTCTCATTTAAATGCTCAGCCTTTTTTTTATATTAAAGTTATTCACATCTCTTTTCTCCACTGCAGGCAATTTGAATGTGACCCTGCAGGTGTGGGACATTGGAGGCCAAACGCTAGGAGGGAAAATGCTGGATAAATATGTATATGGAGCTCATGTAAGATGACACACACACACACTAAATCCTCTGCTGCTACTTTTTATTTTATTTTGCCCAACAATCATATATCTCTGGTTTGTGCTACATTCTTAAATTTCTCCAACATGAAGCAAAAAGACAAACTTTTGTTGTCTCTAGTAGCCTCAGGAAGGAACGGAAATGAGTAAATGTACAAAGCAATGGCTGTAGATGTTTTTGAAAATGTAATATGAAGCACCGTTCAGAATCAGTTTCCAATTCTTTAATAGTCTCTGTTCAAGCTTATTATTACAACTTCTCCAGCTTCATTCAGGGTCTGCCACTCCTTTCCTCTGGAGCCAAATCATAATAAACTGTCGTTTGGATTCACAGCGAGAAAAGAGCTTAAACAAATCTCTCTATCTCTACTTTTTTCTTTTTTTTTTTTTTTGATGCATGATGTTGATACAGTTTGATGCTTTGTGTCAGATTGAACAAATGTTGATAATACGGCACACTGTAGGTCAATACTGTGAGCAATAAAAATATTTAAAAATGCATTCTTAAGTATGCAACTTTATTCTAGTTTAACTGAACTTTAAAGCAACTTAAACCCAAAATATTAAAAGTAATGCCCAGTATTTTATAGTACTTGGCTCATACACAAAGGAGCTTAGGGAATAATAGTCCACTAATTGATTGAATTACTCTTGATTTAATGATTGTTCTGTGGAAATCTCAACATTTTGTTAATCAAAAGTACAAGCTTACAATACAGCGTACAATACAAGCACTGCAATTTGTGTCGGTGTGTTCTAGCGTGTACATGTGCCAGCAACGTCAGCATCTATTTGTAGCCATGTTGCTATAGACAAGTGCTAACTGTCACCTCCAGAATGCCTCTTGTTTGAAGAGGCCTACAGAAGGACCATGGTTTCTCTAATCCAAGACTCGTAATGTCGCACAAGATCTATCATTTGGGCACAGGCGAGAAACTTGTCACCATATACCAGCAGCTATGTCAGCACCCGTGTGTCATGTTTGCCTATAGAAGCTACACAAACATTAATTAGAGGTTATTTTCCATTCCCTGAATATACCTGTGTTTAAAAATAGTGAAAGTGACATGTTTTTTTTGGCATTTTCTGTGCCTTGCTCTAAACATTACCATAAGAGTGTGCATATTATCCCATGTCTGCGGCACTTCCTGTACTGTCTCTCTCCTTCACAAGCAAAATGTCCATGACACTCTCGTCAGCGCTGTATGGAACTTTTACACCTATTGTTCAGCACTGTGCGTCCTGTAATCAATCATAGCTGTTTGGAGCGACTCACGGTAATTGTCAGAGGCCTAAGCTGTCGTCACTGACCTTACGTGTTGTGACAGTGCTCGTCTGCTGAACAAAAAGCAACAGACACAACTTTGGTCGTGTTGCATCATGCAGTAAAAGTCGAGACATTTACTTCGGCTCATGTTAATTTCCAGCAGAAGCGGTGATAGCAGATAGTTGAACTATTTTGATTATTTCTCTTGAATTATGCCAACAGCTCGTGTACCTGTTTACTCTTTGATTAATTAATGTGTTTGTGTAAACAGCCCCTCTGACCTGAGTGTTTGCTCAAACATGGCTCTGGTGTTGTTACATGAGTGTTTCTGTGGTGCATACAGTGTTTACTGTCACATGGGGAGGAGGAAAAGCCTTCATTCATTAGCTCTGATAGTAGATAACCTCACCTCTATTCTGCCCCGAATTCTGGACTGTGCTTACAAAACTGTGAGTGTACAAACCACATTTTAAAACACAACCAATATGAATTCACACACTCTTACTTCGTATCTTAAAAGTACTGAACCTACCTCAGATTATGTGCGGGTGTGTCCCTTTCTAGTGAATCTTTCCCCCATGCTAAGAAGAGGAGCAGTGCCACCTACTGTTCCCTCACTCCCTCAATATTACTCCTGTTAATATGAATGAATATGAGGCGAATGAATATGAAACCAAGCTGTGTACTTGCAACCAGTATTTCCCAGTGAGGGATCCTAAAGGTAAGCAGCTCCAATCAAATTCTGACGACTGTGTTGTTCCTTTTGTTTTTCTAATGCAGGGGGTTCTCCTGGTTTATGATATTACCAACTACCAGACCTTTGAGAATCTGGAGGATTGGTTCGGCATGGTGAAGAAGGCCAACGAAGAATCTGATGTCCAGCCTGTCATCTCCCTGATTGGGAACAAAAGTGAGTATTACACATACATAAACACACAAAAATTCCTTGTTTTTCCACTAGGGAAGAAGCAATACAATATTTTTTTTGAAACTGCAGTATATCAAGATTGGAAAGTGGTTTATTTTCATTTCTATTAAGTAAATGCAAATGAAATTAGGTTATCTTATATTTATTGGACTGAGTTTTTCTCTGTGATGCATTTTTCATTTTGCATGTCTGTGTTTGTGTGTGGAGGAGTGAGTGTTTGATGGTAGCAGACGTGTTTGTTAGAGCACTAGATAACTGATCGGTGTGATAAGCCAGTTGATAAGAGAGTGAGGTTTTGGAGCGATGGGAATGCTGATGTTTGTGAACTCTGGGGAGTGACTGACGATGATTTAAGATCCCCGGGCCAACGGACCTATGGCACTGCTTATTTGCACCCCCCCCCCCCTCTCAGTCAGTACCCGTCTGCCCGAGCCTGCGCTCCTGTCCTGAGTCCTTGGTTTAGGAGAGGAACTCGATGTTAACCAGATGGCTCTCCTGCTATCAGCGTGCACCCATCCACCCATCTCCAAAATAAAGAGTAATAATGATGACTCTTTTTAAACATCCCCTTGACAGATGTGGAGTCATGGCTGCTGCCGTGTTATTGTAAAGTGGGGTGTCAGGGTGTGTGTCTGTAATGGTGACTGTCCACCTTCTTGAGCGATGATGAACGGTCAACAGAGTGGTGCCTGCACACAGGAAGCTCTCGCTAATGTTACTCAACGGGGACCACAGGTCACGATTTAATTCGCCTGTCTAGAGCAGATTCTCTTGTCTTCGCATCCGTTTGCATCTCCTAATGCCCCGGCTTTAACAGTGGGCGCCTCTGTATTTAGGCTAGGTTTTGGGTGTGTGGGTGAGTGTGTGTACTGTAATATTTAAGGAGTGTTCATCCCACTGTCAGGGTCCTCACCCCCACACTTGCAGTCATTCTCCCCCTAATGGCTCTATTGCTGAGAATGGCCCATGTGTTTTTTTCTGTTCCTACAGGCTGGGAAAAAAAGAAAAACAAAATCCCACACAGATTGCCCCTCAAGGAGCAATCAATTACCTTGCGAGACTTTATGAATCCCTGAATCCTCCCATGGATTCTTTTTTTTTTTTCAGGGACCTTGATGAGAGTTACTCTAGCTGGAAATGTCCACACCTACATTTTTATTTTACTTTTTTTGTCTGAGTTTCCTTTTTTTCTCTGAAGAGCTTCCAACCTTTTAAGTATTGTCGGATTTTCGTTTTTTCTTCCAACCCGAATACACGGTAACAACAAGCTTAACATGTGAATAAACAGCATTCTTTCAGGAGCGGAGTTTAGATTTCTTTTAAATGGTTCCCAGGATGTTGGACAGAGTGAGGCAAAAATGTTTGTGACAACCGAAGTAGAAGTACAGACACGACAAACTTATAAAAACACTACAGATTCCTGTCTCTGTGAGTACTTGTCTTTGGGGAGATCGTGGTGTTTACCACTCTAATTTTTTTCCGTGTATACACTTTGATAAACTTAAGGTGAGCACTGACTATATATGTCACGTGAAGTAGTACTTAATTTTGTTGCTGGTTAGGGCATGAAGAGTTAAATTCAGAAAGTTTTTTTCCCCATATACTAAAAGACCTGTTACAGTATCATAAAAGTTTAAGACTTCTTTTAAGCATAGAGTCAACATGGAGGTTACAATCAAATGCGACTCTGTTTGGCTTATTAACAGTACATGTGCTACTGTATACATTGAGCTTAAATTTCCTGAATTACCCTGTGCCTACCTTCTAGTTTTATTTGAACACTGTCTTCTTTACGCAGTGTACGGTAATTGAACCTACAGACCAGACTGGTTCATTAATGATTCTGTCCCCTCCTCTCCTTACTCTGGCCTGACTGCCCTCATGTGCCATGTCACTGCTGGGGAACAACCTTTCCTTTCTTCGGGCTTAGCATGGCCGACTGGGGTTAAGTGTGCTTGTTAAGCACCAGTATGCTGCACCCCCTTGCCCTCTACATGTTGCCCAGAGCCCTGTGTTAAATAATGGCACCACTTTTAACAATTCATAAAGGAAGCCAATGAAATGTTTTATTGAGGGCACACAGTTATGCAGCTCCATGCACACGCAGACACACAGATAGAAAAATATGTGCTTAAGTAGAGTGACACACGTGAAGTTTCTGGGAACACATGGTTAATGGAAGAATGCTAAGCTCTCGGTCTATCTAAACATACTATAACTGTTTATTACAGCAGCACAGTCCAGTGTAACACGGCGTGGTACACAGGAACCTCTCTAGAAAAATGTTGGCTTGTTGCGCAGTCATCTCTTCCACCACTTAAGTGTTTCATTTTTAGTAGACTAATAAGTGCTGTGTGTTTTGAAAGGGCTCCTAATGATAAATTCTGTTGCTCCTAGCTTAACAACAGCTGCATTTGGGCGGTTCGAGACCATTTGCCTTTTAGATCAGAGATTGTCTATCTGAAGATATAAAAAAATATAGCACACTCTTAGTCGTCCAATGCATATTTTGGACGTTTTTGTGTGTGTTGTTACATACATATATTATCATTGTATTCGACCATTACCATTTTAACATGGCTTATGTTACTGTGCAAAATTAGAACACATATTTCTTTGTGGACATTAAGCTTGTGTCGTTTATCAAGCCAATTTGTTTTTATTAAGTGGGGATCGCAGGACCCCTGCTCGCTCCCCACCCATCACCCTTCCCATTGCTCGAGCACTCTCCCTCAGGAACTCCAGAACATCCATCATGGGCTTGTACAGCCCTTATTTGGGTGACTTAAATGGGTTCAGTTCTCTTAACCCCTCCTCATCACTCATGGCTTTTTGCTCTGTGGTTCTAACACTGTTCACTGCTGATCCACTCAGGCCTGCCATGGGAAACCTTCCCTTCTGTCGGGAGATAAGGTCCCTGCATGAAGACAATTTGTACACTCAATTACATCTTACCTGTCTTTCTCTTTTGATGTTTCATTTTTTCTCTTCTTTCTTCTCTAAGTCCCTATCTTGTGCCATCTCTCAAACACACTTGCACATTTATTTTCTTCCCTGTGCAAATGTTAACTCTTTCGGTCACACACTTAAACCTACTCTAAATGCTTATCTCTCACATGTGTAGACTAACACTTCTGCTGTAGCTCCTTTTACTTACAGTCTTTTCATTGGCTCCGCGTCTCTGTTGTCTTAAACAACATGCATGTGTTTGCTTTCTGCACGCTATGGCAGATCTCACCACATACCGTTACCCGTCACACTTCTCTCTCTCCAGTTTTCCATCCAGCCATGTGAAAGTTAAAGCGAAACACGGATCTCCCCTAACCCTTGATTATCGTTAAGCATGTCCTTGCCACCAACATTGTTGGTCTTGAGTTGTTTGGCCTCTTGGCAAGGCCTCAGGTGGAGTTGAAGCCTTCCCCCTCCCCAGCTCTCTTACCACCGTCACCTCCCTGCCCCTGTAAAGCTGCCACAGTTCCTGTCTGTTCAGTGCAGGCCTGCACATTTCTTAATAGAGAGATGCTCAGAAGTCCAAGAGCGCAGAGGAGCTCAATGCGCTTCTGTTTTTGGTTTAGCTCAAAAATGTTTTTCCTGGCTCAACCCACTCGTACTTAGGTCCTCTTACAACAAACTAAAAGGTCCTAATTGCCCCCAAGGGAGAGGTTTAGCCACAATAGACATGTGGTGGGACAAAAGCCCAGTACTCTTACCCTGGCACCCTCACCCCTCCCCAGATAGAAGGGATGAACACGTCAGCAGTGTCTGTTTTGCACTGTGGGTAAAGTGACCACAGTTTCGACACTGTAAAACATTATATATACAGTATATAGACATAGTAAGGCATGGTGTATGGTTGAGTAAAGATTTGGAATGTTTACAGATTACAGCAAATCCAGTGTATCCTGTTTCTCTTCACATTTTATTGAAGGCAAAGGGTCAGAACAGATGCACGTATCAAATTATCTCAGTTACTGCACTGTCTGGAGGCTGCTGTCTTTTTGTAAGTCTGGAAAAGATGGAAAGTAGAGATTCAAGTTACAACATGGATACAGACGTATGAATGAAGAATTACAGCTGTATAACACTTCGGCTGATAAATCAACATAAAATCACAGCTGTAGATTCTAAGACGTGAGGTTAAGAAATACTTTCGAGGGTTTGTTGAAGCCTACTCAGGTGGCTGATAGGTGGTCTTTCCCACACAGAGCAACGCAATGAGTTGTATACTGGTGCTCCATTCTTATTGAACTAAATGTTAACATTTAATTGTAACAACTGTTTGACCCAACTCTGGTCCCTACTCTCATCTCTCTTTACTCTCAAGCCTGTCGAAACATGGAAAGTCCTCATTCATTTTAGCCATCCATAAAGCAAATATTGTTGCACATGCAGTAGATGATCAGTCTTCGCATACCTTCTTGTGTGGTAAGTCATGGGCCATTTGAGTTGTACAGCACAGCACAGCTTAGCCACCTGACCTGAGTGCAGCCTGGAACCCTCATCACTCTCAGGCTGTACTTTATTTCTACGCTGCTCCACAACATTGATACAGAGGAATTCCTGGAAAGTGGCCTTGCTGACACAGAGTTGGGTAAATAATCGATTGATCTGGATTCCACAGGCATATATTCTATGTGTGAAATATCAACATAGTTTTTCCATCCATTTTGCTAAATCTACTTTTTGTGGTTGAAATATTACATCACTGTCTTCACACTCTGCTCCTGCTTTAGCTTTTCAACTTGCTCGATGTTTGCTCAGGCTGTTGTGAGCAGAAAACACTTTCCATGTAACAGTTCACTTATGTGACCAAAAGTTGAATATGTACAACAGTCCAACACATCTTTGCTCATATAAGACTTTATAATTATGAATAGACTTGTAGCGGTGCGATGCATACGATTACTATGGCTCCCCTGTGCTCAGTATAATTATTATAGCTCATAGTTGCGCTGCTGGCTCACAGAGGCATGTATTACTGCTCGCCCATAAAAGACCACTTAGTTTAACAGCGACAGGAGAGCTTGGAGGACATGGCCAGTGAAACCCCGGGCAGCTTCTTGTGCGGTCGGCTCAGAACTGGGCCTTTTGTTCACTTTTCACAAGTCCTTTGAGCCCGTTAACCCTGCTTGCAAGGCCCTCTGCCCCAGGTTTTACAGTACAATAGCAGTGACAGTTTGACACTTCAGCTCTCTTTCTGCCTGTAGAGCTGCCGCTGGACACTCTGTTTTACATTCCCTGTCCGGAGAGGAAGACCACATTGTTTTACTAGCTGGGTGGAGAATCTGATCATGTTTGAATGCATGTGTTTGCACGTGCGTGTGTCTGCACGTGCGTGTGTCTGCACGTCGCTTCATGAAGAATGATCAAATGACAAGATGAGCTGTGATCAATGAGCTGTCGACAGAACACTTCTGACCTAGTGGAAAGAGAGTCCCCTGACAGTCCCGGGCCGCTTCAGGCCACCGGGGCAGGGGCGCCGCAACACAAAGAGCGCTCTGTCTCTGTCAGGAGCCCCCAGAGGACTCCTGCATGGGCCCTGCTCACCTCGACAACACCATGCTACTAACAGCACTTCATCTGTCTGTACTTAACTCAGAAAAGTCATGGTAATATTATTAACTTGCCTTCAAGCTTCAATATACGGATAATTATTTCTAATCATTCCACCACAAGTTAAATTCTCATACACCCAGCTATACAATGTCCAATGTCATCAATAGCAGTGTAGAATTGGCTACAGATTGCTGAAATCTTATTTTCTCAATTGTAAGGGTCTGCTAAAGCCAAACATAATATAAAAATAGTTGTCAGTTTCACGTACTTTTGCATTAAATTTAGACGGTCCAGTCCTCAAAAAATAAACACTGCCTCCTGTAAACAATGCCTACACTGTTAAGGTCTAATGAAATGTGCAAGAGTACCGTTTACATAGTTATTTGACTTCTGAATGACTGTATAGTGTCTTAGGAGTATAGAAAACATGTTTTCTGTGACACTTCTCTATGATACTTTACTTTATGATACTAATTTTTTGAAGGGGGGGGGGGGTAGTTATTGTTTGCATTTAAATTACGTTGTCCATATTTTAATAGAGACTTGTCACGCCTTTCATATTTCAAAAATGTTCAGTTTTTATGAGCTCTCTTCAAGTCATGTAAACCAGTTGGACCCAATCATTTAAATGCTTCACATAAATTCCACTTGTCATTTTGTTTTGCTAGGCACTTGTGCTGTGAAAGTTAAATCAATGTCTAATTCAATAAGACATCACACAAAATGATTCCTTCTACTTTTACTGACTGTTTAAGGTAGTAACATTTTCCCTGTGTGTTATTCAGGAAAAATGAATGGTAAATAAAATGTCACTAGCAATTAACCTTGCCTGTTCGCTATCAGACTTTGAGGGAAATTTATCCTGCTGCTTTTTCAGACTCCTGCAGTTTAATATTAACTGAGCTGATAAAGTGTCTAAGTGTCCATTGACTAACTGTTGTTTTTGGAGCATTGTTTTTAGTTTAGGTTGGTGGTGAGATGACACTGTATTGTAAGATAACTTAATGACCACACTGGGAAATACAGTATGTTGCACAGTGTTTTTGACTGAATGCTTCACTGTAATATGGATGACTTACGTTACCCTGTGGAGTTTGTGACCTAGTGGCACTGGTGAACAATGTTTTAATGTACAGGCCACCGTATTGTTTGTATCTTGTGCTCTACCAGCACATGCATTAGGATGCATATTAGTGCCACAGGCTTAGGGGCAATGCAAGGGGTATTATTATTGCATATGAAGATTTGGTGGCAGTAACTTGCCTGAAAAGGTAGCAATGCGCTTATAAAGGGAGTGGGACGCAAAGTAATGTAAAAAGTTTCCAAATATTTGAAAAGGTTATAAGGAAGGAAAGACATTTAAAGGAATTTTCAGATTAGAAACACTGAATTTAAACAAAACTATGGTCATTTAATAGAAAACATTTTTCAAAGGGGGTATGAAAGCATAATTATTCTAAAATCTAGTTTTAAAGTACACTGTCAATGCAAAACAGTTTTATTTGTACCCCAATCTTAAGTCACGTCTCACGTCAATGTACAGATCAATACATAATAACTTTTTTTTATCAACTTAAACCTTTATTAAACCAATTCAGTCCCATTGAGGTTCTTTTGCAAGTGAGATGTGGCCAAGACAGGAACAAAACATTGCAGATAAAACGGTACAAAATCGGACAACAGATGAAATAATACTTGAAACCAGATCTTCAGACCTTTTCAGTGTGATTACAAATGTCAGTACACTATAACAAATAGTCCAACAGATCCTTGCTGATGTAATCATGAAAATGCTGATGTAGTACCCCGGATCCTTCAAAATGTATAAGTACTTTATCTGCTCCAGAACTGAGTGTAGCAGTTGAGACTCACAAAACCCCGTCGAATGTGAGTGCTGCAGAAACGTTTTGGGATGTTTTCAAACTTAGTGGAAACTGAACAGTTTTGCTGTGAAAGTTGGAAGTCCTTTCATTAAGAGTTGGACTCGGTTTGATAATCGTTGCCCTCACTATGCAGTCTGTGTTGACTCATGGTCGTCAGTGAGGGGAAACTGAGGCAAACCCTCTTAACGGGGTCTTAAAGGCATAGTGTGAGGTAATGTTGGAAGTGATAGGTTCTCCCCTGGGGTTGATTAGGCTCAACCTTGTAACTTTCACTTAATGTGATATGACCCCTCAGAGCCCCAAGTCTTTGACAACACGCACACACACACACGGCCCACTATTACTACCACACACAGACACATGGACATGCACAGAGTTCACACTTTCCACCCTGAGTCCTCACAGTCCCCACTGCAACAACTGCTGTTTAGTTTAAAACGAGGCTGCCGGCAATTAACTGTGTTTTGTCAAGTTTATTCTCTGGCTGTTGCTCGCTGGGTAAACTGTTCCAATTGGTCCCAGCAGCCGACTCGGTAGAACTGTAAGTAGGTGTCTCTGTTATCACAGCACGGCTATAAAAAGCCCACTGAGGATCACACAATGCGGTGTAGGATTTCAGGCTGGTTAGCCAACATAGAGCTATTAACTTATTGTTTTGCCTTGGCAACGTGTGCTGGTTATCTCTAAAGGAAAAATCCATCCTTGTTTGGAGGTGTGGCTTGATTTCTCAACATCTCAGTCACTCATTTCTCTACCAACAGAGAATGTTCAGAAATCTGGATAAAGTGCCACAATGTCCTGGTTTCTGTCGAGTACTTTAGCTAGCAGTTATTCTGGTTTCTCAAAATGGAGATAAAGCCTTCTCCAGGTTTCTGATACTAGGATAAGATCTTTACATGTGCAACAAAAAATTTGGATACTCTGTTTTTCATTTATTTAATTTGAGTCATTGGCAGTTGGTGCACTACCTTCTTTTCAGGGAAGGTGGTCCAGCAATGGTATTGGTTTAAGAGCATGCTCTAGACAGACCCATCCAACCAAAATCTACTAATTTAAAGTTTTTTAGTGACACAAAAAGCCTCTCCACGACTGTCTGGTTTCAGGAATATCAAGTCTGCCAGTGAGAGGATTCTTTCCATGAAGAAGCTAAGCTGACATCCCCACAGCACAGACACTAACTTGTGGAGAAGAGCAAAGTTTCTTCTCATTTGGTTGTGTTCCCAATTATGTAATACGTCACCGCAATAGCAAGCTGTTTTTTACGGTAAAAGCCTAATTTGTCCGCCAGATATTCATCTCGAACTGTTGTCTTGTAATTCACCGCAATGACAGGAAGACCTTTTAAATAAACACTAATGGTGACCAGAGCGCGGGAGGGCCATCGCTCCTGACGAGTGATGATCCCCTCCACTATCTCTATGCACTTGGAGGCCCAAACAGTTTATTTTGTGTTTGCAGTCACTTCCTAGGGGTTGTTAATCTGATGTACAGTTTGACAGAAACAGAGGGAAACCAGATCATCGGAGGAAGATTGTTTTGACCTGATAAGTAGAAATGGGTACATTAGGGAGAAAAATGGAGCAAAACACTAAAACTGTGGGATTAGTCTTGTATTCAGTTTACACAGACGGATGCCACATGCTGCAAAATTCTTTTGTGTGAGGATATGGGCCCACCTACAGTATTACTTTGTGACTAAAATAAGCTACGTCCTTGTTCACAAATCATAAACTGTACCAAGAACATGCACAAATTTGAGGATTGTGTTTTTAAAAAAATGCATATTGGTGTAGTTTACCATTAGCATATATGAAGAAATCTCATTACAAGGTCTCTTTAGCAGATGTTCTGTGGCTTTCCATCTGTATCATGTGATCTTAAAGTTTGCCCAGTTGATATGGAATTGTAGATGAGTTTTTCTGAACACTTTATAACACTAAATTCTTTAGAAGAAAATGGAAATTTAACAGAAATGCTTTCAGCCTTTGCAATTCAAATGACATTTCAACTGGTTTTTATTTTTTACACTTTAACTGCAAATTCAACTGCTTTCAGGGCTTATTGAACTGTTAGTTCATCTGCTTTCAGAGCTCGTCAACTGATAGTTCAACTGACTGGTTTGGTTAACTGGCGTTAACTAAAAATTCAAAGCCAAAGCGATTACACCTGCTCAATCAGTGCTCCGACTTGAATTGACACTTCAACTGCTATAAATAGTTCATAAACACAAAATGCAACTGCCAACATCTTGCATGCAAACAATTAAACTTGTTTACAGGATTTGCACCTGTAATTTTCAGCCTAAGAGAGTGTACTTTTTTTTCAGAACTTTTGCCTTTTCTAGTTTTATGGCCGTTTTTTTTCCTTTTTTTAATTTCCCCTGTGACCTAGTTATAAAATTCCGCTGCCCGTGATTCACATACCCACAGGCAGAATTCACCTTTTTTACTTACAGTAACGTGCCTTCTTCAGCTCCTGAGCCACTATGTTAACATTGGCTAATCTGACTGTGACACATGATTGATAACCTTTCCCAAGTGTGCAGGATCCAAAGGATTAGCAGTGTTTACTTCTAGTAGCATGCTGGGTACCTCCGCTGTTAATGACTGGAATTAATAACCCACTGACGCCTATGAGACAGCTATGTTTATGCACAGGCACAGACATGACAGTCTCCCCTGGACATTGAGTAGTTGTAAAAGTGTCTGCCCTTGCCCAGAAAGGTTTGTGTTTATATGTCATTTATGATGGTGGTAATATTTGATTTAGTCTAAAATGATTCCAAATGTATTTTTTTGGCCTTTAATATTTTTGGGTCATATGACTTACTGAGATATTAATAACACAGAATTAGTGCGGTGTTTACATTTCTTTCTTGTTATGTATCTATCTCTCTCTTTCCCGTCTTCTGGCTTTACCTCCCTCCCTCCCTCTCTCCCTCGCACACACACAGACACACACTAAGGGGCATGAGAACGGGGTAAATCCTTGACAACTTCAATGAAAACTCACACAAAGAGCAAAACTCGGGGGGGGGGGGCGCGGGCGCGGGGGGAGGCAAGAGAAATGCAACACCGTACAGTAGCCTGACCTCCTCCAGCTACCATATACATGTATGCACCAGATACCGGGTGTGGCCGCCTTTCTGCACAAAGCCAGAAATAAAGAGCGTAGCTATTGCTTTCAGCAGCAAGACCCCCGGGTGACCTTCCTCATTGACCCCAGTATGACCCCATAGTGAGGAAGGAGAGAAGCAAAGCGCCTGGTATCACTGCACAGGAGTTGAATGCACATCACAATAGCTAAAAAGGAAGGCACTGTCATTTTGTGCTCCCAGTAAATCAGCGTGGAGGTGACAGGCCCTGTTCTTGGGCCTGTGTGCCCACCTTAAAGGCCGGCACACTCATAAGTCAAACTGTTTTCTTCATCTACACTTTCACTATGTAAGTAGCCTCAAGACTTCGGTCATCCACGCATTGTATCTTTAGCATTTATCCACAGCTGAGCTGGTCTGTCTGTTTCAGTTCAAATAGAGGTTCATTGCTTCAGGGTTCAACCGTACTAGGCTTACACTGAGGAATGTGTCACATCAAGCTTTAATACCAGCTGGAAAAAGATACTTGGGGCCAGGTGAATTGATCATTTCCACTCTCAAACCCTCTGAAACGACTACCTCCATTAATTAAAAAACACAGCAACCAGTAGACTCTGCAGCTGGGTTTGAAAGTAACATAACAATTGAATTATGCTTTGTTTTCACATGCATTTATATGCACTGTTCTTGTACACTAGGCAGACCCCCTCCCATCTTAACTCAAGTGTAAACAGTTATCTTTTCTGTTTATGTTCAGATGCGTGACAGTTAACCCTGCAAGAGCGCCGCATAACCATGGCATAAATCTATCTATCTATCTTTTGTACGTTTTCTCACGTGTCATGCTGTGTTTCGTCCACAGTCGACCTGGAGCACATGAGGACAGTGAAGGCTGACAAACACCAGCGTTTCTGCCAAGAGAACGGCCTCATCAGTCAGTTCGTATCAGCCAAGACAGGGGACTCGGTTAGTGCCAGCTGACGCAATACGGAATCATAAAAAAATGCTAAGTACAGAGTGACTTTGATGAGACTTAATTTGTCCTGTTTTTCTTGTTATCTCTCTCTCTTCAGGTGTACCTTTGTTTCCAGAGAGTGGCAGCTGAGATTCTTGGTGTAAAGCTAAACAAAGCAGAAATAGAGCAGTCCCAGGTGAGCCATATTGGTATCAATGTCTTTCTCTCAGATTTCATCATAATTTCTATGCAGCTGCCTCTTAAACCACATTTCTAATAGTTTAGTTGGTGCAAATTAGGATAGAAAATTTACACTTTTAACCCTTTAACTTAACCGGCCACTGTTAAGAGAGCATTCTGTTGTTAAATTTCTAATTAAAGTTAAAGTAGCTGGTGATATTTCCGGGTTCCTGTCTCCTAGCATTACATGAAATGTTATGTCTGAGCTTAAGGGAGGTCACAGTGAGTGTGTTAGGTCAGCGGAGGTCACCACACACAGTAAAGGACCTTTTGTTGTGTAAACATGAGTTTGTTATGTCTGCCTCTTGCGATGGTCTACCTGCCACTGACACTGCCCATCTGTAAATAGACCCACATTGACCACATTATTGCGTGAAGTCAGAGGTTAAAGGTAGGCATTTGCAGAGGTGAGTAGGTTAGGATTGGCTGGCTGATTTATTTGGTTTATCTCCCACCGTTTTGGGCCAGAACAGGCTCTCAGCTTGCCATCCAGACCACGGTGCCCAGTGGTGGCAGCTGTAGGATTTACAAGGTCACCTCCCCCAGAGGCATTAATCCTGTGCCTGATATGACCGGCTGGAGCCACACTGGCTGGGTAGTGGTTGATGAGCTGAGGGGCTACAGAGAGGTCAGGACCCTTAGAGAAGGGAGAGCATGTAAGTGAAGGACTGACCAAATTCTCAAGCCCCTCTCCCATCACCAACACTACTGCTGACTAACTGAAAAAGAGCACTGGCTAATGGAGCTGTCCATCTACTTTCTTCCTCCTCCCCTACCATGATAGCTCTGTCAATAAAGCAAAGTGCTTTAATCCAGGCTAGTCAAGTAGGGTGAGTGGCCAATTCACACTTCACTGAAAAAGACTAGTTGACAGAAGCACACAAAACTTGACATTAAGTGCTTTTTTTAAATCAATATGCAAAATGCAGTTGTAGCAGTGAGGTAATGACCTCATGGTGGAGAAGCAGGCAGAAAAAATATTTTTTGTGCACCAGCTTTAATGAACTAACTTAACTTGCATATAACGTGAAGACTGACTGTACATTTGTAAAATGTGTGTTTACCATGTTTTGAACACATTCAATACATACTGAATGTTTACTTGTCTGAATCCAAGTATTATTTCCATTATCGATTAATCTGACAATTTGTCATTTGGTCTATAAAATGTCAGAAAATGGTAAGAAAAGACTAATCACAAAGGTCAAAGTGACACGTTAAAATGTTTTGTTTTGTCCGAGTAAAAGTCCACAACCTGAACATATTCAGTTTAAAATGATAAACTGTGAAAAAAACAGCAAAGTTTTCACATTTAAGAAGCTGGAATCTGGGAATGTTTGCTATTATTAATAGTTGCAGACTACTTTTCTGTTTGTTGACAAATCAAATTGTTTCAGTTCCAGTTTGGTCTACAGAAATGCATTCTGTTTGGTCAAATTCTTAAAAATACAATATCCTTTCCTAATGTTGAAAATGTGAAGAAGTGACACATGGACTTTCACGTCATGGATATAGAGATGAGGCTTTGAGCAGGTCATGGCTCTGAGTCTAGCCGCGGGGCCAGGAAAACCTTATTATCAGCTGTCGTCTTTAGAGAGCTGAACATGAGGGTCACAACCCCTGACAGTATTATATCTGCCTGGCAGCCCTCTCCGTCATGGTCCTCTGTCCGTTGGATCAGATAGCGAGGCCACAGATCACTCACTGACTCCGACACCAGGCTTCGGCAGCTCGTTAATCAGACGGCCAACCAGGGCCTGCTCTCCAGCCATGTGCTCTGTTCTTCCTTGGTTATGCTGCAAAAAGTCCGGCAGCCCGTTGCATCATTAAGATCAAATATAGGCTAATTTGATCTTAAATTCCCACTAAGCTCCAAGCCTACATGTGCCAAAAATTTAAGCTGCTGGTTTAACCTACCTGATAATATGTTCCATTGTAGGTATAAGTCGAAAAGCTACCAAACATAGCTACAAAATTCTCTACGATGTATAGAGATTTCCATAAAATAGCTAGCGACGGCACAAAATGTTTAGAAAAAGGGATAAAATGGCTAAAGAACCCAGAGGAACACGCAGAGCTTGGTTTATATTGACATCATCAAATTAGATCATTGAACCAATGAGGAATTTCTGATGAAGAGATATTTGACCCTTTTAAAGAAATATAAACAAGGCAGAGCATTTTTTCCCATACAGCAGAATTATGATGGGTGCAGTTGGACCTTTCTCCAGTGCTGACACAGCACTGTAGAGATAGGTGTGGCTATGCAAAATTAGACAAAACCATCGTACTGGGCTCTTGAAAATCATGTTGGGTGTTTTTTAATGACTTTCTTAATTTTGTCGAATAAATGATTTATATAAAAAAAAAAAAATCAACAGTTAATATTTTTTTATGAAATTTTGGGATCATTGTTTGGTTTTAATTAGAAACTTAATGTCAGTAATTTCTGGTTTAAAGATGTATTTTTCACAACTTAAATCGCGGGCTTATATGATGATGTCATGCTTCACATTTTTTTCTTTGTCTGTGTCTCACATCTCTTGTTCATTTCTCTCACTCTTTGGCATTCTCCTGATCCTTTCCTATGCATTGTCCTTACCCTACTTGGCTTTGATCTCCATTCTTCTCACTCTCATCATCCTCTCCCCTGCCTTGGTCCTTGTCCTTTGCCTTTTTTTTTGGTCCTTTTGCTTACCTCCATGTCTCCACTGCTCTGACGTGTTGAACCTGCTCAGGGGATTGTTAAAGCTGAGCTGGTGGACTACCCACAGGATGAAGGCCCAATTACACAAGAGAACAACCAGCAAAGCAAAATATGTTCTGTTCAATAGTTGGAAGTACGTGTCCACAGTTAAACAGATATATTTCAGTTGATCTGTCATAGATCCCAAAGAGCAAAAACAGCTGCTTTGTAGTTGTAGTAAACATTGCAGATATTTAGATGTGGATGTATTTGGTACTTGTGGTAGAGAAACACATCAGACTAATAGAACCTAATCACATTTCCTCTGTTAACATGTTGTCTTATCATAGCGCTGACAATATTTTGTTAAAGTGTCTTAGTAATCTAAGCTATGTGTGTTTCGTTGAGTTGACTGAGAGTAATGTAGTGAGAAAAACCTTCATGATGGTAACAGATCTTGACCTCTAACTGCCTCCTGACTTGTTTGGGACAGGGGTTCACAAATATTTGGACCACTGTCTTAAATCAGTGCATTTATTTTGAGACATGTAAAAAGAAATGTTAAAGGAATAGTTCAACATTTTGGGAAAAATAGTCCTTCCTTTATTGCCATGAGTTAGTTGAGAAGATCAATGTCACTCTCATGTCTGTGCATTACACATTGAGCTGCAGCCAGTTAGCTTAGCTTAGCATAAAGATTCTTGGAGTCTCTGCTCGTTGCCTGGTAATGGTGATAAAAAGCACTGCACCTGGCAAAAAAATGGGGTCCATGTCCACATATCTTTGTTTTGACAGAAAAGCTCTGGCAGGCTGCTGGTGAGCGCTGGGATGAAGTGCATGTCCGCTGAGAGAAAAAATGCCGAACGTCGGTTTTGATTGACATTAGCTCCATAGATAACTTAACACTTTGTTAGCAGAGGGTTGACAACACAGAACAACAAGCTTACAACTCGTAGGATGATAAATGCACAACATTCACCAGTAATATTCGGTGTCCAGCCCATCTGCTCCCACAAATGGGCTTTTCTATTATGGGTGACAATGTGTACCCCATCCGAAGCATGATTGGTTTGCCTAAAAAAAGAGTGACACCAACGCTTTCTGAAAAGTTAAAATATTTTCAACTCGAAGCGCTCGGACCTGCCGCACAAAACAAGGCGGATTGCTCTGAAAATAGACGCTGGTGCAGCTCTTTTTCTCCAACCCCAAAATTCCAACAGGCATGTCTCTGCCACGTTACAGCTGCGCCGCTGCTCTAGACAATGGCGCTCAGAAAAAAATTACATTTTTGTACAGATTAAACAAATGAGATGCGACTTGATCAGTGAGAATTAGAGGTGCTGATTATTGTTGGACCGAGCCATGCTAGCTCGTTCCCCCTGGTTCCTGTCTTTATGCTAATCTTATGCTTTTATTCAGCTGTATCAGTCTTCTCATCTAACTCTCTACAAGGAAGCGAGCAAGTATCTTTCCCAAGATGTATATTCCTGAACTATAGCTTTAATAAAGTAAGCATTTTTTTTTAGATTGCAGTGTGTTAGTGTACATTCTCACTCTCTCTAAAACTAAAGCTGTAAAATGTGGGAAACTTAATTTTGTCTGTGGCCTAGATGGAGGTTACTAGAGATTTATTTCTTTAACTTAATTTAACACTGTGATGAACACAGTCTTTGTTTTGTCATGGCAGCTTTTTAATTCTGTGTGTATCTGTCTCTCCATCCTCTCAGCGCGTGGTGAAGGCAGACATTGTGAACTACAGTCAGGACACCATGGCCAGGACAGTCAACCCCCCTCGCAGCTCTATGTGTGTGGTGCAGTGACCCCCCTCCAACACATGCATGCGCACTTAAAGCCACCCTTAAAGATGTAAAAATGTCTTCAGTCAGTATTCCTCTTTCAGGATTTTTGGGGTGACTGGATGAGATCAGTTCAGAGTGTGTTCTCTGTATTCCTGTGTGTCAGCTGGACGGGTGAGATGAAGAACAGACTTGTGTGGTTTCAAGGCCTTGGCCCGTAGTTTGGATATTTAGCAGGGATGATTTTTTTGGGTGGCTCACCAAAAAGGAAACAGGACCTCAGTTTTTTTTTTTTTTTAAGTTTACACGCAGCTCTTATTTTATTTCTAAAATTCATCTTACATAAATATATAAAAAAATATTTGTGTTAGTATGAACCTGGTTGTTTGAAGAAGAAAGATAACTACTTTAATCAGTCTTTCTAACAATTAAAAAATATTTTTATAAATATTTTCCTCTGTCATTGCTATTATGGATATTTGCTTTTAAATGATTAGATATGCTGAAGTATATTTCTAAAGACAGCACCACCTACACCTGTCAAATCTCAGTCCCTCGACTGCAAAATGTAAAAGTCAGTGTAAGAGTTAATGGGATATAAATAGGAAGATGAAATCAAATGCTCTCTCATACGTTTCTTTGATGTCTGTGCTGCTTTTCAGTTGAACAGGAGGCAAATAGGCAGTAAAATGCTGGAGTGGACCGAAAATTAGCTGCTTTCGATTTTGCCAATTAGGGGCTTGCACTAGCAATGCTGTGATGTGAACCGTGTACTATTTTTTTTAAAGTAGAAATATTTCAATATTGCTAACATAAATCAGCATTTACATTTTATATCTAGTCTTCGGATGTCTATATAATTTACATCTCTTACATAGGATCTCAGTTCCCCAGACATTTTTTGAAGAGTCCACATTTACATTTTGATAATTTAGCTTTAAATTTTCACTGTACGTGGCATCCCTGGGTTCGTCCTGTTAGAGGACAAGCCAGCTGCCGTGTTGATAAAGTATTGATAGATGAATATGACTCAGGAAGGAAGTACCCGAGTGTCAAGCTGAGGATGAGCTGAGCTGATATGTACAACATTTTAGAAGGGGACTCTACATAGCCTTATTCAACTGTCCGTTATAGAACAGAAGTTTGCATTGAAGAATGGCAATGAGGCATGAAATGCTTCATAGATCTTCATTTTGACCACATTTTAATAGCTCGCTTCACAGTATGAGTATTGTTAGTGACAGCTGAGATATTGTATGTTTAACCTGTTTTGTCAAAGTAGGTTTAAGATGGAGTTTTAATGTGTTGTCCACCCACTGAAATATCCGCCACATCTATAAAATATGTGTTTGTCCAGTAAAAGCAACCTCCGCTCCATTTCAAAGCTCCTTTCATTGACTGTAACTTCATGTAAAGAAAAAAAAAATTAAGAATGTACAGTTTAAAGTGAATGTTTATTTGACGTTGTACTGTGACACAGTTTTGTGTTTCTAAATAAAAATGTTACATAAAAAACAAGAAATGGTTTGTGCCGTGCATCTGTGAATGTAATAATGGGTAATATGCTTTTTGGAGTAATTAATTTCTGCAGGAGTCTTTGCAGGTCATTAAAAGAATTTAAAGGCAGGAGGCTGTAATATCCTTTTTTATGTGTTTTAATCAGTACCATCAGACCTGTAGCAAACACTGTCACTAATGCTGGTTACACACACTCGTGACCTCACTGTCTCATAATGGACAAGTTTCGATTTTAGTAAAAACTTCAATAAACCTAAATAAATTAATCATTTTCAATTGCTTAATCTACTCATTGTCTACTGCTTGTTTAGGTCCAGTTTGCATCGGTTTCATTATATCATCAGGGAATTATTGTTCTATAATGATGGGAAGTACTGAAAAACATGACAGTTATAGGACATAATCATCCCTTCAGGTTTTAAACATGTAATTAATTACATTTTCTAAGGTATTAAAATTTAGTTTGGTGAGTCCTTCAGAAACCCTGAATTACCAAATGAGTTGGATCGGTATATAGTTTTACCAAAATATGAGCTCTAGGAATGTGTTCAGGCCATCTCATTACTCAGCCTTTGTTAGCCTGTTAGCACATTTGGGCCTTGGTTTCATTGCAATTTTTCACTCCATATTGTGCACACAGACCAATCGGAACAGGCCCTGGAGGTGCTCATATGAGTGGAAGATGATGGGAACTGGACTATAGCCGATGAGGGCATTGCAGATTAAGGATCCATGTGCTGAAATTTAAGCATAAGGACTGAAACCTGACCACCCCAGAGATCATCCTTTATACAGCCTAAGTCTCTGGTAGCTAATGAGCCACCTGGTCTTTGTTCGGTAAATCTTCACTGAAACAGCCCCTAAATCCACTCTGGACAGATGATACAAACATCTTTATAAATGGCTGTAAGCTGTATTAATTAATCACTTAAGTAGTCCAGCCTTTTGTTGCTGTCACACAACTGTGAGGGGGTTCTGGGGTTTAAAAAAAAATTTTTTTTTTTAGGTTTTTTTTGTCAATGTCACTGAAACCGCCGGTGTATTTAGGAGGATTAAGTGCATTCGAAGCCACAGAGACAAACGACACAAAGACTGTATCTTTACAGGATATCTAAGATTTTATCTTCTTCTAGGTGTTGTTAAATGTCACTGTCTGTTGCAGAACCACTACAAACAACAATGAGACTTAATGGAGAGTGAGGCAGCCCAGCTGGGGTCATTCCAGCGCATGTGCATTGTTTCGCTCGAGTGGACGTCTTAGGAATTGTCTCTGCTGAATTTTTGTCAAGAGCTGTCACCGACGCTGACAGGCGAGACTTGCCCTTGGCTTTGCTGCTGTTTAGACAGGTGTTTTTGCAAAGAAAACAACTGCAGCCGGGTTTCCAGCTTAGATGCTCACAACACTGACGTCCCTCTAAAGACGGAAGAAAAGAATATCACTGTGCAGATAATGCCTGGGAAGGGTGAGGCTTTTGACAGATTGGCAAAAGTCAAAGGCAATTTGTGTCAAAATGAATTTGTCTGTTTCATGTGAATCATCTTGTGTGTGTGTGTGTGTGTGTGTTAGCTGGTTTTGGTGTATGCTCACTCTCCATTCGGGTACACATACCAGCAAAGATGCACAAGTAAATAGACAAACTTTACAGTGTATTTGTTTGTATTTAGTTAACCACTGTGGCACATTAATCATTGCTCATAGTTTGTTGTCTCAAAGAAGTTTTGGTCCACCATAAAACCAAGACCCTCTGACGTTCTTTGCCTCTTTCAGCCTGTATTTACTTGAATTCGGTGGGTACAAGTCCTGCTTTTTTGTATTTCTCTTTCCTCCCCGTCTGTTTTTCTCATTGCTGAATTTCGGTGATGACAGTCTCAAAAAACCACACATGACAAGCTGGTAAGAGGGCCATAGTTGTGGGTTGTGCTTTTTTTTGTGTGTGGGCAGAACAGGGGCCAATACCCTCGTGATTACCCACTCACCCTCTTCCGTTTTCCACCTGTGCAGAGTGCCAGACCCACAGCGTTGAGGGAGTAGGCAGGACTGAGTCAACCCCTCTGATGAGCTCCAGTACCCCTGGTCCCCACACTGGCTCCTATTCTCTGTTTCAGCGCGTTATGCCAGCCACCAGCAAGAGGAGTGACAGGCAAAGCAAGGCAGGGCCTAGACTGGGCCAGAGCTGGCATCTAGTTATTCAGAGCCCCGAGGTGAGCCAGCAGTGCTTCGTTCCCAGGGTACTTCAGAGGACTGCTCTCCTCTGTTGTCTCTGGGTGTCCCAAAGTGAGTGTGTGTCTATATATATATAGAAGGAGGTGCGTTGGTAGATTGTGATGTGAGAGTTGTGCTTGTCAGACGACAGCTTCTGTAGACTGTCCTGGTAGGTGTCGTGTGTCTCCTCAAGCTGAAAAGCACATGATTTATTTTTGGGGTAAGGATGTGGGCATTCAGAGGGGTCATATTTATAGTCTGTTAGTCTGGTGAGAAGACCTGCCAGTAAAAGCACAAATCCTAAAAAAGTGGCACGGGGATGAATGCTATTTTCAGTGGGCTGTAATGAATAGCATTTCAAACTGAATAGCTCTTGTATCAGATTTTAGAAAGGGGAGCAATGAGAGAACAATAACAAAGCCTCATTATAGGCATGTGATATTCATTCAATCAAACTAAAAAAAATCAGGTGGTGTTGAGATAAGAAATTACAATCTATCTTGCAGATTGATTATCCTTGATCCCCAGTTAAAGGAATAGTCCAATGAAAATCTATCTTCAGATTATTAAATAGACTGGCCTCAGTTAATCTCGGAGGCTGTGTCCGGTCTCCATCCGGCCGTGCTCTCCGGCTCCTGAACCTGCGGGAGGCCTACAGTTAGCATCAGCTAACAGTCACTTCAGCAACAAGTAAAGCCATTTTGTCCTCAGGAAACTTCATAAATCACACAGAGTTCAGGCAGAGCAACCGGAGCATATCAGAGGGAAAACCAGAAAGTATTTTCTCCATAAAATATGATCCAGTTTTACCCAAATCAGTGAATAAAGTTTTACTTTTAGTTAGCAGTGAGGGTTGCCCCCCACCACACACAAACGCACTTCTTGTGTGCATTTGAGATTCTGTTTTCTGTGCAATTTGTCCTTATGTGAGAGATGTAACCTAATTTTAAAACAAGCTGAGCTCAGTCTTGCTGAGATATGGTGGCACTGGCAGAAATACTTCATTGTGTACACATCATAATGAAAGGACAGAGGCTGTCTCTCTCCTAAGGAGCAGATAATAAATGAACTTGGCCTTTTCAGAGCTGATAATTGAGACCTCTTCTGACTTGCGGGCCTGAATAGATCATGTGTTTGATAAAAGATCTGCTCTGTTAGAAGTTGACACAATGATATCACCATGTAAAAATCACAGTAATGATCCAACACTTGCGCTCTTACCCTCTTCTCAGCACCTGAATTCAGTCTGTGTCGTCATTCAACAAAGAAACAGTTACTGGGTGGGACCAGAGTTGGGTGTCACTACTTACCGCATCTGTTGGAAGATAAATATACATAAAAAGAGGTTATAAGCACAGTGAAAATATAAGCAGGGAAGAAGATTACATGGTCATTACTCAACTCTGCTCCTCTGTCTCTTTTGCTTTGTGATTCCTCCCTCATTGTTCCCCAAAATACTTTGGATACAAAACCTGATACAAGAGCCATTCAGTTTTTTTTAAGTGCTATTCATTGCAGCCCACTGAAAATAGCATTTATCCAAAGATGACACTTTGAGGCTTTTCAAAAGACTACTTAGCAGAGTCCGCATCACTTTGAGAGGCTGAAGAGTATAGCTGTATACTTGCAACTGTGGCATTTCTTGAGGTGGGAAAGTGTGGCTATGGGATTAAGTGAATGTCCCTGTGGATAAAAGATGGTCATGGCCAAAATGAATTGAACATTATTGCTAATTACAGAGGGCATATCCCTTCTGGATTTGTGGAAGTATGCTAATTCCATGTTGATCTGTACCTCAAATTATGTCCCATTTAACGTGCGACAGAGTGGAACTTTCACTCGGTATCTGACTGGAAAATTCATTAATTCAGTCTGAAGCCTAAAAAATGACTCAGGCCTCAGGGGCCTCTGTGGAGAAACGATAGTGAGTGAAGATGGCATGTTGCACAGAACGAGTCCACGTTTATTGTCATCTACTGTATGAGTCACTGCTTCAGGTGTTCGTTTTCTGAAAGGACGACTGCTTGAAAAAAAAAAAATTCTGTTGAAATGTGTTGAAAATATGTGGTCTCTCTATCCTGTCTCTTTCCAAAGAACAAAAGACATAGGAATATGAATTGTTCCACCAGGTGTTCCGGCGTGCTTCATGATGTGTACAGAGGGTCAGTGAACCTCCACAATGTCAACTTTTCAGGAATCAAGAAAAACAACTTATTTTTAGCTTCACAGCACGTTGTCCAAAGGGATTAGAAAGGGTTTTTAACAGTCCGAGATGTTGGATAGTATTCACACCACGAGACAGACCAATAAACGAAACGCTACATTTATATGTGGGGAGCATGAAAATCAGCAAAAGTTGAAGGTGATGAGATTTTTGCTCAATATTTGATGGATGATGCAGATATTTTTAGGAACAAAGACAGTTAGTTTTTGGAGTGTAAGACGTGGCAGATTCACACGCTGAACACAACAGCTTGACTTTTGGGACTTGCATGAAGTTGAAGTACATTATGATAGATAAGGTGCCAGGGATCAACTTTACTGTTCCACTTGGCAGCACCAACAACAAATGTTTACTCATTTTTCTCCCCAGGCAGCAGGAAGAGATGCAGGAGGTGACAGGTGTGATTAATTCTCTCCTGGCCTCATGGTCGCGGTCAAATGGTCCCAGATTTGGTGAAATGAAATAAAAAATCAACGGTGTTTACAGTCTACAGCCTGGAAGAATTCTATGCGCTCGTTTGGATCAGTGTCGATGAAAATGTCAGAGAAGTTGACAGAGAAGGTAAAAAGTTGCACATGTTCGTCTATTTGTTGGGAAGTTGTGAGGCGTCCACTGCGTTGGTTGTCTTCCATTGGGGTTTCCAATGCTCGTTTTCTTCCCCAGCGCACCGCGTTTCTTCCACAAAGACATTATGGGGTTGATATGTTGTAGTCTGATCTCAGCATATGAGGAATTTAAGACTGGAAACACCTCTACATTGAAAAACATGGAGTTATGTTGGTAGGGGTGTGTTCACGTACTGGTGAGACAATGACTTACGATCCAGGAAGTCCAGTTTGAGTGTCAGATTTGTGAGTTTGAAGGCTTCTCAGACCCAGAACACAGCAAAGCAGTTTAAAATACCATGAGACAGGATTATAACGGGAAAGTTATCACGGCAGCAATCTTTTATCTTTCGTCACATTGCTCATAAAACAGTAGAAAGACAGTGTGCAAAGCAAACTACAAGGATTAAATGTCGCACGTATGTGATTGGCCAAAGTAACGCCTCGCAAGTTGAGCCAGATTCAATTTTTTTTGCCGGACGAGCGTGCATTCTTTTGCCAGAGTCTTGTCAGGATTAATTTCGGTCTGAACTGCATCTCTTCAGAGCTGCATCCCTGTAGCTGGTAGGAAATCTTGCTGAAGGGCACCTCAGCAGGGTGGACTTTGGCTGTCAAGGGAAATTGAGCCCAGGTCTTCTGGCTGAAGGACTGTGACACCAATCACAACACCACCCTGCTGGTCCAGCCAACAACAATATATGGTCAAATGTGGGACTGGCACGATACAGAGCCACACCGAAATGTTTAAATGAAGGGATTTTTTTTTTTCTTGAAATGTTTGAAAGAAATGTGCAGAGACGGTGCTTGGGTCATTTCTCGGCTGTAACAGACAATGTTCTCTCACTGGATTGCCAGTAACAAAAATTGTATGCTGGAAAATGTAGCTGCCTCTTATTGAGAAGCACGAAAGCTTTGATGTAATGCGAGGTGACGTTAGAATTCCTTTCTCTGTCCAACACAATGTGGGCAGTGTGGAAAGCCTGGATGGTGTGATTTTTTTCAGAGTATCCATCACGGCATCACACACTCTGCAGGTCTCACTTACAGCACAGAGCACTGTTAATCAAAACCAGCCTGTTCTTGGGGCTTGAAGGTCATCAGCCAAGGAGAGGAAATTATTGATGGAAATAAAGGTGCTGGGCTGCCTCAGAGGTTCACCTTTACAAACACACTAGATTTGGAGTTTCTAGACAGGCTGCGTTATGAAAAAGGCAGAGTTGTTCACATCTGATTTAAAGGCTGCTTTTGTCATGACTTGCGCCAAAGATGGGCTCATGCTTTTATTGGCTGTTTAGCCTGTTTCCATTTCTTGACCTGCACTGAACATCCACTAAAAGTTAATAAGTCTTTAATGTTTTCTTACTTTGAAAATTGCCTATGGACAGAGTGGAGCCTGTGATTTACTGACTTCAACCCCGCAAGCTGCACATCAAGAACATTTTTCTGTCTCGTATTGTAACATATGAAATCACTTACAAGTAGCTACTAATTCATAGTGGTCCGTCAAACCAATTTAATCGAGACACGGAGTAATTACAGAATGTGATGACATTGCGTGTGTGCGAGGCATGGCAGGCCGCCACATTTCGGAGAGAGAAGTGCCACGGAGAAAAGTGTCACAGAAGAAGAAAGGTTCAGGTTCCCGTGCACAGGCTGTTGTGTGAAGTGTCTGGTGATTGCCAGGCTGTTCTGAGGACGCTGCTGGACAGGGAGGTGAGAGGCAGGTTAATTACTATACAGAGAGGGAAGGGTGAGGTGCTTTACATAGCCCTTTGTGGCCTGTGGTCTTGGGTTTCCAGCACAGAGAGAGGTATTAGCAAAGGGTGACACTGCACAGGCCAAATCCATCCTCAAGTAAAACGTTCCCAGTCATACTGTTACACTATGTTCAAGCCTACAGTAGACAGTAAAAATATGACATGTAGACCCTGAGCCTCATGCTGAGGATGGTATTTTGCCTCTCAATCAGTACTGACTGTTCTGTCAGTGTCATTTCCAATCAACACAGAAGCTGACTTGACTTTTAAGTGATTGATTTAGGAGTTATTTCCTCAAGTTAACTTTAACTAAAAAAACATGTATAACAGTGTCATTTTCTTCCATGCTCCCATTTTTGTGGCAAATCTTTTGGCTTGAACACAAAATTTGAATTGCAAGACTGCATCCAGCACGGTTGTTTTTCAAACCAGGGCAACATATGTCAGTGAGCACCTATTTGAACTACATAAATAAATATTTTAAAATATGATTCAGAGGTCGAGAGGTCAGGCTACAATGCAAAGAGAGTCTTTGTGAACAGACAGTAAAGGATTTTTGATGAAATTTAAATATCTGGAACATGACCAGGCTGTTAGACTATTGTTTTTAAAATGCAGCATGGATGTAATGTTCTTATTTTACTGTGTAAAGTTAGTTTTTAAACCAGTAAGCAAGTTAACTCAGTAAGTTTGTCTCTAACTATAATTAACTTCATGTGGAGACCACTATGATCTCACCTTAAAGGCAGAATATAAACAAATCCACGATTGAAGATCAAATCAGTTTATCATTTTAAAAATAATCTAATTACAATATTAAAAAGGCAGTGTGCCATTAACCTGTTTTAATTGATTTTTTTGGTCATTTGGGGGCATTAGAAAAACAGGTAGTAAACCCAGCATTGACATATATCACCCTTTAAGTTAATATGACTTGTTAGCAAATAGTTGGTTATTTGCGCATCTAGAAGAGTATTTAGAGTGATGTAAGTCCACTATTCAGTTTTTCATCTCTTCTAGAACTCCTTAGGGGGACATCTAGCTCCCTCGGCTCCACTCATTCACGCTCCATGATCTTCACCAGCTAGTGAACGGGTGGTGTACAGTGGGCTTTTGCAGCGTTTTCGCTGAAAACATCTGCCTACTGCAGCTGAAAACAATAATATGAGAGCGATGAGAACGACCTAAGAAAGTAAAGTTGTGGTTGCAAAAGCAGACCAATGATCTGCAACTGATTATAAAAAAGTTCCACCGCATGGGATCACAGTTGATTGGAACTTGTGTGTTTGTAAATGTATATTTGTTTTAGTCTGCTCTATGTAAGGAGCACCTGCCCATTCTCCACTAAGGACCCATGAAAGCACTCCTTCCCTTTCAATTTTTGCTTCACGAGCACAAATTGTCATTTTCCCCACCAGCCCTGTGTCTCACTCACTTGCATACACATGGAAATATCATTAATAAAATCCAAATAGTTTATTTTGGATATTTACTTTAATTCTTATTTTTGCCCCAGGCCTCATGAAGCCCTTTATTATTTTTCCAGTAGAAGGCCAAAGGGAGGAAACACTTGATTTACAGTCCCAAAGCAGCTCCAGCATGTCTCTACAGGTAGATTAACAAAAGCATAAATGCTGATATTTACTTTTTACTATTTAAGTTCCATTAAAGGTTTGTTTGTCTTGAGAAAACTATGTTATGTCTTGGTTTATTTTTTGCCCCTGAACACAGTGCAGTGGGTTTTTGGGTTTCATTAAGTAAATGAGCAGGTGTTTCCCTTCAGTCTTCAAATACAGCTAATGAGCCAACTTAACCGTGTTTAAAGTATTAGGCAATTAAGGACGGGAAATGTAGAAAACGCGGAACACAGGAAGACATTAGGTGTGTGTACATGCACAGCTAACTCGTACAATGTGGAGTTTTCATGTGTGATTCAGGAGAAAATCAAGCAACCTTTTTTGTGCGCCTTTTACATACAAAATCATTATGATGATTATATACTTATGAAAAATGGCAAACTTGAAAATAGAAATGTTGAATTGAAAATGAAAATTGAAAATGGTTTTGTGCTTGAAAATGGCCGCAACCTCATTCATGTTAATTAACCTCTTTATTAATATATAGCTAATGAATAAAAAAAATAAATAAGCTGGTGTGTGTTCTCTGTTAGGGTTTGGTAATTTGTAGGGCAAAAGTTGAGAGGAAAAAAAAAAACATTTGTGAAGGATTTCAGGTAAAATACTGTTATTTTTCAAAGGAGTTTGGAGCCTCAGAGGATTATTGTTGTCATAATTTAAAAGGTTCTGTTAGAAATCAGTTTGAACATAACCTCATTTTAGTTTTACCTGCTTATTACATAAATAAACAAGGCATAGAGTAAATAATTTTATGACTAAATACACACAAAACTATGTGACATAACCATGATATTTTGAAATAAGCCAATACATTTTTAGTCAGGCTAGCTATGTAGCTCTAGGAAATGCAAGGTAGGCCTATAGGTCGGTCTATCTCTTTGGTCCAGGCTGAAATTTCTCAGCAGCTGTTGGATGAATTGTTGTGAAAATTTGTACAGACATTCATGGCCCCTTTAAGATAAATCCTAATGAATTTGGCCACAGATTTTTTTAACCAGCGAATCATCAGGTCAAAAGTTTTATTTGGACCAAAGGACCAAATACCTGCAAAACCATCAACCATAGTGGTAGGCCTACTTTGTGTTTAGTGTTAGCATGCTAACATGCTAAACTAAAAATTTTGAGCATGGTAAACATTATACCTGCTTAACATCATTATATTTATTGACATTGTGAGCATATTAGCATGCCAACATTAGCATCATCTAACATTAGCACCACTGTGCCTATGTGCCGCCCCTCAAAGATACTTGCATGTCTGTAGACTTTTAGGCTTGTTTTACAGTAACAGTTTTGAAGTTTATTGCAGCTCTTATGTGTTTTTTAGGCAGAGGTAGTTATGCGACTCAGATGAAAGTAAGAGCCAATCACATAGCTGGCTCCGCCCTGTTTGTTTCGATAGATGGGTTAAATAAAAACAGAATTATAAAATGAACATCTTGAAATCAAAAACTGCTGGAATTAAATATAAATGACCTGCATTTCATCTGATGTCCTATATATTTATTTAATATCCAATACTTTTGGTTTTCATAGAATACTACTAACTAGGACCTGTGTTTGTGGTGTTTTGACAAAATAACACTCAAACTTTTCTCCCACACAACTAATACCTGAAACTCCAGCTGACAAAACCTTGCACATCCTAAAATTTTTGTCGTAAAAATGGCCCACTTAGCTCAGCCTGTAACACGAGACATTTTCCATGCAGTACTTCCTTAAGCTGATTTAGTTCAAAGAAACACAAACAAAACATTTGACGTGCACACTGACAGCGGACCGCTGGCTGGCACTTCATCAGCTTGCCGTCTCTCAATAATTCACCACAGTCACAGTTGGCGTATGAAAAAGAGAAACTCTGTGGCGCTCTGGGAGGAAAAACCTGATCTGTCTCCTAACAAGGGGAAGTGTGAATATGACAAAGCTCTCCCATCTGACACCCAACCCAACAAACAGCCATCTGTCATCATTATAAGTGGTGCCTGATGTGCTGCACTTAAGAGGCACCTTGAATCTTTTATGCCCCACTGCCAATTAAGCTGGCTCAATTATCTTTTGAATTATTGAGTCAAATTTAGAAACCCAATCACTTATTCATAAATAGACCAATAGCTGCGTTTCATAGTCAAAGGTGGCCCTGATGAAAAGGGCTGCAGAGTACCATCCAAAGTGTCTTCACTGTGTTACTAATTCATATATTTTGATGAGCTAATCTTATCCTCACGCGGCCGGCTCACTGCCAACATCTTTCCCCTTCAGCGACGCCAACTTCTTTGGTTAATCATATTCCTGGCCTCGGACAATAGGAACCTCTTCAAACTCCATAACGGATAATCCTCTCAACGCAAAAGTCACCTGTCTCAGGTGTATCGAGGGAGAATGTCAGCTGAAACATTATCGCCGTGATGGACCCTGTGAAAAATATTTTCCTTCTTTTTGTTTGTTTGACAGGACTTAACAGCACTTACAGGCTCTCTGACAGGTCCAGCAGTTATGTTTTCCAGCATTATGTTCGGGGGTGTGGAAAGTAAATCATGCAACAGGGGATTTGATTACACGTAATATTCATTTTAACAGGAGTCATTAATATCTGTAATATCATGTGACTAATCCCAAAGCTGGCACAATGAAAAGGGGTGGAGGGGAGTTGTAAGAGGACTTTTCTGTATCCATCTCATCGCTTGTCTTTTAGAGCTTTTGTTTGCTTTGGCATGAGGAGCACTGATTTACTGTCACTGTAAACGATAAACGATGATGTCAGGCATCTCTACTACAACCTCAGCTGCTTGACATCTAGCACTACAACTCTGAGTGATAATAATCATCTTAGATGACTTCCTGTTATATCACAAAGTGTTTCTTAAGAGAAAGAAACATAAAACTATGAGCAAAAAATAATGAGGCAATAATCACAGAAGAGGTGTCAACAACAACAATCGAATCTCTTTAAAATTATAGAGTTGAAAAAAATAAAAACTTCTGCTGACAATTGGAATGAAAATACAAAATTATTGGGTTTTTGTGAAAATGTGGAAACAACAAATATGTGTTGGATGTGCAGCTTGGTGACAGTACATTATTGGCTTTTTCTGTACATTATGATCATTTAATGCTCCTCTATCAGAGATAAGATCGTTGAGAAGGGAAATCTGGGAAAGCAGGGATTGAATTGGACCAAAGACATTGAGATCACCTGACATCTTAATGGAGCAACTCGTAAAATATGGCTACGTTAGCTCCAAAAATATGGAGGACCAGAGTAACCACCAAGTGCTGCTCACTATACGGTGGGAGAGTCACCATGGGCAACACGGCTCAGCTCAACATGGCTCAGCAGCCTCCCAGTGAACATGACTGGACACCAGACTGGAACCAGAAAATAGTGTCCGAGACTGTCTGAGGCCAGTTTGATGACAGGGGATACAGTACAGTGATTCACAGCACCTCCATCGAGGACAATGTTTCTTGGGGCGAGAAGACGCGGCAGGGACAGGAGAGAGTTGAGGGGACAGAACAGCCAGATAGAGTCAGGCAACAGCAATGGTGTGTACAGCCGGAATATTATCTCATCTTACTCGCTGAAATGAGGATTTATTTTTACTGAAGTTTTGTTACGGCCCCCTGTGTCTCATCCAAATGCACAAGGTACCCTTTGGTATCAGGTAGATGCGCACAAGGGTTCAATGTGTCAGCAATGTAAAGCTGTCTGTTTCAGTTTCAGATGACTCGACACGCACGACTTTCACCCAGGAGACCGGAGTTTGCGTCCCGTATGAAACCAAGCATCACCAATGCTGCCAGTTTTGTGCCTAAACTTAACCAAATGTCACTGATATTTTCCTACACCTAACAATGTGTTTTTTGTGCGTAAACTTATCCAAATGATGTTTTGTGCCTAAACTTAAGACTTTCAGGGTGCGAGCCTTTGTGCGTTGGCCAGAGACGCCAAAAGGTACCTTGTGCGATAAGATGCGAGGGTTGCATGACAAAACGGCGATATGTGATGAGCTGGGATGAGAACGGGTTGGACGTACGGGCTGAGGCTAACTGGTTAGCATGCTAAGTTCAGTAGATATCTCTGCAACACAATACATGGATGTCTTTGACATAACGTCAACACTGTTGTTTCTTCACATTCTGTCAATAATGTTCATTTTGTTTAATGTTTAAAACTAAAATACTGACCATATCTTGCACACTGCACCTTAAAACCCTCGGGCCAGTAGGATACTCCCCGTTATGTTGCTTTACACTTTTCGTGTTTCAATGATTTGAAGTACAACGTGAAGCTACAAGTGAGAAACCTACAATGAATAAAAGAGAAAAAAAGGAACATATGAGCAATGAAATCACAGAATGAAATTAACCTACTGTTTTTAAATCTACTGTCTTTTTGTGGGCGGCACAATAGCTTGAAAACTTTATTCCTTGTCAAACGTGCACAAAACTTTCTCTCACATGGTGTATTTACAGTTGCAGCAGCATCTTGTCACACCGCCTAACACAGCAGAGTTTACAGCCTCCACTGTCAGCCGATCCAACACCAGCCACCCACCAGCTGTGTTAAAAGTGTTACACGTCCAGGTCTGGCTGCGCTGCTGCCGGTGACTGACAGCAGGTTTAATATTTGATGAAGGACTCGGGATGAACCAAAGGCTGGTCTCTCAGAGTGTGTGATGCAGGGAACACCCAAACCTCTGCTATTGTTACCCCTCCCCGTCCTGCCCTGCTATTCATAGAGCGGAGGATAGGGTTCTGCAGTCCCACTCTGAGAGTTTCACCAAAGACAGAAACACAATGAAGTCAGAATAACAAAGGTTGCTGTGCCCTTCTCATCACTATCATCTGAGCTCCTCCATAAGGAGACTGCAGAGTGATGGACAGTTTAAATGAAGGAGAGGGCTCGGCTAAGTTTTCTCCAGATATAAAATCATTATAATCATTCTTGGCAATTTGGAACCAATTTCATGTCAAAGAGTGCATTAAGTTTACAGTTTGAACAGTTATTTAACACATACACATATTTATCCCCACAGGTCCAGTGTGATTCCTCATTGAGTTGAATAACTGGACAAATATAGTTGAAATAATGTCACAGCATTTAAAACATACTGGACACACGGACCACTGAAAGTCACTAAGAGATAAACACCCCCCTCCCCATTAATAGCATGAATTTAGGTGATTTTGTCCTTTGTTTGTTTTGTTCTGTACGTTAGTCCGTCCCATTCTTGTGAACACGATATCTCAGGAACACCTTGACGGAATTTTTGCAAATTTTTGCACAAACATTCACTTGAACTCAAGGATGAACTGAATAGATTTTGGTGGTCAGAGGTCAAAGGTCAAGGTCACTATAACTTCATGGCCGTCCTACTCTTATGGACACGATATCTCAGGAACGCTTTCAGGGAATTTCTTCAAATTTGGCACACATGTTCACAAGGACCTAAGGATAAAGTGATTAGATTTTGGTGGTCGGATGTCAAATGTCAAGGTCACTGTGACCTATTAAACTAATTTTTTGTCATAACTTAAGAATTTGTATGCTAATTATGACAAGATTTTACACAAACTGCTGATTGTATAGATTTTCTGTGCTGTCGGGTTGAACCTTTGTGTGAAGAATCCATTTTTCAAAATTTAGAGCTTCTTTGCAGCAACATCCATATTTGAAGTATTGTAGTCCACCACAAGCTCTTTATTTTGTTGATATTGAGCTTCAGGTGATTGTCGTTGCACCACATGACCAAGATTTCTATCAGTCACTACATATGTTATATGAGTCTGGACAGACATGGATGTAAACTGCAACATCACTGGTGCGCAGAGGCATACAACTAGGAGGTGGTAATTCTAGTTTCATATGAGTCTTGTCTTCAAGTAGAACTAATGCCAGATTTGTTCCACCAACTTTATATTGTCATCTCAACCCTCCTTTAACCACTACCCACCTTGCAGACCCCCTGGCCTCTAAGTATCACTGTCACTCTCTGCAGAACAGCTCAGTGTAACAAGTTCAAACTCTTCTGTAGAGGTTGTTGAAAGGCAATGTGGGAAAAGTAGGAAACTGCAAACTGAAATAGAAAGACATGAGGCGAGTTTAGGAGTAAGTCATGAAATAAGTCCTGTAATAATTTGAGCAGCAGAACTTGAAGATATATCTGAGGAAATTTGTCTTCCAACTACATATTTTGGAGCAATTTGAGTATCTAGAAAGACAAAAACAATAAAATAAAACAAGGCAGATAGATGACATTAATGGATGGCAGTGTTATTGTTCCCATTTATCTGTACTTAATTAACTATCAAGAATGCAAAGAAGTGAATATTTGCCTTAGCTGTAAGATATGACATATATATAAAATTAAGTTAATAAGAAACAGTATGTATGGTGTATGTTTTGCTAGATTTAATAGACAAATTTGGGCTTTAAAAAAGTATTATTTACAATCAGTTTAATTATAAATACAGGCAGTGATTAGAGACAGGATAGCTATTCAATATGACACAATAACAGCAGCAGCTTAAAATAAATAATTGTTTAAATAATGCAAACCTGACGACCATGTAAGGTTGTGGTAAATATAGTATTTGTAATGTGTTGATGGTTAATTTAAATGTTATTACAAAGACATGTTGCATTTTGTGGAGGAGTGAGGTTGACAGTGATGATGAGGTCTGTCTCTGGGTTAAAGCTCAGCTAATGCATGGTAATGGTGATGTACCTGAGCTCAAAGACTGAGGGGAAATATACAGTATCATATATCCTGCAGGTGTCTCTCTGTGGCTCAGCGTGAATCCATGGGATTTACTGCCAGACTTAGAGGTGCTCTCTCTTCATACCACCTCTGGTAGCATGCCTGAAGGAATCAACAGCTCTGGCTTTTTTTTAATGACTGTCAGGACGTCCATGAGGGAAGTTTGGCAGGTTGGAAAGAAACATTGAAACCGATCCTCCTCTTTTTTTTTTGTGCCTTTTTCTGCCTAGCTTTAAATCCATAAACCATCCCTGAACAGGCCCATCTGGCAAACTGGTGGGTTCCTCATTGACTCTCTCAATCCTCATCTCACAGGACAGGCAGCGAACACACTCTGGGGCTTTTCTTTTCTCCAGGCCTGTGATTTTGCTCTGTCTGTTCGTATTTTAGGGTTTTTGAGTCTCTTCACATCCTCCTCTCTGTATTGTCACAGTGACTAAATAATGAGTTAGTTTCCTCAAACTTAATGACAATTCCAATATCCGCTTAACTTGATCTGCAATGACGATTCATTGTTTTAGTCACTTACTGCTTCCAGCTTCTCAAATGTGCATCTGCAATTGCATCTTAAATCCCTGGTGTTTGATATTGTGAAGATTACAAGGTAGGTGAGAATTACAAGTGTTATACGTCATCTTCAATAAAGCCATCACATGAATTTCGCCTGGTGAATGTCTGAGGAGAGAAACGGGATTCTTCAGTTTACTTCAGTCAACATGTTTTGACCTTATCAATCCATCAAAAAGAACATCATCATCATCATCATCATCATCATCATCTTAAACAATACGGCTGGAGTGAAAGGTGAGTTTACGACAGCTGCATGCGTCTGACAACCACCAAAGAAGTATTCATAACCTCCCCACCCACACACATGCTCATGGCACATCTTCAGGTGCCACTTATTATTCCTCATTAGATGTTTTTTTTTTTTCCTCTCCCCTCTTCTTCTCCCAGGAAACATGCTGGAGTCCCACTGCTTTCTCCTCAGTGCCCTCGCAAAGCCACAACACAAACAGCGGCGGCCATATCGGGCCCCAGCTGCCAACACGTCCGCTCGGCAGCGTATTTATTTAAACCTGCCGCTGGCCCTGGAGGTCCTGCTCAGGCCTTGCCGGGGGCCTCCTCGGCTTGTTTGAGAATCCATTCACACCTGCGCATTAAATTACTGACACTAATGTTACTAGTAATGCTTGGACCCGCTCCCATTTTTGAACCCATAAACCTGCAGGAGCTGGGAAATATTGGACATGTTTGTGAGAAAAAAAAAAAGAAACAGATCCAGACATGATAGAGGCGGTGTCCGCCCGTCCTGTGTTTTTATCACCAGTGTTTGTGTCTGGGTGTGTTTTTGTCACTTTGGTGTGACTTAATAATGTCAGATGATGTCATACAAACACGCATATTGGCAGTTAATATGTATATTTTCATTGTCAGTGGGTGAGGATGACGTGAATATGAGCCATTGGATTAGGCTCTTTACAGCCCCGCGCTCTGACAGTAAAACAGAAGACACTGTCGCCTCAGGGTGGGGGTGGGTGACACATTGTTTGACTGTTACCTGGTTGCTAAGGGTTCAATGGCTTTTGAACTTGAGAGGTGTAGAGGCATGAACACCTGCACGGCCCCCCCTCTCAGAAAATGCCTGGATACCTTTCACCTTGTCTCAGTCTGCAGCACTCAGCGAGGGGCCGAGAAGAAAAGAGTTGTGCGGTGGAGAAAGGAAAGTATCCGAGAGACGTCTCCCGGGTTGTCAGTCTGGGGTCAGGGGTCAAAGGTCGCCACTGAGGGGGTATGTCAGGTGTTAAGTGGAGCAGACAAGCCAATGTAGGGCTTGTTAAATGCTTACCTGGCGACCTGCTAACCTGAGGCCAGGTGGGAACACAAAGCACCGGGTTTTAGTACAAGATTAGGCCCAAACAGGATGGAGATCAGAGGAGAAATACCTGATATAGTGAAAGGTGTTATTAGGAAAGAACAACCTTAAACTAGAGCTGAAACTATTAGTTGATTCATAGAAAATTAATTCTTAACCAAAACCTGCAGGCTCCAGCTTCTCAGATGTGAGGATTTTGTACTTTTTACGCTGCTTTATTTATCTGACAGTTACAGTTACTTTTTACTACTTAGATTAATCATTTACATCCATAACATATAATAAGCTTAAAATACATACATGTTATACATGTATAAAATACATGCATTTTCAACGATTATGCCAGTCACCCCCAACCATTATTGGCTTGAGACCCCTCTTTTTATAGACCAACTTATCACATATTTTCATTAAAAAAAACTGCAAAGTCTCCAGTAATAATAATAACAGTCAAAAATATAAATACAAATTTGTATTTCATATTCATCAATCATCTCTTGACCCCTCAGATTCAGTTTATGAACCTATGACCTGCCTCCTTGGCTGGGAATCACTGAACCAAACAATCTAATTGCAGATAAAGTATAACTCCAACTCAGGCAGCAGTAAAATGCAGCTCAAAACACTGATGCATCAGTACTAACAGTCTAATGTAATCCATCACGAGGAAAATTTTGTGTACTTTTACTATTGATACTTCAAGTACATTTTGCTGATAACACTTTACTTTTATTTAGATTTAGATTTTGAATGCAGGTTTTGAATGCAGTACTTTTGAAGCTCTGAACACTTCCTCCATCACTGCTTTGAAAAACAATCAATTTGAGGATATTACTTTGGGCTTTGGGAAAATCTTTTTTGGCAGCTTCATTTTGGGCTAAATAATGAATTTATTGGAAAAAATAATCAACTTATTTTAGTTAATAAATGTAATTGTTAAGTCTTATTGAACATTCAGACAAAAAACACCCAAGAATGGAGAAGTATTAGTAAAACTGCAGTCGAATCATCTTAAACGGACATGTTGAAGAACAAATTTGATTAAAACAGACAAATCATATAAGTTATTAGGTTGTACCTGTTTTGTTTTTTTCTTATGACACAAACTTTATGTTCTAATTCACAAATATAAGCTGCGCATGCTGGTGGTTTACTGGTTGAGGAATTCAAACTTGCAACATCCCAGGTTTGAACACAGCTCTGGACCGTTTTTTTGTAAATTAACATCCCTTCTCTTTCTTTCTCATTCTCATTTATTTCTGTCTCTAAAAGACCAAGAAAAATAAACATCAAACCATCTTTAAAATGTGCTCAGTAACGTGTGTCAGTCACATGGGACGGGTCACGCTCCAGTTTCTCTGTGCACAATGTGCTCTGAGCTGTTTAAATCACCAAGGAATTACATTTTAAAGGTTAAACGTGGCATCGCTGCGCTAATCCACAGTTTCAGTGACATGCGATCATCTGAGCAAACAGTCTGGGCCCAATTTAATTAGAATGCAGGTTACCACAGCGTGCTACTGGTCACACAACGTCCTATACTGGGATGTTCATAACGGAGAATCTGGCAGTGGCCGATGAAAAGGCTTATTTGCTTTAGTGCTGTGTGTCGTCCTAAGCCGAGGGACAAGGCAAGACAACGTTAATGATGATCTGTGACAGACGGCTGTGAGGAGGGGTTCCTCTTCACCGAGGTGAGCATTATGTGGAGTTGGCATTCAGCTCTCTGTGCAGCTGTCTATTATTTATTAATGCCTATTCATGATGTCTATTGTCCTGTGGGCACAGCATGGAAACACACACTGTTGAAGTGAGAAGGTAACACTTCAGTCCAACCCTGGAGACTGAGACTGTGTGACCATGAAACTGTGAGTGTGGCAGATCAACAGGGAGATTAACTACAAAGAAAAGGAAAAAAAAGTAAACTTGGCTTCAAGACTTGAAAGAGAAGCTGTCGTGTTGAAATCAAAATATTCCAAATGAGTCCACATAAATATGATTGATTACACACTGAATCAACTGAGCAAACCAGTTGGTTCAGTCTCTTCACCACTTATTAAAAACACTTCTGACTATACACCCAGGCCAAACAATATGTGCAAACACTTTTAGCCTATATGGTTAATTATTTTAAGTCTTCAGGTTCCAGACTGGCAGGTTTGCACCTGCAGATAATCCCACAAACGTCTCTGATTCATAGTTGGCAAATGCTTTTCCTTTCTTCCAGACCTAGATCTAATTATGAACGCAAGCACTTTTTAATATACTTTATTAGGGGCAAAGTACAAGGAGTGGACATATGATTACAACTGTGCAACATATTGCAATATAGCACACTAACTCTGCAATAAATACCATCTTTGTGTAAGTTTTCACTGTCAGTAAGGTGGATGTAGCTGGTTGTATGGTTGGAATTATTATTTGTTTTTGTGTTTATATTTTATGGGATCATTTGAACCAGTTATGTTGTGATGCGATTAATGGTTAGGTGCTGTTCCACTATTTTATTTCTTTATTTTTTATTTTGAATATTTGTTTTGGAATTTGCTTTCATTATTGTATGTTTTAAGTTTTATTTATAAAGTTTTAATGTGTGGATCCCAAACGGAGTAGTCAAAAAAAAAGATTCGTAAGCATCAGAAAGTTGCTGGCTGCCTCTCAAAATCATGAAGTGAAGTATTCTTACTGCAACAATGTTGTAATTACTGTGAAGCTTAAATTATAAGTTGATTAATCTATTACTCAATCAACAGAAACAATTATACAACTATTTTGATATTAATTATTATTGATTAATAATTATGTTAGTCATTTTTAAGCAAACCAGCCTCACAGTTATGAGGAGTTGCTTGTTTTCAGTCTCTCATTTGATTGTAAACGGAACATTTTTCTGAATTAGGTGAAAAAACAAGCAATATGATGACATCTCCTGATGCTTTAGGAAGTTGTGCACTTTGATCAGTCATGAAAACAAGTCGCAGCCCTAATTTACTGCTCTGCAGGAGCATTGTGCTGCTTTATGTAATTATCACGCCTCCACACCTCATATTATAAAATATTCAGCACACAAACACTAAGCAGATGTTTTGTCATTTAGCTGTTTAGAAATCGTTTTACTCGCAGAGGTGCACAGGCGATCTGCAGATCATCTGGTTCAGTTTCTGATCTGCTGCTCCGTGTCCTGTTTCCCTAAATGTTACCAACCGTCTGATCCAGAATCAGTTTTTTTTTTTTTAGTGAGCAGCTATTGTTCGTGTGATTGTGGCCCCCGCTCTTTAAGTTCTTCAAACCAGGAAATGTTTAAACAGGGCTAATTAGCCGTTATTCCCTGCCGTGCGTGGCTCTGGCAGTTCTTCTCTGTGGCTGATCTGACAGGAGTCATGCCCTCTGGGGTCCTGCGTATCAATTATGGGGCCTTTCACAGTCTGCCGTTCTGGAAACATTAGACAAGCTCAATCCCAGGCTTGCCCCTCGCTGCTTTTGTGCATGACTTTGGCTTTGAAATCAGGCTAACAGGCTTCTTTTTTTTCTTTCCTTCCAGTCAGTGAAGACAACAGCAGAAATTGCATTTCATGAGAACACAAAGGATGATGGGAAAAAGAAGCACTTATTGAGTCCAAATGCAGGTAAGAAGCTTGGAACAGAGAAGCTGCAGGTCTGTACAGAGACTGTTACAAGTCACCTCGGTTCACTCTGAGATGGTACCACACACACACACACACACACACACACACACACACACACACACACACACACACACACACACACACACAC
>JBBPCS010000204.1:10942290-10975531 GCA_037974645.1 Hollardia meadi | reverse complement strand
ACACACACACACACACACACACACACACACACACACACACACACACACACACACACACACTCTCTCTCTCTCTCTCATCGTCCTCTGCCTCTCTCAATCCAGATATGCCTCAATCGGTTGCTTACGATATCTTTAAGAGCAGCACCCGACTTCTGTCCACCAAAACACTTTCTCAAACAATAAACAGAGGGCCTAGGTGGTCCTGTCAGGGCTACTGTCTTCACAGAATAAACCAGCTACCACAAGAATCTCCTCCTCTGCTCTCTGTGGACGGCCTGCACACTCGTACATGCAATCACATCGTGTACTCAATTATCAAAACCTCCTTAGAGTGTTTGGTCACAAATGTCACACTGCAAATGACTGCTAATTGGATTTAATCCACTCTTTGAGGATGATACACTTACAAAATGTGAATTGTTAGGCACATTGCCAGAGGTCAGCCCTCTCAAATGATGTTAATAATTTGTTTCAAGCTATGAGCAGGGCTGAATAAACCTACTAGCATTTAGAAATGGAAAGAGCAGAAAGTCCTCACACATCTCACTGAAAGTAGAAGTTCATAAGCAATGTACCAAATTTAGAAGTCGCTGCTGAGGGTCCACTGTGAGCATTTTAGCTTTTAGCATTTTGTCAAACCGCCGTCACCTGTTAATCACGTAGAACATCAGGGTGTGTTTGATAAGTGTCACTTAGCATGCTCGCCGGGTGGTGCATTAAATCAGTGATTGATTGAGGTAGATGCGGCCACTTTTTAACTTCGTCGAGGTACAATAATGCTAACCGTAACCTATAATGACATCATCCTTAATTTTAGTACATTGTTTTTACTCAGTAATGGATTCACCTTGAAATGTAGTTAAGTACTATATTTGCTATAAAAAGTTCTTATTTCTTACTCAAAAAAGTACAGGTAAACAAAAAAAACCCAACTTATTTACAGTAATGTGAGTACATGTAACTGTTACTTCCACCCCTGAGCCGTGGTTATAAGGAAAACACAATTTGTATTAGAGAGGGTTGCAGAGGTAAGAGTTAGCTTCTAGAAGCGTTAATAAAAATCAAAGGGTTATTTTTGGTATTTTGTGTGTAAAGATTGTTTTTCCTCCCTTGCAGAAATACATTCAGTTCAATACTGGTGTGCTGAATGACGTACGTGTGTCGGTAGGAACACCTTAGGGCTTGTTTGTCACATGTCATTAGTTCATATTGACCACTTTGCAAGGTGCTTACCCAGGTTACATCTACTCTCAGTGTGACTCTGTTGGTATTAAGACAAACATTACAGACACACTTTATTAACCAACCTTTTCACCATAGATTACTTGACGTCGTGCGATTGGACATCTTTGTTTTCATCGCCATTTGCTACGGAGCCGGTAAGATTTAGTGCTGTTGTGCCTGATCTATTTGCAAGAGCCCCAGAAGTATTTTGCAGGAAGCTCTGTGTTTACCTCGTGTGTGTGACAGGAGCCGAGGAGATGGCTGGTATAATGGGGTTTATTTACGTTCACACTCACTTACACTGCCCAGTGTCTGGCACTCTAACTAGGGGGACACATTCCTGCTGAGAAACGTCAGTGGTGCCGCTGTACATAGAAACTGCGTTCACGAGCCGTGGGGTCACTCAGAGGGATTATTCAAATTCAATGACCAGGTCTTGTAAAACTCCTCGGCAACAGTTCAGATAGGTCATCAAAAAAAATTAAAAATACACTTTGAAACTGTTTACCTTCTGTATGTGTTGGAGAAATTAGGTTGGACTTGTATGCAGTCAGTCAAAAAACACTTTCAGCACAGTCTGTCACCTGACATTTATTCATTAGCTACTTCGTGTATCATATATTTAAATTTCAGGATGAAATCAGCCACACATTCGGAGGGAAAATGGAATGAAAACACATTGGACAGAGTTACACTTTATACACACAGAGTAAAAATCAAATGTCAGTGTGCATTTTTTAGTTTAGTCAAAATTTAAGGAAGTTTGAGAACTGATCCTGCTACTTATTGTTGTAAAGATTTATGACCTCTTTAAATGTTTTCCACTCCTGCACATTATGACAGAGAGACAATAGAAATAAAACCAGTTTACTATCATTCGAACATTCTCACATTTCCGAAGCTTGAACCTGAAAATGTTCAGTGTTCAAAGGCTGTTATAGGTACAACATATAGTATTACTGGACTACAACAGTATAAAATCAATAATGTAAATGTGAATCACTTCACTACAACAAAGACAAAATGGGCTGAGCTACCAAACATCTACATATCGTAACAATTCTGGATCAAATATCAAATATGGTAACGATGTTGAAATAAGCAAAACTACTGTTTTAAAGCAGCTATTACAAACTATTTAGTAACATCAAATGACTAATTACCATGTTATTTCTGTGTCCAAATGGGCATGTGCCACTCTAAGAATATTCAAAGATGTCACAGTAGTTTGAAATAGACCCACACACACGAGCAGTATTTGAATTTTGAAGCAACCAGTATATTTGGAGTCACTGTATTTATTCTGGACTGTTTAGCTTGGCATCTCTCTGCTGATAATTTATGACACATCTGGTGTCAATCTGCCATCACCTTCCTCATAAAAGGTCCCCAAATCATGAATATATTCTTTAGATGGCAAGAAATGCTCGTTATGAGCCGGGGCTTGATTTGTGGGATCTATCTTTTTCACAGTTGACTGGATATTTGGGTACGAATCAATGTGTCTCAGAGCGAGTAAGTGAATTTATATAGTTGGGAGTGTCTCTACGGCCTGCGCTGTGGCCAAGTGTGGGACACATGCAGCACCACAACGGAAACCAAGGAAACGGCATTAATTGAGGAGGGGGGGAAAAAAAGGAAAAAAAACGTCACATGTGAACTTCTTCTCCAGCAGTAATTCAGCATCATGAAATTCTATGCTTCCCCTTTCCATGCAGAAATCTGTCAAAGCAAGTGCTAACCAACTGAGAGGCCACAAAACAGAAAATTAAATACTCATTCTACTGCATTTTTGATCAACTTTAACTTGCATTCTCCTTACTCAACATGTGTGGTGTTATTTTAGTTTCTTTAGCACTATGCTTTGTGTTTTAAGGAGACCAGAAGGCACTTAAAGTCTTGACACCTGAAAAACTACCATTGCAGCAAGAGATTTAATGGTGATTTATGCAGAAACGGTGATTTTCCTCACTGCTTTAAAAGTTTCTCTCCTATTCACAGGCACAAATACATTTAAGCTCTTGGAAAAAACACTACGTGAAATACAAAAAACCAACAAAAGCAGTGATTGAGTCAAGTGTTTTTCTTCTCATATCTTGCCATGTTGCTCTGGCATGGCCTTAGCTGAACAACTTGTAGAAAGGTTTCAGTCAGAATATGCTCTGTGGAAGAGAACTAGAGAGGAGGCTGGAAAGGAGGGCTGGTCACTGAATGTTTCATTATATCTAATGTTGCCTTCCCTGAAGCACTCTCCAAAGTAAGCGAGCAGCGTGAGCCGGGGGCTCGAAATGTTCAACCCCCTTGTGACCACTTGGAGCAAAGCAACTCTCCACTTTCTTATTTTCGCCCTCAAACGAGAGCCTCTGCATGGATTATGTGTTTGAACACAGTGGCGCTTTTTATTTGACTTGATTTTCCCTTGCATGTTTAAAAGCGTAGGGCTTTGCTGCCTAAGAAGGTGGACTTGATATGATCAGAACGGGGGCAATATTTTTAGGATGATAAACAGGCAAAGTGTAGCAAATATTTTTAAGGGACACTGCCATCGCAAACATATTTAAAGTGAATATTTTGGAGATGATTTGACAAGGTCTTTGGCTCTGGAGTGTGTTGTTTTCATGGAAAGTCACTCGAACTGCAATTAGAAAGTTATCTGCTCATGAAATTAAGCAACATCTTAATAAATGTTGTGTAAAAAGAACTCGACATTCCTCACATGTATGTGGGAAAAACATTTTCATTATTGACTATTAAATACAAGCAGCTTCACTTTAAAAGTGAATGAAATTTCCACTATGTAGAGACGAGACAAGTTTTGTAAAAGTCAGAGTGCCACTGCTTACTGATCCTCCCTTCAAAAATCAAGGCTGATCTTAATTTCCTCGATCATTTTACTAAATGGTTAATGACAGTGATTTAATACACACAGGGCTGTCTGAGCGTGTGCACTCTCTAACAGCTGTGTGTATGTGTCTTAAGAGTTGTGGTGCTCAGCCGGCTGCTGGGTCTTTTGCTTTGATTTCCCCACTCCGGCATGTGCGAGGACTTAGCGGGCCGAGCTCCCAGACATCTGTTGAATATTAGGGGCAATAACAGCTGGGCAGACCTCAAACATGGTCACCCACTTCACCTCACTGTGTCTCTGAGGATAACCCCAGCTGCCTTACACTCCAGATGACAAGTGCCCGTTCACCGGCCCGCTGAGCTCGGGGCCTGCCGACGCGCCAACCACCCTTACCTTCCTAACAAACCATCAGAAAGCCGCTCCTCCTCCTGTTCCTTTGTCTGTCTGGCTTTCTGCTGCAATGCATGGGAACAAAGTGGGTGGTATGCCGTGATTTCACAGCGATAAGATCCCACCGTGTTTGATTTCCCATAATGTGTCAGCTTGTTGTTGAAATAAATTTTGGCTCTGCGATGGTTGTCCATCAATCGTTCCGCTGTGGCTTTTCTCCTTTGAAAGATGGAGAAAAAGAGAGGAAGCGGTCGGTCAGAGAGGCGGACGCTGAGGTCAATTTCATTTTCCAAGAAATTTCCTCTTTCTCCAGTAGTGCTAATTTCACAAATTCAACATATTGTTAAAAAAAAGACTGTAACAATTAATAACACATTCTTCCTCTTATAAATGGAACGTTGAACTTATTAGGAACAAAAAGCACCCCTGCTTCAGTGGTTTTGCTGCTACAGCCTCACTTAGTTATGGTATGCTTGTTAGCTTACGGTGGCTAATGTGAGCAAACTTTACTCCTCTTCTCTTCTGCTACTGTTGCACTACATTAAAGTTGATTTTTAATACATTTGATTTTTGCAGTACAGAATGAATTCATTCTCAAGATAATGCACCTTTTTCAACACATTCATTTTGTCTTATTGGTCTGTTGTATACTTGTGGTAAAGATAAGCTTTGTTTTAACATTTCCCACTTGTTAGCTTTGCTGTAGGCTGCACAAGCATCAAGCAGGAAGATAATACATGTAAAAAAAAAGTGACACTATTGGGATGACACGGTGGAACTGGGGAGGATAGGCATTGCTACGCCTCTATCCTTCTTGGATCTGACTAAGAACCTGAGGACACAGCACCGTAGTGACTTGTCAATCACTTGATCTGCCCATGTCTGTAATATACACTATGTTTTGCAATTCCCCAGAAGCAGAAGCTTTGATAGTTTATTGAAGTACATTGCAAATCCAGTGGTGGGTGATATTGTAAAGTCCACTGAGGGTTCTCAATCAGAAACAGCCTCTGACTGAGCGACAAGTCAGAAACACAGCCTGTGATTGGTCGACAGACTCAACATCATGTGATTACCAGCAGCTAACAATCATGCTAACAAAAACAATTGTTTTCAACATGGAAAAATGGATAAATAAGACTCATAACATTCAGCATTGGATTTATTTTTTACTTTGTTACTGCTAAAAGTAATATTTTACTGTAACAGCTTACTTTTGCAATGCGTTAGCCCCAACCATTGACATAAATAAATATGGACGACGCATCTCCACTTCCTCCCACTGTCCAATATCCCGGATACGAGTGCTGCCATCTTGCGCTGTTGACGTTATTTGGAGCCAGAGTATCAACCGGAGGGTGGAGCTGCGGTGGAGTTCCTGCCCATACACTTGAATATACATCACTGTGATAAGAACTACCTATCAAGTGACATCTTTGGGAAAAATTGATTTGACATGTAGCCTACTAGTTTTTAGTTTTGCTCTTGTCCTATCTGATAACATTGAGGGGTGGGATTTATGATCTGTACTGCAGCCTGCAACCAGGGGGCGATCAAGATGTTTCGTCTTCACTTTTTGGGAGCGCTCATGCTGTAGCCCATGTCAGTAGCCCATGTCAGTAGCCCAACACTGTTCACCACTACACCTACTTCAAGAAGAGCTTTCAAGTGTGGCACCGATGTGCATTAACACGCTCACAGTGACGAAATGATGCTTCCTTCTTTTACAGTTTCCTTGATAATTGTTGTGATATGGCTGAAAAATGTATAGTGATCAAATATTTCATTTCAGTCAATATTGATAGTTAATAATTTTGTTGTACACCGATGTACTGTATTTTGCCTTTCAAAGGCTAACTGCAAAGTAACTACATATTTGGTCAAAATTGACTTATAACTAAAAATCAACTTTACGATATCTGTTTTATCTTGATGAAGTATTAAAAGTTACATTTTGCTTTGTTTCAAAGAAAAAAATGTAAACTGTAAAAATTGCAGTACAAAATCTCAAAACCATGGCAAACCATCGCTTTGCTTTGGGATCTAAACAAGTGATTTCACTCTCTATCCATCACCCATCAACCAATCAGTTTGAGATGGCACTATACCGGGAAAAGAGGGCATCAAATGAACCTTGCAAGAAGCAGCTTAAAATCTGATAATACTAACTAAACAATAACCACAGTCATGTGCAACTACAGCCAGTTGCTGGCGTACTACTAGCACAACCCTTGGTCCAATATTTTAAGACTCGCTGAATTCTGGGTGTCGTTACGGAGTTACATTTTATGACCTTGTGATTAGTGTTTTTATGGCGGTAGGGAGGTCTGCAGATGGTCTATGTAAACTTGTCACACTGAGGGCCTCTTGTCAGGCAGCGAAGGGGAGAAGGAGAGCTCTGTTAAACCTACAGGAATATAAACAGAGATGGAGTGCCCTCTTCTGGAGGCTTTTACATTCTACACTGTGGGTAATGTGTTGTGCAGTAGCTGATGATCTCGTTTGGGAGGGATTTTAATGAGTGTGACATTATAAAATGCTTAAATCCCTGGCGTGTGAAGCACAACAGGGTTAAAGATGTGAAGGAAACAAACAGTGACAAACACTTCTTTTCTGAAGGTAACATGAATATTTGGGCGTAAATCCCTAATGTCCTGGTTATGTTGGATAATTCACAGAACTATTTCTTCAAGACAGCAACTAAAGATTATTTTCACTATAGATTAAATGACCAGTTTTTCAATTAATCATTTGGTTACATAAATTAACTGTCCATCAAACATTTCCATCACAATTTAACATTAGAAATCGCTTGTTTGGTTTGATCCGTAGTTTAAAACCCAAAAGGTCATTCACCAGAAAATAAACCAGAAAATACGTAGCCGTATCTTTGAGAAGCTAGAAATAATGATTTTTTTTGGGGCATTCATGATTAAACATTTGCAGAATTGACCATGAAAATTATTAATTATTAATGACTAACTTATTGATTCAGCTTTAAAGTTCTTTAATGAACTAGTTACACTGAAAACTGTTCACAGTACAGTAAGTATTTTGGATGAACTAACCCTTTGATGTTAGCTGCTAACATATAACCAATTTGTTTTGTCTGCATTTGACCACACATCAAAACCACATGCAAAGATATTGAGAATTTAGCTTTTAGGGTAACCACATAAGTTACTAAAATTGCGATTATATCAAGTGCATCGTCTTATTAAAATTTAGTCACAGTATGTGTTCCCAGAGTTTTAAACAATGCTGCTTTCCCGGCACCTGGTGTGACAAAGGTCCTGTTGTCTTGGAATTACTGATGACCCAACACATCCTGCACAGGATGTGTTAAGTGTTTTACACATTCTTTAACGTTCAGGCTCAAGTTTCACATATGTAGCAAAGCATTAGTGGGATGTTAGTGAAGAGGAACCAATGAGAAACTTATGGAGATGGATGGTATAAATGAGCATCACTGTATGTTTTAAAATTACTGTACTTTTTGTTTAGTTTTTCAATTAATAATTGCAGGACGTGGAAGATCACACAATTACTTGAGACTTGATGTCTGTGTTGAATTTTTGAGCTTTTTAACAAATGTTAGGGGCAGTTCTCCTCTAATTGTGTTTATTTGACTGTTGATTTTCACATGTTTTGATGCATAAATATGCATAATTATTTGTCTTTCCTCTCTTTTCGTCTTCATCTCATCTCAGTTGTGTTAACTTGTGAGGCAGCTATGAAAGCTCTCTCCACAAAACCTACATCACTTAAACTCTGAAATAAAAAAATCTTTGTCAGACAAACAACAATGATTCACATGTGATGGGATGTTTTCAGACATCTGTGCTCACTATAGACAAAAACTCCAGTCTTTCATTTAACTATGACTTCTGCAAGTAAAGGGCAACAAACAGACCCACATAATTTATTTTAATTTCTATCTTATAAATATGAGTTTACAAAATTCATTGACAGGTTTTTAAATGTTTTATTTAGGTTAAAAAAAATAGGACAGCTTATCCTTCCAGTTTCACTAAGTCACTGAATTTGGAGACACATGACATAGAAGTCAAAATACTGCTTTTTTTCTGCATTCATGAGTGTAATTTATGTCTATTCCATTCTTTGCAAATCAAATGTGCCTTGTTTATGAGTGCTGCGCTGCCTCAGTTTAGGAACACAGTGGTTATATGAGTTCATAAAACTTTTAATGAAGTGACATGCTGAATCAAATTTTCATTTCACAAATCATTACTTTCAGCTCCCGCTGTTTCATTTGCAGCCCGAGAAAAACATGTCAATGAAGATGTAATGAAGTTTGAGAAACGGACGGGTCATGTAAAATGGAAAATATGTAGCAAGTACCATGAAACTGCTCCATTGTGAGCTATATTGGAGGCAAAATACATTTCTGGATGGGGATTTCTCTAAATGACGCACGCACCCACGGAGGATTAATGAAACTTCAAACGTGTTTTTCTTTGTAATGCATCATTATGAAGTAGTGAATCTGTCAGCGAAGGGAATCTGTGCGCTTTGGTCACCGAGCTGGTCCTGCAATTATTACAGAAGCACTCTGAGTCCTTTTACTGTGGGTGGAGGGACATATGGAGAAAAGATTGACGAAATAAAATCAGGCAACAGGTGTTGCAGTTGCAATAACTGCAGTTTTTTTTGACTGACACACATTTGGCATGTTTACACTTTTGGTTAATTTTGATGGAAATCTTAGTTACTGTGATGAAAATAATAATTTCATAGGTTTGTTTTAGCTTAGTGTTTCATGCCATACTATAACTGCAAACCCTCAGATAAAGAAAATAATATGACCAATAAGTTCTACAACAACAAGGACTTCAAAGGAACAATACAACATTTTGGGAAACATGTTTATTCCCTTTTGCTGCTAAGCGTTAGATGAGGAGATCTGTGCTCTCATGTCTGTGGGAAGCTACAGCTAGTAACTAGTTAGCTGAGCTTAGCATTTTTTATAAAAGCATCAGAATTAATTTGCTCATTCAATTGCATTGCTTTTCGTTATTTTGTTTGTGTTGTGTGAGTGTTTGCAGCACTCGTATTGTCAAATTGATGAAGATGTTTTCTTAATTTGCGAGTGTTTTGTCTATTTGCATGTGTTTTCTTGAGTTGCAGTGTGTTGAGCTCTCTCCGTCACTGTAGAAAGGAGGGGACTAATTCCACTCACCAGCACCTTCAAAGCTCACTAACTAACAGGTTATGCCTCGTTTGTTTTGTTTGTTTTGTATTAAACCAAGTTGTGGCTCTGTATGTTGGACAGAGATGAATTGAATTGTCAACCTCTTTTTTTGCAAATAACAAACAAAACATAATGTTTTTTATTGAGCTTTAGGCAGCTTTGTTTCTTGCAGCCAGAGCCAGGCCCGCTGTTTCCACTTCACTGTAAAAATGAATTAGTTGAGAAAAAAAAGATGTTTACTCAATTTAGTTTAAGCTCTTTATACCAACTTTAAATTACTAGTCCTGCCAACTTATATTTTTGGTTTAAACAAGAAAGATTTAAAGTACAGAAAGTTTAAAAATTAAGTTTAACAACAAATGTTATATTGTCAAGATTTCTTAGACTGGATTTCACTAGTTACCAGTTTGATTCTTCCATGCAGCACACTATGTGGTTACAGCTTTGGCTGTGTTACTAACAGCCACATTAAACATAAAACAATAAAAAAAGTGTGAAGTGTGTTTCAAAGCTGTTTCCATTCTTTATGCTAAGCTAACTGACTGCTGGCAGTAGTTTCATATTTAGCATAGAGACATGAAAGTAGTACTGAATTTTTGGCAAGAGAGCCAATAAACATATTCCCCGAAATGTCAATAATTACAAGGATTTTCATGTTGCTTTTGATTTTTGCCTGACAGGAAAACACAGATCCAGGTTTTTGCACTACCACAGCGCACATTAAAACGTCCCTGTATTTAGAGAAGGTCAGATTGTTCAGAAATCCCTCCATGTGCCTCCTTTTTCTCTTCATTTATTGAGCCACTGTAGGATTTTCTTGAACTCACCAGCACTCCGCTCTGCCCATTTTGGCCACATCTGAGCCCGGCTCCCTCTGTTACCCACTAAGTGCTTGAAAGAAACCTGCTCTGCTTGTCTAGTAGCTTTCAGACTGCCAATCACAGCGGCAGCTCTAAATGTGCCCAAACTAATTCATTATAGGGTTAATTCATTATAAAAGCACCATTAAGGGCTTTGTTTCAAATGTTGCTGTCATGCCACATTCTGCATATTTCCCACAACCTGTTTTTACAATCACTCTCTGTGGTAACCATCCTGTAAGAAAGACATCTTTAATTTGTTTGGATTCAGCTGAAAGGGAGGCATATACCATCTATATTTAACTGAGCCTCCACTTGGACAAGTTGGCTTATTTTTTCAGGTGCTTGTACTTTGGAGAACGGTGAGCCACAACCTTGGAGATTTCCACTCCGCGGAGCCGCGCTCACTGCAGAGCATGGGTTTCTGGGAAGGCAGTCTGTGTCAGCAGGGTTTAGGAGATGCTTGGTGGATAATGATGCGACAATTAATCATGACATGGTCCATTAAAGCTGCAGGGCAGGAGAGAGTGCAGGATATGGAAGATGGCAATATTCACGGACGCATGTCGACTCCTAATTAACAGTGGCCTGTTAACACCTGTGAGGTCATCAAGTGGGAGTTATTCATGCTGTGATTCTACTTCCTGTTCAAGCAGGCACCTTGTAGTTCGCTCTTACTTTCATTTATATTGATGTATTACTTACATTTTTTTATGCTGTTGCTTTGTAGCAAACTTTTTCTTTGAAAAACAAAACAGTTGCTGTTCATAGAGCTACATGTAGTTTGCAATGTTTGTTATTTAATATGTTTAATATGTTTGTCCTTCCCTGATGCACTCCAGGCCCTTTGGCGTCCGTGGCCGATGCGCAAAGGCTCACGCCCCACGCATGCTGTCCTGACGCACAAGGTCTATGTTAATTTGGTAATGTTTAGGCACAAAACAATGGTGAAGTTTGGTTAAGTTTAGGCACAAAACCTACATGCTTCAGAAATGACTGTTGACACTTGGTTTCAAACGGGACGCAAACTCCGGTCTCCTGGGTGAAAGTCAAGTGTGTGACACTCCATTCATCTGTTCATCTGTTCAAGTTGTCTGATACTGGCGCGGACGTCTTCACATTGTTGGTATATTAAACCCTTGTGCGTTTTTGCCTGACACCAAAGAGTACCTTTCATTACCATTCATTCGGATTTGTTTCTGTGCACCTGATAATTTTTCTTTTAGCTCTGTCTTTGGTCTCTACCTACTCCTGAGGGAAATATCTGGCTCTTTAGCTGCTAAATGCTCCACCTTGTTCACCAGGTAGTCGCTAAACAGCTGTTTGGTGCTGTGCATGTATTTTACACTGGGATTTTACAGCTTTTTGGCTGAAAACAGCTGAAAACGATGCCATGGGAGCAGAGAAAGTGAACCAAAACAGTAAAGTTCTGACCGCAGCTAAACACTGAGCTGAAACGAGGGAGCTGAAGATTCTTGGTGACAATTCTCTGTCGATTCATCACTACAAGCAACCCCTTTCACATTGTCTTTTGATACACTGTTATCATAAAAATATCATTTATAGCCACTTTAGGGTTCAGAGAAGCTGGTTTGTGACAGGTTTCCATTAAACAAGGTGGAAGTGGAGCCACTCAATAGTTATGACTGTTTGTACTTTTCAGCTTTGATGTGAGTATACAAAAAACTGCATGCTCACCTTAGAGAAATAAATAAAAACAATTACTAAAAAGTAGAAACCATTAATCTACTAATCAATAATGAAAATAACAATAGATTGCTGTCATACTTTCATTTTTACAGCCTGCCTATTGATTCTTTACCTCTGGTCTATTGTTGTAGCCCCTTCCAAACAAACAGTGGTGCCACTGACTTTAGTTCACTTTAGTAAACATTTAGTTTACTTTAATTAACACTAAAAAGAGCATGACAAGAGAAAAGCCAGACTAGTTTTCATGCTACGTTTTTGGTTTTACTTTTCTTGACATCATGCTGCTTGAGTGAGAGATAGAAATAAACAGAATAGGATATGGGAGGTAGGAAAGGAAAGGAGAATAGGAAGGGAAAAAGATGGTGAATAAGAGGGAATGGAGCACAAAATCAGACAGAAATAAAGATCAAATCGTGATTCAGGCAGGGAAAAGACGGAGCGAGAGCCGCGGTGTGGCAGCATGTTTTTACAGCTGAACACAAGCTGAAGAAGCCCAGGCCCCTCTCTCACACACCATTAGGCCCTAAGCTCTACGGAGTTCTGCACTCAACACACAAACAGCCTCCTGGAAATGTATGGAAGAGGCAGGGGGACGCCGGGCGGGCCGGAGAGAAACAACAACTGCCTTTTCATATCAGCACAATGAGAGAGGCTGCTGAGACAAGAGATGGAGATTTAGATTTCACACTTACAGCGTGAACAGAACCAAAGACAGAGATTAGATTTTTTTTTTTTAAATGTAAGGAAGATTTAGTTACTTTAATAGATGTTCCTCTAATTTTCTCTAATCATCCTAGCCTAGCCTAGCTTAGGATCCTCATCTTAAGCTAAGACGTCATGATATTTAATGTTTTCTGTGCTTTAAGTAATGCTAATAAACTAACATTAATGCTTTCAAAGTTTTTCTGCTATGGAAAAACAGTTAGCAGCACAAAATGATACTTCTTCTTGTCATATTATCATCTCTATTTATTACATAAACTTACCATTACACGTATACTGTGTATCCCTAATAAACACAGGTACTATGAATACACACAGATACAATTTATGCACAAGGAATCAAGGAAGCACACACTCGACCAAAGTGGAAGCGTGTAGTGTATACACTACAGAATACTTGTTGTATAAACATGCACACCGTACATTAATGCACGCTCACAAACATGCCTCCTGTTGCATACACACACACTTGTATCCCACCATAGGGCTTCTGTCAAAGTGGCAGGCTGTATAAACGATGTGAGTTGATGTAAACAGACATCGTGTTACACAAGATGCAGGCTGCTCTGTGCAGTTGGGTTTTTGAGTTCTCAGAGCAGTGAAATTTCAGAACAAAGTCGAGGTCTGAAGCTTGAGTCCAACCTGGCAACACATTTCAGAATTTCAACATGTCAAGTCTCACTTGAAGAAAAGTTAAAAAAAAAAAAATCAGTGTAGATGATTTCTTTGTCATTTTTGAAAATGCTGTTTCCCCATCAGATCAGTTATCAGATTTAATGAACATTTACTCTGTCTGTTGCATTCATCTGTCTGTAGGTTGTATATCTCAATTTTTCAGTAATTTTCCTATATCATGTTTTTTGTGCACTCCAGAGAATATCAATCAAACTGGTGTCAGGTTGTTTTGATCAAGAATGATGTTTATCTGTTTTGAGTTGTCATTTACACTTCAAGTTTTCTTTCTGTATAAAAAATGTGAGAGAGGTACTCAACTTTTCACGGACAAATATGAGATTCTTCTTCCTTGATATCTGACTGGACTTTTAATTTTTTTTATCTTGACATCAAGTCACTGTTTTAGAAATAAGATTCATGACTTCAGCACCAAAGAACACAGTCGACTGCTAAAGAGCACAAACCCAAACAATAATATTGGAAAATCAAACCCAGTAACAGCAACAAATATTGAATATCATGAAGAGGACACTATTAATTTGACATGGTTGCTATTTGGCAGCAAGATATCAGTTTCCCATTTCAAGAAAACAACCTGAAGACTTTTTAAATAATGCAACTTTGACAAAAGCAAATGCAGTTAGGATGTCCTAAATCTGTGGTTCTCAGAAAAAAACTGACCAGATGATTAAAGGGATGAGGCTGCAAAACATTATTTCTGTTACAAAAATATAGGTGGATTATTACGGATTTTCCTCTAATTTTTCCTTTTGTAATACCTTCGCCCTGATCAACAACTCATGTCCACATTGAAGCCATTAGTGTCAAGGGGTCAGAAGTAGACATTGCTTCATTTTCAAGCCAAAACCAAGTTTCAACTCTTTGCAAGTTGATGCTCAAGCGTACAGAAATAAATAGAGGCCAATGGCAGCCTGGAAAGTAGAAGAAACACATTCAAATATCTAAAAGATGGTGGGTTTCTTTGGAAGATGCTCAGCAATAATATCAAGTTAATATGATTTCTAGTAAATGAGCTAAAACATGTAAAAACCCAGATGATCCCTTTTACTGTAAGTATAATCTTTCATGATCAGGTGCATTAATTCTTGTTCTTGGTCTGGTTGTTCTCGACCTACAGGTGGGGTGCTACAGCTCGCTTGACCGCCCTGTACTTCCACTCGCCTTGCTGACACCCAGATGAGCTCCCCTGCTTCTGGGTCAAGTGATGTGAGGGAACAGATAAGTTGGGACGGTGCAGCGAGAGACTAAACACTTCAGGAGGGTTTGTATGTTCTCAGCGGCTCTCTGGCTGCTACGCAGCATCACTGCTGGATCTCATTTCCACGCCGTTTACTGCTTTTCTGCATGGTCAGGTTTACGCCACACACGCCGAAACTAGACCGAGACAAGATTTCTATTTATTGTAGGACTTTATGGATGTCAGTCACTCTTACTCTTAATGAGTCTCTTACCTTTTGTCTTTGTGGTTATATTTCTCGCCGCATAAGCAGTTTGATGTAGAATTTCACGAGTTAACAAAAAATTGACAAAAAAAGTTTATTTTCCACACACATGGAAATTTGACTTCAACAAGCAAAACAACATAAACTAAAAAGAACTAGAAATATGGCCTTGTGGTTGTGTGCCTCTGCGCACCAGTGAAGTTGCAGTTTACATCCACGTCTGTCCAGACTCATATAATATATGTAGTGACTGATAGAAATCTTGGTCATGTGGTGCAACAACAATCACCTGAAACTCAATATAAACAAAATCAAAGAGCTTGTGGCGGACTACAGTGCTTCAAATATGGATGTTGCTGCAAAGAAGCTCCAGATTCTGAAACATGGATTCTTCACACACATGTTCAACCCGGCAGCACAGACGATCTATACAATCAGCACAGTTTGTGTGAATTGTTGTCATTACTACCACATGAATAATATTTCAGAACTGTACTTGAGTCCATTTTCTGCTAGTTTATAATTCTACTCCACTACAATTCAGAGGGAAATATCAATTTGATAACTTTGATAGCTAATAATACAAAATATAATTACAATTAACGGAATATACATTATGATAATATATTATTATAGGTAAGATGAGGTAACATTTAATTGAAATGAACAAGCTACCCGGCTGCATATGTAGCAATTAAAATGAGCTCCACCTTCACAGGCTGCTACATTAAAGTGATGAACACATCAATGCATCAATAATTATAATCCTATAATATAATATACATTATTCTGAAATTGGCAATTCTGCATTAAGAGTACTTTGTCTTTTGGTACTTTAAGTATATTTCAATGCTAACAGTTTTGTACTTTTACTCAAGTAAAATTTTGAATGCATGAGTTCTACCAAGAAAATCAACTTTTACTGAGGTAAAAAAACTTAAGTACTTCCTCCACCACTGTCAAATGAAGTGATTTATTAAAAAGAATAATCGGCAGATTAATGGAAAATGGAAATAACTGTAAGTAGCTGTAATCCTAACCATCAAACAAACTTACTTGAAGGTGGTGAAGACAAGAATATGGTAATGGATTCCACTTTTGCATGCTTTTGAAACAAAGAGCTACTTTCATCAGTGCATCCAGTGCTGTTTTTTCATATGACAAGATTTTTTATCAAAGCAGCATCAAGCAGTGCAGGAGTACTCAGGGCGACACTGGTCAGTTGTTAAAAAAGAAGACCAAGTATTTCTTTCACCACTCTGGGTATCATATTTTAAGGCATTCCATTTGGAACTGGCACCCTCTCAATCTTCACACACATGTCACATCTGCAAAAAAACACATATCTATCACTGGAAGGAGGCGTTCTGGATACGGGACCCGTATTAACACACCCAAAAAATTGGCCGATTTGTTATGGGTGTACGTGCAGGCAAAGGCCGTTGTGTTCTGCGGTTCGAGTCAAACAATACGTCTTTCAGATTTTTCTCATATTGTAGCTGCTTTGATAAATGTTCACCCTTTGGCACAGCAAATGCATGTATGTTAGAAATGTGTGCTTAGCATGCAAGGTATGTGTACAAGAACTCCTCCACTTGTGGTATAAAAGCTCCCGAAACACACCTGCACATGTTTTAGCCAATAAATCTCAAAATCCAACAGGGACAAAGAGATGTTTATACTTTAGAGAGTCCTAGAGTTTCATTCATTCTGTCATTTGAAAGGTATCCTGATTGAAGCTATATGATGAAGATGTCAAAGACCCAGCAGCTGACCCCAGACCCCTCACTCGCCTTTCACACAAACCCCCAGGACGCCTCCACAACTCGAGTCCGGCGCTTCCAACACCAAAGCCAGACATGTGATGTACCGCACAGCTGTGACGCTGGAGAGCTTCACTCAAGTGTGACGGCCAAAGAGATGACTGTGTTCCAGCGGCGTTGGTGGAGTTTTTTTAGACGCTGCAGCGAGGACCACACAGAAGAAATGGCTCCTCTCCACCAGCTGACTGATGATTAAGCGAGACGTGGTGTATTTTCCTATGGCTCCATAAAGACACAAGCTGGGAGAGTCGTAAAAGACGGTGCAGAAAGACAATTGGCTGGAAATAAATAGAGCCAAGCGGGAAAACAGGGGCAACAAAACCTAACACTTTGTTTCTCACCCATAAAATCCCCAAACTGGCCACTGTCAGCATTTATTTAGGACGCTTATTTGTTCAAACGTCTTGTTCGTCATCTTCTGTTAACAGGAACTGAGTGTGTTTCATTTAATGTAACTAGAAAGTCATGGAATCATTGAATGTATCCCCCCAGCCACAGTATTTGCTTGTGACTGAACTCAAAACGTAAAAAGATCAAATAAGGAAGAAATAAAGGATTGCGTTTAAAGACTTTCAAACTTTCTTTTACATTTTCCAGCGATGATAAAGAGCGGTGATATATAATTCACCCCTATGCGCCAGCTCCTTCCAGTTCTTCTTCAGATTAATGGGCCGTGTTGGGAAAAGTGTGCAGCGAGGCATAGAGCATAAATAAGGTCTTTAAGTAGGCGGCTATGGCGGCTGTGGGCTCAGTGGACGGCTCTGTCTACACACAGACAAAGACCGAGCTGTGATTTACTGGTCCTACATTACAGCCTGGCTAAGATAAAAAGGAGACGCAAAGAGTGTGGTCCATGAGTGCATGTGATCTTCCAAAGTTACATAAACCGTGAGCGGTGTCAGTGGAAAAGTTTCACCCCAAAGTCACTTGAGTACTTAGAGAAGTTTTGATGCTTGTCCGAACAGTGTTTTCTTTTTTGTTTTCTGAAGCTCACAGCTAGAAATAAGGTCATGAATCCTGTAAAGTGGCTGCTTTGTTGGTTGGATGATGTAGACTGTTTGGGTCAGAGCTTGGCCTCAGATGTAACCCAATCTTAACCCGCATTCTTACTTTCAATTTCAGTGCAGCTGTGCAACTTAGGCCAGCTGTAACTTAAAAACAAGATCTTCAGCTGGCAGAGTCACAACTCTCCCCCAGAAAACATACATTAACTCCTCTGCAACATCAACTTATGATATAACAGTACCAATGGCTAAGGTAGTGGGGATCTGTGATACTATTATTTATTATTTTTGGTTAGTGAAAAATATACTTCCTCTGGGACCTCACGATTAAAATATAGAGACTACATTCATCAGTTTGGCTCTTCCTTTTCCTTAAATGTTTATACAAAGAACTCTATGATGCAACCATGTGTCCTTGAAATTATATTTAAATATTGCTGATTGGTACTGGCATATTTATAATCAACATAATGAGGAAATATATCTGGCAATTCACAAGATGTTGACACTGAACACATAATTTCCGAGTCCAAGTATTTTATTGTTAGTTCTTTATGATGTTGAGTTTGAAGTATAATCAGTTTAATTCATGAAGCTAAGGCCAAACTACATTTCTAACGCTGCATTATGAATCATCCAGACAGATCGTCTGGGACAGGTTTGCTACTCTTTCAGGGCTTGTTATGCATCACATATTAGGAACAAAACTTGCAGAAAACTTTGAGGTCTGCTCCAACTTTCAGTAATCGTGTAAAAAACAACTTAAGTACACATTTACAGTACGTGGAGTTCAAGAGAAGTTAATGAGCATCTACATATATATACATTATTTAAATCTAAATAACAATGTGGGTGTAACAAGTGTCATATCATGACCTGGAAAGTCAATGAGGAGCAAGAAGCATACATTTACTGTCTAAGTGAATATAGGGACTCTAAGAAAATGCTTTGCTTATATAATTTCTGGGGCAACACCAGCTGCAAGAAAACTCCAAAAGTATAAATTCCTCTGGAAAATACATCCAGTCTGCAGCTACGCTGGTGACTCATTTTTGGATCTCAGACTGTAGGAAAAACAGCTCACTGATAATTGGACACAAACAGAAACACATACGTGTTTTAGATTCCTTGGTGGATTCCTTGAGAAGGAGGAGGTGAACAGAACAGTCGAGTTAATTTAACATTACGAGCAGTTCTCATTTTAAGTAACCCTGAAACCGTGAGAGCAGATGCTCACAGCCGCGGCAGCTGTGCGCTGAATACTGCAGAGATGTTAAGGTGTGGATGGGTGAGTAAAACGTAACATACCGCAGTGGATGGGAGTCAGCGCACTTGATCCATGAATTTAAGGGCTGAACAGTGGATACCACCCACTGAATACCACACACAGCTGTGCTGCTGCTGGGCTGACGCACCAACATGCCTACATCAGCGGAGTGATAACAGATGGAGATATGGGAGTCGGAGCTACTAATCCAGAGGTGTTATGTGTTGGTGTTGAACTTGTGTAACCCTTCACAGAGAAGATGAAGGGAGATGTTAAGGGGTCGTATCCCCTCTCCATGTGGTAAATAACTTCAGCTGGTTTCTCATCACATACATTATCAGCACAGCAGGTCTATAATGGCACTTCAAGAGGATTAAAGTATTTCTCCCAGCAGTTACATGCAGACTGCACTGTCTATTTACTTTTTATATTTAAAGGAATAGTTCAACACTTAGGGACATACAGTATGCTTATTTGTTTTCTTACTGATAGTTGAGCCTGGTCTCACTCCCAGGGCACCAAATACTGTCGTTTCGGCTCTGTCCAGATGCTAAAGGTACTCTTTACAGTATGCATAGGACAACGAAGGGACATGCCAAAACGGCATTATTTGGTGCCTTGGGATGAGAATATTGATAACACTCTCATGTCTCTCTGGTAAAGATGACAATACCACCAGCAGCTGGTTAGCTTAGCTTAGCTTTAAGAAGGAAGTCACTGCTCCCAGCCAAGAAATAGCAGTCCGTTCTCATGCACAGCTCGTCAGATATCGACGTTTTGTCAAGGCCCATCGCATCTCATGCATACGCACAAGGTACCCTTTGGCGTCAGGCACAGACACACAAGGGTTTAATGTACCAGCAATGTAAAGCTGTCCATGTCAGTTTCAAACAACTTGAACAGATGAGGTAGCGCAATGCACTTTTCAAAGCAAGAAAGTGCCAAGAGGGGTGGAGGTCGGGGTTGAGTGGCAGGTCACACACACGGACCCAGGAGACAGGAGTTCCCATTCAGTTTGAAACCAAGCGTCAACAGTCATTTCCTGAACCTAACAACATGATTTTTGTGCCTAAATTTAACCAAATGTCACTGATGTTTTGTGGGTAAACTTAATCAAAGATATGTAGACATTGTGCGTCAGGATAAGACACGCGCAGTGCGAGCCTTTGTGCATTGGTCAGAGACGCTAAAGGGAAGGCTTCGCGAATCAGCCACGTACATCAAAGGGCCATTTGTGTGTCAGGGAAGGCATAGCGCTTCGGCTAGCGACGTCATCAAAGTGTTGCAAATAGTCAGGGACATAACACTCTGTAAGAACACAATGTGTTTTTTACACTTTGATTTTGGTAAAGAAACAAGATATAAAGTGTTACTTAGTGAGCTTTAAAGGGGCTGCTAGTCAGATCTTATTCCCTTTGGAGAGAGCCAGGCTAGCTGTTTCCCCCAGTCTTTGTGCTAAGCTAAACTACCTGGCTACTGACAGTAGCTTTACTGTAAGGACTCGAGAGTGGTATCAATTTTCTCAACTACCTGAAGCTCTCAGCAGAAAAAGTTAAAAAATACAGCCCAGTTTAAAAAATACATTTTAAAAGACTTATCTGCTTTCCCTAAAATTTCAAATAAAGCACCAAAACCTTCTCGATAGTGGTATCATATGACAGGGTTTATCTGCTTCTATTTAAGTAGAGCACTGCTGTAATTCTTGGCAGCGAACACAATGGATATGAACCTGCTCTCCCACTCTGATTCCATTTCCAAACGATGTCGAAGAATCAGTCATCACCACCACAGAAGAACAGATCTGCCAATGAAGGGTTTTTAATTTAGTGATCAACCGAAATAACAGTGAAGGGCCAAACAGATCTGTGTGTTGATGGATCACTTATTCGAGAGCCATGATAAATGAATATGGTGATGAATGTTGTTGAACTTCGCTGTGATAGGTTGCAGATCGACTCCACTGTTAGAAATGACCTCACTTTTTCACGGGACAAATATTATCTTTTCAGAGTGGAATGCGGGAGCAGAGGACAGCTTCTCCTGCCAACAGTATTTTCTTTAGAAAAGTCTTTATTAGCAGGGCTGACTGAGAATATGTTGACAAAACTCTTTGTGCTGAAACAGAATATTTTTGTAGATGTGGAGAAGCTACAGTATGTACTGAATGGTTTGAATGCTGCTGTTCATGTAAAAGAAGACATTAGCAAGGGTTGACATTTGTTAATATGAGATACAGAGGGTAAGAACTTCAAGATCTGCGGAAAAAATAAACAGGCTTAAAATAGTATTACAGAATTATAATAAAGTTACAGTGATACAACTCCAAAAATGTACATTTACATGTACATAAGATTTGGAAAGTTGTATAGAAAATATTCAACGGACACATGGTAAGGTTAATTGGCTTACATTATTGAAAATAAAATTATTAAAATAAGCTGTACATCCTATAAGAAAACTTATTGATATCTAAATTCTAAAGACAATCTGTAGACTGATAAATTTTATAGTTACTATAACATTGATCCAGCCCATATTGACCACAACATTTGGTGTGTGAATGGCGGGTACGTTTTATTACTTTAAAAGGAAAATTAAGAAAATTGTTCTAGTTGGTATTTCCTTAATGACATACTCCCTAATTGGGTTTTTATAACTGCATAGAGTACAGCACTGTGGTCTCCCTTCTGTTCACATCTAAGATGTCCACATCCCATTGCTGGTTGTTCTATGTTGGAATTGTCTTGTAATTAAGCTCTCTGCATTCAAAGAGATACACTATACAGTAATATAAGCTGTTTAAGAGGAAGCACTTGCTGTTAGGGAATATTTCTAAGAGGATATGTTGCAATACAAGGCTCTATTGGGTTCAAAACACATAAGGTATTTTATATCTAGACACAAAGGGACATTGTGCCGTAATTTTGTGTGGAAATGTACCCGCAGTATGTTATGTAGCCACAAGAGGGGGACAAAGTACTCAGATTAGTTCTTGTTCTCACATGAAACACAGCATTTTAACAATAGTTTTATTCAACTGGAATATTTAGCTGTGTAGAAAGTCTGGCAGTATTTTACATGTTAATATAGTTAACTGTTGGACACTAACCTGACTGAGCATTGTGTTTTGTGCTCATAGTGTCGGCCATGTGTGTAATTAATAGATAATAGATAAGATAAAACAAATCTTTATTGATCCGAAGGGGGCATGGTCAGGTGGTAGGGCAGGAAATGCAGAAAAGTAAAAAAAAAAAGTAGAAAATCATGAAAAAAAGAACCTAAATTATATAGGTTCTTTTTTTCATGATTTTCTATATATTTATTCTATATTTTTATAGAAAATAATGCAATTAAGCTTGAAATTACACGGGAAGCAGTATATAGTACCTACAACCACATAGTGCAATACTGTCTCAAGTAAAGTGACATAGTGGTGTGATTAGAAGTGTACTACATGTGATTATGTATAATATATTATTAAATAATGACACTATATTCATATCTATAACTATATAACCCAGATTTAAAGAAAGGTTAGGACATAACTAAATCAGAATGTGATAATTTGCTCACCTTTTTTGACATTTACTGAATTGAAAACAGTACAAAGACAATATATTTAATGTTTTATCATCAACTTCATTGAGTTTTGTAAATATAGGATATAGTATGACTTTGATGTCAACAGCACACTTCAAACAAGTTGGGACAGATGCAACAAAAGACTGGGAAAGTTGTGGAATGCTCCAAAAACACTTGTTCGGGTGAACTGGTTCATTGGTAACAGGTGATAGGTATCCTGATTGGGTATGAAGGTGGCGTCCTCGAACGGCTCAGTCGTGTCACAAGCAAGGATGGGCCGAGGTGAATCGTGAGACTTTTTGAAACACATGATGGTAAAAGGTTAATACATTAATGTAGGAGGCGGGAGGAAGGCATTTATCCACCAGTAGAGGGAGACAACAGCTGACATCAGTGAGAGAACATTAGAACTAAAAAACTAATTGTTCTACTATCAGAGGTCTTTGAAGTTAAAATATAAGATTTTCAAACTGATGCATTCTGCAACTGTTTTCTTGAATGTGAAACTTACTACTGTGTATATGCACAGTTAGTCTATGATTATATTGTATCATGTTTATATATGTTATTAAGCACAGGTCTCTCTTGAACAAAGCCATCTTCTACTGACACAACTTATTTAAACAAAGGTTTAACTGACTAACCTCTGTAAAGATGAATTAATTATATTTTGAGCAAAAAGCTGAACAGAAACCACCACTACTGTACTTTTACACAACTAGTGTGCTAGTACAACTACTGCTGTGACTGCTACTACAACCGCTGCATTAATATGACTTCATCACAGTGCATTATTAGAACCATTAGCACCTGAACTGCTCCTATTACAATCATTGCAACATTAGCTCCAGCACCGCTTAATCACTGCATATCTTAATGTTCATCATATGGTGATTTCAGTTTTTCTGTTGGATGATTTAAAAAAAATAATTTTTTTTTAGTAAGGAATCATTTCTGTGACCGATTTTTTATTTTTTTACTATCTTATTTTTATAGCTATGTAACCAACTAGCTCTACTGCTGTCATTACTACAATCACTACAAACATCACAGCTGCTACAGTGTTGCTACTACTAGTATAGCTACTACAGTTATTCATTAAACTACTTCTACTTTAAATATAATTAATTACAAAGCTCCCAAACTATTCAACCAATGCAAAGTACAGATGCACATACTCATAAATTAAAACTATAGATAAAAAAGAAAACTATATTCCATCCACAATAAGAACTTCTTATAGACCTTAAACCTTGAAGATATAACTTAGGTGTGTGCACACTAATGGAGATTTAAATAATACAATAGGCTATACTTTTATTGCAGCGGATATTTTCCGATAATCAAAAAAAAGAGAGATAAGAGGCGGAGAGGTTTTTAATAGACTATTAAATCTGACTCATTAAACGTGTTGCATATCATCGCTCTCTCTCCCTATATCATTCTGCACTGCACGATTACATTATGTAATCATGCAGAAACACCAGGACAATAATCTAAAAACCTACTGGCTCTGAGGAGTGATATCAAAGCGCACAGAGACACTTGCCTTGTACACACCGACAGTCTGTCTTGCATACAAATAGATCTAATCCAGACACCGGTGGTCGGATAGATCGATGCTCTGCAGATTAATAAGTGTTTAAGAACTAACCCCAATTGAGACGGTTTCAAAGCTACCTAAACACAAGGTGCCTCGAGCAAACAACTTATCTTCTGTATTACAGACACTTTCATTATGCAACACTGACTGTATAAATGTGTTAATGTAACCAATGTAATTGATGTATTGCTGCTAAAAGCTCAGCATAGGGACTTGTTTTTGGAAGCGACGTAGATGTTTATGAATGATTTTGGCTGTTTGTTGCCAATTTGATCAATAAAATAAGCTCTGCTTTTCATCACTTTAGTAGTACCCTGCTTTTGTACTAGGCCTACTTATAGTGAATGGGCTCTGACAGAAAATATACAGAGCTTATCAGCATGTTCCCCCATGTCTGTTGGAGACACTGTTGTGTATTAACACACACGTTCTGGACATTCCTCAGTGCGACAAGCTATTCAGTTCTTTACCCGAGTGAGAGTATTTTTTCCCCCTCTTGGCTTCTATTGTTGTGATATGCAGAGAAAAGATAAGTGAAACTTATTTGCATCAGCACTTGATATTTTGATAGGGAGCCATTATTCTTTTGTCTTCCTTCTCCAGGAGGATTATGTTTCAAGGAATTTTCATGAAACACCATTTAAGCCCGCCTGATAAGGCCTCCTTTGGACAGAGATAAGAGCCTATCCACACACATTATTGATCTTCCTCTGACCTGTTTGTGGAAGAAAAGCAGGAAGGGGTAAAGCGCTTGTCAAACGGAGAGCTGTAACCGAGAGAGAAGAGGTGGAGATAGAGCTGCAGCTATGAAAATGAAGGAGAGACAATAGAGGGAAAGGAGGAGAAAAAACACATGAGAGCGGTACAGTATGTATCAAATAATAGATTTTTTGTAAACCACTTTGTGATGGTTTAAAGGTGCAACTTGTAAGATATGGCCATAATTTTAGTTTTAAAACAAAAATCAAAAAATAAAGTAGTCAACAGAGTGTGAAGATACAGCAGGTTTGACATTATGTCAAAGATTGTGTTACAAAGATATCTGCTGAAGTTAGCAAACAAAACAAACTCCCAAAAAAAATTTCACAAAATTTCCTTACGAACAAAAATACAACCGTACACCTTCTGAATTCAAGTTTCTCTCTTTTACCCAACTAAGACGAGTTCATTTTCCTTGTTATATAATCATGAAACACACTTCGTTCAAACAAGACATAAATAAAATAAAACTCACCAAAACCATCTTGGTTTGACTTTCCACACTCACGTCTGATTTGCCTGAAGTAAATCCTGAATTCACTGAGGAAGATGTGAAATTATTCTATTTCTACATGCTGTTTTCAGTCGATGCTAATGGCCAACTCCATCTGTCTCCTGTCCCCGCCCCTTCCTAGTCCTCATCGGAGCCGCTGTAAATCACCTCCGTACTGTATCCAGTGTCGCCAAACTGGCGACTGTGTCCATTCGCAGTTTGGTTTGCAGCCCTGTTTGGCTTGCAGATCCCGGTTGAGGTGAGCCCAGTTGCCCGCGGTGACTCCCCCAGTGTTACGAGATTGATTTCAGTGAGCTGTAGGGCCACAAACTCTAAGCTAACAGTCACTATAGCTACAACCAAAGGTAATTATACAATCCAAGATAAATACAGCAGACTTAGACTTAGACCTTATTGTCCCCAAGGGGAAATTCATTTCCACAGCACTGTACACGTACACGAACAACATTGCTCAACAAACAAACGACACCCAGTAACAACATATGTAGACCACAGGAAACACTCAACGAGGCCTCTCATTTAAGGCGGCTATGGCAGCTGGGATCAGGCTTTTTCCAAAGCGAGCCCTTCTGCACCTCAGAGCTCTGTACTGCGAGGGCAGTAGGGTCAGATGGTGGTTGAGTGGGTGTGTGATGTCCTGTGCTATTGTGGTCGCAGTGCGTGTGATGGCCTTATTGTTTAGTTCTGTAAGGTTGTGTGTGGGGAGACCGATTATTCTGGCAGCGGTATTGGTTATGCGTGTGAGTTTGGCCCGGTTAGTAACAGATAACATATTGAAGAAGCAGGTGAAACAGTATAATAAGATGGGCTGAATAATGCTCTGGTACAACAGTAAGAGGAGGTGGGGGGCAAAATAGAGTCCTTTGAGTTTACGGATGGCTGAGAGTCTTTGATGGCTCCTTTTTTGAATGTCATTAGTGTGATGGTCGAAGCTGAGTTTATTGTCCAGTGTGATTCCAACGTATTTGAAAGTGTCCACAATTTCCACTGCTTGGTTGTTGATGAGAATGGGCTGCTGTGGTGAGGGGGGGCTGATTATTATTTCTTTTGTTTTACTGACATTAAGGTGACGATGATTATCTTCACACCATTGGGTGAAGTCCGTGATTGTGTTGTGGTAGTCCAGAGCAGAGTGGTTATCTGTAAGCAAGGCAAGGATGGCTGTGTCGTCTGGGTATTTGAGGTAAGTGGAGGTGGGTGATGGACTGGTGCAGTCATTGGTGTAGAGTGTGTACAAGAATGGGCTCAACACACAACCCTGCGGGGCTCCTGTGGTGGTGGTGAGTGCGGGTGACATGGTTGTGCCCACCCGCACAGCTTGAAGTCTGTCGCTTAAGAAATCATGAATGAGATGGATCAGACGGGGGGAGTGTTGAGGTGGTGCAGCTTTTGGATCATCAGATGCCTTTGGATGGTGTTAAAAGTGGAGCTGAAGTCCACGAAGAGGATCCTGACAAAGGTGCCTGGGGAATCCAGGTGCTAGACAGTATAGTGACAGCAGTTGGCGGTTACTCTGATGATATGCTGCCCCCTATATTTGCGGAGGTACCTTCAAATTCTGGCTGTATTTTACAAAATTGCGCCTGTTTAAGCTTTTTGTTTCTTTTTCATTGTGTTACAACAAATAAACATGAAGGCAGCTGCTTCACATTGTAACATAACACATAACACTGGCAATGGTCTACAACTAACAATTATTTTTATTATTGTTTAATCTTCAGATTATTTCCTGGTTAATAATCTCTTAATTCACTTAACCAGTAGTGTTAAACCTCAAGATATTTAGTTTCACTAATGATTATATTCATTATAGATGAATCTGCTGATTATTTTAATGATTAATTGATTGTTTAGTCAATAAAATGTCAAACAAGCAGCAAATCCTTACATTTAAAAATCTGTAAAGAGAAAATGTTTGACATTGTTGCTTGAAAAATTACTTAAAAGATGAATCATTTATCATTGATCATTAAAAAAAAGTTGTCGAGATTTTCTGTCGATTGACTAATAATTGCAGCTCTACTGACTTGAGAACAGTTTTTTCAACAGTGAGAAGTGATGCATACAATCCAGGATAAAGAAAGTGTAGCTAGCACGCTGAAATCTCTTATGTTAATGTGCTTAGTGTGGCTTTTCTGTGGCTTCTGTACATAATGGTAAACAGAACAGTTTCTGACCAGTCTCTTTCCACTGAAACATCTTTGGTTTGATCCTTGCAGCTAGCGATGTGTCTCCACCAGAAAACTTTCCTCCTTAAGCCAAACACTCAGTCCTGCTTTCATTCTATAAGCCAAAAAACTATACTAATACAACAGCTGCTGACAAGTTAAGCTAAATTGCCTGTATCCCGAGTCCATACTAAGTGTGCCTCGAGCTCAATGCACAGAACACTGAAATTGGCCCATGGCAATCGCTGAAGCTGGGAAAAAAGCGTTGTCGTGTCGCGGCATGCCAACAGTGCACCCTTGCTGCGTGCTAGATGGCAGATGCACACTGGGGGCCGATGCACATGACCTTCTGCTATCAGAGCAGACACGCTCATTTATCACCCACAACCTTGAATCATTGTTTTACTCAGCTTGAGCCCTTATGCTTCTGCTCACACACAAAAATGGAATAAGTGCATTTTGGTTTGAGGCAAGAGCAGAGTCAGGCAGAAGAACTGCAGAACGGCTCCAGCCCTCCCTCTGTTATTGAAATCCTCGCCATGCCAGGTCCACAAAATATGCTTTGATTTTTTTTTTGTCTAGCATCTTTTTTTTTTTTTCTTTTTTTTTAAACGAGACTTATTTATTTGTTTGCACCCTGAAACAAGAAGCCATTACACCTAAGGCTTCTTTTTGTTTAGAAGAGATTGGATTATTTATGATAGGAAGGTTACAGCTCATAAACCTAATGAGGATTCTTGGGTTGTGTGAGAGTGTGTGTGTGTGTTTTACTGTATGTGTGCTCTGTCTGCCTGTGGGCTGCATTCCAGACAAAAGACTTGGAAGGGTCTTTAGAGGTACAAGCTGGCAGAACACCCACTGTTTTGCAGATCTGCTATAGAGTGGCAGAGTAGAGAGGAACAAAACAGAGCTGAGAGTCTTTTCTGACATTTTTTATTCAATCATTTATTTATTTGAAGCGTGCTTATGTAAGAGGCAGGTCTTTAATTCTAATTTCCTTTAGTTTAGTCAGTATATTTTCTTATTGTTTATTCGTTGTCTTGATACATTTAGGATAAAGTAAATTCCACCTGCACTTATTCCATCAGTACTCAACACTTTGCTGCCCTGAGTTTCTCCTCTCTAACCAAACATTATTGACTGCTATTTAGCCCATTGGCCCAAAGGGCACAACTCTTCTGCTCCTGGAAGACTTTTAATTTCTAACATCTGCTGAAAGTTTTGCATTGATGTCAACTTAAGAAGCCAAAGTACTTGACATACACAAACAAGCAATCTGAATTAGTCTTGTCAAGACTTTCCTTTTGGCCTGACTGAAAATAGAAAGTTTTTTTTTTATTTGTGCCAAAACAAAATGATACAGGCCAGAGTACTAATCAATAATAACATGGCTCTACATAATGTCAACTGTGTTTCTGTCCTGGTTTAATTCATGGCCTGTGAGCAGTCTGACAAGCAGAATGAAGAAAAGTTTAACAGCTCAGTGATTAATAGTGTAGCCTGCAAAGAGGTATTTCAGTGTCGGCCGAGTGGACGTAAAATGATCGCGTTCTCTCACCCAGTCTTCCAGAGTGACTGACAAACAGCCACTTCCGGTAAAACGCTCCAATTTGCGCACATTATACACCCAACCTATCACTGCAGGAAAACGCATAAATGATATTCAAGGCTGCAGTGGGGCATGTAAAATGAAAAGGTTTACTGCTTGGTGGGACAGGAGAGGTAGCAGAGGGGGGTAGAGAGAGAGAGAGAAAGGAAGAGAGGGAGAGAGGTGATGGATAGTCCAACTTCCTGCAGGAGAAAGGTTTGATTAATGGCCGTCCACTCGGCAAAACACACCAGCTGTGAGGGGAGATAAGTACCAATACAAAGAGAAAATTACTGTCTCTACTGTAATAATTAACCTCAGCACACACAGGAAGTGCAGCTTCTCTTTGAAACAGCTTCACTTCCTCTGTCTCACAATAACTTCAAAAACAAAACAAAACAAAAACAACAACAGCAAAAAACAACTATTGCCTTTAGCGCTGAATCCTTGTTTTAGCTCCAGGATTTAAGGCTTTTTTTTATGGCTGGCTGAGCTGTTTCCAAAGATGTATGAGCAAATTACTGGCTGGACTTATTTGAAAAGAGGGAGCCCATTGTGGAAATGCTGTCAACACACTGCTGCCAAACTCATCCCCTGTGAGATATGTGGAGTGGAATAATTGCTTGTCGCACGGTGGGCAGCAAGTGATACAAATAAACTAACTTTTTAGGGTTTGGACTCGCAGTTGTGGTTGGCTTAAGTGTTTGTGAGAGTTTTGATCCAGCTGGAGGAGCTCGAGAGTGAGATGTGTGTGCGCGCGTGATGTTTTAACTAAAATATTTGATCAGCTTGTAGAAAATACAAGCAAGTTTGAGCAGAAAAGCGGAAAGCATTTCCACCTGCCTGCACCACTCACCGAGAATGTACATAATTACTCTTCATGCCTCGAGCTCCCAGTGGTTTTAAACCCATAAGCCCCCTGAGTCTCGCTACTATAAACTTAGTCTTTGATAACGGCTAATGACTGTGAATTCTTCAACCATAATATTATTTGAACCCGGGCTGATTAGAAACATGTGCCTGAGTGTTTGAACGTCAGAGCGATTTACTGGTCTCTCACTGATGACCTTTTCACTCACCTGTGCCTTACATCACTGCTGTGGACTCCCCGCTGAGAGCGCGCCCCCGTTTTCTACAACAATCTCTAAAAACACAGCTCAGGTACTTTCTGCACGGCTCGCTCGCTAGCTCAGTCGTTTTGGGGTGGAGGTGTATAGTGTGTGTGCGCTTACATACAAATTTAAGCATTAATTATGAAAGAGGTTAATTGTGGTATGTTAATTGGGGCCAAATGGATTGATTGTTCTGTAAGGAGCTGCCAATCCACTTAAAATAACTTAGAAGTAGCCTGTACTGTTTACCATCCTTTCAAGTACAATAAATACACGGGACATATGAGTAATGGGATGCACAGTTACTTCAGTGAAGGTAAATAGTGCACATTCATTTTCTCAAAGGTCTTATTACATTTCTTTAGTAAATTGCACCGATCCAGTCCTGCAAAATTACTCAAAGGGAATTAATGTGTGCTGCCCAGAGTGGAAATACCACAAAGTTTCATTAAATGCCATCAAATGATCTCTGTTCAAACCATTAGTGCACATTTATATTTCTTAAAACAGTAAATGTTTATCGATTGGATTTCTATCATTGTTTATTTTGTCAGTTTAGATGTTTTTGAAGATGATGGTGATATCATTTGAGTAAAAAAAACCCCCAAAAACCGACTATATACTCACCATTTAATGCTATTCAGACAGTTTGTGGTGGTAATAATGCACCAACAGTTTAGCACGTTGTCCTGTTGTGTGCACTGTTGAGCTTAAACAATGAAGTCAACCCATCAACTTTTAGAAAAAATGATCTTTAACAATTTTGATAACCATTAACCTTATTTACCAAGCAAAATCACCAAAGATTTCTTGGTTCCTGCTTCTCAAACGTGAGGGTTTGCTGCTGCTTTTCTGTTTTTTTTATGATTCTACACTGAATGACCTTGAGTTTTGTATTGTAAGCAACTTGAAGGTGATTGTTTGGCCTCTGCCTCAGGAAACCACTAACTTTTAACATGTGAAAAGACTACTGACAAAAAAGTCCATAATGAGAATCAATGCTATTTGCAGCCCTAATATATTACAATTTCAATTTCCAGATGTGGCAACAAACAGTATATGCTGATACCCATCTGGGATTAGCCGATACTGGTCCATAATATCGGCTTGCTGATATAAAGATTTGGGTGTTTGTAATAAAAAGGAGAAAAACTGGAGAAAAAACAATAATTTTTTGAATAGCTTTGGTGATTAAGAATAATACTTTAATATGGCAACAGCATGACTACAACACAGGCATATTTCCGATATGAGTCTTGGGCAGGAAGGAAGAAAAACGATGATTGCAGTCTTTGTATTTGAGGCTATCTGGCAATAGCATATGCCACATGAACCGCAGGGAGACACAGACGTAAAACGGCGCCGTGTGTTTTTTGTGAAGCCAGATGTTTGAAGTGGCAAAGACCTCTCACACTCCATCTTAAAGCCTGACCTTTAATTCAGCCCACCAATTGCTCCATGCACACTCAGCTTTCTGGAGATAATCACTTCACGAATGTGCGACTGGCCCTCCACGCATGGGCTCTTTTGGATCGCACCAGTGGCACACACTGTTTTTCCTTAGTGTTGTGTCTTTCGCCTCAGATTGGGCGGTGGGGGCCGCTCTGCTCTCTATGCTGGTTTCCTTACAGTCTCCTATTATTAATGAGAGCCTCTGAACTTATGCCTTAGCAGGAGGGGAATAGAGTTCAGCAATGCCCCAGCAACTCCCAACAGCGCTCTATTAAGAGAAAGACATGAGGCAAATGGAGATAGAGGAAAGGCATTAACGCTAAAAATAGTGTAGCGTTCCTTCTCCCGAAGTGAAGCAAAACAGGTTTCATTCCTGCACGGTGCAAGGTGACAATGCGAAAATAATGGCAAATATAGGAAAAGATCACAGCCGAGCAATTAAGCTGTAGGCCTATGTTGATGTGAGGAGTTATGTCGGAGAGGCTGGCAGAAGTCGGAGCCTTTAACAGCTCAGCAGAGGCTCGGTGCAGAGATGTCCCTTTGTTTGTTTAAAGGGCAGGAGAATCGATGGCCGCGTTTTTTGAGGCATGGCTCTGACCTCTCACAGTGGCACCTGTATCAATCACGGGCCGGCTTCGTTCTCTGCCTCACTGCTCGTCACATTTGTCTCTTGCGCACGCGTCCGTGGACGGAGGCTGTCTATCTACTCTCAAATGTCAGTCTACACCTCATGCCAGCTGTCAGCGGACACTGAGTAATACATAAACAGCTTTAAAACGTGATGAAAACAGCTCTCGAGTAGAAATCTATTGAAGGAAGAAATTGATTTTAGGGAAAGATTTAAGTATTTGCTCTAAGGCCAGCGCAGGAAAAATGAAAAGACAAACCTCTCTTTGTTGAATAAATGTGAAGTAATTTAATAATATTCTGACAGTTCTGAAATTCAAAGGACCTCAAAAGGTGAATTTATTCAGAGGGAGTGGTGTTTGGTGTCGTTTCTGTTAGCTTGGGAAATGCTGGCTGAAATTCATTGACTATGAAAATCCAATTTCTGCAAGAATGGACTTATTTGTATATATCTGCAGGTTTCACTGAGGTTGGAACACCTGCATGTTATCCAGCAGATGTTACTGTCACAGATGTTGGTTATTTTATGTTCCAATCTACTGAACTTGATTATACTTTGTGGATTTATATATATATATATATATATATATATATATATATATATATATATATATATATATATATATATATATATATATAT
>JBBPCS010000204.1:10929406-10942190 GCA_037974645.1 Hollardia meadi | reverse complement strand
AAATTTAGTTTTCTTTATTAGAATATATTTATGGGGAGGCCAGGCTTCCTTTGGCCTCCGAGAGAAACCGCCACTGGGAACACATGGACTTAAATACAGAAGGGAAGGTTAACAAGACACGGGTGAAACACATGAGGGTAATCACAGGAGGCGGGAAAAGAACAAAGAGAGGCAGTGCAAAGCAGGACAAGACACAAGAGGAGAAAACCTTCAAAAATAAAACAGGAAATAACAAACAAGAAACTCAGACAATAACACAGAAGGTAACTATCACAGGAATATAAACTAAAAACTCAAACCCATAACACACTTAAACCGAAACCATGACACTTAAAAGTCAGCTGCTCGTTCTGCTATTTTCTTTTTTGTTTGCTTGTCAGTTTTGTGCTGATTAATGCAAGAACATTTTTGATTCTATTTATTTTATTTGTGATCTATTATAACTGCAGCCCTATATTATTATGTTTAAATATCTATTAAAAACAATCACAAAAAGTCAACTGGTCACAAACCCAGCAAACATGTTGAAAGCTTGAGGTCGCTACAAGGTTTAATTCTGGGGACAGTCTCTTGAGAGTGCAAATTAGTCATTATACAAATGTATGAATGATAACATGACTTACAAGGTCCCCAAAATCCTGAACGTCATTATCAACTTGTAAAGCAGACGTTCCGGGAATAAATGAACCAGGACAATGTGTTTAGAGCAGCTGCCATGTTTAAAGGTTAATTCAAAGACACAACAAAGACAAAGACACAACAAAAGCTTTGGAAGCTTGGAAATGTATTTGAAAAAAGCAATCTTAACTCCAAGTTTTCAAAAGCATCCCCTTTAGCAGCTGGTGGACTTTGCTCAGTTGTTGGCGATAAATAATGTAAATAAAATAAACTTCCAACTTCCATTATGCTTTTTCTCTACAGGAGCTGTGAAACGAGCCAATTCTCTGCACCTGGACACTGAAATTGGCTTCAGCTGAGCGTGCCAACCTTTGCTGCAAAACAAAAAATACTGTTCCCGTCACACCTGAAAACAAGTAAAATAAAGAAGCAAAACAACCGGGATGTTTTTTTTCTGTATTTCTGTATATAGCTAGCTCTCATGGGCACCCCCTCTCTGACCCTCATGCCTAGAGACGTGTCATCAGCTTCACTTTGTGTTATTATTAGTGTTTGTGTCATTTACCACCAAAAATAATTGCAGGAATGATCTATACATTGAACCTACATGAATACATTGTTTAATTAAATCGCAGAAACTATAAAGGGTCGCTGACATGCAGTGTGCCACGAGTGGGTGTTCAACATTCACAGTGCGTATAATTAAACTGTGGAATTGGGCAACAATAGCCCCAGAGTGGAAAAATAACATCATCATGATATATTAAATATATCTTTCTCCACAAATATAGAATAAAAAAACTGAGCATTACAATGAATTCAAATTTCTGACTCAAGAGTATTCATTTGGAGAAATAGCCTGAGGATGTAGCTATGCGTTGTAACAAATGAGAAAATAGTTTGGCAGGGAAAGTAGATGAAAAACAATAATATGAACTAACGAAACAGCCTAATGTTATGACAGTTATAGAACCTGCGGGAATATGAAAGCTCTACCGCTGGAAAAGACAGTCAGTGATGCTTAAATAGCAATATACAATGCACAAAGTCCTCAATGCATGGCTTTATTCCTGCATAATGATGTTTTATACATGTACAAATTTAGTCTAAATATGACAGTTGTGCTGGTGAGAGTGTCCTCTGTGAAAAGTGAAAGTGGTGGCTTTAAATATCTTATTATATGAGTAAGTAAACATAGGCCTACATAAAACACACATTTGCAGGTTTTATTGTATTTTCCCAAGACAGATTAGTATCAGAGCAGTGACACACACACAGTGCTCACATGTATTTAACCAAAACAATCTCTCTACCCATTTGGAATCTGTTAATCCTGCCAGCACCAGATGAAACCTGTTGTCACAAAGCACAAAAAGACCATGTTTTCAAGTACGCTGATCATGTAGCAACACTGCTACAAGACTTCGCAATCTGTCTGTAACATCAATAACCCTGTTTTCAACCCAAGTGTTCAATGAGAATGGATTTTTAGCACGAAATGTACAGCAGATGTGACGTCAGCAAAGCTCAGGAAAGTTACTCTTTTCATCCTGTTTAGAGCTGAGAGTGCAGGGAAGTCACTGAGGTGACACCGAGGGTATTTATGGTCTGTGAATATGTACTATTGTCATGTTAATGTGGTCGGACGCTTCTGATGATCCTCAAAGCGGGATTATATTCTCTGAGCCGGCTCCACGACTCCGCTGAATTCACACTTCTCCGGGAGACGCGAAGACAGAGTCTGAGGATTACTAAACTGCATCTAAGAATCAACATTGGGGAACTCTCGGCCATATCAGCACTTATACACTTTGCAGGGCAAATAAGTAAAGCCCATGTGTGTGTATTCTCTGCATAAGAGGTGGAGTCGACCTTTTGCTGTGGCATCAAACCTCCTGCATGGCCTTCGCCGAAATACCCAACACAGCAGAAATTTTCACAAACATGGGTAAAATCATCCATATTCAATTGCAAAGCCCTTAAGCCTTCTGTGCTGCTGGGGAACAGGTTCACTCTACATCCAATTAAAGCTAACAAAAATGTACAAAACAGTATTCAGTTGAACACATATAGACTTTGTCACCTTTTTATTGCCATCATATGATTTCTCACTGTTGTCTCATTGCTGCAGGGCAAAAGTAACACAAACTGGCAAGGCACTGCGTTTGACATCAGTGATGTGCCACTTACTCATCAACTCTGTGAGGTCAAACTCAAACTTTCCCACACCGACTGTACACTCAAAGGTGACTCAGAGGACATTGTGAAACACCACAGTGCTTCGATTCAGCAAATCTACAGTTTGGCTTGGAGGAATATTTTGGATCTGCTGAAGGATTTTCAACATTTCCAGATTTAAAAGAAAAAAGAAAATGCAGCTCAACAGGTGGCGAGATTGTGCAACCCGGACTTGATGCCTACCCACAGATGGACTTGCACTGTGGACAAAGGGGGGAGAAGAATACTGGGGATGAATAACTGGTCTGTCTCTTTCATTGATTTCCCCTGAAAGTGAAAATTGAAGAGAGGACTCCTGGAGGCTCCACTGAAATTTCTATCCAAATCCTGTGAAGGCGCAGGCTCTCTATGGGCTACAAATTTCTATAATGAGCAGCTCAGACTGCTTGATTTTAATATTTTGGGCTTGTTGGTAAATACTCCTAAATCAGAGCTGTCACTAAAGAGCTCCCTGCAAGATTGGAGCAATTATTTTTCGCTGTATGGTGCTCAATAACATAGAGTTGCTTTATTCTGCACTTTATTAATGCCTTTCTTGTTGTTTTATTCCTACACGTCTGGCCATTAAGTGTCACCTGTCTCACCTGCTTCAGTTCCTCCTCTCTATCACCCGAGCCCGCAGCGTTATTTCAGCCAAATGCCATAACATTACAATAACGTGAGTCACGAGTGGAGGGGGGTGGTCCTGCAGGCGTAATGTAGGCGTGGGCTTCCGTAGAACAGCTGACGCTCACAAACCGGGAGGACAGCGCGGAGGAGGCAGTCCGGTGAAGAGTTTTTGAAAGACCACGGACACGGCGCTGAGCTGGATCGTATAGCTGCTGTTTTGGACGTATCGAGCCCAGAGCTGCACGAAATGCTTTGTCGAGTGGACGATTATAGGTAAAAAAAAAAAAAAAAGAAAAAGGTAAGAGATCCACGGCACTTCAGGGATTTCTTGATCGAGAGCAAGGTACCGAGGAAATTTAAGATATTAGAAAGATAACGCGCAAAACTTGCTCTTCTTGTGTGCATACACCTTTCTAATTCATAGTTTCTGTCCATTTTGTTGTCCCTTTTATTTCGCAATGTTTGCACCTGGTAATTCCCTGTAGCCTGTGAATCTCTAGAGTCAGTGATTGACATTTATTCGATAAAGGCGAATGTTTACAGTTACGGATTAGAAAGCAGTAGTTGTAGAGATTCAAACCAGATAAACTATGCGTATGCACATTTTAGTTATTACAAGATACGCACTTTTCAATGTGATCTCTGTTTTTATACCATACGTGCGTTGCACGTATTTTGATGCTATGGTTAAATAAATGACACTGAAACATGTTTGTTTTATGTTTGTTCGTTTTGTGTGCCGAGAACACGTTTCCTACTTAAACCATTAGTTGTGATTACCCTGCAGATATTTGCTGGGAGGAGTTTAAATTTAAAGTTTAATCACGCCAGTTGGCATGAATCATATCAAACGCGGCTCCTTTTAAACGTGTGCGATAAAGTGATAAAACTATGATGATAAGACACGTTGCATATGTGGGCTGGTTTGTCATACTGATTCTTTCCCAGAGGTGTTTTGTCTCTCAACCAAATATTTCACCAGGTAGGCTATCCTTTAATCACAGCTGTTTTCTTCCCCCGCAGTTACTGCTGCTGGCAGAGAAGAGGCACTTCTTTCTTTTTTTTGCTTTTTCAATTGGACCATTATCTTCACGCAGCTGCTCTTTCAATGTGGGATACAGTTTTGGTGATTTCGCCAGGCTGAAATCCTCCAGGGTCAGGACCTCCCTCATGGCAGCCTTGCTCCTTGGGCTGCTGCTTTTTGCAATGCAGTCACCCCCCGTCCCCTCCAGGCCCGTGGCTGACGAGGGACCATCATCACCCCCCACCTCATCGCCCACAGACAACGGGACCACCAGCCACCCAAACGGGACTCTCCAACAACTTCCTCAGATTATAATTATTGGCGTGAGAAAGGGGGGGACACGGGCGCTGATAGAGATGCTCAGCCTGCACAGTGCAGTGGCAGCCGCTCAGAACGAGGTGCACTTCTTCGACTGGGAGAGTCACTTTCAGAAGGGCTTGCCTTGGTATCTCAGCCAGATGCCCTACGCCTTCCCCGACCAGCTGACGGTAGAGAAGACGCCAGCCTACTTCACCTCCAGCAAAGTCCCCAAACGCATCCACCAGATGAACCCTGACATCAAGCTGCTGCTCATCCTCAGAGACCCCACAGAGCGGGTGCTGTCGGACTACACCCAGGTCTTTTACAACCGCCTCCAGAAGCACAAGCACTACCAGCCCATCGAGTCCGTCCTGGTGAAGGACGGCGAGATCAACCTGGGATACAAGGCTCTCAATCGCAGCCTGTACTATGTTCACATGCAGAACTGGCTGAGATATTTCCCACTGGAGAGCATCCACGTTGTAGACGGGGATGAGTTGATCAGGGACCCCTTCCCCGAGATGAAAAAGGTGGAGAGATTCCTAAAGCTGGAACCGCAGATAAACGCTTCAAATTTTTACTTCAACAAAACGAAAGGATTCTACTGTTTGAGAGACCACGGGCGGGAACGGTGTTTACATGATTCAAAGGGCAGGGCTCACCCTCACGTGGCGCCCGCCATCCTGCAAAAACTCTACCAGTACTTTCACGAGCCCAACAAGAAGTTCTTCGAGCTTGTGGGTCAAACGTTCAACTGGAAATGAACATTTGAGTCTCAGTAGTTTGGTGTAGAGTTGCTTGGGGGATAATCTCCATGAGTTTCCTTCACTAACAATGTAGATGAAGAGACAAAGCTAATGTAAGTTAAAACTAAATCTATTTTTGTACTAGTACATTTGTTACAGGAGTATGATGGAGCCAAATATCAGGGCAGACCGCAGTTCATGACATGCTCTGTTGTTGTTTTTTTGTTTGTTTAAAGATCCCCTCCACACATGTATCAAGGCATACATAAAACAAATAAATAAAAAAAAGAAGAATTACCACATTAAAATCCTTAAAATGGCACCTGTTTCTTTTCCCAAATTCCAAAAATATATGAATATGCAAATATTTTCTCATTTCACAAGTTTAACTGCTGGACACAAGATGTCTCCTCCTTCACTGTAAAGTCCATTCTCAGTGTTTGTGCACTGGAGGCTTCAAGCTTCCACATCACACTTGTGTATGCTGAATATTGCACCGGGATTGGCTTCCAAACTATTTGTGATGTCACAAATCATGCTCGTAGGCCCCGCCTCTCAAAAATCAGATTTTCAGCACGCACAGAGAAAATGTACACTTTAAGCAATGAATGTGAAAACAGCTTTATAGTGTCAGACTCTGCACATACATCATTCTACACAATGAAGCTCAAGCATTCAACTGGACGAACAAGAAGAAAAACACATATTTGACTGGAGGGGGACTTTAAACATTTTACTGTCTCTCGCTGCTGCTGATCAAAGCAGACAACTTTTTATGACATCAATAATGACATTCAGACTGTGTCAGTTAATGTGTTACATAAAGATAAGTACCAGGCAGTTTAATATTGTCGTATTTTCACTTTTCCTTCATATATTATGACATTATTAATATCTAACTGCATTTAGAGCTCTGAAGGACCTTTACCTGCTGCTATGATTTTCTCAGTCACTTTCAGGCTCAAGCCGTACTGAATATCTGTTTGTTCTTTTCGTTACTCACATGTTTCTCTTTTGTAAGAGTCAGTTATATAAATGCTCTGCGCACATCATACATTTTTTTTGGCGTATTGTAAATATATTCTTTTTTTTCAAAAAGTGAAGAATTAATACCATAATAAAGATTTTATTTTTAGCATGTCTGATGTTTTCCTTTTGTTGTTGTTTTATTTTTACTCCTCCATGATGTGTCTGTCTGCTGTGCAGTTTGTCTTTATGATCTTGACAAGTGAATTAGAGGATGTCTCGAGTCATGTTGTCCACTTAGTTAACAGGCACGAGCAAGTGTCTGTGTATAGGCTGCACGCATTTCTGTGGATTACTAGATCGCATTGTTTTCAGGACCTGTTTATATTCATAGACAGGACGTTTTGAGCCTTTCAATACGTGCTGTCTGTCACATGCACATACCACAATGGTGCAATCTTAACTGTCTAGAATTTCCTGTTTGCTTTTCTCTGCCTGCATGAGCAAAGGTATGGATATCAATGCATAGAGGTGTCTGTTTAAAAAAATACTGCTGTCTGACATGTCTTTCTATTTTATTCTCATCCTACTCCAACCATTAGTACTTGCTTTAACTGTCAGGGTGGGTGAGTAAAGTCTAGTATCATGAATTTGGATAAGAGTATTGAGAGTGGGCAGAAAGGTAAATTTGGATTTTGAGCACAATCAAAACCGTGAGAAATCATAAGAAAACATTGTTTATGCCCAAGGGTGCAATCTTCTTCCTCAGTTTTTCAGAGAGGCAGGGGATTATTTGTTCAAATCTTATTGCTACTTTGAAAACATCAGCAGCGCCGTCTCAAAGACATTAAGCTCCAAAGAACCTACAGTAGCTGTTTCATATTTGAATATGGCCTAGATTTACTCAGGGGCTTACTGGGACTCTGCAGACAGGAGGTTAACCTCCTTGCCCCTTAAATTCTGATCTTGCTTATCCTTGTTTCCCTCAGAGTACAGCGATACTATTCCCTTATCTGCCTGCAGTTTGCATGTGTTTTTCATAATGTTGAGTAAGACTATCAACAGATATCAGCAGAACAGGTTTGGCTGCAGACGTAGGGGAAGATGAATAGTAAAGGGAGTATGTGGAGGTGTGGTGCAAGTCGGATTCTGATCTCGGTGTAAGATTATGAGACAGCTGCTTGCATCATTTGGCATGTGCAGTAATAACACAGAACTGGCATGTTTGGCTTTTATTGTTGTTTTGAAGGTCTCGGGTCTCCAGATGGTCCTTTAGAGCAGTCACATCTGGAGGAACTCACAGGAATGCAGTTTTCTTTGCTTGGAATCAAGAATTACAGCAGGCGGTGTCAATGTGACCTTGCTCTGGACCAGCGAAGGATTCAGGTGATGTCAAACACCGCAGATTGCAAAGAACAAGAGACATATAAAAAAAACAACTTGGAAATAATGTAAAGCTTTAGCGTAGCGTATTGTGCTAGTTTATATTGCTTCTTATTACATTACTTACAAAAATCAAAGTGTAGTTTTCACATTTAAGAGACAGTTGTCCTCTAAACTTCTCAGATGTTTTAATTTAAATAACTGTTAGGGATCAAAAAGGTAAAATGATCCAATATTTCACAAAAAGAATGGCAGAAGTTACATTTTTCTTACTTGCATCCTGACTGTTGTCAGGCTTTCTCTCTCCCTCTCTGCTCTGCTTACACACTCCCCAACATCAGAGGAGCATCTATTAAGAGTTCATAAACGCCCCATTAGTCTAGTCAGCTGTGCAGCCCTCTAAAGTTTTACAGTTACAGATTTCCCTTAACATCACCTAATTAATCTCAGCCACATAATTAATTTGCCTCCTCGCCCCACATGCATGCAGAGCCTCAACCAACCTCCTCCCGGCGACTCCCCACTCCTCTCCTTCCACCTCAGCTGTTTTCAGTGGTACTTTTTGGAGTTGGAGCCAGCCTGCCACCCCCACCTCTCTCCCTGCTGCCTCACACTAGTTGTTCCTGAAGGACCCTGGTTCACAATCAGCCAGTCTTGGGGTTTTTCAAAGGATGATGTGATCCGATGGAGCACAGCCCCTTCTGCAGTCACCGGGGCTGCAGCTTGCCTTAATTGGAATAGATTGTTTGTCCGCTCAATATGTGAAGCCCAGCAGAAATAACACATGCACCCACTCAATCGCTCTCCTTTTCATACAAACACAGAAATGGGAATGTATGCACGCATGCAGACACACACACACACACACATGCAGTGTCTACTTGTTAGTCTAGCTCTGAGTTGCATTCAAATTTCCATGAGATATAAGAGACTTTTAAAGTTGCTGAACAGGTTGTTTAACAACATTTACCACTGTTCTGAATGTATTTCCAAAATCATTTAACCTTTTTCTCAAGTTGTCTTCTCAAACAAAGCTGGTAGCTCAAACTGACTCCTTGCTCCTTGCTCAAATTAAAAATGTTCTCATTTCCATATGTTCATTTTTCAACATCTAACACAAATTATATTATAATATATAATATATTTTACTTGTGTTTTACAAAAATACCAGGGATACATATAATTTCTGGCTACCTGGATTCAGAAATACGGTCAGAACTTTAAAAAAAAAAATTTTATCATGCAGCAAACATACGTATTGAATACCTTATGAACAGTGTAAAGTTTTGTTAAATGGCTTTTTTTTTAACCTTCTAATTATTTTTAGGAAACTGGGGCTACTTGTTTGCCCAGGTAAACCCAGGGTAAGCATGCTTAACACCCTGCGGGGTTTAAGTTTTGATCAAAAAAGGAACAAAAGGAGTCCAGAATGCGAGACATTCATCTATATTTAAAATTTGTTTGGATGCTTCCCTCTAAATTATTTTTTAATTTCTGTCAAGACTGGTCAGCATCTTGCTTGGTTTATTACAGAACTGCTCACCATGCACTGACTGCCACGGCCATCCATAGCTAAGATGAAACGCTGATAATAATAGATCACGCATATGTAGGAAGCTTCTATTCAGTGTTTACATTCACTCCAACAGATAGCCCTGTATCTTTATGACACTGGTAACCTTGAAACCAAGGAAATGAAAATATTCTCAGAAACCGGAAGCTGCATCTTATCTGCAGCCCTGACAGGCATCGTTGATTAAACCACGACACAGACCAAAGGGAATCGAATGATCTTGCATTTATTTAAAGTAAATGTTCGTGTAGGTTTCTGTCAATTTCATTCAGCACTAAAAGTCAATTGATTGAATTGAATGGGGGTTTTGTGCAGGTTTTGACCTCACAGCTTTTCACCATTAAGAAGTATATTCATGAGAACGTCTAAAAGGCTTTTGGCTCTGAATAAAGGTGGGTCTGAAAATGAGCAGTTATTACCATTTCAACAAAAAACTGGAATGAAAGAATCAACCAGGGTGGCACCACACATTTACTGCGGGCTTCACATCTTGAAAAGATAGCTGTAGCCTACCTTATCTACACATCAAGTGTTCAGATAATTGTCTCCCCACAGTGTTTGTGCTTATGCTGTATTTATTGAGCTGTGTTGCACTTGCAAGTCCGAGGGGCCCTTTCCCCCTTAGCTACTGTTGCTACGGCTGTCAAGCTTCCCGTTCTCACAGAGCACAGTTTACAAAGGTTTTCCCTCTGATTTCCCTCTTAAAATTATTGTATTTATTATTATTTAGAACACCGTATCCTTGATTTCAGAGAAAAAAAAGGTTCTCATTTCTAGTTGGTGACAATTTTCTTTGTTTTACTGCCGACAACTGTTTGCTGTCGTCATCTGATTGCTAATTAAGCTAATGTTAGCTCCATGAGTTGGTAGAAAACCCCCCATTTTCAACCTGACTTTTTAATGCTTCCAGCTGACATGTTTTATAACGATAATCTCAACTTGGAAAGAAAACAAAGACTCCTGCTCACTGTCCAACACTTTTACTCCCTTTATTGACAACATTCTTGTCCTCAGGCCTTCAGGCAAAGTTCATAGACTAAGGACTTCTAAGGACAATAAAATGGGGTTTCCCCCTTTTACTGCCATGCCTGTGCCTATAGCTTTCCACTCTGTAAGGGCACATAGACCTACATTTACCAACTATAGTCTCTATACAATAGCCTATAAATGTATATGGTTTGAATAAGCGACTGCTAGGTGATGGACTTGTTCTTCTTCTGGTAATACAGCAGTAAGTCCAAATAAAAAGCAGATGCTGATGTTGTGTGCATCCCAGTGGCTCATCCTCTGAGGTGAGTATAAGCTAAATGACCCGTTGTAAGCAAAACGTGTACACTTTCCAATATGAATATAGTTATAAGCTGAATATTTCAAGTTGGATAAAGTTGCCTATGTCTGTTAGTTTGGTGCACTGTTCATCTTATCATCCTCTGGTAACAGCAAAGGAACATTAAGGTTAGCTTGGTCAGTCGCTCGGGTCATTTTATCAAATGTTAGTCACTAACACAATTTTAAGTGTCCGATCTGCTAACTAGCTGTTCCTCAACTATGAAAGTTAAATATGTCATCTGAATGTATAAGTTATATACGATTATGTTAGCTGGTGTCTGCAGCTAACATCAGGTTAGCGTAACCCTGTAAATGGCGATTAGCTCAGTAGTACTGTTTACTGGACTTAAATACAAGTGTTTCTGAAATGGGTTGGATACCCACTTATTACAAAAATGTACTTCTATAAACTGAAACATGGAGTTCTTTTGAAGTAGAGATTTGTGGCCCTTTTCCCCCCCACATTTTTAACACTCAAGGTTTTTCATAAATTGAATCTACACGGCCTCTCTGTGTGTCCTTGCTCCATCCAGTTGCTCTTGGGCAATACTGGTGAAGCATTTGTTTAATTACACTCTTGACGATCCGTTGAAAAAAGAAAACACTTAACCCATAAAAAAAACCATATCCTTCAACTGTCAAGGACTGTGAAGGATTTCGAGACCCTGCTCATTTCCCTGCACAAACAGAAAGCGCTAGACGCCGTTACAGGGAATAAATCGAATCACCTAGATTAAATACCTCAGCATACGACTCAAAGTTATGACTCTCTCTCAAGCGATCACACAAATCATCAATTTCCCTCTGTGCTTATTACATTTATGAGCATTTTCATTTTGCAGGTTGACAGTGGAACAAATAACGTTTAAGATATTAGGTCAGAAAAAATGTGGTTTTATTTCTAAATGAGCTGAATCCTCGGTCCTGTTTACCCTTTCAGAGCTATGAAATGTGCATGAGTGTACATGTCATTAGTGAAAAGGCTAAAGGAGGGAGGGCCCGAGCTGTATTTTATGATGTATGTGCACATATACCCGTACACGTGTGCTGTTGCTGTGCAAGCCAGTCATCACTGTGCTCTGTTATCAGTCATATCCTGGCATGGCCTCCTCTGGCAGAGGAATAAGCCCGCATGGCCAATGATAACTCCCACTGCTAACAGACACCTCTGCATGGGTGAAGCATGACTGGGCCCACAGATATCCCTCACTCCCTCTGCGCGTGTGTGTGCAAACATATGTGTGTGTGTGTGTGTGTGTGTGTGTGTATGTGTGTGTGTGTGTGTGTGTGTGTGTGTGTGTGTGTGTGTGTGTGACATGCATGCTGGGTTCATGACTTTTTGCTTTGTGTTTTTTGGCGTACTTGTGTGCACACACGTGGAAATCTGCAAATGTCCATGCAAGCACACGTATGAGTGTGATTGGTGTGTGTCCTTCCATAGGGAGCAGTGAACCATATGGATTCTGATACTGAGCAGGCTTTTCAAACATTGGGCCACAGACCCAGATACTCCCTGAAGAGTCTAAATGAGTTCTGTTACTAGGAATGTTTGTGCCATTTGCACTTGACGTCACCGTTGAGATTATTTGGACATTTCTGATGCTTGAGTTCTATTGCGGTGTTACTAGAATGCATAATCCCTCTTGTCCAAAACACATAATAATACTCTCCAGACACGCAAGAAATATTCTCTTTGTACATATTGCATATGGTTTAAATTAAAGCTACACAACATGCAAAAACATTCCAGTATCACATTACAACAGAATTTTTTGTGAGTGTGTTGTAAGTAGAGCTGCCGCATATTGAAACCATGTGTTGGCTTGTCCCCTGGTGGTAGTTTCATTTCATTCTTAAGGGATGTTGACAGAGACGGGGCCAGAAGGATCGTCAGGGATGGCACAGGTCCCCTGCAATCTGATTGAGGGGGGGGGGGGGGGGGGGGGGGGGGGGGGGGGGGGGGGGGGGGGGGGGGGGGGGGGGGGGGGGGGGGGGGGG
>JBBPCS010000204.1:10905732-10929306 GCA_037974645.1 Hollardia meadi | reverse complement strand
TTTTTTCGCCCCCCCCCCCCCCCCCCCCCCAACACACACTCCACCAGCCCCCACCACCACCACCACACAGAGATGCAAAACAACTGCAAAGAGACATAAAAAGACCACAGTGACTCAAAATGACTGCTAGCCAGGGTGTCTGTTTGGGTGGGGGTTGCTTCTACATGTCTGACTCACAAGCCCATTGTCTCATAATAATGTCAAATAATGTCCAGGGCTTATGGCGATTTTGAAAAACAAATAGCAGCCGTTTATTTGTATTATTTATTCTTAAATTTTTTTATTAAACTGGATAAATGTAACGACAATGTACAGCTTATTATTTCCAGGAATCAAGGCTTTAAATGTGGGGTTTTTTTTATTTTTACCGATCCTTCAAATGTGCCCCTCTTTTATGAATCTGGGCCCCAGTCCGCCCTTTGCCTCCCATTCAAAAGTTTCTAAACCTGCACCTGAATGGTGAGTCTGCTTTTCAGTGGAAGATTACAGAAAGGCAGTTAAATGCATGAAAGGCCAGTTACATTACAAAAAAAAGACTAATTTGATTTGAAATTTGGCACACTTCAAATATTTCTCTTCATAATCTCCTCATAACACTCCAGTAACACTTATCACAGGAACCACACTCTTCCAAGTCAAACCACGCTGTTTTCTATACAGTTATTCTTTTTTTTCTCGCTCAAGCTTTTCAGAAACCTATCTCGTGTTCCCAAATGTCAACCAGGGAAAATAGAAAACAGGTGGTATGTGTGCTTGCTGCGTAAAAACAAAATTACATTCAATCAGTGCGCGCAGGGAGGGAAATTTCCATTTGCCTTGTGCCAAGTTCTGCAAATAAGGAGACCAAAATCAATTGGCTGTTTCATGATTGACCAAATCCCTTTACCCGCGAGTCTTGAAATCCAATGATCTGCACGGCTGATATATTGCTTTGTACCTGCAGAATGATAATATAATCTTTTCTCTAACTGACCATGGCTATTTGTCCCTTTTCATTCTGTGTAGCAGTTTTTGTTTTCTTTTGTATTGTGAACAGCTCAGAAGTCAATTAATTTCTATTTTAGTTTTTTCTAATTTGATGGCTGTATTTAAAAAAAATTTTTTTTACATTTGAGATGATGAATAAATGTGAAACTTGAGCTCTTCTGTTATACGATATTCAGGCTGGATCCATTTACATCTTCCTGATTAGAAAATAAAACATATTTAAGGCAAGGCATTCTCTTAACATGATAACCCATTCTGATAAAGGTTGCAAAGAGCTTTATTGCAATACCAACCTCTGGTGATTTATTACTATAATTGCAAATATTTGTAAGAAAGAAAGTAGATGTCAACTTTCATCTAACATTTTTGATTTATTTTTTGTACTCTTAGTCTTGTTTTAAGACAAAATGTAGACAAATCTTAATTTGATACATGAAGATTTCTGTTAGATCAAAACATTTCCAAAGTGATTTTATATTTGTTTGGCATGTTTCATTTACCCAGGTGGCACATTGTTTTCAACAGTGGTGGAGGAAGTGCTGAGATCTTTTATTTGGTCATCACACCCCCAGGTTGGGAAAGCAGCAGAAGTACCACCACTGAAGTGAAAAGCAATGTACTGCTGTTGGCAGGGGTAGCAAGAAAAACATATTATATCCACCTATAAAAGGCCCACCCAAAAAAAAAAATATATCACTTGAACAGAACACTATATTTAGATTGTTTTCACTGCTTTGCCTTGCTGTTATCTTACTTTCTACAAAGCCACCTGACATTTTTACATACATTTTACCTCACAGAACATGGTAATTGCCGGTCTACAAATGCCTCGATCGGTTTTGTGTGTTACTGCGTAACTTCACCCTTTTAAACACCAAAGTGACGCAATAACACAAAGAAACTAACCGATCGAGGCAGCTGTGGAGCAGCAACTCCCGTGTTCTGCAAGGTAAAATGAAAAAGCCTTGTCAAAGGAGTCTGGTGGCTTTGAAGAAAGTGATATAAAGGCTTCAGTTCCCCATTGGAAAGGACAATCTGACAGAAAGGTAAAGGGGTGAAAATATTCTAAATTGTACAATTTAACTGATGTTGATTTTTTTTTTTAGCTGTGCCTTTTCTTAGGTGGCTAAAATACGTTTTACTGCTACCGCCATTCACAGCAATACATTGCTTAGCTTCCATGAACTCATGCTATTTCTCCAAACAATGTACTGTAGGTAATACACTAAGGATAAGTTACTGTGGCCAAGAGAGGTCAACTTAAGAAAACACATGCAAATAGACAAAACACTAGCAAATTAAGAAAACAACTTCATCAATTTGACAACACGTGCACTGCAAACACTCACAACACAACCAAATAGAGAAACGCACTGCAAGTAGTGCAGATGACAACAGATAGATGATGTTTCTAAGTCACACGACAGCCCTGTTTTTTTCTCTTTATTTTAATATTTTTCATGGCTGTGTTTCATCTGTTGTTAACCTAGCCTTTGCACTTTGCTTATTATTAGCCTGCCAATTCAAATAATACCATGAAAAACACATCGAGCCATCATGGTATTAAGATTAAAATATTAAACTACAGAGAAAAACAGCGCACATGTTGTCCAATTGATGAAGATTGCGAGTGTTTCGTCTATTTGCATGTGTTTTCTTAAGTTGCAGTGCGTTGAGCTCTCTCTAATAAGTACCTTATACAACCCCCACTTCAACAATAAAACTGCACTAATGCTGCTAAAATATCAGTACCACAATAATAAAATACTCCATTACAGGTAAAAGTCTTTCATTCAAAATTAAGGGAAAATATTGTATTATTAGAATATTATTACTAATTCATCAACATGAGAGCAGCATTTAAATGTTGTTGTCACGGTAAAGCTAGTTTTAACAACTTGACTGTATACACAGTTGGGTAGTTGAATCTATAACAGTGTATATTCCATAAACTGATCATCTGTATTATGTGTAAAATATTGATCTGAAAAGTAACCAGTAACTATAGAAATGATTGTACTCAAATGAAGAAAATAAATATTTAAGTTCTGTACAAGTTCCTCAAAATTGTGTTTGAAAAATTGTACTTTCCACCAGTTATCAACTTACTTAATGTGCTTCTGTATTTAGAGAATAAGCACATTTAAATTAAATAAGAATATAGCGAACATAAGGGTATGATAATAAGAATTTCTTGATCAAACAAATGTCTTACTCATCAAAACCCTGTGCTGCTCTCAGCCTCATGCCTGACTTCCAGATTTCTCTCTACAGTAGACATGAAACACTGACATCATTTTTTTTGTGCCTGTTGTACATCAGATATTATGATCCGGCACACTTGTCCTTAAAATTCAGAATCGCAAATCAACCAGACGGATTTAATCAGATGTTTTCGACCGATGACCTTGCTCACAGAACATAAAGGCAGCATGTCAACAGCATGAATACAAAATGTCTCTCTGAGCGAGTGGAAGCATACACAGCATCTGTGGATCTTCCACATCACAGAATCTCTCTATTTCGTACATTCCCTCTGAAGTCGCAGGAGGAATATACAGCAGCAGCTGAAATCTTGGCTCGCCGTCCTTCAGCCTTCCTGATCAAACGCTCTTACCAACAATCCTGAGGAGCCTCGCACTTTCTCACACATCTGTTTTCTGGCGCTCTCCCGCCTTTTCGTACCCCAAACCCGGGAACAAGTTTGAGCTTTAAAAGTCCCCCAGAGAGAGGTGAATGGGGAAAAGAGGCAGAGAGGACATTGATCTGGTTGTGTAACACGGCGCAGTTTGCCATAGGACAATGAAATTCCATCAGCTTTTCCCCCCCTTTGGTCAATATCCATCTCAAGAATCTCTACAGACATTGTCTTCCCTTAGCCTTCAGTCACTCGTATTCATCTTCAGCCGGCTGCTTTTAGTGAGAGGACAGAATCAGATTGCAACAGGAGAGGTTTAGGTTCAATGAAAAGAACACTTGGTGAGCACGGCATGCTTCAGAGAAATAAAACGGCAGACAGTGTGTTTATCTCTGGTTTATAACTGGTTTTAGTGTTGAAATCTCTGGTGTAATACCTGTCAGGGTGAAGTATTTATACATTTAAGGCTGAATTCTGAAACCCCATCATGATAATTTTGATTATTTAAAGTGCACAATAATGCCTTTTTGAAGCTGTGAAACAGCAGAGGGCGATATAAATCCTGACACCACATCCTGACTACTTTGCATGCGTTCATTGCTGCTCCCTCTAGTGGTTTCTTGATTCTCCTTAGACTCATAGGTGAGACTATGTCAATGATAATATATCAATATATCATATTATGACATGAAAAATTATATTGAAAGAACATTATCCATATAATCCTCCCATACTGTTGCACAAATATGTCAAAAGCATTTTAATGCTGGTCAAGGTGAAGCTAATTTCAACTTCATTATTAGCTTAATCTATAAAAATGCATCATCATTTTTAAACTGAATCGCTAGCTGTTAGATGAATGTTGAGTGATAAGCACAACATGTCCCTATACAGTTCTTGAGTAAATGTCTTTAGTTACTTTACAGTGACAGTGTCAAGTCAGTCTGTCACAACTGAGAGCAGAATATCAATAAATATCCAGCTTGTTGTTCATAATTATTGGATAATTAATGTTATTAAGCAAAGAGACGTAGCAGAGTTTAATCTCCTTCAGCAGGATTTGGTTCAACTGTCCAGCCTCCATTTTGAAGGTTCTCAGAGTTCAACTCGGGAGTCAATGAGACTGTTTTGCATATTACCTTGGCAACTGCCTTTTTATCATTAGGCCGCTGTTCAGAATTTCCTTAATAGTAGTTTCATTCTAACCCAAACATTTCGTATGGAAATGCGACTCCTCCCTGCTTTGACAAAATGAGGCTCTCAGCAGAAAGGATTTTGTTTCTAACTCAAAAACAAGACCCACATTAACATATCAAGGAGCTGGGGGGGGGGATATTCTAAACATCTTCCCAGTGGACATCTGACAATAGATGTCTGCTTTTATTGGAGTGCTATTTCAATCATGTGAGTTTCACTTATAATATGATGTACTGCTGTAAGATTTCTCTGCTTTTTTTGTGCTTTTGTTAAATAAATTAAAAAAAAATCAGCTTTTTTTATGGCAAATGTATTGTGTGTCTTTCACAATTTCCATACCAAAAAACAACAACAAAACAAACAAAACAAATCCTCATCTTGCAAAAAACAGATGTGGCTGCATGTCAGGATGTTTACCCTTCCGTCGCTGCAGGTCGAACTCACGTACAGTATACATTCAGCAGGAAACCTGCCTCAGTGTTGTACTTACATCAATGCTGTAAAAGGAGGTCAATGTGGCTTTCCTGGTGTGTGTGTGTGTGTGTTTTGTTTTGTTTTGTTTTGTTGGAGGAGCAGGCGACAAGAAGTGGAGCTGTGGTGCTGGCTGGTGTGTGATAGCAGTGTGTGGGGGCTCTAGGGGGTGCATTAGCAGCTGTCTGGCGTCTGAGAGGGTGAAGGGAAGTGGGAGAGAGGCTTAATGTCTGTCTACTTCTATTTCCCTCTTAATTTCACACACTGTTGAGTCAGCCTATTGACTGACTGCTTATGGTGATACTGGCGGTCCACCAACGCTGCAGAGGAGGTAGTGCATATAACTCCTCCTCACTGCTCCATTTCACCACGGAAAACCTCCCTTTATTTAATAAGCTGACGCAGGTCCCATTCTCACCCATCCGTGCGAATGTCTAACCTGCTTCCTTCATGGGAGTGTGTGTATATGATGCACTTATCAGGTTGTAGCTGTGGGCATTCCCGCAAGACTGTATGCACGCTACATCTCTGCAGACGAGAAGAGAGTGACTCTACATGCACTCTGAAGGCTCTTAGCACCTTTGTGTCCCATATATGCTCAGCCTTTCAAATCTTTTTTTCCCTGAAGTTCACAAACTTCAATACACAAAGTCAATATTGGGGAGAAACAAAAATTTCCCCACCTGAACACAGAAGAAACATTATTCCATTATTCTAAAATGTCTCATAATCATAAAAAATAATAAACTTCGAGGTCTTAAATTTAAGCCAGTCTACATATAGCCAGGTTCAGCAAAGGCTGCTGTTATTCCTGAAAGGGAAATTCCCTTTCAACGTGGGTAAGGAGTGGATTAAACAGTGAGTTTATATACTCTCTGTCTCCTGATGTTGTGTTCACTGCATTACTCTCTTGGCATATCAAACATCAAACAAAATGTTTAGATGTCCACTCTGATGTGGACATTCAGAGTCAACTTTTCTCTCTTTTGAAACATTCATCCTCACCCATGTCTCTGTCTTCACAACTGCTAACTTGAGGTGAGTGAGTAAGTTGAGTCAACTTGAGGCCTGAAGTCAAATCTGAATGTGGACAGCGCCCTCTGGAATGTAGTTAAGTAGCAACACAGACTCATTGTAGTAATTCGACTTGAGATTCGTTAACATAATACTGCCTTTTATTGATTTTGTCGGGATTGTTTCGGGGTTTTTTCTTTGAGGACGTTGCAGGCCAGATTGAGATGGTCCACGGGCCGGTTCCAGCCCTGGGGCTGTATTTTATAAGTTGGAACAGGGGCAAACAAAAGACTGGGAAACACATGTTTGGAACATTTCAGAGGTAAACAAGTTAGTTGGTAACAGGTGATAGTATCATAATTAAGTATGAAAGGGGCTCAATCATTCACAAGCAAGAATGGGGCGAGGGTCATCACTATGCAAAACACATGGTTGTATAAACACATGGTTTGATTCTGACCCCCCACCCTCCGTGTCGCCCTCATTTTCTCCCCCATTTCCTGTCCAATCTTCAGCTCTCCTCCATCAAAAAAATGGCCAAGAAAAAAAGAATACACTACGTGGTTCTCGGGAGCGCTTCATAGAAACCTCTGTCGTTAAACACAGCTCATTTGCAAATGATTGCATTTTAATTTTATTTGCGTTTAACACAGCATCTCATCTTTTTTGGAATTGGGGTTGTAGTTTGGTTGGCCAACATGTTGCCTTCAAAGTAGATCCCTATGCTCTCTGTCAGACTTAGAGAATGGTTCGTCTAAAGACTTTTTAAATCACAGAAAAGTTTAATATGGAAAGCTTCAGGTGGATTGCTTAAAAGTTTTGACAGAATGTAGCATGACCCATAATGGTGCAAATTATGAGAATGAGACCTGGTTTAAAAATACCAGAATTTCCCCCCCGAGTAAATCTTTTTGTAGATGTCAACAAAGCAGAAATAATATGCAATGCAGGTCTACACAGAGCCATAAGGTTTCATAAATTGTTTTCCTTCAATACTGTGAATCCTATCTCTTTCGATCTGCAAGCTAATCTTCTCTCACATCACAGGAAAATTTAACAATTCTTCAGGAGGAAGACTCAATGAAACAACGCTGACAGTAAATCAGGTCTGTCTGTAGTTGATCAGTAATGTACACTGAAATTGGTCTTCGCTTCTAGGTCACAGGAGTGAATAAGGTAAATGGCCATCTTGTAATCTGGCTGCTGTCACCTTGCTCCACGACTAAAAGTCCTTATCAGTGGCGACAGTGCTAGAGCCATTTTGTTTGCAGGGTGTAAATAATGTTACTTTGGTCATGAAGCCAGATAAGGTGTTTCATGAAATGTGAGCCACCTTAACAGATTTTGACAGGTGGCTGATATTCAGTGGAGTTGATTTGGTTTGAGGGAGGAGAACATCGGAAATGAGATACAGGAATATGTACAGGAGCTGAGATATCAGCGCAAAATGGGACTATGCATTTTCCCTGATGATGCAGAGGGTGTCGTGGATGTGTGAAAAACAGGAAGAAACAAGAATAGCATATTTATTTATATACAGGGCTTCATTACCTTTTTTTTCACAAGGTAATATGTATAATTTAACAAGAATGTTATCAGCAGAGAATTCAAGAAAGAAGTGAAAAGAAACAGTACAATTTACGTTTGGAGGTAGAGTTCCCTGTGGCAGCACATTCCCTCTCTTCATAATAAACCCCTGGTGTTATAGGCTCTGTGAAGGAAGCTTCCAGCAATAGGCTTCTTCAACAGGAGAGAGGGCCGCGTCTGCCCCTGTGATTTGTTATTCAGTGAACCACATCTCTAGAGAAATGGATTTACTGGCGTGCCCTCTGCAGAGGAATGAAGGTCGGCCCCTACCTTGGAGATGCCATTTGGAGTGCGATGCAATTGTTAACACGCAGCATTGAGAAAAGCGGCCAGAAAAAAGCATTCATACCCATTTGGAATTCCAGTGATGAAGAGAGATGAAAAGAAGGGTGGAGGGATTAGGAGGGCACAGCCGGTCCTGTGGTTTCTTTCTTTCGCAGCATTGCTCCACAGTTTCTTACACTCACTGCTACAACCTTCTGCTGTTTAGGGGGAAAATATTACAAGCGTAGCTGCTGTCAAACTGCACACATTCCCGTTTGCAGGCCATTTTTTCCCTTTGACTCTGAGAATGTGTGAGGCCTCACAGTGGGAGTGCAAGGCATGACATGTTTGGTTTTACACCTGGCATTACAGCAGTAGTTTGATATTTTTGGGAAATATGCTTATTTGCAGAGCATTTGATGACAAGACATACCTGCCATCTCTTTACAATAAATAGGAAGCTACAGCGTAACATAAAGACAGCAGGCCAAAGGGATCAGCGCTACTGGCTCGTCCAAAAGTTGGGGCAGGCTCACTAATTACCGCATCAGAAAGTCAAACAAGCTACAAACTCTTAATGTTACACAGCCACATGTATTTACAGTCTTGCCAACAACTCAAAAGAAACAAGGAGACACTGACCGCTCCTTTAAACTCAAATCACTAGCTATGTCCTCTCTGACATGTAGCATCCTGCGGCTAATGCTAAAGCTAACATTACTAGTAGTGAGTAGCAGTGAGCCTTTTTTAATGGGCCAAATTCGAGTGCCTTTCCCTGTATCACATATTTTTTTGCTAATCTAAGTCAAAAGCAAATTAGCTCCATTGCTAATCCATATTCCAGATTAAGTATTGACCTTTAAAGACGCTGGTCGGTGGATTTTTTTTTTTATATACCTTTGGACAGAGGCTAGCTGTTTCCCATTGCTTCTAGTCTTCCTGGTAAGTTAACCATCTGCTAGCTTTAGCTTCATATTTAGCAGGCTATCTGATATGAGAATGGTATTTCCCATCTAATTCTCCGGTAGAAGGTAAATAAAGATTATTTTTCAAATTTTTTTTACTCTTCCTTTAAGTAGCCCAAATTTCCTCAGCAGAAATAAGAGAGCACACTGATGTCTCAGTTTGATGTAATAATTTCATCGCCTTGCTCAGAGCTGCTCCGAGTATGTAGGGCAGGGTTTTGCATGGAAAACTTGACTATGCAGGCAGCTTCAAAAACTTCTTCAGCTTGTCATGTGCAGATGAAGCCATTGTATCACTGCCAATGTTTTTTGTTGTTGTTGTTTTTTTACATGATTGCTGCACTGTTGACGCACTTTTCCTTCAGTCCCAAGAGGAACAGTTTGGAAACTAATGAAGTATTAATCCAGGCGAAATACAAGATGCAGGAAGTTAATAGTTTTCAAATTGCATGTCAAAGAAATACATATAGCAATTTAATTTTAGCATTTTTACATTCACCAAAAGAAATACACAAAATGCCCTTTTTTGTCCATGAATTATTTATCCTCCTTTTCCTCCTCTCTTTACTGAAGTATTTTTCTTTGAGAAAGGCATAAATATCTGTACAGTATGTGACTAAAATAGCTGAGACATACTGTACATTAATAAAGCTGCAAGTTGGTAAACCTTTGACTTTTTACATGTCCCCTAACAGGTCCTAATGCTCCTGCAGATTCTACTTGAGCTAAGCTTTGCTTGTCTAATATGACTGCTACACCACATCATCAAGTATCAGTTTTGAATGACATAAATGTCATGGCTCAAGTCAATATTTTCCTTCTACAATACTGATTCCACGGATCACATTAAGGAAAAAACATTTGTTTGATTCACTGAAAGATTTCTTCGGCATAAAGGAAAAACTACAGCACAGATTCCTTTCATAGGAAAATGCTCACAACGACCATTTAAATTAGCTAAGATTTGTGGTCAGTGACTTGATACAATCAGGCAGATCAGTCGCAGCTTTTTTATCCATCAATGAGTGGTTAAATTGTACCACAAGAGGCTTGGCTGAACAAAATAACTGTAACACTCCAACCTTTTCCAATTTAGAAGCACTAGACCTGAAATACCACATGTGCTTCAAAGTTGACAAATTGTCTTGTGTGTGTCTTTGAGCGTGCGTGTGCGTGTGTGCGCGTGTGTGTGTGTGTGTGTTACTCGAGAAGTAAAGTTCATATGGTCTCTATACTTATAGGTGAAGGAGTCTTACAGCTGCTCTGTTTTAAAGACGATTTACACACACTTTGTTCATAAAACGCTTTCACGAAAGTGTTTTATAGTTCGGTACTGAATCACCTGGGACCATCACTGTGTTCTTATCACACTGAGATGGCAATAAAAAGGCAAAAAATAGTCTTTCTTGGATTACTTTAACCACATCCTTGGTGCATTTATTCTGTGTTCTTACATGAATGTTAATTCTACAAAATGTCTGTAGATTTTCCAGTTGTCCAAAGTGCAAACATCCTTTGATAATGACAATATTTTCTTTAGTTGAAAGTACTATGTGGTTTAGTTGAATAAGATAATTCCAGTGTGTGATTACTGGCACCACCAAGTGGTAGCTGCAAAAAAAGAGAAGTTAAAAAAAGCCAAACTTATTGATTCTTAACTCAGACACTCAAATTCAGTTTTCATAGCAGAGTTTGTGAGATATTTTGAACGGCATCTTGACAAGATATCTAGAGTGAGCATGGAGAAATGTAGATAAACAAGCAGGATGATCACAACACCGTTCACAGCATCAACCTCCACCAGATGCTATATCAGAAAACCACAGTTCAGATAATTAAATACAGCCCCCTTCCCACTGTTCTGTAAACTAAATACAGACAAATTTAATCAGACAAATGTTACAGGAAAAGGATGTTTGCTCTCAGTTTCTCAGAAAAAAAGATATGGTGATAATTCTATAGTCTGTAATTGTCAACAAATCCTGCAAAAAAGATCCATACCATTAACCCTACTTCTTCACCATAGACCTCAATTGTTGTCTAAAAACTATTAAAACACATCACACACTGAGTCATGTTTCTTTATATTTACACGGACACTGTAGTTTATTCTAAGAAAAACTGAGATTAACCTTCCTGCTGCCGTAAATGTGCAGTAGTGAACTGAATGTGTATTAATCCACGACTGAAAATAGTTCCCAAGTGCAATATTTTCCTCCTTTAAATAACAGTTGTGTTTATATTAGTGCCCAGCTGGTTTAGGAAATCATTTAGCTTTTCTTTTTTTCTTTTTTTTAAATTAAAGTTTACATTTGTTACCCATGTTTAAAAAGCTTTTCGTATTCAGCAGAAACGATCAGGGTTGGGGGCTGAAAAATTTAGAATAACACAAACTCAAACTCATAGTCTCACCATCATCATCCTTTATACAGGAAAACATCATACATTACAAAACCATTAGACATACACAATGCCGAATTCACCATCACAGACACCAATTACAAGTGTCATCTTGATGATCTGAGCAGTGTGAAAATCCAATTTTAATTTACCTCAAGGGCTTTTACAATTCGGATGAGGAAGAACCCCCCAAAAAAACCTTTAATGAGGAAAAAATGGAAGAAATGGAAGAAAGAGCAACAGTCCAGTCTCTCCAGGACAGACATGCAATAGATATTGTGTGTGCAGAATATACAGAACAGACCAACATAACTAGAGTAAAATTACAATGTGGAAAATCAGAATGACTAAAAACTAAACTGTTTCAAGATCCATATATTTCATTCATGTTTAGCACTTTATTTACCTATTATTGTCATTCTATTTGTTCATAGATCTGTTGCACAGATTGTAAAGCACTTAAACACTTCAAATTGTGATTTTTGATTGTATGAATAAAACTAACTTCACTTGGTTCAGGTTGGACATGTGGTACATGATGTGGTACATAGATGAAAGAAAGTCATGTGACCTGACATTATCAATAGTAATCAAAAGAGTAGTGTTTGAAAAAGCCTCAACGTGCACAGGCAATAACCTACATGGTAAGGTTTTATTATAAGGTTCAATATTTCGCTTTTTATTTGTACTGTTATATAACCTGATTACCAACATTACAAGCAGCCAATGAATTGTAATGTCAGCATCCTCATTATATTGTCACACAGTCAGCATGTACAGCACATTTCCTGCTAACAACATTGATAAATGTTATTTCCTAACTGCAGCTGTGGATCTCAGTCTGCAGAGGATCTCACGATGGTTATCACGCTCCAGCCGGGATCAAGCTATTATAGTCATCACACAGTCAATTAACTTCCATTCTCTGCCCCGTCGTGTCCTTTAAACCACTTGAACCTCATGAGCAGGGCATAAAACATTGAGATCCATGGATTATATGAATGGAGTGACTGTCGAACTCAGACACTGTAGGCAATGAGGATGAAATAGGCTCCACCTGCTTGAAGTTAATGGGGATGGATGGTGTCCAGGGTGATGTAGAGCCGCATTTACTGGAGGCCGCAGCCGGGGCGAGGACCTGAACTGTGAGCCTGCTGAACTGCAGCAGCACAGGGAGACTGATGCCTGCTCTCCCCAACAGGCTATTACACACGTGACCAGACCAGAGGTGGCCAGGAAAATAAGGACCAGGATTCAATGGCCCTGAGGTTGCAGTAATTAGACTTGACCATGCTGCTGCTCATCCATTATTCCTAGTCTCACTGTTGCTCGTTTATTGCAATGCCTTCCTCACAGTATAGTGTACTAACCAGTATACTAACCCCATGCATACAATAGCTGAGCAGTGTTTTTTTTTTAAGGTTCACAGAAGAACCCATAGAGTTTTAGCCCTTTCACTAACAACTGTAATTTCACCAGAGGGAAAAGTAATTTGACCGCTCTTGTTTCTGCAAAGTTTTCTGAAGCCGTAACTCATCTTAGCTTGTGTTTACATCATGACTCAGTCTCAACATTTGGAGAAAATTATGTGGTTTATTGTTCAATGCTATAATAATGGATTTGTACTTTTTGTTTTTCCCATGCGAGCTGCTGGGCTGACCATCGGAAGCAATTAGACAGGAGGAGATGGTAAGTGAACCATCAACCCTATGATTATTGGAAGATCCATTCTATCTGCTAATTGCTAAACTATAGCCAACTTTAATTGAACTCTAATTTAATGCCATCTTACTCCATTTTACATTTGTTATGTTTAATGTGATGGTCATCTTCCAGAAGGGTGCATGAATGAACTTTGAAAACTCTTGTCTGTTTGTTTTAATTAAAACAATCCTCAATTGTTGAGTGCTTGGTGTCTGGTTAATGATTATACTTATACCATGGTCTGGGTATGGTCTGGTCTCCTGCACTTATATGTAGCACTTTGTAGTTTGGCTTATTTGAAGCTAATGTACTTACATGATTCTTGCTGTTCTGGGTTTGTACCCTTATGGTTGAATGCACTTTGCGCTTTGGATAAAAGCGTCAGCTAAATGAAATGTAATGCAATGTAATGAAGTAACTGTTACCTGATACTAACTGTACTGGGCTCAGGAGCCGGTGGACACTGCCAGACGGAGAACTGATACAGCCTCCGATGTGAACTGAGGCCAGTTTGACGACAGGGGATCCAGTACTGAGGTGGTTTACAAAGTCTTTAGTTAAATGAGCTTTTAATCTCTTTAAATGAGCTTTGAATCTCTGTGACATACCTCAAACGATCCTCAAGCTCTGTTGGTAAAATGCCTACTAAATTTCTCTGCAACGTAATAGATGTGATTGCTCCCTGGTTGCTCTCTATAATCAATAGTTCTTTGCACTCTGGCTGTGTCCTTAAAGATTAAGAGCAAAGGAGGTATTCCACACTGTAAAAGCAAAATCAAACTAGGTTTTTCTAAAAGAACAGAAGAAAAATGCAAAATGAGAACTGGATGCCTCAATTACCATATTTTCAGTGAATTTATATACAAAGAACACTGTGTTTACTTGTTTTAACAGAAAACATGGTGATGGTATCAGTGTTTCTCACCACAGGAAGTTGGAACATATATAAGAGGTGTACAGCTGTTTGCCAGGAGCACCACATCAATTGGAAATAAATGCATGATTCTTGGAAGAATTAGCAGTTGGACTTTTTGTAACCTGCATGTTTAATACAGAACGATCAGGAAATCATTTCAAGATGTTTTTTGTGAAGCTGTGGGAGGTCTTTGTCTTTATTTTTTATCCATTTCAGATGTCTTAGTAACAGTCCTACACGACCTACAACAAATTCTAATGACTCTCATATAATTCTAATACTTGTAATATGTGTATATATTTTAATAACTTTGTGACATAGGCCTATACTTGCAACAAACACAATTAAGTAATTTCGCTGAATTTTCTTAAGAGTGTCGTCAGTAATATAAAAATTTTACATGAGCTTCCATTAAATCTTTCATTCAATATATAGTACCAGCTACTAAAACATGTATTTAGTGCAGAACTGATGGCATTTCCTTCAGCCTTAGCTGTACTTTTTGTTTAGTGCTAAATCGCAAATGTTAGCACACCTGCTTAACATAAGATTGGCAGCACGTTAGCATTTAGCTAAAAGCACCACTGTTACCATCTAAACACAGCCTCGTAAAGCTGCTTGCATAGCTGCAGGGTCATAATCTTGTTATACATGCATCAAAATTTCAATCACATTTCCAGTATGTGAGTCTTTTATGGACTCACATTGGCTATTTATATCAATCTACAAGACAGAAAATACCTCCACATCAGCATTACTAACTTGCATTATTGACTTGAATCGGCCTGCATAAGATGCTGGGCTGCTGATGATTTGAATGTGCCTTCTGAGCGGTGTGAAGCACAGCTCCAAGCCTGGTAATGACCAACATGTTAGCTTGCAGCTCATTAACCCTGGCTCCTCTCACTCAGACACACATCTTTCTGAGACTCCACACCACAGCAGGGGGAACGACCGGGATAAATAAGGAATAATCAAGGAATCGCTCTGGCTGCGAGTTGACCTGAATATGGGGCTCCTCGCAGTCATTGAGGCTCTGCCGACACACTGCTACCATTATAATGAAGGGAGCAATGTATGGAGAACTGAGAGAGAGACCTACAGTACAATCACACTAATGCTCAGGGAGGAGGAGGACACCACTTTTTTGTGGGTGGGTTCACACGGAGGCTTGTTTCAGTACAACTGTTGCATCTACTAACAGTTTATATTTGGAGCAGCATCAGCACAAGCAATATTTGTAATTTTTATTTTTAAAAAACCTATGAATAAAATAGTGAGTATAGCAGTTGTGGTTGATTGCTGAGGAGCGGGTCTCAAAAATAACACAGCCTCCTCCGAACATTCCCACTCACTGCTGGCTTAGTTTCTATGCAGCTAACATGAAAGACATCAGAGAAGAAAGAAACAAAGAACAATGTGTTTACAGAGTGGAGAAAACAAGGCAATGCAATGCAAGGGAATACTCCCCCTTCAAGGTGTAATTATAGTGAATAATTTGATTATTAATTTCAAATGGCAAATGAGTGGTTTTGGAAATTCTTCAGAATCAGAAAGTTTTCTTATGTAGCTAAACATCAATTTTATGCTTCCTCTGATAATAAAAAAAAATCTGTTTTTCACCTCTTGTCACAAACTTAATTTCAAGCTGATGGACCATGGCCCTCACCAAAGATCACAAAGCCATGACACTGTGCTGCAGTATCAGATCAAGTATATTCCTCAATGAGGATAATATTTCATGTACAGGACATCGTTTTATAGTCAACTTCAGCTCTGAGCCACCGCCAGTCTTTGTCCATCCATCATCTCCTGACCTTCAGCACGTTGCCCTGACAGCTGCCCGGGGCACATGGAGAGTGACTAACGTTGTCTCAGCCGCCCCGTCCCCACACCAAAGGCCCCTGATATCCGTCCAGTATTATTTGTCCCTGGCGTCTAAAGATTTCTATCACTGCTCCCAGCTTTAATTATTCACGCTGCTGAATCACACTCTCACCAGAGAGATAGCCAGACTGGCCAGACTGCCTGCCCTCTCCCTCTATGATCTTATCTATCTGGCTGTATGACACTCTCATTCTCTTATATATATTGCAGATTAGAAAAGACAACTGCTGTGCTCACCGGTGACCAAGTGAGTAAAGCATACAGTCTGTAACTAAACCAAGGCGAGAGTTACTGTGGTTTCACCTGTGGACAATCCAAGTCACACCATCTTCAAGCCAGAAACAAAACAACCTGAAGAAAGCTCTCTTCATCTAGAATTAGCCTGGCGAGAGAGTTTTAAACTTGTGTCTCAAGTTCTCTTTTTTCATTGTTTACACTATTACTTTCATCACTTTAAGTAGTGCAACACTATGAATTCCTTTGATGAAAATTGTCTGAACGTGTGATTGAACAATTATTAAATCTCGATCCTCTCTGAGGGCTGGCTTTTCACCCACTTTTGCTAGGCCTACTTGTGTACCATAAACTACCATAATTATACTATATCATGATTTGAAAATGTTGTTAGCATGCTAACATGCAGCTAAGATGGTGAACATTGTAAAATTAGAAAACATCTAGGCTACATGTTGCAGACATATGCAAACAAGCCTGTGCTGAGGCTTTGAGCACAATGCTAACATGCTAATGTTCAACGATTGTTATGTATACCATGTTCACCATCTTAGTTTTGCATGTTAACATGCGAACATTTGCTAGTTAGCACTTGTAGGCTACAGCTGAGGCTGATAAGGATGTTAATTTTGCACTTACAGAATTTAATCCTATTTGGTAAATCAAAGTATTGGGCAAATAAAAATTTTGACCTGACGATGATGCTATAGACCAATCTGACAACCTATTTGAGTGTTCTGCCATCTAGCGGCGCCTGCTGCTGCCTGCTGACATTGACAGTAGTAGTTGGATTGACGACATTAGGCAGTGGCCCCCAGTTACTGATCTTAACGGTATTCAAATTTTACATGTTAAACATTGGTTAAGACAATAACCAGAATATATTATGGTGAAGTAGAGAAAAAAAAATGCAACACTTAATCATCTGCCACACATCAAGTAAAGAAGTACTGTGTAAAATAGTAACATTACTGTACTAGCTAGCTAGCTAACATTAGCATAATCAATCAAGAGCTGCATTGAACCGTTACAAAGTCATGTTCTTTTTAGGTATTGACTATTTTATTAATCGCCTGGCATGTGTTGAGCAAGAACATGCCAACTACAGGTCACTCATTGAGGATCATACCTAAGCTCCGGATGGGCTGGCATATGTTCCAGATTTCCTAGACATGGTTGTTAACAGAAATGTTACATAGAAAGTAAAGCAAAAAGTGGAACATTGTTCACATAGGACAGCAAGCATCCAAGTGCATGGATACTGTACGAAGACGCCACCGCAGTAGTGGCGATTTAACTACTTCTGGTACCTCCCGGATTTGTCTATAGCAAAAGTCAGAGGATCCCCAAAGTCATTAGGGTGCATCCTCTGGGGATCATAAATGTCTGTGCAAACTTTTGTGCCACTCCTTCAAATAGTCAGTCTGGACCAAAGTAATTGACCGAGCAACAGAGTGACACTGCCATCCATAAAAATAAACACATAATACAATATTATCAAACACATAGCCTAACTTGTTCACCCAGCATTTGAGACATAAGTTCATTTGTCTCAAATGCTGTCACCTCACCCATATTCCACCTCTGTGCTACTCACCCCCCAGGCTGGGACTGTGGATCTTATTTCTTAGTGACAGGTCCAGCACAGAGGAGGGGAGGACGGCTCAATTTTTGGTAGCTGGAAGGAGGACGGGGGTGTGCTGTGGGTGGAGGGGGGGCGGGGGGGTGACAGGATGAGCTGCCAGATTGACAGGCCTATGGGTCTATCGCTTGGGGCCAAGGTGTAGAGATGTTCAGGGAGTTGGCATTCGCAGCTCAAAAGATAAGCATCAGTGAGAATATGAGAGGCTAGATGGTAATCTCTCAGGAAGTCATGCTATACCATTGCAGAAGAAACCACAGGAGAGAGGCTGACCTTGTGCTCCTGTGTTCAGCTGCATCGCTTTTTGGAAGAGGCCAGCCATTTAGCAAAACTATTACCTCAACAATAAGTTGTTTAAACATCCTTCACAGTTTACCGACCAATACTTCGGCATTCACCTACAGCACTTTCAAGTGCTTGAAATGGACAAAAATAAACGGCAGTTCTCCCTTTAGTCACATGTTTTGGCGTATCAGTAGATCATTAAGTATTAAATCCTGAATTTCTGCTTTGAATAAAAGATACTAGGATATATTTAACGTAAATTTATTTAAGGGGACAACGATTTCAATTGTTTGGAGAAAAGCAGGTAGGCGAGAACAGGATCAGGTGAGCATCATGTAGTGCCCCCTGAGAAATGCAGTTTATTCAGGGTCCATATGAATCTCCCAGAGAACTGGAATTGAAGAGGGTAGAGAAGGATACCAGAAGGTAGATGGGCCAGTGGGGTGAGTATGTGCCCAACAGTACTTGGTGAATAGTTATGTTTTTTTTAGGGATTTTTAGCAACAGTATAGATGAAATGACTTTTAACCTCCAAATAAAGTGATGGATAAACTGGTTAAAAGGCCTGCTTGTTTACAGTATGCACATGCTCATGTCTGTTGCCCCATTGGACCTATTTTTACAAAACCTTCTGAGATTTCATCATGATATTAGTGAGCACGATGTTCACACAAGTGATAGAAGCAATGGCTACAGCTAGGAAAATACAACCCAAGTTATACTAGACAAGTTTTCCTTTTACTTTGCAATCTCTGAAGATTAGAAAGTGACCTGAAGTAACCGTGGTTACTATTATTGTTTGAGGTAATTTCCTGTATACTAGCGAGACGATTTTAAATAATTAAATCAGAATAAGTAATGCCTTTATCTCTATCTTTAGCTACTGTCAGTGAGCCCTGCTTTTGGGCCAACAACACCCAGTTTATGGCTGATGCTGAAAATATTCTCAACATTATTCAAGAAATGTTTCTGCCTCATTTGAGCTGTTATATAACGACTATTAATAGCGTGAGTTTAATGCCTCCCATTGTCTGAATTTTGGTTTATGTGCATATAGCCATCATGCTGATATTAGCCCATCTGAGCAAACCTGAGTGCTGAAGATGCAAACAAAAAGTGTTTTTAAAATCTAATTGGCAGAAGATTAAGCATTTATGCTATTAAATTAAAAAAAATATTGTGCTAAAGTGAAGTGTCACTTTGAAAGGTTAAGCTTGAATAAAAAAAATTGTCACAAATTGGAACGTGGGTTCACCATTTTGTGCGATATAAACATGAAGCCAGATCATGATTTAATGAAATGAGTAAATGTCACCCTGCTTCCTTTTGCACTTGGCAGAGCAGATGTTGAAATGCCACTGTGTTCCTGCTCAAATTAAGAAAAATACCTGCAGCACTGGCAGAATAATTTGACTCTGATTTACTGAGCAAATGGCCTGAGTCTGGTCCTCAGATGTGTAGTCCAGCGGGAGCTTGCACAAATTTTGCGATGCCTCCATGAAAATATTCTCGCACCTGCAAACGGAAAGTTGCCAATGCTGCATGACGAAAGCTTACATAGGACACGATCAAGTTGAGCTTCTCGATCAAACAGCCACAGGTTGATAGGCTTAACACTTAAATCACAAACAGTGTTTCCTCAATGTTTCGTACAGATTCTGACATGAAGACCTGTAAACCGATGCACAAGAAAAAGCCCTCCACAAACAAACCAGTCTAAAGCCACAGTGAAGACCTCAGGTTATAGGCCAGTTATTCACCACACAGGAAGTCATTTCGGGTTGCTCAGCTCCGAGAGTCAGACTCGACAAAGCACAGGTGTTTTTGTTAGCTGAGAGGGAAAGAAAAAAATGCTGACTTTATATTTCTGTAACAAAATACTTGCGCCCAAATAGGCAGAAATCGCTGGACACCCACTGATGCAGTTGTGCTTGTCGTACAGGTCTTCTGAAAAGTAAGTATCTGCCAAACCGTTCTTGACTTTTAACTGCTGCGGCGTGTGGAGAAAGGTCTGTTGTAAAAATAGATGAAAATGACAAATATGGAAAAGATGAGATGATAGCAACTCTGAAATGCAGTTCTTTCAGCTAGAGTTGAGAATCAGGCTTTGATTCAAAAACAAGTCTCCGGTTGCTCTTAGATTTTAGATTTAACAAACATTACGTAACAATGGACAGTCATTTCGTCTTATATGGAAATGAGGGCTGTGAATTAGGGGGGGGTTTGCACTTTTAGCCAAAATGCTATAAATTAGTCTGGTTCTGCAACAAAAAAGTGCAAAAGTCAACTTTATAGTTGAATGCAATACTTAATAAAACGTAATAAATGTGCCCCAATTTCATTCATTTGCTTGTAGGTTGTAGTAATAGAAGTATAACTTAGAACTAAAATAGAAAATAAAAACAGAATCGATTTGATAAAAGATGCACAAATAGAAACACTTTGATACTGGATTTAAAAAGAACCGTACAAATACATTTACGCAACAAAATACATTCCCCAAAACACACCAGCAGAGGACTAATTTAACACATAATTATCTCTGTCAACACGAACATGACACTTATTAATAATAGTGAAAAGCATTTTATGACAAACTATCCTAATATCTGCAGTATTTCCGAGTTTGATCACTGTTGATATATTTTCCCTCCTCAGACTAACCTCTTTCTTGCTCTCTGCAGTTGATACTTTCTTGGCGCCCATAGCAAAAGCCAGGTCACAAATCCTTAAGCAGCCTGGTGGTTTGAGTTGCCACAAATCCTCTGCACCCAATTTCTGTGGGTCAGAAGTTTATTTTCCAGACTAACTGCTCAACCTCTGTTGCTAGCCCCATGTTTCTAATCTCCTCTCTTTTCACATGTCTCATCCAACACTTCTTCCCATGGCCCAGTAAGCTCTGAAAAGTAGACAGACGGCCCCGCTGAGTGTTGGACCACAGTGCCAAATCCAATTCTGACTTTGATTCTCCCTTTTGGGACTGTCATTTGGTAGCCTGTAATGTCTCCTGGCATTTTCACAATCTCTGGGCTCTGCTTAAATGTCCTTGCTTCTATTTTAGGTAGGTTTTCTTCACGCTTGCTGTTTCCTTCACAGCAAAGAGATTCAAATATAAAAACCAGTCAATCAAAGAGTGATTGATGGGCTCTGACCCTTTATTTGTCTTCTTCAACATGATTTTAAGATTGATATTAAGACTTAAAAAGCTCAAATGTGACACGGAGGATATATAACAAAGACTCATCGGTCTCAGTGCAGAGCGCTAATGTTAAAGCCAAAGCTTAGACGTCCTCTTTTTGTCGTGCAGTTGCTTCATTTTCAGACTTGATTCCTCCTCATTTGATCTGGAGTACAACGAAGAGGGGCTTACTGGGTTTTACGAAATGTGACTTTAAAAAATCCAACGGTGTTGGACTCTGTGATATTCCTGACACTGTGGACCACTAAACTCTAGCACTTTATCTGCATCATCTAAAATTAACAGAACATTTTAACTCATCCCAAGGTTTACATACAAACATTTCTGTGCTGTGACACAACTGTGGAAGCTGTTTTCACAGTTTTGTAGACTGGTTTTTTTGGGGGGTTTTTTGCATGGGGTCCCTCATCACTAGATGTCACACTAGAGTGCCAGCATCTCAGACCAAAACATATGCGTACGTCTCTATATAAGTGTAACTGCTTCTAAGTTAAATCTGAATTTAGGTAAACATTTGGACCGAATCAAACATTGTGCTGGAAACACTAGGCGTCTTATTTATTTTGTGTTTGGGTGGTGCGTTTAGGCTGCGGCGGTGCGGAGCACAGGGCTTGCTGAAAAAAACGACAAAAAGTTGAAACCAACGTCACGCTGCAGTGGCCAATCACATTAGCCGACGATCAGACCAGCTGGTCAACAGAATTGTTGTTCAAAGCCGTTGACACTAAATTTATAAAATGACTAGCTACTATAGTACTTACTGGCTGACATAACATGTTCAAAAAAAGATACATAAACATTCTGTGGTCTGCCAAACTGCTCCGAGTTTGCCTTCAAACAACATGATGCTGCCAGGAAAGGCAGAGAGAGGCGGGAGAGATTTGCTGCAGATAGAGAAAAGCTCCATGGAAGAGTTGCTCGAAGGGTTCACGGATCAAACGATGATGCTTGCCCGATTGTGGCCTCCCACACCCTGCACTAATTGCTGCAACGCCTGATTTGGTCTGAATGAGGCCTTATTTGTATTATTCCATGTTTAAAGGTGTTAGGATTAGTGGCATCTCGAAGAAGAGGAAGAAGATTCTTTGGTTGTCACAAACAATCATACTCAGTACAATGTAGTGAAATTCATTGTCTGCATTTAACCCATCCCTGAGGAGCAGTAAACAGCCTTACCATCCATTTCCAAGCATGCAGGAGAAGCTACATGGCTGCTTATACACTAATGAAAACATCATTTTGAGTATTATTTTCTATTTCTGCCATAGATCCCCCAAATCTTACACACTGGACCTTTAAGCAGCATCTGTTCTTCTGCTTCACAACCTGGGTGCTTATGTCAAAAATAATAACAAATCTGTCAATATCTTAAAAATGTGTTTCACAATAAATTCACACAATAAGTTTTAAAAAAAGTGACTCAGAACAACAAACTGGGGAGCCCAGTGAGAACAGCTCTGCTCAGGTAGCTACATACAAAACCTCATTCTTCTGCAGGTTTAACTGTGGAGGAAGAAAAGTCCAAGGACAAAATTGCGTTGGAAGGCCACATTCTTTAGCAGAACACCAAACTAATGATGTTTTTCATTTTTATTTCACTCCCTCGTTAGCTGCAGTGCGAGGGAACGGCCATGAGTCTGCGGTGATAATGGTGAGTTATTGGGTCCGTATCCACAGTATTTCCCTGATGGTTCCACATGAATGTTCCCAGGAGAAACTTTGGGAGTTTGCAGTCCCCTGTGTAATTGCCTTTCAGCACTGCAGAAATGAGTAAAGAGTGAGATTGTGCTCTGTCATTGTTAATGCACAGCAGGAACAACACAGGGCTGATCGGGGCTATTCTCCGTATTTAAACTGAAATTCATAACAGTTGTTTATGGTTGAATTAATGTTCCCTTTGAAGTTAAATGAAGAAATACACTTCCATTTGTTTACTCTTACTAATACAACAATCCGCTCTTAAATTAACTCATATTTTAATTCCATTTAAATGCATCTCTTAAACCTCAAGGCTAAAACCAGGAAAGAAATGTCTTTCTGTCTGAAGAAAATTACAATCGTCCATTTTCACTCAATTTTATGATGTTATGAATATTATGAGCAACACTCAGTCCACACACACACACACACACACACACACACACACACACACACACACACACACACACACACACACACACACAC
>JBBPCS010000204.1:10857129-10904337 GCA_037974645.1 Hollardia meadi | reverse complement strand
ACACACACACACACACACACACACACACACACACACACACACACACACACACACACACACACACACACACTCTACATCTTACAATAAGATGCTTTTTATTTGATGTACTTTCTATACATCATTGGTTCACGATGCTTTTCAGATATGCAGCACAGTGCAGTGATGCAAGGTTTAAAGTATTTTCTTTGATATCATTTTTATGACTTTGGGCTTTACAGTAATGCTATTAAAGTAGTTTGAAAAAAAAAGGTTCCCTTACAGTAACTGTCTTCTGCTTCTTTTTCTGCATCATCTCCTTTTGTTTGATTCCAACACTATTACCCATCTCAGTACTGTAGTTGTGCCTGCTCCATCTGCAGTCATTCAAGAGATGAGCACACAGGGCAAGGCCTGTGAATGAAAAGATGTTTTCATTCAATTGTTAAATCTTCAACAGTGCAACAGCAGGCATTGTTGACGGGAGGAAGTGGCCCTGGTCGGCAAGTTATTTGTGCTCTTTGCAGAAGAATTTGATAAGCTTCCACATAATAGGCAGCAAATAGCAAAATAAAACATTTTGAGAAATTCTAAAAACTGTTAAACTTTCTAAAATATATATATATATATTTAAAATTTAACACAGGTTACTTTTAATGCAAGTAAAGATTAATTTTACTTTTACTTACACATATTATATTGGATGTTGCAATTTTATGTCAAAATCATGATGTAAAAATGCCGATATGGTTCACTTCTACTGGGCAGCTTGAGTCAATGTTGTTCAACCCCGTGAGAAAGAACATGAACTTTTTTATTTTGAAAAGACATTTTTTCCACCATTCTCTATTTGGTAACACTAAACAATGTGGTAAACAACAATGTGATCAGTTATTAAGGAACGAGTGTGGAATGAACCAGGAATTACCTGATAATTAATGATTTGTAATTCCTGAATAACTATGATTTGAGGACTGTATAGTAGATAATGATAAATACCCTCCTGGTGCCCCCATGTTTGAAAAACCGCCCTCCTCAGGTGCTCTTCCAGTGGAAAAAACATGGTAAAGATATCTCAAGGGTGTCCTTTCAGTGGGTGTCTCTAAATGGTTAAATGGTTAATAATTCCCTTTGTGTTTTAAGTCACATTATAAAACAATTTCAGTCTTAACTATAGGGTTTGCAACTGTTTCACCATAAATGCATCATGACTTTCTGCGTACAGCTGGTGCCCTTTTTCTGTTTTTCGCCACTGATATTAATAAACCATTGGGTGATGATTAGTTCATATAAGTATCTGAGAATCAACATAGTGACCACTTTCTTCATGAGTTGCTCCTGATGAGCTATGAACCAGCCTCTGAGTGGCACAAACTAGTGATGGCTCATTAATTACTGATTGCTTAATCATAGATACTCTTTTTGTGCCTCCTCAAGTAAAGAGATACACCATAATGAGTAGGTATTAATTAGTAGCAGCAAAAAAACAAAACAATTCTTGCATAATGTGACTTTAAAGTACTGTGAACTCTAATTTAACACAAGTTATAAGGTCTCCTGTTGCAAGAGATGGTTGAACAAGGCTGACTCAAGCTACCCTGTAGTGGTGGACAGTCATGATGTAAAGCATTGCGATTTTGAATTCACAAATAATTGCAAAAAACAATTGTACACATACATGGGCAAACATGTGGCTTTTGTATGAACCACTGTCTTTCAAAATAAACTCAGGGTTCATCAGTATATGTGACGTGGAACCTGGGCTTTTCAAAAACATACATTTCCTGCCGTGGGCAGAATACTCATGGTGAAACATTGATGGCAGGTGGTGGCAAAAACGTACAAAAATGTCAAAATGGACCCTCCTCTTCATTAAAGAGTCATTTCTGATTTGGAGCACACCGCTTTTAAAGTGAATGAGAGGAGCTGGTCTGATTGGCCATGATTGATGCCCCCACTGATAATGTATTCGTCTCTTTTTTTTTTGTAGCTTCGCCACAGGTGCACACAAATACACGGTCACAGAATGAACTTTGCACCATGTCAACAATTAACAGAAATAGACAGTGTTCGTTATTTAACACTTTAACACTGTCACAGACTGCCACATTTTTCTATATATGGCTGATTTAAATATGTGTCTGCGTAAGTGTAAAGAGAGTGAAGCCTTAAAAAGGAAATCCTTCTGAGACTAGCTGTGGGTTATGTTGCAACACTTCACAGTAGCTTCCTGTGCTTATCAGTGTCGTATATGCTTATAGTCGCTAACCCTAGCTGTCTACTCAGAATATACTGTATGCAGTAAGCCTTAGTAATTTCATTATTTTTCCAATAAATCGAATAATGCAGAATGAGATTATGAGATTATTTTATAACAGCCCATTGTTAAAATAGCCTAGATTATTTCTTTTGCCTTTTGTAGATATCCTAAATATAGTACACATTGCATTGTATAAATGTGTCTCAGATATCCAAATATGCAGATTTCACGAGGCTTAGAAGTTTGTGTCAAATTCAAAACCTCTCTCCACAGGATCGCAGTAAGACGGACAGGAACAGAAATCAAAGATGCGGCAACCACAACAGCGTCGCAGAGCCTGAGTACGAAGTGGTGGACGACCAGGAGGAAGTGCTGAATGTGCGCATACTTCCTGCAAGGCCCATAAATGACGAGACAGAGTATGCAGGTACAGACACATTTCTCATCCGCGTTCACACAGCTCATTTCACTCAGCACATTTCATGCTGTTTTCATCTCTCATTTCAATACCAGTTTTAGTGTGGGTTTAGTTTAATTTAGTCCTTTTTTCTGTTTTGAGGTTTAATTAGTTTTTGATCTTTTAAAAATGAATCTATTATTTTTTTATATTTAGTAAAAAATAAATGTTTTTGGTAGCATTTTATCAATTTTTCAATGTCTTCAATGTATCACTTTACATTTCTCTTTAGTACATATTGTCATTGACAGAGACCACATCTTGGTCGCTCAGTGGGCTGAGACTCAAACTGAGTAATTCTTTCCGTCTGTAGGTGCGACTCTGTTTGTCATGACCCGTCTTACTCTCATTATACCTGTCCACCTTTAAAATATAAAAATGGCACACATACAATTCCTAGACTAAAATAACCTATATCCAAAAACCTAAGAACTCTAGGTTCTAAACTTTTCAAAACTTCAAGTTAAAGAAGTGTTTGCAAAGTTTACACAGAGTGTTTCACTCTCCAACACAGAAAAGCTCTGGTGAACATAATTAGAATGAAGCTGGATGAAGTGCAGTCAAAAAAAAAAGTTAAAAAAAATAGCTCCACCACAAGCTGTGGTGAGAATGAAAGCAGTGTGGATCTGAGCGAGAGGGAGAACTCATGCTGAGTGAGCATGATCTGCCAGTGGGTCTCCAGGGCCATCTGTTGGCTGAGTCAGACTGCGGGAGATTACAATTATCCAGGAACCAAAGGGGGAGAGAGGGGAGCATGTAGTGTGAACAGACTCCCTTTACTCTCCTGCATGGATGTGGCCCACAGCCAGCGGCCTCACAGCTGCATGGCTACAACTTTATTCTGAACGTGGCTTTTAAATTTGTTCACACTTGGAGTGTTCTCCCTCTGTAATCAATACAGCCTCCTACTGCAGCGTACCACTGGGGCTGGCAACGGCCGAAACTCAAAGAGTGTTTAAACTGTCAACTAACGCTGGAGCTTGTGAAACTTCTGTCGTTACTGCCACTGATAAGACTGTGGTGGGCATAACAACTTCTTTTTGCTTTCAAGACAGGGATCTTCCAAGGTCATTGTCAGCTCAGAGCCTTTCATCACTCTCCACTGTAAGCTTTCTGTTTTTGTTTTCTTTAAATGAATGTAGCTGGACTTCTGTAAATGTCTGCTTCTAGGCTATGGACTTAATGTCTTGTGTTCTGTCCTCCACTCCATCAGGATAACGGCAACATCCCACCTAGAAAAATCCCAATTACTTCAGGTAAAGTGGCAATGCTCTATTGTGGTAACAGTACTCTGTGGAAGTATTCGTGGAAGAAGTTAAATACAATACAACACACAGATGTTTAATTTCAATGGGCCCACACTTAGGGGTTTTGCTTTGACAGACTTACGTTGCAGTTGGCCTGGTACTGGTAGCCTATGATGTCAACGCATTCTCATCCCAGGTCGTTACATACCAACGTTTATGTAAGGTACCCTTTGGCGTCGCCGGCTGACGCGCAAAGGCTCCTGACGCACAAGGTCTACGTTATTTTGGTTAAGTTTAGGCAGAAAACAGCGGTGATGTTTGGTTAAGTTTAGGCAAAACAATCATGTGGTTAGGTTTAGGAAAACATCAGTGACGTTTGGGCACAAATCCTGCTTGGTTAGGTTCAGGAAATGACTGCTGATGCTTATATGGTACGCGAACTCCGGTCTCCTGGGTGAAAGTCATGTGTGTGACCGTCCACTCAACCCCGACCTCCACCCCTCTTGGCACTTACTCGCTTTGGAAATTACTACGTCATCTGTCCAAGTCGTCTGACACTGACGCAGACGACTTTACATTGCTGGTACATTAAACCCTTTGCGTCTTTGCCTGATGCCAAAGGGTACCTTGTGCGTCTGGATAGGACGTGAAGGGACGAGCTGGGTATGAACGGCCTGATGGTGTCTAATATTAGCAAACTTTAGATAGATAGATGTTCTTGTGTAAAAGACATCACTGAATCTTTTCATTCACTTCATTATTTCTCTCTATTTGGCCACAGGCTGCTGCTCTGCAGACGTTACATAGGGTCACTTAACCTGCTCTATTCAAGATTTGGCATTAAATGAAATGGCTCTGCAGAATGTCAAAAGGTTTCTCGGAGTAGGCTACTGAATACACAGAGAATAATCAGCCTCTGCAGAACTTTTAAGTCTCTTTTAACTGTTTTATTGGTTTCAGTGGAAAAAGAAAATGTATTTGGTAAAGTAACTTTTTCAATTATTTTATAATTCTTAGTACCAGAATCTCAAAATTGTACTTCAGTAAATGTACGTTATGCATAATTAGTTTTCTGTATTTTGCTTCTTTTTTTTTTTTTTTTTTGAGAAACAGGGCCTGCTATAAATAGAGACCTGAAGCCAGGCAGAAGGAAGACCAGATTAGGTGAGACAACTTTGAAAAATGAACTTTACTCATGAGAAGCATCCCAAATATTCACATGTTGCTCTTACAGATAAGAGGTCCGCACCCGTGCAGCCAGGAGACCAGGTAAACACGTGCGCCATATGCAGCTTCACTCATGTTTTTGCAATTCGTACAAAAAGGTGATCACTTTTCTCTCTTTCTGATCCCACAGCGCTCACACGGGTAATTTGCTCAACTGCTACTAATTCAAGTCATTTATTGTTGGGTTTAAATAATGTATGAATGGACTTACAGCTTAAGTCTGTGTACTTCCAGGCACTCTCCATCACACCCACCATTTACTTTGGAGCTAGTGAATCACTTGCCTGGGCTGACTGCGAACGAAGCCTGCAGGAGAGAGTGAGTTTACTCTCGCACTCAGGAAGTAGACAGGCCATCCCTGTAGCCATTCAGCGTAGTGTGCAGCTGTTGTTTTATTTTGCTATAGTTAAACTCTCGCCTTTGTGAATGGTGGAAAATGAAAGGAAGCCCTGTGACTTTACAGTTTGTACAGTGGAGCAGTGGCACCATCTGCTGGTTAGAAAAATAATGACAGAAAAGGCTTGAGGCTCTCTTTGACTTAGCACATTGTGATGTAATGTATGAATGACGCCTTCTTTTTCATTTCAGTGGACAGAGAACAACTAAAACAGTGAGTACAACAGTAAATATTGTTGACAGTGAATTAAATGTACATTTACTCAAGTTCTGGACTTCAGTACTTTCAACTTTACTTCTATTTTGGAGACAAATGTTGTACCTCTTACTCAAACAACAAAATCAACTAATAAATTATGATGAATTAGGTTAAGCTATTCAGTGTATAAAGTAGTTAAATTCAACCTCAACCTTTACCAGCTGCAAGATTAAAGTGATGTTCCCATTAATGCATCAATGATTATAATCCAATAATATAATAAACATTATTCTGAAATGGGCTTTTCTGCATAAGGAGTATGTTTACTTTGGTACTATAACTGCATATTGATGCAAGTACTTTTGTACTTTTACTTAATTAAGTTTTCAAATGCAGGATTTTGACTTGTAGCAGAGTATTTTTAATCTGTGGTCAGTAAAAGATCTGAATACTTCTGCCACACTGATTATTGACTAGCTCTCTTACTTCTGTATGTGCTACAGTATGTATTCTTATTTCTTATATTTATTTCATTCATTTATTCTTACAGCAGGGCTTGTAATGGTGTCCACTCCTGTAGCCCTGACATAATGCCGTTACAAATCCTTCCTCTAAATCAGTCAGCTCTTTTAGCTGTGCTGTTCTCAGTATAATTTAGTAAATTATATTTGATTCTACACAATTAAACCTGTAACCGGACTAGACAGAACTTCTTAACCATCTTGCCATATTGTTGTTTTTTTTATCTAATTGTCTTTTTAATACTTTTAATAGGCAGAATTCAGTCCACATATCAAAGGTAAGAGCTAAATAACTGAATGGAACATTAAAACATCTTGGCAGCTGAAATAATGCTGACTGTGTCTTCAGGTCTACAGAGTGCTGACGGTGTTTCAGCCCCAAATAACAATCAAAGACATTCTTGGGATTTGGTGACTCATGATATAGAAAAAAGGTGTGACTTTCATTTCTCAGGCTTTGCAGGATAATTATGCCATGTTGTGTCGTGTTTGATTTACATGTGCTCCCCTCCTTCCTTTACTCAGGTCACAACAAAGTCTAGGTAAGTAATGTGCTGGAAATCTGAAAACAAGAGTCGAGTGTGTGTGTGTGTGTGTGTGTGTGTGTGTGTGTGTGTGTGTGTGTGTGTGTGTGTGTGTGTCTGTGTGAATCATTAAAATCTGTGAAACAGTTCAAAGGAGCGGTTGCGTTTCCAAGGTTAGTAAGGGAGGCTTCAGCCATTGGTACAGGATGGTACCAAATAGGAAGTGAACAAACACAGCATACCAGCAGAGAAGCAGGGTGCTCATTAAGTTATATAAAGTTCAATATCTAATTTTTCTATTACAGTGATGTTATAGATCATCTCTATCCTTATACAGTTATGGATTAATTAAGCCAGCATTGACTTCCACCTACAGAAAGAGTGCCATCAACACGTCATCACCATGAGTGGCCTCAAACTAAAGATGACCAACATGAGTTTGTTCCAATGGAAAAGCCTCAACAGGTATACTTGCTGCTACTTGATAAAACAAAAACAGCATAGAGGTGTACGATATTTGTTGACTGGACTCTGTAATATTTGGTAGACCAACTGTAAAGAAGACTGGTATGTTGGGGCTTGTAATCGAGCGGATGCTGAACACGCCTTACACCTGGTGAACAAGGTATTCTGCTGTGTCTCCACTAATGTAAAAACAATTATCTGAATGTGTCTAAACTGGTCTTTGTTTGTTACTCACATGAATCACATTAGGATGGAGCATTTTTGGTACGAGACTGCTCCATAGACACCGACAGCGAACCCTTGGTATTGGCTGTGTATCATGAGAAGAAGGTTTACAACGTGAAAATTCGGTTTATCGAGAGCACGAGCAAGTACGTCTTGGGGACGAGTCAACAATCAAATGATGTGAGTGGACGAATTCAGTTCAACAACAAGCATCCTCTGAGTCTTCAGCATTATATTCACTGCAGCTCACTTCTTATTTCTCCTCAGATGTTTGACTCCGTGGCAGACATGATCAGGTTCCACTCCATTTTCCCGATAATACTCATCAGCGGGAGAAACATGCCCGGGAGCAGATGCCCAGAAAACTGTCTGCTGACATGTCCAGTAACAAAAAGGGATGTTGACCAGCTGCTGCAATAACACATGCACTGTTCCATCAAAGATAATCTGTTGAATCCCATCTGGTTCGTCACATCCTATTATATCGTTATGTAACCCCCCAAAACCATCCAGAAAAGTTCACTGTGAGGATGTTTGGAAAAAAAGCTGTGAGAAAAATGTGAGTGTTTGCTTTTATCAATATATATTTTAAGAAAAAATGTGTTTAATCCAGGGCTGCAACGATTATTTTCATTATCAATTAACTGGTTAATTTTTGTATTAATCCTCATGAAAATTGCAGAAAATGGCTAATGCCTAAAATGATGTCTTCATATTGCCTTTTTTTTTTTTTTAACGTACCCACAGATCAAAACACCATCAATTTACAATGATAGAAAAACAAAGAGAAGCTGCACTCTCACATATGAGAAGGGAAGATGATATACTCATTCTAATTTTTGCTTCATAACTTTTTGATTACAAAAATAGTTGGCTTTTTTTTTTCTTTCTTTTTGTCTATTGTTAAATTTACACCAACCTCAGTACCTAGGTATTTACGTTTTCAACTGATAATGATGCGATTGTGTTTTTGTTCTCTTTTGTTCCCAAAAGTTATTAATTAAAATACAACTACTACTAATAAAAATAAAATAAAATAAAGTATCAAAAGCAAAAACCACACAAAAAAATAGTTGGCAATTATCTTTATGTTGATCAGTAGCTAATTGATTAATTGACTAGTCCTTTCAACCCTAATTTTAACCACAGAAGCACTTAAAGAATGCAAAAAATTGTGACATTTAGGCTACTAGTTAGATATTATGACCCAATAAGTCAAAATTATTGGTGGTAGAAGTATTCAGATCTTTTAGTACCGTTACCCTCTTTGTGTCCCCTCGAGTAAAGTGGAACGTCATACTGTGTAGTTTCCGAGTACTGAGTCACTACATCATTATCCCAAGTTCAAATTTGTTGTTGTGTAATCATATTACGCTCCAACTCTCACTACCTTACCACAAAAACAACCACAAAGCCAACTTGTCTATTCCTCGCCCTCTCCGTGTCCCCCTCAAGCAAAGCATCCACTTGAAGGGCCACAAAAAGGAGGACTAATGGGGTGCAACAGTAGCTCAACAGCTAGAATATTGTTATACTGTTTATTATTGTGTAACTCGGGTTCTAGACTGGTGTAGTCTGGCCAGCTTTCTTGGTCATCCCTAAATCTGTTGAGTGAGTGCTTCAGGATTTCTAGGTCCATGTAATGCTGACTGGATATTCAGTGATGCCTTCTTTGTTCTACAGCTCTTCAAAAGGCCTGTTAGTACTGTTTGTAACTATATGTTGCTAAATAAGTCATCCTGTAATATGTTTACAGTTACATCATTTATTCATGATGATTAAAAAAGGAAGCCACATAAATTGTGATCATTTACTTTGCTTTAATAGAAAAAAAGAGGAGTTACACAATTGTTATTATAAAAGCATGGAACACAATAATGACCACCGAGTATAAAGAACACAAACAAAAAAAGTTTTAACTGTAACATGATCTGACAAATCTGACACAAATGAGTGAATGAAAAGCAAGGCAAACAAACGTCTTTAAAATAATCATATGCAACAAAGACTGCACGGCAGCTTGCAGTGCCAGGCAGGTAAAGCACAACATTGAATGCGGTTGCAGGAGAGGCTGATGAATGTTAGTCATTCCCCACTTGAACACCAGTCAACACATTTTATATTTATAGGTATATACACAATAAAATCTGTGGGTGACCAAAACATATATACAGAATAGAAACTGTGGGCAACCAAAACCTATACATTTCAATGTAGGTCTAGCACCTCACGCATCATAATTACATTATAAAAAAAAGAATACACAGGTGTTGTAATGCTGTTTTAAGAGGAGAAAACAGGTCTGAGAACTGCTTACGTCTTTTTTTTTTTTTAAATGGTTTTTGACAAATATACAAGTTTAAACATTTTTTCAAGGGCCCCCGAACCACTCCCGTCACTGAGTATATACACGGTGGTGAGATAAAACAAAAATAGAAGTGCGTGGCTCTCTGTTACAGTACTGAACCAGTTAGGGCTGCTTCTATTCATACCACTTTGCACCACTGTTTAAGGAGCTCCAGCTTCTGCAAACAGGCTATGCATTGAAGTTGTGACATTAATGAAAGGAAACTGTAGGAGTAACAATGATTCAGGATGATTTTTCAGCATTAACACTTGTTCCTGGGACTGTTACCTCAAATCAGTGAGTTACAAAATATGTGAATATTAGACGTTTCAATTCCATAAAAACAAACACCTAACTTGGTAAAAAAAAAAACATATATGAATCCTCAAATCCAGATTAAGTTCACGTTTCATATCCATCTGCACGAAGGACTATTGGGAATACTCACATTTTTCAACTTTTAGCCTAAAAAAACCCAAAGCAGTGCATTCAGGCAATCCTCGTCAACTGGTAATTTCATCACTAAGAATGGCCAGCAAAATGGTAAATACTGGTGGGAAACTGGGGCACATTCCATAATACCCAGGTTTACAGTTTATGTCACACAACACAGCACATGGACAACTGGCAAACAATTTTTCTGCAACACCCAGCGATATGCAACATACCCAAACTGAAAACAAGTGATGTGTATGCCTAGCTTCCCATATTTACACCGTGGCAGTCTTCTTGGCTGGTCCGGGTCAATGGACGAAATTACCAGTGACTGACGACCATCTGGTGATCATGCAAAAGTTTGCAAAGGGTACCTGAATGCCCCACTACACTACAGACTAGAACACCATGTGTAAAATGAGTGCTGCACATATGACCCTGGCTGTGATGTCTAAGAAAGTAACATTTCTCAGGCCAAATTTGGAGGAGCGTTTGAAACGGGACATGCCTTGTTGACCAGTTACAAGGTTATCAGTGTTGAAATGGTGCAGCATTTGAAGTGGCCATTGTCACAACAAAATTAGAAAAGTGGGATTCATAAGTGGAAGCCAAACGTTTTATAGGCTTGTAAGTGCTCTGTGTCCAAACATGCTAACTGGAAATTGACAAATTTAGAAATTTGTTTTTCTTTGCTTTGGACTGTTATTTCATTCTGAGTATTAACCACAGAAAAGTGAGGATTACTCCTTAAATAAGACATTTTGTCATTGAATATTTTTTTTGTTCTAAATATTACATGTGAAGTTTGAACCACACACCAGGACATGTTACATAAATAATATCACAAACTAAATATTTGATTAGGGATGCATGATATGGATTCTCTTTCAGCTGATACCAATAATTACATGCTCCTCAAGGCCGATATTTTCACATTTTTCATAACCTGTAGTTTATGCACAGTTGAGGGCAAGAAAGGCTAAGATGTAATGAAAACTCACACTTGTTCTCCTCTCAGGACCTTTGTGGAACATGCATTTCAAATTGCAATCATGACATCTTCCTCTGAAACGACATGTTTGACTCCCTATCTACACTGTGTGGTTCTATCCAGGTGCAGCAGTTAGATGTCACAAGCACGGCAACAGTATGATGCGCTTATTCATCTTCCTCTTCTTTTGTTTCTCAGTTTGTTGTGGAATGCGAACCAACTTTAAAAGGTGCACCACCTTCTGTATCTGTGTGTAGTACTGTCCTAATAAATAGCTGATAATATACACCGATCAGCCACAACATTAAAACCACTGAAGTGAATAACATCGATCATCTCGCTACACTGCAATATTCTGCTGGGAAACCCTGGATCCTGGCATTCATGTGGATGCCTCTTGACACAAACCATCTGCCCAAACACCCTTGCAGACTAAGCACACACTCCATGGTACCGGCACACCCCAATGACATTGGTCCCCCGGCAGGACAATGTGTGCTGCCACACCACAAAAACTGCTCAGGAACAGCCCGAGGAACGTGACAAAGAGCTTAAAGTCTTGACCGGGCCTCAAAATGCCCCAGATCCAGAGGTTTTGATGGGTCAAAGAACAACCACATGAATACCAGGGCCCAAGGTTTACCACTAAAACATTGTATTATAGCCATGATCAGTGTCATTCACTTGATCTGTCAGTGGTTTTAATGTTGTGGCTGATCGATCATCATTGTTAGGCTGATATTTATCAGCCAATATATATCGTGCATCCCTATATTTGGTAATTATTCAACACCCACCACTGATTTTTCAATGACTAAAATGGGGAGCTTTGCATGTTCCAAATCTTCGTGGCATTGTTTACATTCAGGGATTTGATCAACCCTGGTGGAATGCACCTATTCAGGTCCCATCTTGAGAGGGCCCAGATGAACAGTACACCACTACTGATGCAATCAAAAAAAACAACAAATATAATACATCATCCTTTTAAAGTAAACAGTAGCATGCATTTATGCCTCAACTCTGACAGATCTACTGGCTTCTCAACCTTAAACAGTACTTAACATCTGTGTATTGGTCCATATTCCAGGATTCAAAGCAGCCAACCTGCATTGCACTTGAATATTACATATCCCACTTCTTTATAAACAATATTTGTGTAACAGAATGCTCAGTGATATTTATCTCCCATAAAGAAAATAACTGCCCTAATATTTTGTCTTTGTTTTTTAAAAGTCAAAAGGTTTCCATTGTAATACTAATTATATCCTCATAAATTAAATGTACACTTCTATTAATACATTGTCTGATAAATTCATGGAAAGACTCCAACAGTGCACCCCATCACCTCATACTTCTGGCCCATCACTTTGCTCAGCCTCATTTTTAAGATTTGGCACTTTGGAACCACTTCAGAGGCTCCTGTGTCAGCTAAAGCGTCTGCTCTTGCTCCCTGTATGGAGGCCCGGGGCTTTGGATGATTGAGCACCACCACAGGCTGGTTCGGGCCCGGCCGTTTCACCAGTTGGTCCACCTTCAGTGGCATTGGGTAAATGCAATCAGTTAGACTGCCCATAGAGACCTGAGTCTTATATTTGGATATTCTAAGTTTCAGTCCCTTCTTGTTTTTTTTCCACACGCCTAATTGCACCCTTTTCAGAGATACGGTCAGGAACTTTGAGGACATGTCATTCTCACTTTTTGCTATTTGCTGTTGTCGGTCTGCAGTTCCAGATGCATCTACATGTGCAGCGATTTTAGAAACAGATTCCTTATCTTTTAAAGATTGTGAATCAGGAGTGTGACTGCATTTGTTATTGTCTGTTGGCCTAATGCTATTTGTTTCCATCTTGACATGGCTGTGGGTCAGTGCAGGAGGGTGCTGAATACCCTTATGATGATCCTCTACTTTTACAGACTCACTGGTCCGCTCTGTCAATAGAAGGTCACGGATGGAGGATCCAGCTTGTGTGGCCACCTGAGCACAGTACCCCGACGTTGGCGACTCCTTCATCTGCTTTGTGCTGTCTGTTGTCTTGATGTGATCTTGAGTTGTCGGAACAGAACTGTTACTTTTATCCATTACTATCCCACGTAGAGCCATTACCAGCGGTTGAATGGAGCCTTGCACGTCCTCCGGCTGTTGACTTAATGAAAACACTGAAGAGATGACTGGAAAACCCTCCGGTTCTTGCACGTCTCCTTCTCCAGCTCTCTCATCAGATCTGACTTTCTTGTTCCAAGCTGAGATCTTTGAATTTGTGCAATTAGAAAGCACGGGTGATTTGAACGATGAGGGCTCATTTAGAGTCCTGGGTACCGAAAAAGATTGCTTCGCAATCGCAACATTATCCTTACAAACTGAAATTGCTGGAGGTCTCCTTTGGCCAGCTGCAGGTAAGGGAACACTTAAGGAAGCAGTGCTGTTCTTGAGATGGCTCTCGCCAGGTTCCAGCTTCACAGGCAACGACACATCTCTAGGAATGCTTTTCATGTTACTTGCCCTCCTGGGTGGGATAGTCTGGGAATGCTCTGGAGTTCTTTCTCTGGAATTCTTCCTCTCATCCACTGCTCTCTGAGAAACACATGCACCCATGTTTTGTGGAGGCAGTGTGCTAGTCAACCTGTTGATCACCCTGGTGGGGGTAACACTGGGCGGAGCAGCATTATGGTCGACAGGTTCTCTCTGTGCAACTTTGATCCCACTATTTCCTTCTCTTACAGGATTGAGGATTTTTGGAACCTTGTTTGGTAAGACTGTGTGACATTCCAGGTTGATTATTTCTTGATGATTTCTTTTCAATCCAATTTTGTTGTTGCTGGTTTGATTAGATAGGTTTTTGGAGATGTTGACTGGGACAACAGCAGGACGCTCCACATTTACAGTCTTGGTTTCATACTGTTTCTTGTTAATTGTGCACATCCCCAAACTCATAGACTTCACTGTGTTTGGATGATTTAATGTGGATGATAGCTGCTTTCCTGGTGCAGTGTTTTGAGAGACTGCGGTCCGTGTGTCTTTTATGACAGACTCGTTTTCTTGTTGAGAGATGAGCCTCAGCTTTAACTCTTTTGTCCCGTTGACAGTTTTCACCTCAACAAGTTCAACCAAACAGCCGGCAGGGATTGTTACTTCCTCTGGAAGAGAGACTGTTAAAGCCCTGTTGTGCTGAATGAGTCCATTCAAAGGGGAAAAAAGTTCTGCGTTAACATTAGTGGCATTTGATACATTTGTGTCCAGTGTTTTCCCCCTCTGTTCATCTTTACCCAGTCTGAATGCAGGTGCACTCGAGGTGGGTACTGTCACCCGAACAACTGGTCGGAGTGATGACGGATCAGCAGTGGGCACGCTTGGTAAGGCACTGGAGACAGGAACTTGTGGAATTTTTGCTGTGCCAGGCTTAGCTGGTCCATAACTAATTCCATTATGCAAACGGTCAATGTGCTTCACAAGGCACAGCCTCCTCATGTAGCCGTGTCCACAGTGAGGACATTTGAATGGATACTTTTCAGTGTGTTGCTTCACGTGAGCGTTTAACTCCGCCTCACTGAATGAGACATTATTACAATAAAAACAATAAAACCTCGTCCCTGCATGCTCATTCATATGCTTCTTGAACACTGCCGCATCCGTAGAAGCAAATCCACATTTCTCGCAGTGCATCACGTTTGGAATGCTCAAGACACGATCCAAAGCCGGATGTCCACCGTTCACAGACGATGGCATTCTTTGATAGCTGACAGGTTTCATGTTGAGCAGTGAGGTCCAGAGGCAGGTCTCACAAATTCAAAGCTGCGATTATACAATGGAGTAAACATCCATCTCCACCTGACGTCCAGCGTGCATTCCTCGGAGAGGAAGCAGTCCGATGCACCCGTAACGTCTTCCCTCTGTGAAAAGCATATAATAAAAACGCTTAAACAATTTTGCTGGATGAACCTCTAGTGCACAGTGCTGACATTCAGACAAGGCCCCTAAAGCCCCTCCCCCTCGCACTGAGCTCAAGCGGTATTTTCTACGCCTGCAGCGGATTGTTTTTTCCAGATTACTAATTGCTAGCATACCATAACGCACATAGCAATTAACTGAACTGGCTGGATATAGTCATTTGTAGCTATACTGTCATAATGCTGCCCCGGGCCGTCTTCCTTTGAGCACAAGATAAAGGCCCTATCGGACCACAACAAGAGGTTCGTAAAGACGACGGCCCGTATTTTAACTGTTTATATTTAACCCACACCGGCACACACACGTACCTTGTCGGAGTGTTGAAAAGTAGCGTTATGATCTGTTATATGTTTTTAAGTGAATAAATCCTGTCAATGAATGTGATACTAACGCTTGTTAACGCGACCAACCTAGCCACTTGGTTTAGCTTGGCGTTAGCAATCTGTGGCTGGCTACAACGATTACGGAAATGGGTTGCTCTTGCATTCAAAATAAAAGTGTAGGGGGAAAAAATAAAAATAAAAAGAATAATTCTCTAAAAAATAAAACGAGTAGTAATAAGTAAGCTAGTTTTTATTTTATTTTTTGATAATAATGACATATATATTGTACGTACTTTCTTTTAGGCATTTTGTGTGCCAAAATAATATTTTGATATAGGCCTATAATTTGTTTTATTTATTATTATTATTATTATTATTATTAAATATGCCATCGACAATGATTCCTTTTGTTGCTTTAACTATATTTTGATGCCGATACTTTGTAATTGCAATTTAAAAAATCAAGTTCATGACTTTTACTTGTAACATAGAAAGTAGTTCTTTAGGGTGGTATTGCTACTTTTATTTACCGGTAAGTACATGATCGGAGTACTTCTTCCACCTTTGAGAGAAGAGTATCATTTTAAAAGTTGTGACCGGATGTCCGACCTTTTATTTTGTTTAACTTCATAGGTGCGAACTGGCGTAAGCGTAAGTGCTATTCTTTAAGAAATACAACGCAAACCTCCTCTTTGTCCGTCTACTATTTACGCTAGAATTCTAATCATCTACAAAAAAATACGCAAAGCTTTTATTGGGCATCTGCGTTATATACGCCCTCAAATATGACGACCTCCACCATCACGATGTTAATTTTAAATCCTGCGGTGCAGTGTTATTAAATCGCCAATGGTAACATTTGCATCATGTTTTAGAGACACCGGTTGGTATAAATCGATCTGGGTACTCTGGGTTCAAGCAGTGACACGGGAAGTGGTTTAAAGCCTTTGTATTTCATGTGATAATGAAGTTCAACCGCAGGCTTACACCAGTTGAGAGCACGCCGTGGATGCGTCTAATTAGAATGCCCTCAAACAAATAAAAACATGCCGTTAATAAGAATCTACAGACTTTTTCCTAAAGTACCAGTGTCACTGGCTTTGCAAAGGTGAGTAATCAGTCTATGACAACCCCTGGGTTAGAGCAAAGGGTGTTCACTGTTTCGAATATAGCCATGATGCTTTCTTGATATAATTTTGAATCTAAAGGACTCGGTAGGACTCAAATGAATCAAATATATTCTTTATATTTATATTGTTGTTGCAGAATTAGCGCTGTATTTACACCTGTTATTGTAAACTCTCATGCCGTAGCTCATGTGAGGATCACCACGACTATTGTGAAAACAGTTTCTGGGATTTACACACCATTGTTGCAATTCAGAATGACACAGCATTGGCTTTTCGTTTGACCCTCCCACTCCCTGTTTGTACGCACACAGCCTGCGACTGCGAGCTTCCTGGTTATGGCAATATTAATCCAGCGGACCCGGTCGCAAGTTCACTGCTCGTTTAACTACAGACAACAACTTTTCTCGTCTTTTCGCAGACACGGAGTCATCCGCCGAACCATGGCCTCAGACCCGACGGCAACGGAGATAACCCGGTTCGACTTTCTGGTGATCGGCGGCGGGTCTGGAGGGCTGGCCGGCGCTCGGAGGGCGTCGGAGCTCGGCGCATCCAGCGCCGTGATCGAGAGTCACAAACTCGGAGGTACCTGCGTGAGTAAAAATTCAACAAACACTGTTATCTTTTCCGACTGTACTATCGCTTCTGCGGCTTTCAAACACGGGCCGATTACCAGCTTCACTGCGAAGCCTCCGGACTGCTTTTATTAATGTTTGTTTGTTTGTTTGTTTGTGTTGTTTTAGTGTATTGAACATTGTTGGAAGTGTAAAGCGTCCCAACCCTATCGCCCTGACATACTGAACCAATGTAATCCAGTGTATAACAGTAGAAACACAGTCTTAACATTTAAAGTAAAGTGATGAAGTAAACCATGGTTAAAAAAAAAAAAAAGACACCATCACTGACTCCTGACTCCTTCATTAAATAAAAAAGCCTAATAGGGGCCCATTAGAAAAGTTATAAGCTTTGCTTCAACATGAGGAAGATACTTTATGTAGCAGCAGTTTTTATTAGCCTGCTGTAACGCTTCTGTATTAGAAAGCATTAGGTGTTTATATTTTTATTATATTATTCCCCACTAAATTTGACTTTTCAGTTGATTTAGAGGACTTTAATGAGAGGAGGAATTGCTGCAAAACCACACACTGATTGCAGAAATGGCCGGATAGTCTGTCTAATTCATTTCCCAATTCGGTAGTAAATGAGGAAATAAGCTCATTTACACAATCTTGTACACACAAATTGTACAACAAGGAATTAAGCAATAGTTAAACCCAAATTACACACCTTTTTATTTAGGCTATTAGGTGGCAGTGTACTGTGCAAATAGAGACTTTTGTAGCATTAGTTTAAAATATTGTCTTTTTTAACTTCATTTGTGCTTGGACACAATTTTATAAAATGAAGTAATTTGCTCTGTAATAATGTTTTTCAGGTCAATGTTGGCTGTGTCCCTAAGAAGGTACAATTTTCTCTCCATTCCTTTTTTTTATTTTTTATAATGGGCTGACTTTTAACTCAAGAGATGATAATAATATGCTAACGTGCATCAACATTTCGCAGATGTTAAATCCAGTGCACTTGCCTTTCTTCACAGGTTATGTGGAATGCTGCAGTTCATGCTGAGTATCTCCACGATCACAGCGATTATGGCTTTGACGTTGGAAATGTTCGTTTCAGTTGGGAGTAAGTTGCAGTACCTGGTGACTTTTTCACTTTTTTGGGGAATACAATGAGAGCTTTTGAAATTTCATAGCACAGCTTCTCCATCTGTCGTGTCTTTTGTTGGTTCACTTGAGCTCGCTTCTCTGTCTTTGTTCGCGGCATATTTCAGTCAAGGTGATTGTTAAAGATAACCCTCTGAAAGGAGTGGCTGCCTGCAACATTAGGTCAGGGGTGGAAAAACACTGACGTAGGGCAGTCATGTAAAGTGTGCCTCTATGGATTTAAGTAAAGGTGTGTCCAACTGTCTACATATTTCCATATCGTGTGTACACTACAGTTATCGGTGGTATTTATTTATTCAGTATATTATTGAAACAGCTCAGATGTACTGTACAGGAGGACGAAACCACGTCATTGAAAACACGCACAATATAATGCAATGTAACGACACGACAACAAATGCTTTCTGCGTGAAGCTTCTAATCTTTCCAAAATGTTGTTTAACTCTCTAGCAGTCTGCAGTTTGTGTTATTGTGTATGTTGTAATGTGTTAATGTGGGTTGCAGGAGAATTATCCACAACAGATGATCATTAAATCGTTTCATACGACTCGAAACAAAAATATGTTGTGATATGTTATTTTTGTGTTATTTGTTAAATATTGAATATGAGAGTATAATAAAGAAATACTCTGTATTGTAGTATATACTTGTTTAAGGCTGCAAATGGCAACAGATGTGTCGGATCTCTAGGCTTCAGCTGCAGACAGACTTTCTGTTTAGGGGTGCAGCAGTTTTTCCTTCTTGGTTTTCAGACGACAGAATGGAAATATGGAGACAGTTGTACACTTAAACCTTTACTGTCAAACTTTCATCTGACCTCATCACAGAATATATTTTTACTCTAGTAGAATTATCCACAATAGTTTAATGCTAATGTTTGTGTCTGCATGTTTTTTTTTTTGTTTGTGTGTTTTTTGTACTTGTCCTAGTTGAATCTTTTTTTTTTTTTTATGAATATCCCGGCACAGTGTTGCTCAGCACTACCCATAGGTTCTTCTCCCTGTGCACGGCGGGTACTTCAGTGGTTAAATACTTAAAATATGCTCAAGTCTATAGGTCAGTCGTCTCAGAAAATCAAAAGAACTGCTGGGACAAATTAGTGTTTTTTTTCTTTCTTTTTTTCTTTTCTTTTTTGACTCTCCACCTTAAGAAGTGTATGAGCTGCATCCATCATTTGAACATACACTGATCACCCAAAACATTAAAACCACCTGCTTAATATTGTATCGGTCCCCTCTCATGCCACAAAACCAGCTCTGACCTCTCAGGACATGGACAGGGGACCTCTGACCTCTTGCCATGAGGGGATGTACTTGATCGGCAATAATGTTTAGGTGGGTGGTACGTGTCGAAGTAACATCCACATGAATGCCAGGACCCAAAGTTTCCCAGCAGACCATTGCATTGTAACAGGATGATCATTGTTATTGACTTCACTTGTCAGTGGTTTTAATGTTTTGGCTGATCGGTGTAGTTGAGTGGTAAGCACTCCTTGGAGAAAAAAAAAAAAAAGAACAAACCTCTTATATTTGATCATATCCTGTGTTTGCAGAACTCTCAAGGCCAAAAGGGACGCTTATATTAGTCATCTAAATCGCATTTATCGCAACAATCTCGACAAAGTAAGTTTATATTTATTTTTTCAGTGTGCCTGTTGTTTTCCCTGATATGCATCTATATTTACAGCAGGTTGGCATAATGTGTGTGAAATCTCTCTTAAGCATCTTCAAAAGAATCCTTAGTTTATTTTTGTTTGTTTCTGGTATATTACATTTGAAAGAGGATAAAAAAAGTAATTTAAGGGAAACATTCTGCTTCATCTTCAGGCTAAAGTCCAAACCATTCTAGGTCAGGCCAGGTTTACAAATGACCCTGAACCTACTGTGGAGGTTAATGGGAAAAAGTATACAGCGCCTCACATCCTCATCGCCACTGGAGGGCAGCCTTCTGTTATGAGTGACACTGAAGTTCCAGGTATACCATACTGTACTCAGGGTTATCTTTGAAATGATTGTCATCTTTGTCATTAGCACTGTTTTGTCTGAGCAGTTGGTTTATGTTTATAAAATCAATCATGTTTGCTGATCATTTCAGGGGCAAGTCTGGGCATTACCAGTGATGGCTTTTTTGAACTAGAAACTCTGCCAAAGTAAGCTTGTAATATAATCTCTTTTGTGTTTATATGATTAAAGTTTGTGTCTGTAACTAAAAGTTTTGCTCTCCCAACAGGCGCAGTGTGGTTGTGGGTGCAGGTTATATTGCAGTCGAGATGGCAGGCATCCTTTCCAACCTGGGGTCCAAGACATCCCTCATTATTCGACAAACAGGAGTGAGAATCACATAGATTCTTAAAATAGATACTAAATTATGATTTTCAAACGTGTGCAGCCATGGACTAATGGAAATCTATCTATCCCCATGCACTTTCATATTCTCTGTGTAGGTTCTGAGGAGCTTTGACAACTTCATAAGCACAAACTGCACCAAAGAGCTGCAAAACTCTGGCATAGATCTTTGGAAGAATTCTCAGGTGAAGTCTGTGCGTAAAACGGACAAAGGACTGGAGGTGACGATCGCCACCAGAGACCCAGAGAAGAAGAATGATGAGGAGAAGATCAGGACCATCCAGGAAGTCGACTGCCTTCTGTGGGCCATCGGCAGGCAGCCTAACACCTCTGGAATGAACATCGGCGAGATGGTAACGGTCTCCTTGTGATGTTTACTGTAAACTGGATGCTGAAATGTGTAGCGGTAACAACATATAACATCTATGATTATTAATGGAAACATAGGTAGATGTTCCTAGACTGACAAAATAATTAAACGTCTTTATTGTCCTTATTAAGGTAGTTTATGTTGCAGCTGGAAAGAGTGCGAAACACATGCAGTATCCATCAATGAAAGGGTGCATTTCAGACATACGGCTATAGCTTATCACCACTGTCTGCAAAGGGAATTAGTGTTTGGCTCTGTGCAGTATCCCCTGTGTCACCCTCATCCTGGCTGCTTGGTTGTCCTCGTAGATTACAGCAGCACTACAGATAATTTAGAAGTTTCGTTTCTTAAGCACACATGAATCATTCAAATCAAATGTAGTTTTGAGAGAATTAAATCCAGTAGCACACGATTATTATTATTATAGAAAATATGTTTTAAAAAAACAAAGCCCAAAATAAACCAGGTATGGGATTATCCTCAGTCACTGATTAAAGTAATCTGGGAACAAAACTAGACATCTGTCACAACTGTGACAATCTTTGTTAAATTGGTGAAGAGTGAAGTGCTGGCACATGTGAAATGCTTGTTAGCATTCAATTAATTGTTAAATTAATAACAGATTAAAGGGGCAGTTAAGTCAAAGAACTCTTCTATTTAAGGTACTCCAACATAATTTAGGGAAGTGTGCTATCAGCTTGTTCATTAGAAGGATATAATGTTTAAAGGTTAAATATGTGATATTTTGAACATTAATATAGAAGCATATTTTCTATGTAAAGATATGATGGAGTAAAAGCATCCTGAACAGAGAATGATGTCACACTCTGTTTGTTTTTGTTTTGGTAGCCGGGCTGGCACATAGTGGCCGGCTCAAAAACCTTCTGCTCACTAACCTCAGATCAAACTGTCAAACTAGGCAGTGTGATCAAATATGAATCAATATTCTGTTACTGTGTTGCCTGTTTCTCACCTCAATTGTTTTTAGGAACACATTTTAGTGTACTGTTCAGCTGTATTATAAGAGTTTTTGACCCAGCCGTCATGTTGAAAACGGACATGGGGAGGACAGAGAGGGACTCCTGTGCATTAACATGCACAGGCGGCCAGCCCGGCTACCAAAACAAAAACAAACAGAGAAGCTCAGATTACAACCCACACAAAGGCTGTGTGACATCATTCTCTGGTCAGGACGCCATTACTCCAATATATCTTTACATAGAAATTTTTTTTTTCTGCTATATTAATGTTCAAAATATCATATTTAACCTTTATATAATAGGCCCAATAGACATCTCTACCTAATTGTTACCGCATTCTGGCTTCTATTTCTGCTTGTTACCTGTAATATGAATGAAAATGTGAGGTAAATATCAAAGCAGCAGGTCAACACTCAGTGAACCACTAACTTGTATTCAGAAAGCATTACACTTAAACCAGTATCTTTAATCCTGGGCCCCATTTTTACATATTTTTGTGTGTAAATGATTCATGCTCTCCAAAAGTTTTGGAATTTGTCCAGATCGCCTCAGCCAGCAGCCATGACAAGGCTGCAAAGGCTGCATTGTAATCCTTTGGGGCAACTCCTACTGTCAAAGTAACGTCGACTTAAAGTGCTTGTTTTTGCAACTCGCGGGTTGAGGTTGTTACTCTAAGTGTCTGATAACATTATGGAAAGAATCCCTACAGAGATTTATTTTATTAAAGAGTAAAATTGTTTTTATTTAGAAAGTCTTGCTCAAGGAGAAATCTCGCTCTGAATTCCTGTGAGAGATGAGATGTTCGTTTAGATTGTTGAAATCAGCTAAAATATTCAGCCATGACTTTAGAAATAAATTCTTGCTGGCAGTTCCTCTCGATAAACTCAAACCATCTCTCTCCAATCAAGGAGAAGTGATGTGATCTGCCCATCCCAGTGGTCTTCATGCCTGGTTTGAAAGGGTGTACAGAGATTGGTCTTTGTTAGCACATCACTATGTTAAACATGATCACACTTCTCAGTGAGTCCTTGGTTTACAGTTGAAGTTTCTGTTACAAGTGTGTCAGCAGCCTTGTCATCTTTCTAAGGAAAAAGGAGGTGCTAAAATCGGATGTTTTAGCTAATAATAACTATGTATAACAGTTTTCTCTCTATTTGCAGGCTGTGGATACAGATGAAAGAGGCCATATCATTGTGGATGAGTTTCAGAACACCAGCCGAGCAGGGATATACGCTGTAGGGGACGTTTGTGGCAAAGCTCTTCTCACACCTGGTACAAAGTTGCACTAATAACTCAAATCATTTAATGGATGCTGCTTAAAAACTACATGTTTACATGTTTACGGCCGATCTTGGCCAGTATGGATGCTTATTTTTAAAACATAAAAAGTCGTTTGAATGGCCAAAGAGGGTATGAGACGTCTTCAGAGGATTTCGGTTACATTTTGGTGAGGACTCTAACTGTATTTAGTGTAGGTTTTGAGTGATAACATACATTGTTTTAATTACAGGAAATATGTTTTTGTTAGGTTGCTGTTGCATACAGTCTCAAGTGTACAAGATGATATTTTACAACAGCCAAATAAGATTTGCCTTTCCATTGATTTCACAATAAAGTTTATACTACTATACTTTATACTACTGTAGCTGAAGTTGTGCCAGAAATTCCCATTCTTTACATGAAATACTGCAACAGTAGTGTTTCTTTGTACTTGTTCTTGTTCTTTTGTTTAATCCTTTGTAGGCAACTGCAATGTTTTCTCAGAACATTTACTGTTATTCAGAGTTGCACTCTGATTGTTGTGTTGCATGTTGGGGCAGTTGCCATTGCTGCAGGCAGGAAGCTGGCACACAGACTATTTGAGGGCAAGAAGGACTCCAAGTTGGACTACTCTACTATCCCCACAGTGGTGTTCAGTCATCCACCGATCGGAACGGTGGGCCTAACAGAAGGTAAGTGGTATTTTCATAATCTAACCTTAATATAATCGAAAATTCCCTGCATGTCCTTGTATGTCCAGTGGTGCCTTGTAGATTTTAAAGAATCAAAATTAGGACATTCTGCACCCTGTAATTTACTCTGGATTAGAGAGTCAGCTAATGTAAATTCTGTATTAATCAGTTTTACTCAGTAGGGCTATAATTCAAGGGCTTGACCCTTTTCTGTTTGTCACAGAGGAGGCCATTAAATCTAGAGGGAAGGAGAATGTGAAGATCTACAAGACTTCTTTCACTCCGATGTATCACGCCCTCACGAGCAGGAAGAGTCAGTGCATCATGAAGCTGGTGTGTGTGGGCAAGGAGGAGAAGGTAGGAGTCATCTGTTCTCAAGATTGCGGCTATTAACAGTTGTTGAAAATATTATCAAACCTTTATAGATCAAGGTAGCGAGTGCTCTCACCATATCCAGTTCTAAATGATACATTTACATTTACAACGGCTGCAATTAATTTTCAAAGACTGAATTGTCTCTTTTCTCCAGGTGGTGGGCCTGCACATGCAGGGCCTGGGCTCTGACGAGATGCTGCAGGGCTTTGCTGTCGCTATCAAAATGGGTGCTACCAAAGCAGACTTTGACAAGACCATTGCCATTCACCCCACTTCGTCTGAGGAGTTTGTCACAATGCGCTAGTGCAAACACAACCACCACCTTGACTCTCTTTCTAAAACAACATACTTCCATTTTAAACAAACATTATGTAGAAATTGGTATTTTGGTGCCCCCCACAGTTTCTGGGTCCAACACTCAAAATCCCATGTTCCTGTAACAATATTGTCAGATGTTATGTACGTGTACATGCTAACTACAAACAAAACTCTGCAGCATCATAACAATGTGATGTCTTGAAGTAAATATGTATTCTCAGATATTTTTTAGAAGAGCGAACATTAGCATGCCAAGCTAACCTAATCTGTACCAGAGACAAAATGCTGGTAACACCTGGCTATATAATATGCTACTGGCTAAACCTGTTGAAATGGGTTGACTTTGCTTATGATCAAAAAACTAGTGAGTTGACAACTTTGCCAACACAGCAAGATATAGCAGATATAACTTAGCAAGCCAGCTAACATTACTTAACTAGTTCAACAGCATGTCCAGCTTAGTGTCTGTCTTGCAGCCTCTTGCCAACAACTTAAAGTCAGCCTGAGATTTGCTCTTTTCCAGCCCCTTGCTCGGTCACTCTTAGCTTCCTCCATCAATGTCCTCTTCGGTCTATTCATCTCTGCCATGATGTCCGTAGAGGCTGCTTAGCCCGGTTCCCTTGCCTGCTTGCCTAGCTCCAGTTCTGATGCCCATTCCAGCACCACTCCCTGCCAGCATTCTTTGCTGGGCCCTCCTCTGCCCCAAACCTGAAAACCTACTCCTCCCAACGGCCTAAAGCTTCTGTGAAAGCAGTGTAAACACAAACACTCCCTGGCCAGTGCTTCAAGCAGACTCATCTAGCTGCGCAGCTAACCGTGCTAATTTTGTATAGCTACAGTAGGCAGCATAAATAAATCACAGAGTTGAGACAGAGCAGCTGAAGGACATTAGAGGGAAAACCAGAAAACATTTTCTCCATAAAATATTATCCAGTTTCACGCACATCAGTGATAGTTGATGTGTGTGTGAGACATGGTGCTGTAAAGCATTACGCACCGTGATCCTATCCACTCTTTCAAGTTGTTTGTATAGTCCAAAAAAAAGGGAAAGCAGAGACGAGTGGCTGAGACAGATAAAGCATTCACCCTATTACAAGTCAGTGCACCATCAAAATTATTTTGAAGCTGGTACTTAAAGGTAAAATAGTTCCACTTACTCTGTTACTCTAAGTGACCTTATATGTGCACAGTGTTTTCATTTTTTTTCTAATTTTTACCTAAATGGACCAAGACCGAGTTATGGCCTTCTTAAACTGTACTGTGGGTCTCGATTATTGATTGAATATTCCAGATTCCATTTTAATGATTGTGAAATGGAAGTGATGGATCTGCAGGTGCTGTTGCCAGGTGATTGCATGGGAAGTCAAAAGACTTCTCTCCTAGTATATGTGTTTGATTTGTCAGTCATTTGTTAGATGAATACTATTAACACTGCTGCTATTTAAGGTACCTATTTACTACCAATGCAAGATCATTATATATATACTGTACTGTTCAAAGGATTCAATAAACCTGCAGATTTTTTCTTAAGTGGTGTGGTTCATTTCTCTTCATTCCATTACTCTGTTGTAACACTTCCACACTTGTGCCCTTCCCTGTCTTTGTTTAAACCTGTGTTCTTTGTTTCCCTGTCAGTTAACATGGGTTGGGCACTGAATGAAGTACTTATCACGTAAACAGAAGAAGCTGATACTCTGTCAAGTCAACATGTCTGATAACGTTGTATTTCGGACAACTCATGGCAGATTGTATTGTTGGTTAGCAGTTATGAAATCTAATAGTATTCTTTTCAGTAGCAGACTGCTTCATCACTGAAGAAATGTATTATAATAATAACCTTGCTATTTACTACCCAGATGCTTTAACTATTGCGGTGACAGTATATGCATACTGCCCAGATGCACTAGTGTGGTGGATATTTCCAGTGAATATGCATTTATGGAGATACTTTTAATATGCTTTAAAGGTGATTCGTAGCTAATACATTTAGTACTATACAGCACTGAAGTACAGTCTGTTCTTCAGTACTATTTTTAGGTACTTTTGCTGTACTTTCCATTTTTTAAATATATATTATCTTCTACTTAAAGACAGATCAGAAAGTAATATTGTCGCCTAATTTTTATTCCACTACATTTATTTGACAGCCAAATTTACTACATATTTTAAAGTTTATGATTTTACATACAAAATACATAAACTTTTTATAAATTGATGCATTATTATAGCCTAAACTTTCCCACAGTAATGGGGATTTACTCTGTCAACCATTTACAGTAAACTGTTTAGATGTCAATATATCAAATTCAGTTATATAATATACCCTACCTAACATAAACAACTAGGAACATAAAAAATGACCTTGTTTACGCAGCATTTTAATTAATATCGCGATAATAAACTGATATAATAATGAAACAGATGACGTTCTCACGAGAAGACGTCGCCTGTGTCACGGGTCACGTGTGTATACATCATACGCGATTCTTTTCTTCACTAGGATGGCGAGGGCGTGGTACGCCCTACTTTGCCTTACCCTGATATTCTTAGCCTAACCCTAACCAATCTGACTCTTCATGAGTACCTACTGCCGACGAAAGTGGCACTGGTCAAGACCTCGCCATCCTGGGAATAAAAATGAAGACACCGTATACTGTAGGTCCATAGCGGCGGTACAATCAGTTTGGCCATAGATTCTCAAATGGATACAGATTATGCAGAGCAAACATTACCATAGAAAGGTATTGGCTTTTTTTAAATAACCATATGTGTACTCACTAGTCAGTTAGAGTTGTATTGGAGTTCATTTAAAATTTTACTCAGCACTTTTTTACTTACGGCGGATATCGATGTTAGCCTAAGCCTACTGCTAGCTAGCTAGCTAGGTTAGCCAAGTGTGTGGCTCCATTGCCGCTGGTCTCGAAGGTGCTGTAGCATCGTTTTAACGTTAGCCGACTTGTAAAGGCATAAACTGACCAGCCAAGTGATTATCAGTGACTTGAGTCAGACAAAAATGTCAGCTGTGGTACATATTTGAATTGTTTGTAGCCATGCTAACGTTACTGCTTGATGAAAACTCTTGACTTGAGAGAGGAGGTGTTTGGCGTTGATCTGTCTGAATGGGGTTAGGTTGACAAGCGGACAGCTAAGACATAACAGTGACCGGGCTATTTGTGACTCTGCGTAGAAAGTTCCTGCACTCCAGTACCGAGCCCCGCTACAGCGAGGATGTTCCCCAGTCTGGCCAACAGACCATGGCATGTCTTCTGCAGGGTCTCCTTGCAGCACAAGGCGCCATTGTCACAACGGTCCCCGAGGTTCCCCCAGCTGTGTTACGGTGAGGAGTCTCGAAGTGCTATTATCCGTTAGCTACAGCTGTTCACGTGACGTTTCTTACTTCTCTGAAATCTCTTGAACCGTTGTAAACCGTTGGTTTACTATGCAGTACAATGGAAGAAACAATTATCACACATTCTGTTGCACAGGATGGCAGAGTGGAGGCATACACAGCTGGTGGATCAGCCTTCCAGAATGCCGTGTTGCCTCTCAAGGGCTGGGCAAGATACAGTACTACTCTACCTCTGGAAACGGTAAAGATGGTCCTCCAAAATTATCACCAGGTGATGCTCCATCAGCAGAAAGCGTTCTGTCTGCTGCTGCAAAAGCCACCGCAGCCTCATCAGGTGACAAACTTGTTATAGATGTCTGTCTGTTCTTCTCATTTTGTGTGCAATTGTATTGTGCATATTAACATTAACCGTTTTCCCTGCTAAAACTGTTATCTTATCACATACCCTGTCAACACAAGCATTGGGAAATAGTTCTGGTAAGATGAGATGTTGTGGAAAATTCAGTCTCCCAGAAGAATCTTGCTTTGGTTTACTTCTCTGATTAAATTGATTTGCTCTCATAGGGTCAACACCACAGGGACTGACTAAAGCTGAGACAATTCAAGTGAAAGGTGATGAACAATATTTGTGCATGCTTCACATGAAACAGATAATACATAAGACTCTTATGTGACCTATGTTATATTTTTAGTATCTTCACAATGTGGGTGTGATTTGGTGGCTTGCACAAGAATGGCAAGTAATGATTGCAGATGAAAACACTATATCATAATTTCCCTGTGTTGTCATGTGCAGTTCGGGCAGTCCTGAAGAAAAGGGAATACGGACTCAAGTACACTCAGAACAACTTTATCACTGCAGTCAGAGCCATGAATGAGTTCTGCCTCAAACCAAGGTAACTTCTGTTCCCCAAACTAACTGTGTTATGCTTAATTTGTTCAATGTGTACAGCAACCTATGTATGTCATAATCGAAAACCTGAATAAGTGGTATTGAATATCAATCTGTTGTCTGTTTAGTGTAACCGTGTTCAGTACTAGCTGAGATGCTGGCAGAGCACAACCACACCACACATTCCTTTGAGTTAATAAGTAAACATGCTGTTGTGATTAGCTTATGTTAGACTGATTCACATCATATAGCATGGGTCTTACTAACCCCCCCCCCCCTTCCCTTATGTGTTCATAGTGATCTGGAACAGCTTCGAAAGATCAGGAGACGCAGCCCCCACGACGACACAGAGGCTTTCACTGTCTTTTTGCGGTCAGATGTGGAGGCCAAGTCAGTTCTTTGCTTTACACTTCGAGAGATTTTAAGAATACAATATGTCTTGTCATTGATATGTTCTCTTTTTTTTTTAATGATTCATTGATTTCTCTCTGCGACTATCAGAGCAATAGATGTATGGGGAAGTCATGAAGCTCTAGCCCGAGAGAGAAATCTCCGGAAAGAGGTGGAGAGAGAGTACCAAGAGAGTAGGTTTATATTTTTCCCTGGCTGGATGTCTTTGTGAACAAGTAATAATACCTACGATTTTGTCTTCAAGCAAAAGTTCAGCATTTTAGGAAATATGATTTTCTTCCCTTTTTGATGGAGAGTTTGATGAGAAAATCAATACCACTTTTATATTTGTCCATTAAATATGAAGCTACAGCAAGAAGCTGGTTAGCTTAGCTTAGCACAAAGACTGGATACCCTTCCATAAAACTGGGAATTGTCTCTTTGTACAAATTATGCAAATGAAATACAACATGTTATTAATTATTTAGCTTTGATTTTTTTTTTTAAACCTTTGGATAGAGCCAGGTTAGCTATTTCTCCCTAGTTCTCTTATTGATGCTAAGCTAACTGTCTGCTGACTTGATTTTTAATGCACAAAAATGAGAGTACTATCAATCTTCTCATCCAACTCTCCGGCAGAAGGCAAAGTGTGCCTTTAATTTTATAACTGAGCTCATGTCACATTTTGACAGAAGTAGGAATTGTGTGAATATCTGTATAATTTGACCTGAATATTTCACAGCTGTTATTAACATTTTGGTGTATGAACTGTTGACATGTTTTTATTTGTATCTCTTGTTTGCTGAACTCCAGATATTTTCCGGAATCAACAGTTGTTGAAGGAATACAAAGACTTTTGGGGAAACACTAAGGTGAGCAGTCCATTTTTTGTTGTTTGTTTGTTTGATAACAGTATTTGGAGAATTTTTCATTTTTTTTCCTAGGTGAAAGATGAAGTAATGTACACATTCCTATCACCATGCCCAAGTTGCCAGAATAACAAACGGTGGTATACTTGCCAGTGACAGCCGTGGCCGGAGACATTATGTTTTCGGGTTGTCCGTCCGGACACAAACACCTTGATGGAAATTCTTCAAATTTGGCACAAACATTCACTTGGATTCAAGGATGAAATGATTAGATTTTGGTTGTTAAAGGTCAAGGTCACTGTGTCCTCACATCAGTCCCATACTCGTGAATGTGACATCTCAGGGAATTTCTTCAAATGTGGCACAAATGTCCACTTGGACCCAAGGGTGAACTGATTATATTTTAGTGGTCAAAGGTCAAGGTCACTGTGACCTCACATCTATCCTACTTTTATGAACACAATGTCTCAGGAATGCTTTGAGGGAATTCCTTCAAATTTGGCAAAAACATTCACTTAGACTCACTTATTAGACTCACATTTAACACTCCACCATTTAGTATCAGTTTAGTGTGCTCGGTACTTCAACAGAGGGATAATGAAGAAACAGGATGGTACGGAACTGTTCTATTGGTACCATCCAAAACTTTTAGTAATGGAAACACAAAAATAACCATTCTAATGTGTACTGAACTGAACTGATTCAGACTGCTTGGTGGAAACGAGGCATTTGTCCCTGTTACAGAGGTCACTGCATCTGTATGACAATGTCATTATCTATTGTCAGTCCCCACTCTTTGCTGTTGGGTGCGGAGTGTATTTCAATGGCTGGACTGTTGTCCACTTCTCTGGTATGTCATGGTATATTCAATACTTTGGACATCAGGGCAGGAAAGTCCCAACCATGTTTATGTTTTGGCAAAGGCCTGGTACTTAATTATATACTGTATGTTCCAAACAGTATGTGCCTTTTAAAATGTATTTTTCTTTGTTTCACAAAGCCTCGATCAGGCAAGAGGACAACATTTCTAGAAGGGCCTGGGAAGGTGGTCATGGTCGCTATTTGGATGTAAGTTTTCATACTCTCGCCAGTCTTCTTTCTGAATGCTGTTAAGTCTTTCTGCACTCAGTGACTTTACTGAGCTGTCGCACGCACAGTGGGAGGTATTGGATTAGAGAGGAAACAACAAGTCTGTTCTCAGCAGGGTTACCAGATATAGTATGTTGAGTACGTATCAGAGTGTAACGTTTGGGGAAACTGAACTGGATAAACCTTGTTTATACAGTAGCACTACTGTGACTTTAGATTTTTTTTCTGGAGAGATACCCTGTACTGTATAGTTTTGACTCTAATTGAAAATTTGTATTGGGAACTGCATGGGACCATGTCTCACTCGAGGTCCTTTGGCCTATTGAATTAGGATGATTGTGTTAGAGGACATGTGCAGTCACATGAACAGCAAAACGTTTTCTTCACTACATATGCACGAAGACTCACAGGACTCAATTAGTTAAGTGTTCAACACAGGAGAGGTCCAGTCTGGCTGTAAAGCCTGTGATTCTGAAACCTCAACACAGAAAAGCTGAACTACTTGTTGTAAATCAGTGTAACTTTAACCTCCAGCTAAATTGATTTGTCTACACTTAACAGCCACATTGTCATTATAAGATCATCCATCATGTGCACATGCCTGTCTATATATATCAGATAGCATGGACACATAGTACAATATATAATAGTGATCAACCACAAGAAGGACAGCTATGGCATACACATATTTCAGCTTAGGTGGTGTTTAGGGCTTGAATGGACAGGGGGACAAAGGAATGTTTGAAATCCTGCTTAGAGGAACCCTGTTTGTAAAAAAAAAAAAAAGCTTTAAGCCAGGAATTTTGATGGAATGCTATGATCTTCATGGCTGTCTGTAAGTCAAGTGATGTGGGCCTTATACTGAACTGTCAGATTACCAAACCATGCAGAAATACCAAAGCACAGAAGGCCCTCCGCAACTGCACGATAGAGTAGAAGGTTAATTTAGCCAACTATTTTTATATCCAGTACAAGCTAACCTATACATTTATAGACCACCTCAGTCTGCTACTGTTAAACATTAAATTATGTTTTAAATGACAAACCTTTTCATTTCCCCATGAGTGCTTCATGTACTTTTTTCTTTTATTTGTCCTCAGCAATGGGCTGAATTTCTTCTTCAAACTCCTGGCTTGGGTCTACACTGGATCAGCTAGCATGTTCTCCGAGGCCATCCACTCTCTGGCTGACACCTGCAACCAGGCTCTGCTTGCCCTGGGGATCAGCCAATCGGTCCGCAACCCTGATGCTGGTCACCCGTGAGCAGCCACTATACTATTAAAGAAAGAAGATGAGGAGAGGAATGTGATCAAAGGAAAATTGGTCATTATAACACCATAGAGTAAAAATTCATCTTGCAGAGCAGCACATTTATGTCAAGCATTGAAAGACAAAAATAATAAAACCGCCCTTTTTCAACAGTATCTTAGAATTGTGAGATTATCGGTTAAATCAGTGAAATTGATAATTAAATCAATTAAAAGATATAAACCCCATACTATTTGATGCTGCTGAAAAATAACAGTTTAATTAGTGCTTTTTTCCATTATGGCTATCAACAGAAGTCTACATTTACAGATTTGTCAAAGTAACGATTGATCCTTTGCAAACAGCATTTGTGTAGAGGGGAGATGTGTGTATTCTTTACAGAACCGGTCCTGGTTTTATCTGCTATAATCAAGGTCCTATATCTTTTTTTTTTTTAGGTATGGCTTTTCCAACATGCGCTACATTGCCTCCCTCATCAGTGGAGTGGGCATTTTTATGATGGGAGCAGGTCTCTCCTGGTACCATGGCATCATGGGATTGCTGCACCCACAACCCATTGAATCTTTGTTATGGGTGAGCGTTTGTGTTGACGCTTGTCTATGATATAATGCACATAAAGGATATTAATGATTAAACGTGATGTTTCCGTGTTGCAGGCTTACTGTATCTTGGCGGGCTCGCTGGTGTCTGAAGGAGGTAGGTTATAAAAATGAAGTTCTAGTTCTTTGATGATATTTTGACATAGACTGTGCATTTTGTACTGAAACATCTGTCTATTTTCCTTTCTCAGCCACATTACTAGTAGCCGTCAATGAGATAAAGAAGAGCGCCCGCCAGAATGGACTTTCTTTTTATGAATATGGTCTGTATAACAGAAATCTTTTGTCATTAATTGATGTAAATTCATGGAAGCCTTTTACACCTGGTATTACAATGAATCTGTAGTAATCAGATAGCAGTTTCCTGTCCTCATCTTTATAAAACTGCAGGTAAAATCGCCTTAACATACAGGAGGAGAGGGGCGCCCAGTAGTTCACCTGGGAGAGCGGGTGCCCCATGTACCAAGGCTGAGTCCTTACCATAGCCTGGGCCATTTGCTGCATGTCACCCCCCACTCTCTTTCCCCCCTTTCCTGTCTCTCTTCGGCTGTCCCTATCGAATAAAGGCAAAAAAAAGCCAGAAAAAAATAACTTAAAAAAAAAAAAAATAGATACAGGAGGAGGAATTTGATTTTGGTTTAATTGACTTTGCTCAAATCACATATGGCTGTGATTTTCTGATGCAAATTGAGCAAGTGTAAATTAAAATTTTTCTCCAAGCCATATACTGTTTACTGTGAAATGGAACCATGTGTGTTTTGTAAGTGTGTAAAGACGATGAGATTCAGGACAAGTTGATTTGCTCAGTTTGAAGGAAACCAAATACCAATCGGGCTGCCAAAGTCACATTTTTGACAAGTATAAATGTTATTTGCATAAATCCCCAATTGCTGTAATATGAATACATATCGCTTGAAAATTCAGGTGTAGTGTTGAATGTGGTCTTGCATTGTTTTGTGTGTGCAGTACTGCAGAGTCGAGACCCCAGTACTAACGTCGTGCTGCTGGAGGATGCCGCTGCTGTATTAGGAGTCATCATGGCTGCTGGCTGCATGGGGCTCACCTCCCTCACGGGTAAAGAAAAACACATGGAGGCATTCCTTTCCTCTCATTTCTCAGTTTCTTCTATCCCTTTCCTCGCCTCCTCTCCTCGTGTTTTATCCCTTATCCAGATGCGAGGAAGGGGAAGAGACACAAAGAGAGAAGAGTCGAGGCAACAGCCATTTAACACAATGAGACGTCCATGCTCCAGAGCTGTTTTTAAACAGAAGTCAGTTAAATATGCTGTGTGGCACAGCTGCATCATCTGTCCATTCTTTTATAACTTACAGCTGTATTTTATGATCTCTGTCAGATGAGAATGAGATGTTCGTTACAACTTATATATTTACTTTTAATTGACTTTACAACGTGGCATAATGTGATAAGAATGTATGGATGTCATAGTTTTATTTTTTTTAATTTAACACACACTCACACAAATATAGATAATATTGTTACAATCCAGAAAAATGCCTCTGTCAACATTATGACAAGTGGAAGCAGCGGTTCCAGATTACAGTGTCATGCACTACATAGAAATTCAAGTAACTCACTCCCGGGACTTTTTGGCTGTGTGCCTTTCACCTGTAAACAGGTGATCATTTTCAGCTTGATCAGTGTGAGCGTTTCATCATCACTTCCTGTATGAGATGACAAAGTAAACTTGATTTCAAAGTTGGCCTACAGCCCCAATTGCAACAGTCCTCACGGGACTATCTACTTTTGGAATGGCATTTGCAGGCTACCTATTGGGCGGTTGACTAATATATGACAACATTGGAGGGGTTTGTGGGGGTCATATAGGTAGGTCACAGACAGTCCAGACACTCCTCTCCTCTAAAGATAAATAAATAACACTTAAAGGAGCCACTCTGCATAACTTTTACTTTATATAATAATATAATTTAAGTACAGTTTGCTGATAATAATTAAGCACTTTTACTTAAATAGAAATTTAATGGAGGACTTTTAACAATATGATACTACTGCTACTGCTATTTACTTACTACTTACCCCCCACAGCAAACCTCTTGTTCCACAGGAAACACTGGATTATCTTAAATACCTAATACAACTAATGAATACAAAAGAAACAGTCTATATTTGTAGAGTCCAGCTCCCACCGTGGTTTGTACATTCCAGCTGTGTGTCACGCCTGTTTTATGTGTGACAGGTGCTCATACTGTAGCTCCTCCGACAAGCCTCTCTCCCCTCGCTCCTCTCCTTTTAGGAATCGAGACATCCTTTAAGATGGTACGCTGAGATCGATTTTTCAGGTCACAGGTAGGAGGCCGGAGGAGAGAGGAGACAAGGAGGCACCAAATAGAGAAATGAGAATAGCCCATTGTTCACAAACTTCTATATATCACCTGCAGGGAAAACAATCACTTTTATGAGATCTATTCTGTTGTCCTAAGTCATGCAATTAATGAGCAACATTTTTATTGCTTTTCTTCTGTCTGTACTATGATTTATTATTCCTCTGTTGATACGCCAAATTACTCTCAGGATAATCTTTCTCTTGTGTTCTTGTACTTTGGTCTCTAATTTCGATGTTGGCAAAGTCTCAGATTCATAAAGTTTTACAGTTTCACTTCTTTTCTGTCCTTGTCTGCCTGTGTTGTCCCAGGTAACCCGTACTATGACAGTTTGGGTTCCCTTGGCGTGGGCACGTTGCTGGGCACCGTCTCAGCCTTCCTCATCTACACTAACACAGAGGCCCTGCTGGGACGCTCCATACAGGCCGAACGTGTACAGAAGCTTACAGAGATCCTGGAGAACGACCCTGCTGTAAGGTCAGCAAACGAGCAGAGTGATGCTCTGGTGCACACGCACATACAGTACCTCCACAGCTGTAAAACATGAACCAGGTCTGTAGTCAGTCACGTGAAACTGGTGACTCCACGCACCACCAGCAAATCGACATGGTCTAACAGGTCTAGTAATGTTAATGGGCAGTGTTCAGGCTTAAAATAGACCATCTGGTATTTATTGGTCTTTAAATGTAACTGTCTTTAGGGTCAGCTATACACAACAGTGGAAAGTGATCCAGTTTAATGCCTCAGTCACAAAATGAACATGCAAGTGTGGGCAGCAAACCTTGCTTTTGGAAATTAAACAGTGGAGGTTTTTTTTGTCCTTTTAACACAGTCTTAATTTCTTCTTTACATTACATTATAAACACACTGTGTGTCCAGTTACAATGTTTTGTTCTCTGACTAAGTTCTAGCAAGAAAGTTTGCTAGCCTTCCTAACCGGAAGTTTTCCTGATATGGGTTATGTTACGATGACCAGGGCCATCCACGACGTGAAGGCCACAGATATAGGACTGAGTAAAGTGCGCTTCAAAGCTGAAGTTGACTTTGATGGCCGAGTGGTGACACGGTCTTATCTGGAAAAACAAGACATTGACCAAATCCTCAACGTAAGTTATTATTTTTAATATACAGTATAATCATTATTAAAAATGAATCAGAATGACTCAGCAGGTTTTGAATATAATGGTGTGTTCAAATTGAAAGCGAATACAAATTTTCACGCAGCTAAAATGTGTGCGACTGTATTGCTCACCATTATCTTTACTGACTAAGGTTATGGGTGTTCTTTTTTTCTTCCTGCAGGACATTCAGCAGGTGAAGACCCCCGAGGAACTGGAGAACTTCATGCTGAAACACGGGGAGAACATCATTGACACCCTGGGGGCCGAGGTGGACCGCTTGGAGAAAGAACTCAAGGTACTAAAACATTAAACTTGTCCAAATCGTTTTGCCTGGCTGATACTATAATATACCTCCTTTTTTTAGCATTTCAGGATTGATGATTTTCTAATATTTATTAGAATTGATCTGCAGAGCAAAAACATTTTCTAAGCATTGCAAGACAGATTTGTATGCAACTGTGTTTTGTTCCTCTGTAGCAACGTAACCCAGAGGTTCGTCATGTAGACTTGGAGATACTATAGTACCTAACATGGCTTTGCTGAGGGAACACCCTGCTGTCTCAAGAAGACTCTACTCGAGGAAAACATGAAAGGGCCGAGCCTACCTCTGCAAGCTGCCTCCATTCCTGACCACGACAAAACAAAACTCCGTCTCTGCACAAGTCAAGTCTTACTGTAGAAAAGTCCACAACCATATACAAAGACAGTGTTTGGGCAGTGATCATGTTTTCTTTGTGTTGCTTGAGCTTCAGTTAGCTGTGCTGAGAATTTAACCTGTAAGAGATCCACTTCCAGATTCAAGTGCTTGTGTTTCTGGCTTAAGGCTAAAGACTGTCATTAGTGTCCTTGAATTTTCAGAGAAATTTAGCTCTCTGTTGCACTTCACTCACATACCTGTGACAGCTTATGGTTGTTGGCTTGAAGTCACATTCTTCCATGAATGTGTTTGGAATTGGGTTGAATCATGACTTGCTTCAAAAACAAAGTCACGAATAGGACCGCTGTCATTTACTAGACTTATACTTTAATGTTATGCTTAGCGTTTCCTTCATTAGTATAAAGGAAACCCGAGAGCTACAATTCACAGGAGACTTTATTTAAGACAATGTTTATTTTGTTTTCTTTTAATGCAAGAACTGATGAACTGAAGATGGCACAATGGTGCTTCAGGTTCTATATTGTAAACAGAATTTATGATGAGTAGATTTTATTGTTATTGCAGAAAGATATGCAAATTAAAAGGCGTTAATTAGACTTTTCATTTGATGTGTGTCATAGAGTTGAAGAGTGAACTGATGAGTAGCCACTGGACCTACTAGCTATGGGACATGATGATGTTCATGAACATTATAGATCATGGCATCCTTCTCTTTTGTTTCATTTCTCTCTTTTTTTCAGCTCCAGATTTGAGGTTTAGCAGATGAATGATTGTACTGTTCCAAAGATGAAGTACTGGAGGGATACAAATGTCTTTGCCCCTTTTCCACTCGGTGTAAATAAGTGACAAAATGTACCAAACAAATGGGTCCCGCCCTGTATTAGACAGGTATCATCAAGTGTTGAGCTGCACAGTCAACGTGAAAATCTCATAATCATCGAGGACGTCACCCTGTACAGTGTGTGTACCAAATTTTGAATGATCTCCTCAGCATTTTCTCTGAATAATCTCTATAAAACATGCAGTAACTGCTTTTACTTTTCATTTTTCATTTCCTGTCACAACTGTATAATGGGACACATGCACCTGATAAACATAATATCCTGCTAAAGGAGGTTGGCCAGAGACATTTCATCTTTGTTGGAAATGTGGGGAAGAGCCTGCAGGTGAGGGGTGGGGGGTTATATATTTTTGAAGGTGTTAATAGTGTAATGTTTCCTTTTTGTTTATAGCCATGTTGCCACTGCTGAAGGAGTTGGAATAAATTTGAAATAATTTATTAAATTATTTTTCTTTCCTTTTCTGTCATGTGGGTGGATTCCTGTTTTTCCTATGTATAGTATGTCTCAGATTATGGAGGACATTATCGCCAGGCCGCATCAACTTCTCAAGATGTTGGGGGGTCTTGTAGGAGCACCAAGCTTTCCAACCTGTGTAGTAGCCCCAATGAAAGAACTTTCTAGGTTTTGGGGGAAAGCATTTAATTTTTGAAGCAATAACATTTAACGCATTTGTAACACTAAAGAGCAAAAATATTGGTGGTGTTTGATTGGATGCCTGTTTCCTGTTCGGAGCTCAGATGGTTGACTGGAAATGTAAGCCTAAATCCATTAGATGGTGCAGTTGTAGGAAAGGGAAGGAGGGGGCACTAGCCTGTACGCTGACGTCAATAAAAATAGTCATTTCAAACCAGTCTGCGCATTGACCGACCATTCAAAACATTACGCACGGCATCGCGGCCGGACCACGCTAGGCTACTCGACTGAAATAATTTTTCGCCGAGCCCGGAGAGCGGAGACAAAGCGGACAAAACTCCACTGCAGGTTTTTTTTTGACCGTTCAATGTTGTCTTCACATTTGTGGGTGTTACGCGCTTATCGGTGTCATGTCTCGTCGTGTCATTCCCAAGTCAGTTGTGCCAGCGCCGCTGCCCATCGTTGTCTCCTTTCATGTGTCCCCTCCTCAGAGAATGAAAGGTTCGCTTGTGCACGTTGATTGAGAAAACAAGCCGATCCTTGGGCTGATTTGGCTCCTATTATCGAGGAAACATGCGTCGAGACGCGTCTGTCACCAAACACATCTTCAATCATTCCGCCCTCCGCACACCACATCGGTAATTTCACCATAATTTATTGGTTTATTCTGTAAAATGCGTAAAAGATGTAGCTGGTTTTGTAATGCATTTGCAATGTAATTCAATGCATCCTGTTTTGTTTTTTTCTTCTTCAATATTTTCGTCTCTGGCAGCTCACAGATGGGGGCGCAGTAAACCTGCACATTTGGGGACTCAACCTCCCCTCCATCACCACAAGCCTGTGGTTACGAAATCCTAAACCCCATTACTCCTCGGTGCGGAACTGGATTAAAGAAACGAGATTTTGTGCAGCAATATAATCACCTCCCACTGTCCATGCAGAAAACCCGACTCGTTAACCTTTTTTTGGCTTTACGCACCGTTTGTGTTTGCTGTTTTTTCCCAGAATAATCGATTTGGTTGCTGTTTCAATCGCAGGTGCAGGAGCATCTCAAGTGTGAAGGCAGGGGGGAAAAAAGTCGTCATGGCGGATCATCACCACCGTGCTCTACGCTTTTAGCCTCTTTACAGTGCTGCCTTGTCTAATCATGTTCAAGCAGCATTGTACAGGGCTATGACAGCATAGAGAGCTGAGCTGCTCGGCCGCTGCGTTTCTCTGACCCCCCTTGGATGGCAGCCAATACATGACATCATCCGTTCACATGAAAACAGCGAGGATTGAATGTGGTTTGTTGGCAATAGAGAGTGTCTCGTCTTTTAATTTCCATGCATTGGCTTTTTTTTTGTAAGGTGAAAGAAAACTGGAACACACGGAGTTCTCCTTGGGTTGAATTATTCAATGCTGAATCCCTTTGCAGCCAATACATAATTTAACCAATTAGTAACATTGCATTGTGCTGCTTCTGTATCTGCCCGTTTGTGCATCTGCTGTATTACCAGTTTTTATTGCTGCACAATAAAGAAAATACGTTTAGCAAATTTATCAAGTTGCACAAACTGGATCATTGTTTGGGGAATATGTTTGCACTCCATGCATGTTTGTATACTAGGGCTGCAACAAAGGATTATTTTAACTAGGCCTATGTGTTAATCTGTAATTTATTTTTATCGATTTATCGTTTGGCCTATCACATTTCAGGAACTAAAAGGACTGTAAATTTCTCAGACAAATTCCTAGAGCCACATGTGACATCTCGAAATGTCATGATTGAGAAGCTGAAAGTGGAGACATTTGGGGCATTTTTAAAATCATTTTAATTCATTCATTATCAAAATAGTTGATCATTTTTTTGTCAATTGACTAATTGTTTTAGCTCTAATGGGACCAGAAATATATATAATGTAGGCCTGTTATTAAAGAGGTTGAAATGTATTTGTGTCACTTGATTTATTTGAATTTAGGTGTGTGTTTCTTACCAATATATACAGTTGCCTTTTTTATTAGGTACATCTAACTGAAACTAATTCAGTCTCTACAACAGTCCTGCAATAAATCATACTTTCACAAAGGTTATAGGCTAATGTTCAACTGGGAACTTCAGTTTTAAAGTTTTATGTGATGTTTCATTCTCAAAGTTCCAGTTTCATGCCCTCTACTGGATGCAAATTGAACCCTTGACTTTCCCTCTCTGTCCTGAGTCTCTGTTATCCTTTGCTCTGTCTGATATGGGATTAGTAACTGGAGCATTCTTAATGAAGGAGCCTCCTCACTAATAACAAGCTTACATTTACCAGAGACGAAACTAGTTCATGACATGTTTGCAAACCCAGACAGACCTTTCGAAGAGAATTTTGCAATAATCTAAAGGGAGAAGCCTGCTCTTATTGCTTTGGACCAAAGAGAATTAACACTTTTGCACAAACACATTATTATCATGAATTACACATAGGTTTACCAACAACAACAGATCCACAAATTCACAGATTTTATTACAAATTCACATTGTCCTTACTAACTATGGCCATGGAAGAAGAGTGCTGCTGTGTTTCACTTCACTGCCTGTGTTGCAGTCCTGTTGAGGCTCCTGTGTAAGGACCCGGAGAAGGAAGTAAGGATGTTGGGTCAGGCACTTAACATCCTCACTTACTGCAGCTCACGCATGGCTGCAGGCCGTTTTCGTTGCAGGAAGTGCACTTGAGGGCTTTGAAGGAATCCGTGAAGCAGTTGCGAAACACGGACATCTTGCTGCCATGGCACATCGGACACGGAATGAAGGCAAAGTCCCCACAGGTCTGGCACATCTGGGGATGCTGTACCCTCTAGAAAAATGGATATGTGTATAGTTTTACTTTTTCTTCCGAAAGCCCACATTTCAGTTCAATTTGGTTCAAATAACTAACTTCCAACTTGAAAGTAATTGTCTGACATTTTGGGAAATACTTTTGTTTGATTTTTTTTTTTGTCGAGAGTTCGATGAGAAGCTCAATACCATGCATTGCTATGTTAGCTTAGCTTAGCATAACGACTGGAGTGGAAAAAAGTTCCTTCCAAAACTAGAAAAAAACACTCCAGAAAGTCACTGTCTCCTACCAAGTAATAGTCTGGCCCATGTCCTGTGTTCACTTCATATTTTTTTAGACCATAATTAGAAGCAACTTAATCAGAAAAAAACGGTTCCTGTCAGCTTCTGAGTTGCAATATCCAATATCAGGATTAATACAATGGATCTAGCCATTTTAAAAGTAGCTAAACACAGTTTGTTGGTATCTGGTTTCACTTGTTAACAAACTGCTCCAAATATGTAACATCAGTGGCTAATTTAGGCTAATTAAATCATCTGACAACAAGGCTATAGCAGTGAGGTTAGCATGAACACTCCCATTCTGGAGGTCTTCCTGTTTTTCCCATTCTATTGACATTGCATGAATGCTGCAATAAAAAACACAACTTGTCGGTTTTACACTTCAGTTCTTGCACAGATAAACAAATTGGATCTAACTTTTTTTTGAGGTGCTGGTAGGCAGATTTTTTAACTGTTCCACAGAGCCATGCTAGCTGTTTAGCCCTGTTTTCAGCCTTAATGTTGAGCTTAAGTGATTGTCTCCTGTACCTGTAGCTGCACATTTAGCATATACATACATTAAACTGGTATCGATCTTCTCATTTAACTCTTGGCAAGAAAGTGGATTTTTCCCAAAATGTTTAAATATTCCTTTAATCACAAGTTCATTTTTCATATTGGTGGGTTTTTTGGGCTGCAGATATAAACACACAATAAAACCACGTTGTTGGTCAGTTCTGGACTGATTAGATTATGTATGACCTTTCAGAGCTGCACACCTTTTAAATAGCCTGAAGTATCAGAAATGCATAATTTATAATGTCACAACACTGCTTTGTATTTGCTTATGAAGACTTTTGTTGGGTGTGAACTCAAAATTACAACCAACACCATGTTTGTGTGAAACGTTGCTGCAGCTCATTGTGAACAGAAATGTTTTGCACAATCTCGGTGTGTACCACGGAGCGTGGTGCTCTGTGTTGATGTGTTTGAACAAATGTGTTGGAAGCAGAATCAATAACAAGTCCTCCATTACTGGTCACTTATCAATGTGCCTGCATCTTTTAAGGTGCAGTTTGCTCATGTTTTATTGATGACATGACGAAGGGCAAATGACTGATCCTGTTCATCTCAATGACTTTGGACAAACTTTACTTTAAGCTTTACTATATGTACTAGAAAGCACATCAAACATGGTTCTGTAATTGATGAGAAAAGCATGAATAATTAAACATCAATGTATGTCAAATCAAGTGGTTAATTCTCCAGAAAATCACTCATTTGCCCACCACCAATTATTTATACTGTGATTTCCAAGCTTAACACTGTGAAAACCAACCTCAATTTTTGTCAGAAGATCTTGAAGCTCTCCTGACTCATTCATGCCTAGTATTTTCTCAGCACCCTGCAAAACAAATGTATCGTCATAATTCAGAATTTAATGAACTCAGTGTGAATTTACAACATATTGACCGCAGATATCTTTAGAAAGGAGTAACTGACCCCGAGGTAGTGTCCATCGATGAACACCACTGGTAATGAAGGAGGTTCTCCCACACGTTTGCACCGCTCCTCCAACTCCTTCCCGTACTCACAGTCCAGGGCGATGTTCTTCTCCACAAACTTCACCCTGTGGTTCTGGAAGATCTTCCGGACCAGCTCGCAACGCTCAAAGGTTGTTCTCACCACACGGAAACTCGTAGTGTATATCACTATCCGCCCAAATTCAAGAGATAACTCCATCTAAGAGGGAGTAAAAATCCTTAATGTAGTTACATGATTACTTTTATCATATTTGTTTTTATCCATAAGTTTAAAATGAGCTATGCACAGATTAAACCATGGCTCCTGGCAGCAAGGTTTTGATATGAAATATAAGTATATGTACTTTAGATATCAACCTCTAAAAAATGTTGCAGTGACAGTATTACTAAGGGTATCAGTATTCATATTGTAGCTAATGGCTTTGTTAAAGCTTAACAAATCCACATCAACAACATTTTCTAACTAAAATGATTAATGAATGAGATAACCCAAAGTTTCTTCTTATTAACATGATATACATCCAGCGAGAAGTGCTGGTGGGGAGGAGCGCTGGAATTGGCTCCAGAACCAGAGTCAGTTTTGGGAATACCGAGGCTTCATCAAAAGAAAGTGGACGTGGTTTAATCTTAAATTGGTTGGAAAAACGACAGACGCGGAACAAATTGTGTCTTTTGTCCACAAAATGAATCAAAACATGGGAATGAATTATATCTCATGCACATGCAATAGCATTTCCAGCACACTATGGAGTAAAATGTTGCCGCAGTATATATTTTTTTCTTGAAGTGGCCACTCCAGGCCTCCGGTGTGAGAACTATGTGATAAAAACACTTGAACATCAATTTTGATTTCACAGGAACTTTAAGCAACTTTTTCTGAGTTATACTGAGATCTTGAAATCGTTTCTGCTATTTATAATTACTTTATAAAAGAAAAAAAAATATTTGTATAGCTTTCAAGAATTCCCAATAGATTTTTATATATTTTTCAATGTGCGAGTTTGGAAATAAATTGACTGGTATACAGATACTTGCAAATTTCTTGAGATACTGTATGTTGTCCATAAAATTTAACATGTATTTTTAAACTTTTGTCAAAGTTCTGCTTTTGTTGAATGTAATTGCATGTGAAGGTGTAGATTTAGTTGCAAAGTTTGCACAGTATTGCTGTGCAATGATGAGCATGTTATTTTAGCAAATAAAGCTACATGTTCATTGCGATGGAAACACCAGATTGTTCCTGTAGGATAACGCCAGACCTTGATAAGCATCTAAACTTCGCCCTAAAAGAAAGATAATCTCATTTAATCGTGACGATAATCTTTGTCTCGCCTACAGTAACGATGTTTGTTCACCTCACACCGCCTTGCAGGATATGGCCTTCTATATCACCTTTGCATCAGCACACGGCCCAAGAGTTACCTTAGAACACTTCTTCTTCGTGAAGGGATACTAGAAAGTGCCGAGAATTCATTAACCTGATTAGTTTCTCTTGACACACTTAACGAAATGCATCATTAATCTTTAATTGCTCTGTGACCTTGTCCTCTATTGTGAGCTTTTATGCCAGTCATGCATCTACATGTAGCTCCTACCTGTAACTAGACTTGAGGACAACACTGATGTGAACTGGTGTAACTATTTATGCAATGGGCTAATGAGAACTCATCCAAAAGATTTTATTAAACAATTAGATACAACTGTGTCAGATGTACTTACACCGTTGGAATCAGGAAGGTTTTCAAACAGGGTCTGAGCTGCGCTGACTTTGTGCTTGACCCCTCTCACAGTCCCATTTTTACTGAGTATGTTGACCCTCTTGGTGGTGAACATCCAGTCCTTGGTGGCCCCTGCGTACGTGAGCAGATCATCCGGCTCGCACTCACTATCATCAAGCTCGGAGCCCAGGTATCCATACAGGGGACCCTGTATGTCTCCACTTGTAGAGGGGGTGCTGGCCCGTTCGGCATCAGAGCTGCTGGTGCAGTCAGAATCCAGGGAGTCTGAAGGCCCCTCATCCTTGAACATCTCCTTCAGCACCCGACCGCTGCTCCCTGAAGCCACACGGAACCTCACCCGCTTCTGCGGCTTCTCCTGTCCAGCCGTCAGCATCGTCCCCTCCATTGCAAACCCACTGCCACATTACATGGTCCACAACACTGCAGTATAGCTCCCTGCGTCTCATTCAGAGGTAGACATGCAGCTCAGGCAGACTATTTGTCCCCCCGTGGATTACTACCACGTTTAATCCTCGCCGTGTGAACAGATCTAAAAACGACTGAGAGCCTGTAAGCTGCCTTACAGTCAGACTCACACTGTAGTAAATAATACATGCATTTCTACCATGGCAACCTAGCAAGCTAATCTCAAGTAAAATGATAGTTGTCTTTGAATTATTCATCATACTTTACACAGTTTTCACCAAAGCTTTGACAGAAGACTTTTAATGGCTTGAATTCATCAAACAAACAAACAAACATTTCACCCTCAAGGGACAAGATGACAGTGAGGCAGAAAGGCCTGTATTAGTTTCAAGATTCTCCAAAGCTGTATCACTTTCCCCTACATACTAATAATTAATTAAAACGGTGAATAATGATTAAAGTGTCAGTCTGATGGAAATCTTAACACTCAACATACAAATTAGTAAACACAAACACACACAAACATGAACTTAAACCAAGATACATCATCACATTATATCAATTTTAGCCACAAGTGTGTATCTAATAAAGTATATCTTCATTTTCACTCTCTTATATGCACTTTATTTAAACATTGTCAGATCTTTTATCGCACTTCAGTTTTCACACCAATATATAGGTTATAATATAGACGTCAAGTTTTGGCTTGATGTTTCTACGTTTTGTCTTATATTTTTATAGCTAATAGCTAATTTGCAGGCCATAAAGCTATGTATAAATGTTGTGACGCTGCGTAAACCATAAATAAAACAGAATGTGATACATTGCTAATGCTTTTTGACATATGCTCAATTGAAAACAAACAGTACAAAGACATTATATTTAATATTTTACCTCATCAACTAGAGAATGGGAAAGTTGAGTGCTCCAAAAACACCTGGTTGGAACATCCCACAGGTAAACAGGTTCATTGGTAACAGGTGCTAGTATCATGATTGGGTTTGAAAGGGGCATCCTCGAAAGGCTCAGTCAATGGGGTGAAGTTCATCACTTTGTGAAACACATGATTGTATAAAGGATAAATTACCACATGGGCTTGGGAACACTTCATATAACCATTGTGTGTAAACACAGTTCCTCTGCAAATGATTGCATATGCATATTATATTAACATAGACAAATGTTTAAAAAAAAACAATGAAGCGCAAGTCATTTAGATTCCGCAGACTCTTTGTCTCCAGTTTCAGTTACAGAGGCCTACTAAAACCTTTTTTTTCATTGCAACATCTTGTCTTTATTATTATTTGTATGTGAAATAAAATGCACTTCCAAACACATAAATGTGATTTGTTCTGTTTACTGTGTCACACCCAAAGTGAGAGTGCAGGTGTTCGCTGGGCGTTAACCATATAATGTATCACAGTGACACAATACAGCAGAGTGTTCACAGAGAAGCCAGTTTTATTGTGTCACAGGTGATGAAGCAGCTCCCTGGAGATGAGACATGTCAGCTGGTAGCACTGACAGCAGCACCACTCTGTTTCAGTGCTGCAGTTTGGCCCCCGAGGTAAAAGCTATACACACACACACACACACACACACACACACACACACACACACACACACACACACACACACACACACACACACAC
>JBBPCS010000204.1:10816191-10857029 GCA_037974645.1 Hollardia meadi | reverse complement strand
ACACACACACACACACACACACACACACACACACACACACACACACACACACACACACACACACACACTGCATGTCATCACCTGTTTGTGTCACGTCGCGCTGATCATTAGAGAAAATTAATCTGGCTGAAGTGTAATGCGTTAAACTAATATTTAGTGACATACTGAAGCTGAGTCTGGCTCTGGTTCCAAGTCTTATTGATCCAAAGTGACCTTAACGCTCTTCTCAATTGTCTTTTATGATAACAATGTCATAACAGCCAATACAATATGGACTGCAAAGGCTCATTGTGCGTTATTGCTGCTAATATCCAATGTCAGATGCCATCAGCTGAGGTGGTTTAATCAGTGTTATTTTTTAAATTTCATCGTAGAACTTTATTTCACTGAGCTTTTTTTTCTTTACATTTAATTATCTTTAACTGTCCTTGATGTCTGTCTTCAAAGGCCCCCAAACCCTTTTTCCGAAGTCAAGCTTCTTACTGTGTGATGGGGGTCCTTCATGAACACACATTTGTGCCCAAGTTAAACCAGTTTTGTTTATTTCACATGAGAGAATTTCTTACTCTGCTGTTTAGCCTGGGCTCTTCTCACTGATCTGAAGTGTGAAGGGGAAATGTGATGTCATGTATTTCTGTGCACCAATCACGGTTGAGTAACATTTGACTCAAACTTGATGACAGTTGTTTGGTTATTTAGCAGATGACTGTTAGTTCAAGGTGCCCTGTGGCCCTTTCTAAGTGTCTGTTTACATACTCACGAAACACATTCCGTGTATCCTTGAGGTGTAAGTAACATGTTGAGTGGATTTACTGCCTCAGAAAACATTTGCAAAGCCGTTTTTTCAAGTGAACCTAGATGTCTACTTGATAACAGACCTGTTCTTCACTGCCTTTGTTTCTTCACCGCCACCAGTAGATAAGTGGAATGATGTGAAACAATTGGCAGGAATTTATATCACCCACGTGCTCGTGTGCATCCTTGTGCACATGCATGAGAACAAACGAAACAGTGACCCATTCAAAAAACATTGAATCATAGCACTATTAGGGCACTTTTGAAATCTGACCAGACCTCACACAGTCCTGATGAAGCAGAATAGCTTTTAAGTGTGAAACTCTTCATAAATAAGGATGTGAATAAGGATATTCAAAGGTATAACTATTACTGCTATAGAGAACTACAAAGCTTTTGACACCAGGTTTTTAGGAGCTTTCATTTTCTACACATTTTAGCAACACGTTTGGTTACTCCTTTCTAAAAACTTGGACAGTAATGGAAAGTAAATGAGCAGAGTTAGGATTTTACTGTTGGTCCAAATATTTCTCCCTTTGATAAATTTACAGCAGGCTACTTTCTCTTCTTGTGAATAAACTCTGTATTTCTATATTAGCGTTCATGAATATTATGAGGTCATATAGGCCACCGTCAAGCACGCCTTTCTTGTTGTGTTTTAGATTGTGTTTCAGTGGAGTGCTTTAGTGTGACATGATTGGTACTGTCTCTGCTTTGCCAGTCAGTAAGAGCTGCATTCTGGGGGAAATAATCAGCTTGAAATAATATCTTTTGTGCATGAAAATTTTCAAAATTAAAGATACTGAATTAAAGATACGGGTATTACACAGGGTTTCAAAAAAACAACATATATAATATAATATAATATAATATAAATTATATTATATTATATTATATTATATTATATTATATTATATTATATTATATTATATTATATTATATTATATTATATAGAGTCTTGGTGCTGGGTGGATTACAGATCCTATATTTAGCAGGACGTGTCTGGATAAAGCTGCTTATGTTACTCTGCCTGCCAGTTGAAAATACTGTTCTCATAATTGGAATAAATCTGTCATGATCTTTACATATCATTTTCATTTTAATTAGGGTTTTTTTTTATATCATGGAGGAGCAGTTTCTCGATCATCCTTCCCCCCACACACCATAACATTCAGCTTTAACCTCTTTGTTTTACTCCAGAAAAAAGACTTGACACATGGATGCTGTGACACTAGATGAATTAAGATTTTTTTTTTTTTAAAAACAAACAAACACGAAAACACCTCACCATGTTGTTTAAACTCCTGTAAAGACAGAACGGGACAGGCTTATCTGGAGTTCATTGAAACACACCCACACCATGTTGAGTCAAGCAGCCATTTTATCTCACTTCAGCACATTTAAACAAGAGATCCCTGAGATGGTGATAGTCTGTTCAACCATCTCTCAGCCCTCCTCATCAATAGTGCTAATGTTGTAGCCCCCCACCCCACCCCACCCCTGCCACCTCGACTGCTATTAAAAATCTATTTGAAAGATGAATACTTTTACCCTGTTTAATTTCACTGCTGTTTGTTGGCTCGGCTGCCAAACAGTGCAGGGTGATGGATGGTTTTAATTTTGTGCTGAGTGAACAAACAGATGAATTCATAGATTGCCGCCTTGAATTTTATGTCGACTTCATTATATGACTGAGTTGCAGTACATTTTTGAGTTGTCGTAATAAGACAGATCTTCACATCTTTGAGAATGATAAAAAAAAAATAGTATTTGATTTCTTACATCTTCAAATGTGTTTCTGTGCGACATCTGCGTACACCACCTATTGTAAACAGGGTTTAGGAAAATGACTGAAATTACTTTTCATTTGTGATTAGTGGGCCATTATATCACCTCACCCTCCCTAACTACAGATCAATGTCCACAAGGGGGCAGAACACAGTTCAATTACAGTTAAGCCTTAATGTCATGCTGGCCAATGGTTGCCCCAAGAGCTGAAGGCAACAAAGGCTGCAGGTCTGATGGTGGCATCCACCAGCTGGGTTTAATGATAAAATCAATGAGAAGAAGGAATAATGCCTAAGAGATTGAAATCAATTTAAAAACTGAACTTCAGGGGCTGCAGCCACTTTTTTCTTGAGAATACCAAAGTCATTCCTGAGTCTAAAAACACTCATCCAGAAAGGGAAACTATCAACCTCAATAGTCAACTGGATACCCTTTAAAAGCATCTAAAATAGGATCCAATAAAGCTGTTGCAGAGCTTTAACTACATTACTTTTTTCTTTGTATTGTCTCCCTTAACAGCAGCAAAGTGGCTCAAAGTATTTTCCTGCAGAGGCAAAGGGCTCCTCAGACATCACCATTTATAGGCTGGTTATTCATGCGGATGCTTGCTATCTCAGAAGGACGCTACAAACTCAACATAGTTTAATGTAGAGGAGGTGGGTCGATGAGGCCGTTTAGAACACCTTCAGTGCACTTAATAGGATAATATGATATATTTTTCTCTTTTTCATTAACAACCTGCACACAGTGCTGGTAAAGAGAAAGTCCTAAACAGTTCAAATCTGTGCTGCCCTGGGTTGAAAACCTGATTGTAGATATTTTTTATAGCCTCAGTACTTAACAATACTATGAAATGTGGATATTTATGGTACTGAAAAAGTATTGAAGTGTTGATTTTTTTTGACAACCTTAAGACTATGAGCAAAATGGTAATGCTGGCATGCAAGCTCACAATGACAATACTAGCATACTGGTTTTTAGCAGGTACAATGCTCATAATCTTAGTATAAGAGGTTAGTCTGCTCATATTTGGTAATTAGCACTAAACACTAAGTACAGCCGATGCTGACGGGAATCCCATTATTTGAATTTTAATGTTATGATGGCACTACAAGAAAGATCTCCAAAGTTACCACAGTTTGAGAGACATGAATACCAAAGTTTCAAGGCTGTCCATCCAATAGCTGTTGAGAGATTTCCTCAAAAACCAAAAATGTTAACCTCATGAAGGCGTGAGGGGAAAAGTCAGGAGCTCATCAGTCATTGGGATCCATCATCTGCAAAGTCTGCACCAAATATCATGTAATTCCATCCAAAAGGGCATAGTTGTTAACATATTTTAATCTGGAACAAAGTGATGAACTGAACTTTATTTATTTAATAAATGATGGATGTGTCTGGAATGTTTTTTGCAGAAAAAAAAAATCGCCACATTCCTTAAAATCCTTAAAATGGCACCCTTTCTTTCTCCCTCATTAAACATTGCACAATATATATCACAGGCAAATATTTTTCATTTCACAAGTTTAGCTGCTGGATACAAGTTTTCTACTTCACAGTAAAGTTCATTCTTAGTGTATGTGCACTGGAGGCTCAAAGTTTCCACATCACACTTGTGTTTGCTGAATAGTGGACCAGGATTGACTTCAAAACTATTTGTGATGTTAAGGCCGCCTCCTAAAATCTGACACAGAGAAGCTTTACATTTTCAGTCTCAAGAAGCTGCAGGAAATGTAACTTTCATACATTTGGTTCACATGAAAAGGCCAAAAGCTGAGCTAGAAATCAGACCGATACTGACCTAAAGTACTGACTTAAAGATGTGTCTGCATTTCTGAGACTGGTCTCGATGAAATAAACATTTTTAAAAAAAAGATTATTCTTGTTTGGGGACATTTTTAGAGGAAATATATCTTCACTGCTAGGTCACCAGGGTGCCCCATATACACATTTGGGAAAACAGTTGGAAACATAAATTGTTATCAATAGCTAATTCAAGCTTCGAACAAAAATAAAATTAAAAAGGCCTGATTGTGTCAACGTTATGTTTTGTGCTTACGTCTTGCTGGATCTTTTATTTGCATCTGAATCACAGCCTGCCAAAATGTATACTTACACTACAGTAGTGTATCAAAGAACAAACATGTTCGGAGGAGGTATCAATGAAATCTCTTTAGGTCGCTCTGATGAAGATAAAAATAAACTGATAAAAATAATCATGCTGTTTGTAATTGACACAGATTCTGACAGTGGTAGAAATTTGGACGGCTGGTTGAATGAGTCATTGTTTGGACTGGATATGCTATAAAACATAAACCTGGTGCACACACATCATCATCGAAGAGGCAGGCTTCTTGTCACTGTTGCTTAGCAACCGCGGGAGCCAGATCCAAATCCCCATGGTGGCAAGCTGATGTTGAATTAGGCGGAGTGGGGGAAAGAAAGGAAATCTTTGGGAGAGATGTGTCTCTAGCAGGCACAGGAGGAGGTGTAAATGTTCAGGTGTTTGTTTTTTTTATTTTTGGAGGTGGCAAATCTTGAGTTCTTGTATGCAACATAATCTCTCTGCGTTTTTGTTTTTTGAGTTGGCAGTTAAGAATAGGACTTACAGCTGCATTTAAGATGTTAAAAACAGGGGAAAAACACATGTTTATTATTGTTATGAATATACCTAAATCTTAGGTCAGACATGTCCTCTGTTGTTATATTTGCTTTGTTATATTTACTGCACTGCTCATACACAAAGCCTACACACTGTTTTATGTTTTCAGAAGCAGAAGCATAATCTCATCTTCTCCTAATTCCAATAAATACATTTTTATTGTAAAGGGAATATGGATCTTGATCTCGATATAGCAGCGGAATTTCCTATAGCACTCCTAAGAAAGAGTATAATGTTACATGGAAATATGCAAGGAGTCTGGCAGCAATAAATAGGGAACCTCCCTGCAAATACACATGAATTCTAGCAGGACATTCAGCTGTATAAAAATACTTCCTGCTGTGCAATATACACAGCAGACATTTATAGTGTATCTGTAACACTGCAGTTCTCTCAGGCAACTGCAGTGGTGCTGCTGCTGTACAAATGTTGTCTCCTGCATGTGTGATTTGCATTTCAACTGCAGTGAGAATGAGAACTCAATGCGATTTGCTGTATGTACAGCAGTGATGTCAATGTTGTTGCTTTTCTCTTTCTATTTGCATGTTTATTTCTGTTTTTATGTGTCTTAATTTTGGTAACGGATGGCTCGTGTTAGAGCAGATTAATGACAGGAGTGAGTGACTGTAAACAGGAGTAAGTCACCCTGGATTAGATCATCCGCTGAGCTTCTCTATAGACAATAATCACATAATAACTCTGTGACTGATACCAGTGTGTGTATTTACAACTGCTTGATTCCATTGTTCTGGTCAGTAGATGTTATGAGTTTAATTTTCCCAAGACTTGAACCAGTAATGTGAGACATTTCTGTGTTAAACAAGACAAAGTTATTTCTTAACCACAAACCCTTCTCATCAGGTCCAGAGGCTCAAAGTGAGGTTGTTGGAACTGGACATTTGTATATTTCCACCATGAACAAAAGTTAGGTGAGTCCACCTGTGTCCAGTCTTTGTGCTATACAGTTGGTGAAACATGTCTCTGTTTCTCACACATGAAATATAATTCCTGATATCGATCTTCTCTCTCTGACTCTGAATTTAGCTCTGATGCTCTGTAGCCTTCTTTCAGAGGTTAGTGGTTAAATGGTAGGGGGCCTTCCCGGTTAGTAAAGAAGAGGATATAACCAAATATACAGCACACAACTTGGTAGCACAAACCTCTTTTCATTTAGTCTGTAACATATTACAATTTTGTATAGCATTTATAACCATATTAACCATTAATAATGTCTTTTTGTCTTTCTGTTTATGTAGGAAGTCTATATTAAATGTTAAAAATTAAAACATAGCAAATGTAAAATGACAACTTATCAGCAAAGGTAATCATTGGGTTAACCTGAAGGTCCCTTATATATACCTCATGTAATGTCCATGTTTGGAGATTTATTCACATTCAAGGTTTTTTATTATTTGTGTCAGTTAAATATGGTTTGCACTATAATTCAGCATAAAAGTAATAGCTTATCAATAGATAGAAGTATGATTTTAGTGTAATTTAAGTGTAATGTAAGTTTACTGTGTTCATTAAAAAAAAAAAAATTATTGTTTTTAAAATATATATATATATATTCCAAAAAAGCATTTATATATTGCATTACTTACAGACATAACATGACTTATAAAGTGTATTTGAAAAATAAGAAGGTGGGCGATACATGGTTGTACTACATTATATTTGTACAAAGGGCAATACAGTGGAATGTACTGTAAAATGCAGTTCATGTGGAGACCTTCCATGAATGCAAAATATTTTTTAATATATTACAGTTTATGTATAAATTAATGTATGTTAGTTTTCGTGAAGTGGTGGAGCTATTAATACATTAATAACTATATTTTAGACAAAAACGAGACTCAATTGTGACGAACCAACTCCCACCCAGTGTACTATTGTTGTGTCTTCAACCTGAGAAGGGGGGATGTGTCCACACCAACGAACAATTTGTTGGCCACTTTTCAAAATGTATGTGTCTTGAAAATGATTAAAATGAGGCACTTTGTCTTTTTTTTTTTTATGTCTGCGGAAAATACATTTTAATGACTTATATTTCACAACCACTGTAATGTGACAGTTATTATGTTCAGTAACCCACCCTCTCACTGCCTTGAATTTGGTACGGTCCATATTGTGAGGCGGCACTGTCCCCCTCACGTCAGTTTATGGTGAGTCCGTGTCCACTCCTGCTATACTGAGGGCGTGCATCGGCTTTGTAATCCGCCGTATGAACCAGGATGCTGGGGGATCCATGAAGTCGTGGGCTCTTGGACATGACTCTGTCGCCACCAGGAAATGAATGTTATTTATACGTCGTCTATGTCTCTCATTTGCAGTAAACACGCAGTGGTATTGTCCGCATGAGAGTGGCTCCTCTGTTAGATTTTAGCCGTTTTTTGTAATTCTTTGACGATTGAGAAGAAGCAGCCGCAGCAGCCACAGGGAGCAGAACTAACAAGCCGCGGTCGCTTGACAGGTGCCGTCGCCCGGCTCTGCGTGGAGAGATGCCGCCTGTCCAGAGAACGATGTCTGATCTTCGTACCCGGGCGGAGGGTATGTAAAGATAATTTTACTTCGTTGTGTCAGAGAAATGTTTGAAATTCACGTCAACGGCTAATTTCCTTGTTAGTGAAAGAAGGCCAGAAGGTAGCACTCTGGAAGTAAGTACAATACAGTACAATAACTTGCTAGCTAAAGCTGTAACGATGCCCCAACAGGGGTCAAAGAAACCCCGGGGACCTTGAGAATGTTCTGAAAGAGACTCCTTTAGAATTGAACTCTCTCTTTGAACTTACATTTTCAATTTTAATGCAAGTTATTTCAACGAAAGTTATTCCAAAGAGAAAAATCGGCTGTCATCCACGTATCTGCAGGTAAAACATAGGGATTTCCCAGGCAAATGCTTTATTAAATGTGTGTCTAGTTTTGCATGAAGCTCCTGAAAGTGGAACTACTGTAGACTGTACAGTCTGACCCAGCAATCCTAGCACACATCCACACTGAACACCCCCAGCTGTGTCCTGCCCACCACCAAGGTACCATCGTGTCAGAGAGCAGGAAAAGTGACCAAGAGTTGAAGGTTGATGCTAAGTGACAGTAGCCACAAGTCTTACAGAGCAATAATAAGTGTCCAGCAAATGGCATCTGCAGTAGCTTGGTGCTAATAATACAGCCATTGTAATTAGGCTGGGACCCTCACTCCTTCACTGCACCAGTAACTTTCCACTGCACCTCAGTTGTGTTTGCCAGGGAAAGAGGTTGCAGATACATACACCTTACTTAAGTGATTTAAATCTAAGGGGTGATCTCTCCTAAGGGGATCTGTTTAGTCTAGGGCTCCAAAGGCTGCTTAGTAGGTTGGGTGTTAAGCTTTATTTGTTTAGCTAGGGGAGCACCAAAGGCTGGACACATACAGGCGTATTACTGGCTGCAGAGTCTGCAGGGTTTCTTTATGAAGTCTTTAAATTCCTCCCATCACTTAATCATCAGTAACCCTGACCTATGACCTCTCTGCACTGGGGCATAACTTATCTGCAGAGATCAATAACATAGTGTATAGTTATTATTTATGGTTCTTACTGCAGTTTATGTTTCTCTTGTCGTGGTTTGATTTGATCCTTGTTATTTTTTTGTCTACTAAAGATAACACCCTGGCCTGTTCAATATTAACGTGCATATCCAATATTTGCTTCTCGTTAAGACTATTAATAAAAATGTCTACAATAATGCACAGTGTCATCTGATTTTGCTGTAGCAATGCAGTAACTTCGCTGTATGGACAGTTGAAATGTTGAAATGGGCCCTTTATCCAAGTAGCTAGGACTGTGGGAAATACATTTTTAAAGAGACATGCACTTTAAAAATTCAGTGTTTTTGAACATGAAGGAACGCCTGAAAGCTGCAGAAGAGGAGCACAAAACTGAGCGATCTGGACAAAAAAAATAGACTATAGCCAGACTCCAATAAATTTGTCAAATTGCACCATTAAAACACACTATTGCATTAAAGATCTAAAAGAAGTTATTTTTTGGCACATGCGTCTCATCCAGCATGCTGCTATCTTTAATTCACGTTGCATTATTTACAACACATCACCCAAGGAAAAGCCACACAAAACAACTCGTCCAGGCGCAGCCATTTAGTTGGCTCCATCACTTCATTGGTTTGTCCACGTAGTGCGGATCTGCAAGTCAGTTAGGTTATGTGAAGTTTGGTAGCAGACGTAAGAGGACATTAAATACTGCAATCTCTATGATTCAGCTGAAGTATACCCTTAAGTTGCGGTGCACAGTACATTAGTCAGTATATCCAAACCACATTAAATGTGCTGTTGTTTTTAGAATGTGGAAAAGAAAAATGGTCTACTAAAATTCAGTGGTTTTACCCAAATTTCAAAGGTAAAAAATAGTTATGTGTGCCAGTAAAACCAATATCTGAGCAGTTTTAGCTTCCCCTGAAATGTGTTCTTTTGCTTACAAGAATGGTGTGAGCAGGTGGCTTCTCACACCATTTCACATCCTCTTGTTGTAAGTGGCTGTTTTTCATGGTAGTTTTGTTACTTAGTTTTAAAATGCCACCTTATAAAGCAATCTTTCAATTTCAACAGAAATTATAGTTATGCCACTGAAGGCCCAATGTATCCTACTGCAGGAAATCTAAATAATTAAAATAATATCCATAGATTCCATCGAAAACTGTTACCTTATGCGGCTGCTGCAGCCACAAGAGCAAACACATGAATTATGCAGCAGCTATTGCTGTCATACCCCACCTACTGCACAATACCTTTTTAGGTTACAAAGAATAAAGGATTTTGCTGTTTTTAACTTCCCTCTCTATAGCACTAAGCCTACACCATCATTCCCCTGCTTCAATGATAAAAGGGAATTATCATGTTTTCTTTGCAAGCATCTTGCTAATTATTGGATTTGATCACCTCCTCTATCGTCACAGTGCCAGGCTGGTCACCTACGCTGATGCACCAACATCAACATTTCCACCCTCATGGCTCCATATCTAGTCTGTAACTGTTTTGCTCAATCACACGTCTGTTCTGCAACATTTCTTTTGGCTGCTTTTATGAGAGCCTGAGCCCTCTCCCCACGCTTCAGTTTTATTTTTTAATCACCACAGTGCATCAGGCAGGCTTCCATCTAGAAAGGGCAGCCCTCTGCCAGGCTTACCACCTAATCCTTTCTATGCTGCACACTCCCCAGTCTTGCCCACCACGTGCCACTCCACTCCTTGTCACTCTTCTCCGCTGAGCTGTGGAAACATCCAACATCACTGCCAGTCAGTGCCGGCATGTTTCCAAAATAACCTTATCTAGGACACTAAATGACGTCAGTAGCTATCAGTGTGTTTAATGTGTGATCCCACGATGACAGACGGGCACCCTTAGACATTGATCTCTCCAATAAAAATTTCTATGATAGTTGGGAAGGCGCTTAATACCTACTTCCACTGTCTAGATGGGAAAGCTGATTGATGGAAGCCCCGCCAGTTAAGGCTAGACAAGGCTAGACAGATGGAAAGAAGCATCCTCTTTGCGGTCATAGCTAGCATGCTTATCTACAGACAGACCAAATCTCCTCTTACAATTGACACTAGAGGTGGAGATAGGCAGGTAAGCCGGTCCTGTGAGGATGAATTTATTAAAAGACCTAATGCTTGTCTTTTTGTGTCAGCCGATTCACATGATGGAAGGTTCTCTTCAGCATCTGATTGCCCACATACTAGTTTTCTATGACACATGGTATCTGCTTCTACTTTAAGCTTTATACCTCCACCTGTCTGCCATTCTCTAGGTTTTTTTCATGTGTAAGTGAAGCAGGATGTTCCCCTGTAGCATTTCAATAACACCAGCTAAGCCTCAGTCTAACTGAATGGTGGTTAAAACATGGGGAGGGAGACTGAAAGGAGGGTAGACTGCTGCCTTCTGAAGGGATCGAGAGCTGCCCATGTGCCTGGTGGATGACTATGATGATAATAATGTGGCACAAAAGCCCAACACACCACTAAATCCCCAGTCTGGGCCCGCTGGTGTGTCACATCAAGTCCCCTCGGGCCTCTCTACTCTTTCTCAGCCTCTCTATGTGCCGACATGGGACATCTCCACTCCTCTATTTTTCCACTTAATATGCTGCCTCCATCACTAACCTGCAGCTACTCTCATATGTGTTTCTTCAGATACTCAGTTTCCCTCACCTCAATGATTCTCCTCTGCCTGTCAAGCAAAGTGGATGTGGCAGATCATTGTGAGGAAGGGGAGATGTTAAAATGCTCACATGCACATGTCCACACAGAGACGGATGCAGAGACAAAGAACCAGTTCTGATGTTTGCTCATGCATGTTCTCATATTGACCTGAGACAAAGAAGGTCCATGAGCTGATGAGTGAGAACTTTGCATGCAGTGTTATGGGGATGGCTCGTTGACAAGAAATTGCATTGTCCTATTTAACTCTGAAATGATTAGTCCATTAATTGATTAGTTGATCTAAAGAAAATTAATTGCTAATTATTTTGATAATCGTTTCATTTTTCAAGTAAAAATGTCAAACATTTCTTTTAAATGTAAGGATTTGCTGATTATCTTTGTCATTTATGATCATAAATGCAGAATCTTTAGGATTTGGACAGTTGGTTGAACAAAAGAAGCAATTTCAAGATGTTGCTTTGGGTCTGGGAAATTGTGATGACAATTTTTTAACTTTTTTTTTATTTTTTATTTTTTTTACATTTTATAGACTATTGGCAGAAACTAATCAGCAGATTAATCAATAATGAACAGAATTCTTTATTAGGGCAGCAAAGAATTATGTATTCAACTTCAATTAATCTGTTGATTATTTTTAGGAGTAAACGAATACATGTGCTGCATGATGGTGGCCTTGGAATCAAGGTACTGACCATACACATAATGTCCCTTGTTTGCCAGGGACCTTTATCGCATGCCATTCCCCATCTCTTTCTAGCAATGCTTAATTTCTTGACTGTTGCCTATCCAATATAGGCATTAACATGCCCATTTCATGTCTAACATTACATCTACCAAAGATGGCATCTTCAGATGTTTGGTAATATATTCAATTTACAGTAATATAAAAAAAAAATCAAGATTTTGGCTCTGTGCAATACAGTAATACACTTTCTTTCTAATACATTTTAAAAATAATAGTTTTGTGAATATGATGGTCTTTGTTCAGCTAGAAAAGTTAGATAAGCATGACCAAAGTGGGTAGCCCTAAACTCAAATACTGTAATGTCTCAATGTCCTAACTGGTTCAAGAGTCCTTGAACTATCAATTTTCTGGAACTGATTAGAGCCTCTTAAACTGCATGTCAGCTGTAGATCCTAATAATGATGCTCAGATCGAACTTTATTTACGAGCCACTGCTTCCTGTTCCCAAAAGTCAAATAATTCATGAAAGCAGCATTAGACACTGAGAAAGAACGGAGTCTTGTTTCTGGCCTGGCTGTGTTTGTCTATGTGATGCAGATGCACACATGCATGAACAGCATGATAATACAGTACGCCTGCACGTGCCAGGAGATGACAAGGTCAGATGGAAAGGTGTCAGCAGGCACTCCACAGGGAAGCGGCTCCATCAATGGCTGGGAATATTAAACTCATGCTGCCCTTGACCCCTAAGATCTCGAACATTTTATGACCTGTCCCAGTTTTATATCCATGGAGGCCACAGTGTTGCTTCCACAGATAGGTGGCTAATTCTTCTAAAAAAAACCCCCCACACATATTAAGGATTCCATATTTTACAGCAGTGACGCGTTTGCGGTGCACCCCTATTAGGATTACTGTCTTTAGCAAATGCCTTCTGCTTCTGAGTAGGTGGACCTTGGTGATCTGGGACTAATTTAGACAAGTTGTCAGATAACTGTCATCCTAAAGGCACAGTCAACGCAGCAGGTACAATATAAAGATGGAACTTAATCTACATTTCTGTGCTGTGCTACTTTTATACTCTCTACTGTTTACCTATTCAGTAATTTTATGACATATGTAATGACATATATGGGTCATATTCTTTAGATGGTTGTGCTAACAATAGAAAAACCAATAAAACTTTCATCATGTTCATGAATGCCTGTGCTCTTGAACAGTAGTGTACTTGATCCTGCCATTAATAGATAGTTTAAATACATTAAGGCTGTTGAAGACTGAGGCCTGAATCAATAATAGACAAGGATAGCAGCCATATTATTATTTCCTCTTGAGAGTTAGGGGTTTATCTGTGTGTTGTGGACATGTATTGCTAACTTTGTAGCTCTGGTTGATGAAGGTGCCAGTTGTGTCTCTTTAGCACATTACTAACATGTCACATCAGGTCAATGAGCATCACTGAAACACTGGGATGCATTAATTGTCATTGCTCAGCCATTTGGATATTACAGCTATTTTTAGAGAGCATTTGATAAAAATTAGTATGGTTGTTCTTATTGGGATTTTGGCCCCGTTTCAGATTTGAGTGTTGAATTTTAATATTGATCATATGTTTTTATTAGTAAGTATACCAATACTGAGTTTTGTTTGATTGTTGTATTTTCCTACCAAATGCAGCTGCGCATTGCATGCTCATAAAAAAAAGTAGGCCTGTGAACATTATTATAACTAATTAAATTTAAATATGTTTGACAGCAGAATACAGTAGATCTTCCTTCACAGCCGGTGGCAGAAAGGCTGGAGGACACGCCTTGGTGTGGCCAAGGATTTGGCCACCCTCTCTTCATCCACGACTTGAAAAAAATAAAAATAAAAATAATGAACCCCCCTGTAGTTAATGTTCTAATGTTCTATGTTAGGCAACTGAAGCTACTACTGCTAGTCTATAGCATGCACAAGCTAGAGTTATCTTGTAAGTGTGTGTGTGAGTGATATTATTTTTTTGGCCAAATTGCCCACCCATTTTACAGACGGAGAGATCTCGCTTATGGATTTGGAATAGCTAAAATGTCATAATTTCTCCAATACCGATTTGATAATAATTTAGCCCTGGCACCCATTTAATACCAGGTTTTGGTACCTATCCTTAAACAGATTAACCAGTTCAGTGGAATAATCTGCGCTGATAGGACGTTTTACAAACTGCTGGTATTGGTGGAACTTGGTTTTCGATAGTGCCAGATGGCTGCGAGCCTCCATCAGTCAAAATCTCAACTGGAACTACTGACTTTAAAGGAAAATAATTGCTCAAAAAATAAAAATGGCTTCATTCAGTGCCACCAGTAGGTTGACATTTATGACTTTTAGTGACATATCTCAACTATATTATGGGTTGTTATCAAATTTGGCACAGACATTCATGTATTCCTCAGGATAATTTCTAATAACTTTGGTGATACTTTAATGTCTAATATAGTACCATCATCAGGTCAAAATTCCAATTTGTCTCGTATTTTGGTTTTGAGGAACCTCTAAAAAGATGGTGAGACCTTGTGTTTTGTTTTGGCTCTAACCAGGTGAATTATTTTAACCTATGTGGTTTTAAGGAAGACAAGGAACAGTATTTTGAGGTCAGGCACAACAATGACACAGCACTATGACTAACTGACTGGAATTCACAAGGTAATTTTCCTGTTTGCAGACCTTTGAATTGTACACCATATGTTCTTCCCTTTAACCATTAACCATTGATAAAGTCACAAACAGTGGAAAGGCTTCTGTTCTTGCAGATCCCTCGCTAAGCTAAGCCAGGCCATCCCTGTGATGTCACAGCAAACCCCAGCTGCCTATGTTGTTCCAGGACTGTTTGTCCCACTGTAGCCCGCCTGAGCCTATGGGGAGCCAGACAGAGCCAAATGGGGAGGAGGATTAATTCTGCAGCTGCCCTGTTGTTGTTGTGAGTGCTGGTTACAGCATTGTGATCTGATAAGCGACTTATGGATGTTACTCTTGCTTAGATTGAGGCAGTGATCTATATACCCTTCCAACCCCCCACCCCAAACCCATTCACAAATAGCTGGAGATAGGGGGGGGCTTTCATCTCTGGGACTTTGTTTGCCATGAATAGACTGTGGCTTCTCTGTCTACTGAAATATTTATCTGGCATAAATTAATCATGTGTAGATCTTTTTTGGTGGTGCTGAGCAGCTATAAATGGCACATTAGGCTCACTGGGTTGTGAGATGGAGAAATCCTGAATCTGAAGGGATTTGGAACAAATGTGACCCTAATCAATATGGTAAATAGCCTCAGGATAAAATGCACAATGTGCTGAACTCCGTATTACACCTCACCTTACTGTAGAACTTCTTTTTAGGTACCTGTTATGTGGTGGTCTGTGTCTGTTAAACGTTTCCACTGGAGCCTAGTCATACGTCATTCATCTTCACAAAGCCTCTTGACTGTGGTTTGGCTGCCACTCATTTGTTTGTGTTGGATCAATGTTAGTAGCCCAAAGATGCCTGCCCCCACCCACCCTGGTATTATTGAATGGATCGTGTGGGAGCCTAGTTGTGGCCAGGTCACGTGCCTCCTCATCACTCTATTGACCAACCGATAACTCTCTCAAGCTCATTAGTGCTCTGTTCAGTATCTCAACAGATTACACTTTGCTTTTCTGGAAGAGCAAAGTGCCTTTTTACATTTTGTTTTGTCCCTAGATGGATGTTATACTCCCAGTGATCAAGTCCTGGACCGTTCTGAAACATCCTAACACTGAATCATGGAGCCAAATGAGTCATCACTGTGTAATCATAGCTATACTAGGTGCTGACCAAAAGAAGTTGTAAAATGCAGCCAGTATGTGACATATGTTTTATTATTTTGTTATAAAAACTTCATTTGAAGTCTAACATGAATAGCCAGAATAAGATACAGTTGCTAAAAATATCTCCATAACAGCGGTTGATCCTCTTATTTTAAAAACAAGGATTAGCACTTTTACTGTTACTGACAATATACTACCCATATTTTAGGGACGTATTATGACGTTTAAATCGGTCAGCTCCGTTTGTTTAATTATTTATTTTGATCTTTAATATTTAACCTCGAGTGTCACGTGCGGGTTATATTTTTGAGTATCATGTTGTTATTGTCCCTGTCATTGCTGCCATCAGATGTTTTTAATCTTGCTTGTGTTGACAGTCATGTCATCAATAATTTTCACTCCCACCACTTCTGCCTGACCTGAGCTAATACTTAACCAGCCAGGATATCATAAATCTGCAGAGGACGGTATAGTCTTAAACCTGTTTTTTTTAATCTACAAACACTATATCATATTTACTATTAAGTATTATATTATATTTTAGTATTTAGTGACAGTAAGTTATTCCTTTAAATTCCAGAGTAATTGTGATTTCTCTCAAATTCCAGTGTGTTAAATTTGAGAGTTTGGTTGTTTAAAGTGAACTTTATCGTTACCATGAATTTAGGTTTGCCATGTGTAAAAAAACAAAACAAAAAAACAATGTGTAGAGAAAAAAATTTGAATTGACCATAGAAAAATAACAAGTGTTCCAATGTGATTGACATACAGTACATTTAAAAAAAAAAAAAATCTCTCAGGCCTCACAGAAGGGCCCAATGGTTTCAGAGTGTTTGTGTTACCTGCATTACTCAGCGAGGGACGAAAAGACAGACCGGGGAAGACCGGTAAGCCTTGGCCAATGCCAAGCCATGCTGGGCTCAGTTTTTTCCCATTGGGCACCCTCTCCAAAATACATGCCCCCTTGTGACTATTGTTCCACCCGTCTGTCTGTTGGCTGACGCAAGCAATAATCCTGACATCTGGCCTGCTTCCAAACTCATTACGACACTTGATGGCATTGATCCTTCCTCTAGAGGCTTCCCCTCCAGAGCTGTGTGCTTCTACTCTTTTCTCCTACTGAGCTTTATTTGGCTCTTTCTCACTCTTTCCTCTCTTCTTTTTCCATGCCTCTTACATTGTTTTCATACAGTATGGGTAATGTGGTGGTCCCATTAATAGATGAAAGTCGTTGTTATGAAGCCTAATATAACACAGATTAAGAATTATATTAACAGTGAGCGTCCACCCAGTTTCCCATTCTTGCTCCCTTTATCCATGTCAGGGTAGTTGAGCCGTGACACGCCTGCAGTTAATGAAATTAGTGCTGAGGAAATGCACAGTGTCCACCAGGGAATATTAAGAGCAGTTCCCACTGAGACATCTGTTGTAATGGCTGAGCACATTATCCACACAGTGTGGTAGAAACTAAGGAAATGAGAGGGATATTGGGGGAGGTTATTAATGTTTATATGGGGGAGCTGGGGAAAGACTATTTCTATAGTGGAATATCCTCCGCCTCTCACCCCCACACACTTGGACTGCAGTGTTGACCTGTCAGGGTTGGCCTTGTGTGCTACTTTTGTTGCACAAGAATGTCAAGCTGGTTTCAGTTGTTTCTTTTGGTATGTCAGCTGTAACAGCTCTGCATTTTGACATCAAACTGTGCTGATATGAGTTGCTACTGTCAGATACTGGAGGTCTGCTTTTATGCATCCTATTTAGATGAAATGGTGGAATTCATGGGCCAAAGTACTAGGCCAGTGTTTCTCTGGCAACTCCTCAAGCTCAGCTGACCACTTCTGGCTCTAGCTCTACTTTCATTCTTATAATCCAATTAAAGGGTGCGACATGTTACCTTTAATTGGATCAGGTGTGCGAGAATAGTAGCATTTTCAAAAACCCGGTGATCAGGTAGCTCTTGAGATGCACAGCTCTTAACAAAGTGTTCACTTGAGAAGTAATTCTGCTTCCAACTAGCTGTAGTTATAATAGCATAACAGTAACAACCCGCAACTGCCTCTGATATTGCAGCAAGATGCTGTTTCACAATGAACTTAACCTGTTTGTTTTTTTTTACGTTGAGTTGAAAACACTATTGTCCAGTATTGCTATGATTTACTGATTTACTGGGAAACCAAAATTGGCCCAAACATGGGAAGATATAGTATGGTTGGTTTGTCAAAATCTGTCTTCTCATTAATTAGTATTTTGTGTACACTATTGTTGGCTATGTGAGCTAACCTAACTAGCATGGCTAAGTTGTAGGCAACAAACTACACTATTGTTAGCTATGTGAGCTAACATACATGTGCAATATTCTCTCCCAGTTTTAGATCACAGTCTCTTTTTCTTTTTCTACGCCTCTGCCTCATACACGTTCTCTCCCTCCCTGCCTCCCTCCTCCCAGCATTGTGTCTGCGTCAGTCATGTGTGCAATAAAAACATTACAAAAAGCAGTAGAAAACATAAAATGCATACTAACCCACTTGTCAAAATACATTGGCTGAATGAATACATATAATTTTTAAATCCATATTTCACTAGCCCCGACATATCGGTAGATAGCCGGCAACGCTACTGTATTTAGTTATGGTCATGCAAATAAAGCATGCTCTTCATAAGTTAAAATGCATAATATTTGCATGTTTGACATCATTTTTTGTTGTCCGCAGGTTGAACTTTGTGTACAACCCCTTGTGTCAAAGCTGATAAACAGAGCAAAAGGACTATGTCAAGCTGTAGCGGTACCAGCTGCAACTGGTGCATTGCAGCACCTGGCCTACCTCGGCATATAGGCTTCTGCTGCGAGGGCTCATTCAGAACAAAGAGACACAACATCAATCAGAGCTGCCAGATCCTGTGGCCTGCTATTTCACATAGGCCTTGTGCTGCAGTCACTCTGCCAGTCCCGTTTTCATTTGTCATTGTGGACACTAATTCTTTGATCACCCAAGACTTTTAAATATTTAGCTTCTTGATTTACTTTGTTTGCTGGCTTTGTCCCTTGGTGTGTTCAAGCAGAGATTTCCCTTTGGCATATAATCAGTTACTATTGACATGTAATTGAACAGAAGGTTTGATATCACTATAAAATGTTTACACCTGTGAGAGAGCAAAGGCCAGAGCCAGCATGATGTCATCGAAAGCAAGGCAAGAGGTTGGCGTGTGGCTGAGCGCATATTCCCACACAGAGCTGCCTCTGTACCTGTACGTCACAGCCTGCAAGAGACTAAAAATTATGGATAGAAGAATGAAAAATAATCAGTTAGTGTACTTCCTCTCTTGACTTTTTCAATGGGCTGGTGACAATCCCAATTAAAAAACCTGGTTGGCTAAGGAGTTCTTAACTACAATCTCCTGGCAATTATTTGGCAACATAAGAGCATACATAGTGAGAACATAACATACATGCTAAGAGTTTTTATTGTAAAACCCTTTATTTATTTAATAAACATCTATTTGTACTCGGATGTCAAATATGGTCTGAAATCTACAGATAAGCCTGGAGAAGTATGGAATTTGGAAATGTAAAATGTGTAGGACCCTGTAAATTAGTGTTGCAAAAAGAATGTCACTCAAAACTGAAATTATGATTTTTGGATATATCATTTTTGGGCCATTGTTTGACAGTGTACTGTAGATAGATGACAGGAAACAAGGAGAGAGAGAGAAGTGGATTGACATGCAGCAAAGGCCCCTGGCAGGACTTGAACCTGTGGCGCTGTAATTCATGGCAGGCGTCTTGACCCCAAGGCCACCAGGGTGCCCCAAGGAAAATCACTCAGAAGAAAAGCATTGCCAGAAAGACTTTCCATTTCTATTTCTATCACTGATTTTGTATTTTGTGGAGTTACTCACTGATGCCGCAACTATACCACTGTATTGTTTGCAGAATATCTGCTGTACTTAAATTTCCTCGTCCAGACTCAGTGAGATAGCATGGCTTTCAGTCACTGTGCTTTCATTCACCTTTACTCAGTGCTGTTACTCATTCCCAACCACTTTTCTTGCCAGTGTTACAAGGTGAGCTCTTGGCCGTAAAGTCTGTTTTAATTCTGGATTGAAGAGGCTAGGCCTCATGACATGCAAAGGTCTACTCAAGGAGTGGCTTCCTACCACCAAGGTGATGTCGGTCAAGGATCAATGGATGAACTAATCAGGAATCTTATGACAGCACTTATGACACTTGTCATTACACTGCTTCTTAGCTTTATGAGGTCATATTTCTGTAAATCCTCATCTGACCTGAAAGTACCTTTTATACTTTGTCCAGTGTCTAATTCATATCACATTAAGATACAATTATTCAAAAATTCAATTTCACTCTGTGTCCTATTATGCATGAGAGATTAAACTCCTGTTGAAATATGTTAGCAAATGTTTACAATTTGATTATAGTGACTTGTGGGCAAATAATTCATCTCTCTTATTATATCTTAAATATATTCCAGATTTAAATCAACCAACCTCTATTGATGTTCAGACAACTCTATTTTCCACTGCATACAAAAATAGAACTGTCATTAACATCAAGGAATCACTAGTTGACTACATCATATTGTGGACACCATGCATGTGGCTATATTTGTCCATACACAACTCAAGTGATCATCACAGGCATTTAGTTAGGACGTTTCCTTACTTAAGCTTTAGGCGCCACTCTTTAATCTACTGTTGCTCCCTTGATCCACACACCCTTTTGCCACCACACTAATCCAATAAACCACCTATGCTGATCTGATGTCTTGCATAAAGGGGCTGGGATAGCCAACCCATGTTTCCCCCGGTGACTAAATGACTACAGGAGGCCAGTTATTTTTAGCCCAAGAGCACATGCTAAGGAGAGAAACTACGTATCAGGAGATGATGGTGAGAAGCAGGAAGGTTTGGCAGTTCTTAGTAATCCTCTGTGTTAAGCCAAGTGGATCATTAGAATAACAAGAACTGTAATTTAAGATTCAGCGTTTGTGTAACATGAGTGTGAAAGTGCTGAGAGTAAGGTGAGAATAAAGGAGAGGAAAAAAGAGAAGAGAAAGTTGCAAGTGTGACTTTGAGGACTGTGTCAGCTTTCTTTTTTCTTCCCTCTCTTGACATGAAAAAAATAGTGCAGGCAGATGAGGGAGGGGGCAGGTTACAACTGGTGCATATCTGACGCAGGGGCTCTGGTTACAGTACCTCATGACACTGTGTTTTGTTGTTGTTGATGTTTCAAGTAGTCTGCTTCCCCCCTCCGTGCCTCAGAATGGCACTTCTTTCCATATTTAAACTCCAGGGTTTATCTACAGTTGTGGAAGCTATGCTACGCATTGCCCTTGCCTCATGACACCACTACTACTGCATGCTAGGGAAAGCTATGCAGCACCCACTGGATCACATGCATGCAATTTGAGAGTCTGGAAATACTGTTGACTTAAGGGTTTTACAGTAGTGCTCTCTTGGTAGCGCTGAGGGCACTTATCTAGACATATCAATTAAACCATGAGGATAGGGAAATGTGAACCTCTGGAACCTCAGACTTCAGTTTGGGAAAACATTTGTTTTCCGGCCTGTCCACCTTTCACCTTCACAGAAGTTAAGGAGAAGTCAGTCTCAAACATGAACTGATATAATAACAAAATACCAGGAGTTTGCTTGAAAAATGATTGAAATTATGAATTGATTATCAAAATAGTTGCCTTTTTTTCCCCCTTTTTACTTCAATTAGTTGACTGATTGTTTCAGCTCAATTTCCAACATCGGTAATGCCAAACTGACAAAAATTATATAAAGAGAGTTGGCTCAAAGTAGGGGTGTGTGGATTGTACTGATAAACGATTTTTGATAGATTATCAGTTCATCTGCTTGCCATTTGTGTATTCATTAAGTGTAATTGTTCTTTTTGTACGCTTTTATACAGTTACGGTTACAGACTTTCTCTCCACCTCCTCACGCTCGTATTTTGAGTGTAATTCTTTTGCCCAAGAAAGGAGACAATACGCAGTATAAACAAAGTTAAAGATGAATTTGACTGGTAGCATTATTTTGTCTTCAAATTTTCTTTGCTATATTTTAAGCTTAATGCTTGATATGATTTTCAAATTGTGAATGTTATGCCAAGATATCATTTCACTCCCCGCAGTAGCTCTGTATCACCTGGAGCGTCTGTACAGTGCAATTTACTGGTTTATGAATAATTGAAACTGTTTTTAAAACGTATTAAGTAATTATCCACCGCCCATTGTACAGTCAAGATAGATGGTGCCATATACTGTATGTATTCAGATTTTGACGGGATCATCAAAAGAAGAGCTTAAGGAATAAACCATTGTTTTGTATAAATGTGTAGAGTTGAGCTTGCACCCTGTATACTGGTATCCACTGCAGTCTTTTTACCTCTCTGCTCAATAGAGAAATTCTTTGGTGTATATCGTATTTGCCATCCCACTCTGCAGTAAGCAGCATCTAGCTAGAAGCTGGAGATATTCCTGCAGCATCTCGTGAAGTCCTTTTTTCATGACACAGAAAGAAACAGAACATGGTGTCCATTTGTGATGTTTTAGACCTTGCCTAATGAGGCAAAGTATTACACAGAAGTGCCTCTTGCCAAACAAAAATAAAAATATTTGTGTTTTTTTAAAAAAAAAAAAAAGGGGTGGGGGTGGGTGGGGGGGGTGCTTCAATTGCTGTGACCAACGAGCCCCCATTCGATGTATTGATTTAGCCAACATAGCTCCAGCCCACTTGGTTGAACTTGGTGGGAGCAGAGCAGTGCTTCCTCTTGCAGAGATGGAGAGAAAAACAATGTTATCCATCCAAGAAGAAGGTTTTTTTTTAAATTATAGCTGTGAATGGCGGCTCATTTCAATTAAACATTTTTTTTTTTAATTTAATGGTCAGTAAGGCGTAATGTTTGAGTGGAGAATGAATGACTTCTTTGAGCTGTTCTTTTATGAATTTAGTTTGAACTTAAAATGTAGTGGGACTAGGTATCAATTTTTGGGTGAAGCTCATGTTCTTAACTTGCTTATTGTGTGATACTGCAGTGAAAACAAATGTTGAAAACAAAACTCAATAAAGGACCAAAGCCTTGCTTCTAGTACCTCTTAATTGTAGTGATCTGTCACCACATTGATATAGCTGATCCAGATAACGGATAAGTCCTATCCAGTCTTGCCAGCAGGAAGTCAGTCTTCACGGGAAATTCCCAGCTCTAATCAGAACGCATTTCCAGCAACAAAGGGAACATTTATCAGAGGCAGCTGAAATGTGAGCATTGATTATGGACAAACTAGTGAATGCTTTGGACACATGAAAATCATTTAAAAAAGATATTTAACTTTGGTTAGGGTTTTGTTGTAATGGTACCACATTTGTGTTCATGCACATTGAAGTTGAGGAAGATGCTAGTCAGAATTTGGTGTATATCTATCTGCAGAAAACTTAAAGAATATCAAAGAATTGCTTTCCTGTTTGAGTCGGGCTTTAAACATGCACGAGATTCCCTGTATAATTATAAAACAGGGCTTTTCTCCAAGTTGGCTTTTTACTGTGGATGTGGTAATAATAGTTGTATTATCAATGTCATTTGGGTTACTAGGCTGCAGTGAGTGTAGCCTACTTAATACATTGTGCACTCCATCATATACAATATCAAATACACAATACAAGGCTTTGTAATGTAGTTGACGTAATTCTTTTTAAAAAAGTATCACAATGAGAAATTTTACAATGGCAATTTTATCCACAGCACCAAAAATGATGGAGTTTTAAAATTACTGACTTGTCTTTTACACACTCCAAGGTCGCCTTTTGGCACGCAACGACTCAAAAACCTCAAAAATACTTTTCATTTTACATTTGTTTGTGCTCAAAGCAGATTTTATATCTTATAGAATGTTTTTTTTCTCCCATGCTGCAGGATATGAAAAGACAGAGGACACTTCAGAAAAGACATCCTTAGCTGACCAAGAAGATGCCCGACTGATACACCTCAACCAGCCGCAGTTCACCAAGTTTTGCAGCAATCGAGTCAGGTAAGGAGATCTGTATGTCGTCATCATCAAAATGAAAGCTTGTTGCATTAAGTTAGTTTCAAATGACTTTCAAGTATCATCAGTGTTTCTCCTTGGTCGACTGCCTCACTCCACATATCTATACATTCAGACAGCGATAAATGCTAGGCTAGGCTAGCCAGTTAGCTTAACATTTATCAAAGCTAACAGGCTGATCACTAAAACAAGTCTTAACCGAGATTACAGTAGTACAATAAATACACTTAACATCGACTAGACAGTGCAACATGATGAAATGAATAGAGAGAATCGAGTTATTGCGTTACATGAACCTTATAGCAGTAATATTAGAATTGACATTGTCAGTGAGTTATGCACCATTTATGATGGCAGAAACAGAAGAGTGCTGAAACAAACCTGTCATTTCAAACTAAAATGTAAAAAATAAAAAGTCTCTGAACATAACGTGAAGAATTAACAACATCAGCAAAATATGTTGTTTCTGTTGGTCTGCTACACTGTGTCCATACCTCCATGGCCAAACTCAATTTTTCCTCCCTAAGCTGAGGAAGCACCGAACTTGAAGCAGTCCTGCTATCAGAAGGCAAATCAAATATATCCTCTATGAGATTCACAGGTGTACACATGTACAGCTGATGAGTGCTGCTGTCTTTGTTATCCATAAAAATATGACTTCATACCAGTCCCACAATGTTGATCTCTATCGCTTACCATCCAGCATTACATTTTATCTTAGCTACTTTAAAAAATCACGCTCAAAGTTGCAAAGTTGCATTCTCTTGAGGATTTTGCTGTTTGTGTGAATTGCTGCTATTTTCTGACTTGGTGATGGCAAGCCAGAGGCCACCAGTGCTTTTCATGGTAACCTGCAGCATAACTTCCCAATTTGCCTGTAACCCTACATTAACCTTCGGAGTCACAAGCAGAACAGTTGCATGAAAGCATGCCTAGACTGTGAAGCTGCTACTTAAAGGTCAACCTGGGGAGAATTTCCTGATACCGAGCAGTCTTGAAAAGTCACAATCCATTTTGTGAAGATTTTGTCTGCAAGAGAAGACATTTAAGATGCTTTGTAAAGCGTAAGAGTATAGTAAATAGAAGACTGATCTACGATGTTTTACTTAAAGGTGCAATATGAAAGAATGTGAAGCCTGACTGCAGTTCAGTCAACAGCCACTGGTGCCTTTTTATAACAAAACGCTTCAAAACATTTCACACTACCTTTAAAATCTTGTATTCAACCTTATTGAGATAACTTTTGAATACATACTCCATAGTAAAACAGTGTACATGATATTGTGCCTGTAAGATTTGTATCACCAGTGCTCCCTTAGTCCAGATATTCCATACTGGCCTGTTTGAGTTGTTCCTCTTGGAAGAGTGCAGTCGTTTAGCATTAAAGGTCAGGCTAGTTGGGTCAAGCCATCCTCTGTCACGGAATATTACTGTTAGCATTCCTGCTGCATGAGCAGCTTGAGATATGTACTGTATGTGCTTACACAGACCCAGCCATAAACTGAACGGGAATAATGAATTAAAAAAGCAGCGGTGCTCATGGTTATGCCATTTCTTACGTCAGTTTCATGTATAGGTCCTGAAAAATAACAGACAGAACCAGCTAAGAAAATTTCTCCAGTTTGTTTCTTTAAATTACTCAACTGTAATAATAGTGATGGTGAGTCTACCTTATTTTAGATATCTTCTTAAGCATTTTGAAGTTAATAAGTTAGACATCTCATTAGTGTTACCTATCATTTGTTGACTTTTACTTTTATTTATTTCTTTAGTTATTAATAGCCCATGTCAATTTGCATTATTAACCTGTTTGGAGTGCCATGTGTTTGATGAATGAATTGTATTGCATCAGAGACATTTACTGTATGTAATATGGCCTTTGCTGTGAAAGACCTCCTCTGCATATTTTTTTCAAATAAAAGTGAATACATTTTTTGTGACCTTGCTGGAGGTGGTCATTATTTCAGCAAGTGGTCTGCCCTCATAATAATGAAAACTATCACATTAGCTCCCTTCAGCTGAAGCTGTTGCTGTTGACATAAAAATGCTACGGCCAAAATAAGGCCAATAAAATGATCAGGAATACATAATTTTTCCCAATATTCGACCGATCTGCATATTGCAGTATTTAGTATGACTATAGCCTTCAATTCAATATTGATACTGTTCATTCTATACTAGTTGTATTAATATAAAAATGAACAGAGGCATGCCAACAGTACAGTTTTTACTGATTACAAAAGACTACTCTCTGAGCACACAGTGAACTGGATAGCAGCTTGTATGTTAATGCCTTTTCAAACTGCATTTGTTTCATACCCACCACTTTTGGATCTTGTCAAATGGTTTCAGAGGTTTAAGTGCTGCTGCTTTATTTGAACACAGCTTGCGGATGACTCTGCTTTTGTTGAGTCTTTCTTTGTCCTCGTGGTTTTGGAATTTCAAATGTGCCCTAATATTTGCTTTAAGCCTTGAAGGCACATTGGGCTCTAGGCTGCTCTGAAGATCTAATGTTCAAGACGATTGGTTGCTTTCTCAAAGTGACCTGTGGAGACACTCACAAGAGCAGGGCCTGTGATAAATGGTGAGTCTAATCTTACAAGCAGGCAGAAAACGCTCATTTGCTTTCACTTGCTCCGTTCTCCCTCTGCAGCATCGCCACTTGCAGAACATGTCACTGCTCTGTACACACACGAATCATAACAGAAAACCACCCTGTTCTCAATAATATGCATGACAATTGTTGTGGACTGTTTATTCAGCTGAACTGGTTGCTGGCAGATCTTTTTGTTATTTAAAGGTATTTAATGACTGAGATGTGACAACTTATCCTGAGGCAAACACGAGTGGCTGTGCAAAACATTTTACTGTTGTCTATCCATGAAATGATGATATTTTATGTCTTATGTGGAAAATAAATGACAATTGAGACAGATGGACATGGACACAAACAGACACTGACCCACATGCACATTGACTACTCATAAAATTAGTGTAATTTTCTGAATAGAGAAGCTTAATTTGCCTAACTCACCTAACCACACAAACTACACATTTCACCAAGTGAAATGTTTTCTTGCTCAACATATTAGGTGGCTTTATAAATCATTTTGACCAGATTTAACATTTTAACGGCATACCGTAATAAAATGTTAAACTGTGCACATGAAACAAACCACATAATAAAGTTTAGCATCGCAGTGAACAGGTGAGTTGCTCTCCTACTTGTATGCAATGTTACAACAGATAAAGGCACACCTCGAAAGGATACAAATCGGTCATTCGTCATCTTCATAAAGTTCACTGGTCCAACCAGTTCAACTTCATACAAGGTCTGTGTGCAGTTGTATTTGCATACAAAATTAGTTGGACGGTCCTTTATGCCAACGCAGAAATTATTTAACCACCTGTCTGACCAGTCAGCATATAGAAATCTGTGTATACTGTACTTTGATGTTTTTAAGACACAAAAAAGATCTAAACAACATTGTGCAAATGAATTGTCTGAATGGTTGTATAAGCATGTCTGATGGCCTTGGTTGATTTGATCTCTTTTGTAGTTGAATATATGCTGGCAACACCTGATGGCTCTGGCAGAGATTGACCAGTGTACTGTAAGAAGTGCGATACAACCCATTACTTTTGTCGCTTTTTTGTGTATTAGCTTTATGTAATTGATTAATATTACCAATATTAATTTACTAAATGCTTTACTATGGCAATCCAAAGCTGAACAACAGTTAAACGTTAAGTCATGTTTTCTGTTGCTGTTAAAGGTTTGTCTTTTCAATCGAGCAAACATTGAGAAGTTGAGAACTTCAAAAATACGTACTTTGAATGAAATGTCAGTTATGTTTAAAAACACTGATTAGCCTCTAAAATAAATGGAAACCCTGTATGCTGTACAAGTGCTAATGCATTTTAATTCTGAAAAGCGTTCACTGCTCCTAAAATAAATCAAAAACGATTCTTAAATTCTGTAGAAATCACATTTTGATAATATAAAAGTGTTGTAGCAGTAAAACAACTTTTACCTAACATTGTTCCCTTTGTACCCTTCAGTTGAGATGGAAGAACATACTCTTTTCCTTATTTAACATAAAAAAGCGTATTTACCATGATAGTCTTTATTTGGCAAGAGCTGGTTAACGTTTGTTTGTATTTGTTGCCCCTGGCAGCCCATTCAGAAGTCATGATCCAGTCATTTAAGCAACATAATCTGCTGTCATTACCAATCATGGCAGTTTTGCTAGCCATATAGCAGAACATCCTCATCACCTGTTGACTCTCCTCCTTTGTGTGTTAACATGATGTGTTAACACATGTGGTGTCAGTAAACTTCACCTGTGGAATTATGGAGAAAAAAAACTTTTTGTTTCAGTTTAAGCATTATGATTTTAATTTTACATCCATGTTGAAATCTCATGGGGAAAAATTGGTGTTTCATGCGGTCTTTGGATGTTTGACTTTTTTTGAAAAGATGTAAGGTGTCAATAAAAATTGTGGCTAATGTAGACTATCTAAAGACTCAGTGGCATGTCAGATGTTCAGTGGACAGTTGAATGAATTGAATGGAGGCAGTGCTTCTCTCATATCGTCGTGATAAAATGTACCAGATCCATTAAGCGGAGTGTAAAATGAGGTCTTTATCTTGCCCTGCCTCCGTGTAGGAAGTAATGCAGTGCACAGGAGTAACTAGAGAGTAGTACGTGGCATGCTTTACATTACTACCTCATGAGTTCAAAAATAAGGCTGGAGAGCTTCACCAGAACTGTTTAATCAGAGCTTCGCCAGCCATTGTTTCTTTGTATTTCAAGTGATAGGATGAGGCGATAACTACAGTACATACGTAACTGCATTAGCTCTTCCAGACACTACCTGTCTAATACCCACTGGGGTCACCAGTACTTAATATGAATGCACTCATGGTATTTTTATGGGCTTTGGATGATGTGTAACAAAATATTTAGCAACAGGTAAAATGATACTGTATTTAAATGGCGACTTTACTGAACATAAAAATCTAATCAGATGCACATCCGAATTAATAGGGGAAGCTGAGAGGAGTATGCATGTCACACACACACACACACACACACACACACACACACTTGATCCACACAGTCATTTTCTTTGTTGGCTTTAACATTATTAAGCTAAACGCATTGCACATCCTGGTATTTGTATAAGTTTGTTTGTATTTTCAACTTTTGGCAGGCTTCCTCTTTCCTCTTGGACTACAAGACTACAATAATAAACTGCACACACACATCATGATATCTTGCAACCACAATACTTCTTCCATATTGTGCTCCAGAGTAACTTTTTACACAGGTGGTAACACTTTTTCATTTAAATTTATATTATTGGCCTCTAATGAAATTATAATTGATAAAGAGAGCCGATAATATGAGGCCAAATTGCTTTTATTAAGTTAACAAGCATCTACGTACTCCAGTACAGGGTTTTTCCTGGCTCCAAATGCACCTTTAAGGGGGGACTACTCAAAACTAAACATGATTTGGTCCGTGTTCAAGAGTAATTTGATAGATTGTTCTTAAACGCATTCAGAGAGGATTTTAACTGCTATTTTTATTATCAATTATCATTCATCATTTTGGTGCTGGGATTTTACTTTGGCGTGTCAGTAAAACCTCTTTGTTGGGGTGGGGCTCCAAAATTTTAATCTCTGCTGTAGGTGGTGGTACACACCACTAAAGTTGGTTTGGTTTGTATCTGAAGAGAAGAATAAAAAAAAAGAAGAGCAGCATGTTGTTGTCACGCTTATGACATCAAACTGCTGCACCTGGGTAGAGCCATGCTGTGTAGACTAAAGGGCCAAACATGAACTTTTAAAAGTACAAAAATGTGAAATTAGCGGCTATCTTATCACTATCAGTCATGAGAAGCAGGCAATTATTGGACATTCACCAACTCAAATCATCAGTATTTGACAACCTGGGAAATCCAATGTGTCGCTATTTGACAACCTAGGAATGAGACTCAACAATCTTATATCATGCACCTTTAATTTCCCGTCTGATTTTATGAAACTGAGAGAAATCAAAAAAATATTTTTAAACAGCTCAACTTAAACATTATAGGAAAGATGCATGTTTTTTTTTAAAGAAAAATATTTTATTGCTGTAAATCCAGTGGTTACATTTTACAATTTCAAGTAAACATAACTTTTCTTTATGTCCATATTCTGCTCTGTCAGCAATGAAGAGAAATGACATGTATTTTTAAAAATGGCGAAGTAACTCTCCATCAAACTCTGTTGTTTCGACAGTTGATCCAGAGATTATATATTTTTATTCCTTTTTTTTTTCTTTTTGACTAGACTAGACCTTGTTGAACGAAACGATACTGGTCCGTTTTTGACGATTGTTCTGACAAGGCTGTTCATAAGGCTTCTCTATGAGGCTGGTATTCTATTGTACTGCTTTCAGAACAATGTCTTACTTTTCTTCACTTGCCTTCACTCTTCCTCTCATCCACCGTGAGCAGCTTCACTGTACCAGGCAGCCATGATGACAGTGAATATAAAACTCTCTCTCTTTTTTTTTTTTTTTTTTTACTTACTTCAATGCTGGCCCATTTTTCCATAACTTTACATTGTTCTTTTGGATGTGCTACAAGTGAAAAATGCTGAAAATGTGCTTGTCAAATACGATTTAATCTAACAGGAGCAAAACAGTGATATTACTAATGTTAACCTCCATATGCTTTGCCCCCTTTAGACGAGTTGGAGGCTATAGTCTCTGATATTCTGCATGTGTATGTGTGATGGCTTTTGAATGCGCGTGAGTAAGCAAAGCTTCGCCAGTGGCTTGGCATACATCATGGAATATATGTTCTCGCAAAGTGGCTGTTCTGACCGGCCCTTTAATGCAGCTGTAAATCAGACTGCTGGAAATCTGACTCTCTGGCTGTTGAGGGATCCACCAGTCGTGATATACCACCATCACCATCAACCCACCACTGCCCCTCCCAACACCACTGCAGAGCAGGCAACATAGCTCACGTCTGCCAGGAGCTTTTTACACCCTCTGCCAGCTCCCTTCTTCCTCCTTATTATTCTAAATGATCATTGAGTCTGTTGGTCTCTGCTGTTCATCAGTCTTGCACACAAGCACAGATGTCCTGTCTCTGCAACAGAAAGGACTTTCTTGAATGGGAGGGATCAGGGCAAGGAATTGCTTATTTTGAATATATGTGAAGGGCTAGCTTAGGCAGCATGTGAACCAGTGATTTTCAGATGCAGTTTTTTATGCATTTTCAATGCCAATAACATAAAAATTACTGCTCAGATTTTGAGAACTAACCATTTGTTTCTCTTTCTCTTGTCTCCCTGTCTTGCTCCCTCCACCCATGGCCTTGTTTGCCACTCGATGTGGTCTTCAGCACAGCCAAATATAATGTCCTCACATTCCTCCCCCGGTTCCTCTACTCACAGTTCAGGAGGGCAGCCAATGCTTTCTTTCTCTTCATTGCACTCTTGCAGGTAAGTTGTGGTGTTGCTGCGGTTTCTGTGACAAAGATTTAAACACAAAGATAAATGGAACGCTAATCACTGCTCTTTGCTTTAATTTTTGCTTTGTCCCCAATTGTATGCAAATGGTCAACTATTTTTCCATGACCTAGACACCATTTCAAAAGGTCATGCCTGTAGTTTCATTCATTTGCAATCCCAATTCCAAAAAAGCCGGGATGCTGGGTAAAATGAATGTTCTAAACAGGGGTTTTTGGAGCCTTTCACAAATATCCCATTTTTTGTTGCCCCTGTCCCAATTTGTTTGAATTATTTCACTGGAATCAAATTCAGAATACGCATATATTTACAAAAATCAATGAATTTGATGAAGTAGAACATCAAATGTATTGCCTTTGGAATCAGGGTTGTACACAGAGACAAGCTAATGAATGAAACATGTCATACTATGTGTGTGTCCTTTAAAAGAAAACTAGACTTGCCTGTAGGCTCAACAACACATAAATAAAGATGGACAACGTGTCTCCACTTCCTCCCATTGTACAAAAATGAAGACAAAATATCCTGAATACGAGCGCTGCCGTCTTGCGCTGGTGACCCAATCACAAGCAGGGCTCAGCCGTCAATCATGACGTTTCACCCTGTTTTTACAGCTTAAAATAACTAATTAAAACCAAACTGATCAGCTGCATATTACATGCCTTGCAAATGCACGGGGTGTAGTGCATGGCTGTATTTTGGTCCTTCACTGTACTCCTGCTACTACACTGCAGAAAGGGGACAGCACTTTGCTTTACTTCATGTGAAATGGGACATGGTCAACACACTCAAATCGTCCAGCTGATTTGAATCCACGAGTAGAAAAGCAGGGGTGATGTGAAAATCTTTAGTATTAAATTTGTTAAAGAAAGAAGCTTCTCCTGGGCTGAGAGTTTCAGTGTCTAGCTGATTGTTGGTTTTTCTGCTCAAAAGACAGCCACAGATCATTGGTGATTGGTGATTGTGCCTGCACCTGGGGAAGCCTATATACTGTAGATCATTAATCCCTTTTAAGAACACTTAAAGCCTTAACTACCAATCATTACTCAATGACTCAAAAGAGTCCTGGTCCATGTTTCAGGTGTTCAAAGCCTTGCAGAAAAGATGAAATAATCAGAGAAGGAAGGCTGCATAGATTCTGTCTTTACCTATATTTGTGCTGGCAGACTAGCCTTCCTAAATGAGCACTTTGAGGATGGGAAAGGCCTCTATCCAGTGACCTTGAAGTAGGTACTTTGAAAAGCAGCCAGTGTGAATCTTCATTACCTGCCCTGTCGATGCTGCGACCTTGAATAAAACATCTATGCAGATGAGGGAGACGAGAGATCTTTTTTGTTCGAGTTTCCTTCAAGCAGTGTTACAGTGACTGTCTCCTGCGGCCCTTGCTTGGCTTTAATTACACTGGTACTTGACTGTTAATTTTGAAAGACTTAAAATAGCAAAATAATTAAACATTTAGTGGTAAAGAGAGCATAGTTTTTGACACTATTGATGACTCCAGCAACTGCTCGTGTCTGTTTGCTTGTGTAAAATATGCATCATTCTCAATCAAAAACCTTGGCAACTTGCAAATAAGCTGACAGGACCAAATAAAAATCCAGTCATTATCTACTCACACCCATGCTGAAGGAAAGTCGGGTGAAGTTTCTTGGTCCACCAAACATTTCTGGAGCTTCAAAACAAAACAGGGTTGCAGCATTGTCTCAAACAACTGAAGGTACATGGTGACTTGTTTTAAAACGTAAAAAGAGGAAACATACATATAATCATCATACAATACAGCACCATACAGCTCGTCTGGTATAATCCAAGTCTCTGGAAGCCCTGAGATCCCAAATTGATTTGTAAAGATGTTATTTACATCCCTTTTTCACTGTAGCCTCTACGCTGAAAGTGTTAGCGCACCCCCTAACTAACTTTCTGTTTTTTAAACAAGGTTTTCTTTTTTTGCCACTGTTTTTAAACAAAGTGGACATACTGGCTCATTCACGTTAACGGACCAATGATTTGGACTTATTCTCCCCAACTCTATGGTTGGAATTATGCAGTCATTGAGAAAACCACCTATTCTCTCCGCTTACACTGTTTGTGTATGTGGAGGAAGTGCCTGAGTCCTGCACATGGTGAAAGTCATCAGATGGCAGGACAGAAGCAGTGTGACCAGAAATGAAACCAAAATGTGTCTCAGGATAGTTTTCTTTTTTCCTGTTCATTTGGCAAAGACGCTGGGAAAAAATGCTTTGGTGCCGCACCCAAGTTTTGTATTGTCAGGGAAAACCCTGCAGTTTATTCTGACATCATGGTGGTGACATTCTTATGTAAACATGTACTGTATGTATGTAAACATTGAGGTCAGAATATATGATCGAAGTCACGTCAATATGTTGTACGGTAAGTCAATAATGTGATTGTTGTGACAGGCCTGGTGACTTCAAGTTGTTCTTTGGCCTCTGTCATCCTTTTAAAGGGTGCTAGTGGGTTTCCCATACGTTAATTTATTTGTATCAGCACTGCCCGCCACATATTAATTTTCTATTTTTGGAGCTGCGCGCCCCCCCTCTTGTTCCAGATCGATTAACTAGAGGGCAATCAACCCTTGCCTTCAATGTTACCCCTCCCATCTGGTGCGATGTCATTCAGCACCACGTTGGTTTCGATCGTTTATAAACTCCGACATTTACAACAGGCCTCCTTCACACGCAGCTCCAAGAAGCGAGTTGGTTTTTCTTGGCAACTTTATAAAACATCCTGCTGATGGAAAACAAATCAACAGAGCAGACACGGCGGGGAGAGACGGAGGAGGGGCGGGGCAAACCGGTGTGTGCAGTCAGAGACCTGAGGTGTGGAAGTGTCTGTGTGATATGATGATATGATATGATGAATCTGACATATTATGAATACACCATTGAACACCCCCTCCCCCGGTCTGTGGGAAACACTGCTATGCTTTTTTTGAGTCATGAAGGTACCCAGAAATTGTAAAGTCGGCTTTTGCAATATTCTTATTTGCTGGGGGGAAAAAATTGCCAAGATTTGATGTAATTTTCCCTTCTTGTGTCTCTTTTAGCAAATCCCAGACGTGTCTCCCACTGGTCGCTGGACCACACTGGTGCCGCTGCTCTTCATCCTGGTGGTGGCTGCTGTGAAGGAGATCATTGAGGATCTGGTAAGAGAACCATTCGATAGGATTTGTCTTTTTAGTTGTTCTACCCTTTCCAAAGATCCCTCTTTCTGTGAGAAAGCTTGACTTGTATTTTAAAAAACCATTAAGACCTTTATTACTCAAAGCATTACAAAGTATTTTCAGATTGGTTTTATGGCTCGAATATATACAGTATGTGCGTAAAATAACATACTCAGTAAATATAAAAAGACAATCAACAAGCTATTGAAAGCCAAATTTGCATTTGGTTTAAAGCAACCTTTGCATCCCAGCTATCAACCAGGGTCCTCAATGGGGCAGGCAGCATGGACAGAACTACATTGGGCATGTGTAGTGGAGTGTGTTGTACACAAATTGTGCCAAATTCTGTTCTGTGCTCAGTTTGCAAAATAAGTCATTTTTATTCATGTATGCTATTATTATACTCCAGAACCAAAAGCAGATAACAATGCATATCGAAAGTTGATTGTTTGAGTGAATACATAAAATCAAATTCGCTGGAAATTTTATGCTACTTTATTGTCAAGGTAGGTCAATTGTTGAACTGATGTACCTTAACATGAAGACACTGTCCCCCTATAGAGAGCTTTTGTTTTGTCGCGTACTGTAATGTACTGTATGTCTTCTGAGTGCTGAACTGTTCCCTGTGGAGCAGAGAGGAGGTATTTATGTTTCCCAAACATACAGTTTAGACAGCCCAGCCCATCAGGCATAGACATGCATACACTCACTTCCGAGGTCACAGCTGTGCTTACTGCACCCACAGTACTCATTCAGTCAATTAACCTAGATACTGAATGCTCTTGCACAAGGGAGGTTAGATCTAACAAAACAAAACAACTGTCTGCCCTCGAGCAAGTGAACCGTTGAACAGATTCTTCGAAAAGGTTATGCAAGTTTTGTTCCATCTTTTTGTTGTATGAATTCTTGTTTGCTGGGAAGTGAAAGGCTCCAAAATATGTTTACTGTGGTGCCAAGTAATCCACTCAAGTCCATCTGAACTAAGTGAGGGAATGTTGCATTCTGCTGTATTGCAGTGACCCTGCAATGCGATCCTCCATGCAGGTCCCAGTGGACAGATACTATGGGCTTCTATCTCGTGCCAAAGGGACCAGCACAGCATTTTTTCTCTTGGCCTGTTGTGAAAACCATGGGAACGGAGTGGTGATGACTCCATCCTTATTGCTGAAGGTCACCTGCACACACGTCTGTTCCCTGCACTGCTCTGTCCCTCACAAGTTGACCTGACAGGGCGACATCGACCCCCAACTTCATGAATCATGCACTATGGACGCACACTGTACAGCACGTATTGTGCCTTGTTACTAGCTGTCTTTGCTGCGGCAGACTCGGGCTCTTTGTTCTGATCAGTTCAACTATCTTTCAGCGTAAGCTGAAATTTAATACTGTGAATCACAAACTGCAGAGTATTTCACAGTAGTGTGTGGTGCACTTTTCCACAGTAACACTGTTCCTTATGACTGTTAAGTTTGAAAGCAGTTGTTGAAAGACCAAAGAAAATGTTGTTATTGCCTTTGTGTCGTTAAACCTCCTCCCCTGTTGTTCACTGTCTCATTAAAAGCCACATTAGCAGGTTATTCAAGGTAACATTGCAAAGGCTTGCCCTTTTATCTGAAGTCTACAGAGGCCTGATCCTGCAGTATTTATGCATAACCTCTGTATGCTACTTGCCCTCCACTGCACTGTGATTGCACACATCATCTCAATAGAGTACCTCTCCTTTTCTTAATGTCCATCCATACAGAAGGATCGAGAGAGGAAGACGAATAGAGGGAGTATGAAAGAGGTGAAAGGCATAAAAATTCGTGGAGTATACAATTTCTCACCTACTACAGGTCTGTGAGTAGAGTAGGGTCTGTACAACCAGAACAGATAGTGCAGATGAATGAAGTTAGCTGACAGGTCTTGCACAGAGGATGATGAATGAGCTTTGTAAAGGTCTCTACTAGCAAAGTTTTTCCTGGCATAGTTTAGCTGGTAAAAGGAAAGAAGCCACGTGATGCAGCCGGCCCATTCATTAGGCACTACAGCACGTTGCAGGGATATTAAAACAAATTTTATTCAACTGAAGCCTGAAAAAGAAATGGGGTAGTAGACGGCAGAGAGAGAAAAAAGTGAAAGTGAAATAGACAGACATGTCACAAGTCAAGAGAGAGAGATGGACTTAAAAGAGTGGATGGAACAAAAGCGCAAGAGAAAACAAAGCCTTGACAGCAGATTCAGTTTATTTGGTGTTTTAAAACGGTTGTTGTTGAGGGACGATATAATAACCTGTGTTGTAACCCTGAGTTTAGACCGCAAGTGATTCAGAAGCGTTTTTCACTCACATTTATTCCACAACTGATTCGCTCGCATTTTAATCTATGCAGCTGTCTGCACCTTCTCCGCGCAGGCTTGCGTCTCAGCAGCGTCTCACGGGCATTAACGCGACCTGAAGCATTTTATTTACGCTTCGATTCGATTCTTTTTTTTTTTACATTACGCGCGGAAACAGGAGGTTGAAAGCCCCCAAAAAAGGCACTGAATCAATATATTTATCTAAATTTTGCAACCTGGCGGATTAAAGTGTGCTGCTGTTTAATCCCACAGACTCTCCTTTCATTTTTGCGCAGCAGCTGGGAACCGACACAAGAACTTTTTGAATATGGAGGAGCTGCAGTGGTTATTCATGGGCAAACTGTAACCTACAGTGGACAACTTCACTGCCAAGCTTTCCCTCTGCTCTGATCGCCAACACACACCTGTCTCCCCCGAGCCAAGTCACTGGCACTCTCTCTCTTTTGCTCAACCACAGACTCACTACGAGCCACGCTACTCTCCTAACGCAATTGTATTGTATCAGTGTTGATGGAAAAATAGATCAGGAGTGCTCACACATGTTAAAAGGAAGATTCCACCCTGCACAGAAAGTTTAGCTGCGCCTATGTTACGGGCGCTTTGAAATTCGCGGACAGAGATGGAACCAGTATAGACAGACGCCTCAGTGTTGCCTGAACACTGTCATCATGCGAGCGTGACTCTGACGTGACGGCTGCGGTCTAGTCATGATTGCTAGCTCGAGTCTCCAGATAATTGGAGAAATCTGGCAAAGCAGAGTGAATACCTCTCCTCCATTAGCAGCTGCGTATTGATGCAACCCACTTTACCTACAGCTGCTCTGGTTTGGAGCCAGAAGGCTTGTTTTTATTCCTGAAATGTACAGCACATTGAGCCAAATGACCCAAATGAGCTTTAAATTGAATTAGACTCAATTAGAATGGATCTTCAAAGTAAAACGATTTATTAGCAAGGAAGCGAGTAGTCCTCTTCTTGCTACTCAAGTACAGAGCACTTTGTTTTAGCAGCGACATTTTAAAACGGTGATTATTTGTATGAGACGGACTCAGCAACCCATTATTACTCAATGTGATGCTAGTTGACAAGCTGTCCCTTGGAATCAGCTGTTGAAGTCACAGTTGATTGCATGACTGTTCAGCAGGCAAGCGGGACATGAGAGGAAGTAATGCTGCTGATTTGTAATTTGATGTGGTCACATGCAGCACATACAGGATACTTTAGATTAGTTTATATGTAGAGTATATTCTGCTCGGTGAGAATTAAGGATCGCAGGACAATTTTCTCTGCACTATATACAGATACAGACCACAAAAGGCCAACATAAAATCTTTGCCATTCATTTTTTGTTTCATATTTTAACGCCTGCGATGCAGAAGCTGCCCCATGTGAAAAGCCTTATATCAGTGCTTTAATCCTTTTAGATTTTTCCTCATCAGGTAGTCCTGTAAAGGTAAATGAGGAGATGGAAAAATCACCACAAGGTCAATTTAGCAGCTGTTCCCGAGGCTTTTGGTCTTATCTCATGTTTTTCATCAGCAGATGGTGTTTGGCCTGGTGTCATGGAAAATGCAGATGTTCAAATTTAAATTTTTTTTTAAGCAATATAAATAAAATCTTCTCGTCGATGTTGGAGTGTCAGCTGAGGTATAATGGCAACAAGTAGAATCTCTGTACTGGTTTATTTTCTGTTGCAGGGTATAACATTTCAATCAACCATACCTTCTTCAGGCACAAACAGCCTTAACATGACATCATATGTGTACGTATCTCAAAATGATGGCAATCTACCACAGGTGACCAAACAGAAAGGCCTGACTATTTATGGATGACCCCTTGATTGTTTTCTGCAGACAGATCCACAGTTGCCTGGGGTTATTACAGCCAATGTGCCATTCACTTTGGTCACCTGTTATAGATTGACAACATTTTGAGATATGAATATGGGACGTTTTTTTAATGCTCTATGTTCCTGTGGAAGATCTGATTGATGAAAACGGTGCACACCAACTGTAAATAAAAAACAATCAAACATTGTGCCAGCAACGAACAGTGTGCATATTCTACTTTTTGCCATGATTGGTTCAGTACCGGGCTGCTGAAGAACTTTTTGGATGGTCATACTCTTTTATTTATAGATTAGGGGACTTCTTATTGGGACCACCAGTACAAAAAGCCATATATACCCAATTAGCCTATATTAGAGGAAAATAAAGAGTATGTTTGTAATGTATTTTTTCTTCTTACAGAAACGTCACAATGCCGACAGTGTTGTCAACAAAAAGGAATGTCAAGGTATGAAAAGCCATTTCTTTATCGTTTTTTTTGAATAGTAAAGTCAGTGTCACGTCAGAGTTGTTGGTTTTACTAGAGAACATACTACTGTGTTTAGTAAGTAGGGCTTAATAGATGTCTAATATGTCTGCATTGCAACATGCCTTAAAAAAACATGAATGCACATTTGTTATGTGTTTTTTTTTCTGCTCTTCTTCTTCTTTTGTCTGGTTTACTTCCTCTCTTACTGTTCTCTCTCATCACTCACCACAGTATTGAGGAATGGTGCCTGGGAGATTGTGCACTGGGAGAAGGTATGTACCCACAGAGTGTCACTAATGGTCATTTTTACCAGTACGGAGGTAGAGCTCTCGAGATGAAAGCAGATCATTCATTCTACCTTTTCCCCCCCCCACATCTCTTGTCTGTGCTGTCAGTTGGAGAAATCTCACACATACTCAATAAACGCTCACATACAGTCTCTGACTTCTCTAGTATCCAGCCACTAATTAATCCAGCATTTCCATGTGGACGGTCATTAGAAGGCGATGCTGGAGGACAAAGAGAAGCTTCCGCTCGTCCCTCATAATGAAACAATTTTATTACTGTGGCTGGAACCATTCGCATAAAAGCAGAGGGTGTGGAGAAATAAAACACCAGGCAGTGCAGAAATGACATAGATTTGGACTGTTAGATAATGGGTTATACTGCCTCATCCATTAGAAGGTACATTCAGCATGTTGCAGTGCAATGAAAGCTGAATCTTTATTATTGTTCTATTATTTCTTATTATTACAGCAATAGACATGTAATATACGCAGAGGGTACCCAATTACAATGCATATTTAAGACACAATACATGCCATAAAAACAAACTAAAGTAAAGCTAAATATACAGTAAGTCATAGTGCATTATACATGCTGAATAATGAGGTTTAGGAAGTATGCATGATTAGAATAAATGACGACCATATAAACGACCATGTCTACATTAAGAGTAACGTGACAGCACAGGGTTTCTGTAACAAAAAGACATTCTCTAACAAAATATTTGATTCATGCATTGACTTGTTTCCAGCAGGGACAAAATCACTGTGTTCCTTGCTGGTATGTGAATGTCCCTCCGCTTCATACACACAAAAATCTAAAAAAAAGGCTCCCTGTAAATAATTGATGCTTTTTTCATCTTCGTCTTAGAAACCGTGGAAGGGGCTTTTCTCCCAGATTCGTAATTGGTCTCCAAGTCCCATTAACTAGTAACTCTTTCAGAACAGCTTGTATAAGGCCAAAATAATAACTTGCTTATTGTGTTGTGTTTTTTTGTGTGCTTAATATCTAGATGATTATTATTAATATTTAATAATTATTAGGGTTCATGCATTATTATATAATAATATTTTTTAGTACTATAACACTAAATGTCTGTGTGCTGCTAATCTACCCCCCCCCCCCCCCATACCTACTAAAACAG
>JBBPCS010000204.1:10802992-10816091 GCA_037974645.1 Hollardia meadi | reverse complement strand
CTTTATTCATCTTTTTGTTTTTTGACAAAAAAGTATAATGGCCTTCAAAAAGAGAAAAAGAAAAAGTTGGCACCAGTGGCTAAAAACATTAATTTAGGTTAAAAAACAAAAAAAACTGACCAAATTCATGGCTGATTTAAAAATTTTTTTATATATATATATATATATTTTTAACCTGTTTTAATGATTAAAAATGTTGATTAAAAACATTTTTCTTCTTCTGAAGTTGTTGAATGATGGAATATGTTATGCAAATGCTGTTTCCTCAGTGTATCTTTTCATCCTTACAGCTCAGTGTACTATTTTTACTGCTTTAATGTGCTTACCTTTTTTTTCTTACCAGCTGTTTTACTCCTGATCTACAACTCATGTTCCCATTTATGCTGTCTTATAGGCCATGCACAGCAGTAATCAGTTTATTTTCACAGGTTGAGGTGGGCGATATTATTAGAGTAAATGGCAGTGATTTCGTTCCTGCGGATGCTGCCATTTTATCATCCAGGTACAGGAGTCCAACCTGCTGCCAGACTGTGGGAACGTCTCCCTTCTTTTCGCTCTCTCTCTCAACTCTCCCTGAAGAAGTGATGGTTAGATAGGGCAGTGAGCCAGTGTTGTCAAAGTATCTAAAAAAAATTAATTTGGCTGAGCAATACATAACTTTAAGAGTCCAATAAAGGGGTTTGATGCTTTATACCATGTTGTGACAACCATCATTTCTCTAGGTGGGACAATGGTAATGTGATTTTGGACTAGAGCTGATAAGTCATGTCAACATAAACCTACCTACCTCCTTCCCCTGTTCAAAAAACCATTTGGACCTGCTATGGCTGTGGCGTACATGGATTGTGTATCTCTCTAGATTTTTTGAGTTTGAATTCATCACAAATTTTATTCCGATTTTTCTAAAAATACAGACTGAACACTGTTTCCAAAAATCTGGCCTATTGCCTCAATTTCAAGCACAACCTCGTTTTGAATGGAATATATTTTAATTCAAAACCTCATACCTCTAAGTGATTTTATCAACTCAAGCGTATCATGTTTTTGCTAAATGGTTTTGTGAATAGGAGAACAGATCATACCCTCTGATCATACAGGACTGATCATTATGCTCTTCTCATCTCCCTGAAACTGAAACAGTTGTCTCTCTCCCCTTATGTGTTTACTGTTTGTCTGTTTTCTTTATCATTGTTTTTGTCCTCTCCATCCCTCCTTTATTTTCTCATCGTCTCCTCTCCTGCCTTGTGTGAACAACTGCCACACCTTCTCTCTCTCGCCCCCTGCTGGTGTGTGGTTGGTAAAATTAGGTGGCTGTTGGGGAAGTAGTAAGAGCTGCAAATGGGGATCACCTCCCGGCTGACCTCGTCATACTGTCGTCCAGGTCAGGAAACCAGCAATATTACCAACAAAACAGCGGTGGGAGAGATAGGGGCTGTGTGTACTGACATGAATTAGAATTATTTTCTTTTTCCACACTTGAGGAAAGAAGGGACCTGTGATTATTCTGGCATCAGCCAGATATTGAAGTGCCACAGTCGGTGAACATCTTGTTCCTCTCCTTTCTTGTAGTCACTTACAGGCCATTTTTACAGTCATTTTATTATGCTGTATTTGTTTTACAATGTAATGTACGGCAGGCCCTTTTCAGTGTCTCAGAGTGAATGGAGACATCTAATATTACAGCACAGGAGCAAATGCTCCTTCTTTAAGATACTTTTTTGGGTGGTGTGAATATATTTTCCATAATTATGCCCTTGCATGGCTTGTATGGCACCCTGAATGCAACAATTTGATTTGAATTTGCATGCATCCACATCCCGAGATGTAAAACTGAAAAGCATCTTGGAATTACAGTTTTGCTCACTTTCCACAACATGCTACCAGCATTTTAAGTAATGCGTTATCAGTATGAAAGCAGTGTTTAGCTGTTTTAAGACTCGTACCAAGTGTTAAAATTCAATTTCTGGCCTTCACAGCAGACTTCTGCTCATTTCCATGAAAGAGAGCTTTCATTTGATGGCTAATAGCAGCAGATTCCAAACCTCTCTCTTCAGTGTCCAGATCTCTTTTTGATTTTCCCCTCCACTCTGTGTGCTTGGACCAGTCTTCGGTATGAATAAATCACTCTACTAGAAGAGTATCTAACTGTGGACCCAGCTCACCTTAAGCACCGGCATGCTTTAACTCTCTGTCCCTGTGCCCAGAGTCTGTCAGAGGCCCATTTGTCTGCTCTGTTTGTTGTGCTCGGCATGCCTGCTTGTCCATGTCATCGTACTCTGGTGTTTTCTCTCTCTCTCCACTCTCTGTCCTTGTGTATTTTAGCTTTAGACGGTCTAACTCTGAAGATGCAGCAAACAAAGATTTTATGTGTTTCTTAAGGATATTTGACCGGACATTAAATGTGTAAATTCCACTTTGTGAAACTTTGAATCTGAGTGGCCTGTAGGTTGACATGCACCATCTTTGTTTGCAGTGATCTAGTCTAAAAGTATAGAATTGTTGAGTTGTAGACCCCCTTTTTTTTTTTTTGTTAAAATCTGATTTATTTTATAATAATTAAGACTTGAAATTTGAATTAAACATTCAAAGTGATAAGTTATGAATAAGTACCCCTTTTTATTGGTATACAATATTAAATAAAATTCTAATCATACAAAATAATGAACAGCTAAGCTTAGATATTCTGTAATATATGATTAAATAGCAGTTTATGACTACTTCAAGTGTCTCTATCCTTTCCCTCCACAACAGTGAACCACAGGGTATGTGCTACATTGAAACGTCTAACTTGGATGGAGAAACGAACCTTAAAATCAGACAGGTGATTGTTTTTAAAAAAAAAAAAAAAAAATTCTGTCGAAGTGTCTGTCGAATACAATGAGAACTAAGAGTAATCTTCTGCATGTTTACCACACAAACTATTAAAAAAAAACACGGCTGTAATGCTGCTTTAAAATTTACAGGGTCTCCAAGTGACTGCAGACATAAAGGACATCGACAGCCTGATGCGTCTCTCTGGGCGGATGGAGTGTGAGAGTCCAAACCGCCATCTGTATGAGTTTGTTGGGAACATCCGCCTGGATAGACACAGGTGCGCTCAGTTGCAGAGCGCCATGCCTGGCTCTCTGCCCCTCTTACCAACTTAAAAGCCTACTAGCAGTGAGCAGAACCAATACCAGGCATTATGAGGTTTTAAGGATGAGTTAAGCTTTCTGCTGAATAAATGAAAGCACCTGCTTCAGTGATATTTAATTATATTTTTTGTTTCGAGGCCTTGTCGTTGTAAGGAAAATGCATTATATGCTGTATGCTTGCTGTCATGATTTCATGGCTTGATTCCAGATGTTTAGGACAGTGTTTGGCATTGGCAGATGTTTGTTGACATATTGAAAACAGTACAAAGGTAGGGACAGGGGTATCTGAAGGGTTTAGAAATAGATGCCAGTGTTATTACTGGCTGTGTTTAGATATATGATTGACACAAACAAGCCTTTCACTGCATTACAAAAACACTAATGACCTTGTTTGTGTTAAAATGTGATGTCTGTTTTGCCAGGATAGATTAATTAGAGTTGTAATATTGGTTATTGTTAGTATTGGTATATTTATCAATGAGAATCAGAAGGGTTTATGTCAAAGTAATTGTATGTAGGGTCAACACTCAAGAAAGCTTGTAGTTAACAGATGTTATGAAGAGTAAAAAAGAAATTCTTTAGTATCAGAATAAGGTAATAGATTATTTAACGAGTCAGCCATTGCTGTCAACAAAAGACTTCTTAATTTAAGATCATCTTGTAAGAGACATCTTGTTAGCCTGTTATTCTGCAGGGAAGGTATGAAGAAACTACTCATGTCAGTGATGTTTCTCACAACAGTACAGTACCACTGGGTCCAGACCAGATCTTACTGAGAGGAGCCCAACTGAGGAACACTCAGTGGGTGCATGGTGTGGTGGTCTACACTGGACATGACACAAAACTCATGCAGGTAAAGCGTATTGGATAGTATTTGTTTGGGGATGTTATTTGTTTAAAAATCAATAAATGTCAGTCTGGTGTTCATGCTTTATTTTAAAACCAAATTTCCTGTTGATTTTACTATTGTTATTTTAATGCAACTAAATCTTAACCATCAAGTAATATACAGTATTTAAAACTGCATGGGCCCTCATGTATGTCACAAAACCTTATTGTTTTTTTAAATATAATATATATATATATAAATAAAAAATATTTTATATAATATTTTTATCTTCAGACATCTTTATCTTCGTGCTCCTAAGCAGCTTGTTACAAAGGTTTAGTTACTCTAAACATGTTTTAAAACCACAATAAGAGAAAGTCACCATCTGCCATACTTCTTCATTTTTTCTACCACAACTTTGTTGTCTTTTGTTACTCAGAATTCCACTCGGCCTCCTCTGAAGCTGTCCAACGTGGAGCGTATCACCAACTTTCAGATCCTTGTGCTCTTTGGCTGCCTGCTGGCCATCTCTCTGGTCTGCTCCATTGGCCAAACCATCTGGAAGTACCAGTACGGCAATGATGCCTGGTACATGGACCTCAACTGTAAGAACCCAGACAGCCCTCGCTGAACCTCTTATTCCACATATTTTGTCTCACTTGTTCATATCAGCTTATTTCTTTGTCATTTTTAAGTTCCTAAATGCTGGTATGTGTCGTGTTGTTTTTATGTTGCCTCAGTTAAACTATGTTTCGCATTACAAGTGAAATATGTGGCAAAGTGGGAATAAGTGAATTCCCTGTTAACTGAGAAAAGACAGCTGTGACATGCATAGATGTGTTGTGAATGAGTTTGAGTGAAAAAGAAATGGTTGAATATCACTGCGCTGCTGTACTTTTTTGTTCCTTTCTAATGTTCTGTTTGATTTTTGTTGTTTTCTTTGTTGTTGTTTTTTTTTTAACAGCTCCAGGTAACAACCATTTAAAAGCCTTGGCCATCCGTGAATGACCCTCCCTTACTAACCCCTTACTGAAGCTCTGCCTTTGCTAAGCAAATGAAGCCCCCTATCCTCGCCCCCTATTTGGTTGCCCTACTTTGTATGGGCCCATGCCATGGACAAGCACATACCAGGGATCCAACACTAGGTTTTTCCCCTCCAGCTCTCTTATACCTTCGTCTAGTTATTTTCAGTGCCTGATGCAAACAGTGTCTCACTTTTCCTCCATTTTTTTGTGCCACGTTAAACACTTTGCATTTTCCAAGCTTCAGACCCTCATCTTATTGATTTTTCCCAAATTCTTTACAAGAAAATGAAATAGCAGCATTTACTTTAACCGCCAGGGAGATGATATTGTACTCAGGAAGTTTTTATAGCGGGAGGCTTCTATGTGTTTATTGCTCGAGCACAACATGTGGTGCAACCCAAGGGGCAAGAGCTGACATTTTCTAAATGCCTCTCCCGCCTTCTTTTCTTGTGTGGATTTCTCAAAGAGACAGGGAGGAGAGGGAGGGGGAGAGGTGAAGACCTCTTTAGTCTTTAAATGTATTCTCAAGCTATTTCAGAAAATGTCTCTATTTTAAATTTCTATCACAGGCATTGAGAACAACACCAAAATATGGGCTGCTCAGTTACTGCGGCGGTTGGTCTGTTGTGATGAAGCTCTGAACCTGGTATGCAAAGTGATTAATGTGACACTCTAGCCATTACTCTGTACCCTGATAGGCCTATAGGACAGGTTGTGCCCTGGTCGATTCAAGCTTGCACTACGACTTACACTGTTCCTTTCTATAAGATGTAGCATTGGCTTCTATTGGTGTTGCAAGGGTTTCAATATTGTCCTCACTGGCATTAAAACCCACATCTAAAAGTCCCTGTATCACACTGACGAGGGGAGTGTAAGTCATAAAGCAGGCGTCCATCTTGAGACTGATTGTACTTCCATAAGGAGTTGTTGAGACTCTGTCCAGTGCATATTATCCAACCTGTGACAAAAGAGAGAGGTGGGGAGAGTGTCAAATCTTAATCACCCCATTTATTACAGCACGATATTCTCCTAAATTATTTTAAATCATTTGATATGGAAGTTAAATGCAGACGGTAACAGAAGAGTCAGAATTAACCCATCACACAGAAGATTATTTCATGACCTGCGAGCAAATTATTTGACTTTGACCCGTTGCAGAGTGCTGACACGGATCATCAAAGACTAAGTTAGGCTAAGATTAAATCTATGCATTGTGACAGCTTCATGCAAATTGAGAGCAGAAATGAAATGGTCATTTATTATACATTCATTATACATTCCTGCCACAGTTTACTAAGTTAGCACAGTCAGTGTTTGTAGGTAGTTGTGCATTTATCACCATATCATTAAATTTACGCTGACCATCTCCGTTAGTAAACTGCTGACGTCTTAACTGACAGCACTTCTGCTTTTAGCATAATGTCAAGGAGGTGTGGTCTTCTCACACACCAAACGAAAGAACATTTCATTTTCTACAATTTACAGTCCAACTCCTGTGACAAACTGCTGTGAGTTATTAGAAATATTTTTTAGGTTTACTTGCTTAATTAAACATGGTTACCTTATCTTCTATTCACATTGCTTTTAAATCACAGTGACATTCTGTATATTTAAGATAAGAATAGGTGTACTTTTGCACTTGTGTGACTTGTGCATGTCCTGGTTTGCTATGGTTTGATTTTTAATGACTCTGGGCTGATCCAACACAGTGCCACTCTCTCATGTGAAAGCAGAAATCTTGCATAACATCACTTAACCATGAGGCTGCTAGAAATTTTATGAAATGACATATGTAGTGATCATAATTAACATCCAAAACTGGCTGACATAATCCACCCCTTCTTTTCCACTCCTTGTTGGTTGAGAATGTGCTATGGACTGAATTCTCCCTCCTTTGTCTTGAGAGCATCCAATACGTTTGTCTTCCTCCCCACTTCTGAAAAAAAAAGTACTCCCTCCTATATGTGTTGTTGTAGCAGTAGCTTCCATTCTGCCACTTTCTTTGTGCCATCCAGTTTTTGGTTTTGCAATTGTTCTTTCATTGGGAAGGGCTGTCCCTCTCAACCTCAATGCTAAGAGCAAGGCTTGGGTTGAGGAAGGTAACATTTGCACCTCCTGCAAGCTGAGGAAAGGTAAATCACATCCCTCCTGTTTTCATGTTTGGTGTCAGTGGGGTTACACATTGATCATTGCTGATTGTCTGGGGCTTTTGAGGGGACCAGCATCATTTTGCATAGTGCTTTGTGGAATCCATTGCCTGGATCATGCTGGATGCCAAGGCTGCTGCTGTGACACTAATGACAATTGAGATACTTCAGTCCCCATTTGCTACTTTGAATCTTTGGGACATTAAATTGGACTGTTAATTGGTTGAGTTGGATGAGGCTGAGGTTGGGTGGAAGAAATGGTTAATTCTAGCTAATGCACGACGTTAATCCAAGACAGTCTCTGGATTGGGATAATGTTGGTCATTGGCTGGGAGTAGCTTTGAGCATTTTCATTTAACTAACTGACATTTATGGACCAGCAATGACGAGTCTCCTCCTGTATCACTTCCCTTTACCTAAACCTCGCCTCCTGGTAGATGGCGGTGCGGCTAACTTTGGCCTCAACTTCCTCACCTTCATCATCCTGTTCAACAACCTGATCCCCATCAGTCTACTGGTCACACTGGAGGTTATCAAGTTCATCCAAGCCTTTTTCATCAACTGGGTGAGTTGAAGCCACAGTCTGCAATGTATCTGAACTAAACTCTAAATTTGTGATAGATGCACTACACTTGACGGTTGCAAGTTTAAAGAGGAAAATAACAGACCTGCAGCAGAGTAATATCACCTGTTATATTATTGCAGGCTGGGAGTACAAAATATCAGTGAAGAAAATGTTCACAGTCGAGTTATGCTCTACATAAACAAAGCAAGATGCTTTTTTGTATGTAAAGGAAGTGGCTCATTGTGAATAGCGCACAGAGATTTATCACCCGATTCTACAGTTCCCTTTAGTTCTATAAAGTGTTGTAGCATCTTTTCTTGTTTTGTTTTACTGCCCGCAACTTTACTGTTATGATTTACTCCCACTGGTCTCATCAACATCATTTCCAAACGCAGCAGGCAGCTACCAAAATATCTATGAACCCATCGTGCGTCACCTGCATCACACGTAACACCTGCCTAACAAATGGAAGACAGATAAAGTTAGCAGCTAACTTATGAACATTGTGAAATATTTAGGAAGTAAAGAGCTAGATAGTTCTATCAGGAGACTGGCACAGACTGACACAGAGCTAAAAGTTCAATGTTTTTCTACAGCTTGTTGTGCTGCCCCTACAAATTGATTATTGCAGGTTTAAGAGCCGGGTATAAACGTATGACTTTTGACATTATGTGCAAAGCACAAAGTAAGTTGGCATGCACAGAATAATTTTAGATAACACAACACGCATGGAAATCTGTAAAGACCACTGCAAATCGGAAAGACATCCGAAACCTGACTTGCACAAAACATTAAGTGAACACCTAGAATATTGCACTCTTATATCTTTAGAAACTAGGTCAACCTCACTAAATATCTCAGCTGAGTAATTGCACTGTTTGCTTCGCCTGAAGTTATACTGAGCCCGTTTATTCATTAAATTTTAAATAAGAATTCTGGCAAGGAATTTTTAGCAACATTTAGGGCAGTTCTCAGTTGGCCTGTCTTCCCACAGCCCCAGTTGGTTCAGTGTTTCACTTTTCAGTGCTCATGTGAAGTTTAATGTAATGAAAACTTGCGTTGTTACCAAAACTTTTGTGTCTTCAGTGAAGTTGCCCTTAAAGTTCTTTGTTATTGGTTTTAGGACACCGACATGCTCTATGAGCCCACAAACACACCTGCCATGGCTCGCACCTCCAACCTCAACGAAGAATTAGGCCAGGTAAACAGATCACATAATACTTTATATAATGCTCCTGCTTATTTGAAAGATCTCCTCTTTAGAATAAAACCTTTACCCATAAAGTAAGTGATTCTCTCATCGTCTACTCGTACAGGTGAAATACATTTTCTCTGACAAGACGGGGACCCTGACCTGTAACGTGATGCAGTTCAAGAAGTGCACCATCGCTGGTGTCGCCTATGGGTACGTTCCGTTTTCCCTCTCCCTCTTTTTTCCCGCCTGTACCCCCCCCCCCCCTGCATCCTCTGCTGTTGCCTCCCCCATCACCATCATTAAATGCCAAAAGTGCATCACAGTACATCTGGCGTTTCTCTCTCCTCCCTCGCCTTCTCATTAGCAGCTGCATCAGTGCTCCTCTCAACATATACTGTAAATAAAATGCGAACAGAGGTTTGCAAGCAAAGGCACTTTATCCTCTCCTTCACGGCCTTTCATCCATCGTTTGTCATGTCGGAGGTGATTTTGGAAACTGGCTATACATTTAACTATTTCCTCTGCGAGGTCCAGAGCTTGTTAATACCTAGACACAAGTAAAAAAACAAGAATATCGGTAACGTCAAGTATCCTCTTGTAATCATAGGGATTTAGTCAAAATTCACAGTCCACATAAGTTTACTTTTTCCATCAGCTCCTCTGACATAAAAGCATATTCTATTACATTTTCAAATTTCATTAAATCAGCATGCAATGTTTGTTTTTTCTCTGAATAAACTTTCATTTCAATATTAGTGCGTAGAAAATTGGCCTCAGTGGATGCAAAACAAGTGGTAGAGCAGAGTATCTTTACGGAACCAAAGCAAGTGCGGGCGTGACAGTACATGATTAATTCCGTTAGGATTCAATTAATAGCATGATTGATGAAGTACAGAATGAAGGACAAAAGAGTATTTTATCTGGAGTTTGTACCAAAGCTCTCATTACGCTATGATTGCTAGCCCAGTGAGGACACGAACAACTTCTCATTGTCGATCCGCGTGTCAAGAATATAAAGTCGTATTAAATATTGATTATGTACATGTTGATGGTGTGATAACCTCCAAGATTATTGCTGATATATTTTGGTTTTCAAACTATTGGTGCTGATTAAAGGCAGGCATTTCATTTTTGGTATTTAGATGTTTTGGACTTCATAATGTCTTTTCCTTTTTTATAAAGTGATTTAATTAGGTCAAGCCTGCTGGTCGTCAGGGACAGACACTCCTCCCTGCAATGATTGAAGTTAGGCAGCAGTGTCTCTCTCCATCATCCCAAGTAGAGATGCTTCCCTTTGATTCTCTAAAACGAGGACTCCCTCTTATGCAACTGATAAATATGGATGAGTGTTTCATATGAGGAGAGAAAAAAGGCAGTTTCTAATGAGGCAAGGCTGTTTTTTGATGATGCTTTCATTTGGCCTGCTCTTCTTCTTCTTCTGGGTTTCATAAGGTAACATAAGGGAGAGTAATATTCAAAAACTGTTTATAGTACAGGTCATTGTCCTGTTTTTATAATCTACCAGACAATAACAATGTTAACTGTAACTGCAATGTAATCTATTTAATCCTACTTGGATTACTCTTCCTCCATAGAATAAATGATCAAAATATTTTTCTTTAATTTAAACATAAATTGGACATACAGTCACGTCTGAAACACTTGACCTAATTTTACAAGATATGACATTATTTTAACAGTTGATCTGGTAATGTGAATATTGTTCATCTCAATATTTCTCAAAATGTGTCAAATTGTCACAGAGCATTCGTGTGTTTGCAGTGTTTGGTGTTCATTGAGTTTTTTGTGGTCTTTGCAGATTTGAAAAACTATTTCGGAACCTGAGTGGAGAGCATTATCAGTTTTACTAAGTTTATGACACATCACACATTAATACCAATCAGTATTTAAGAGGCCAAAATAATTGAAAATGTGCTGTTCCAAATAAATAATCTATACTCTTATTGATCACGCTCCTGAATTGGGGTTAATGCTAAAACATGCTGTTTCTTTAAATGTTCTTAATTTAAGTTTAGGATTTTACAGTGTATAAACAGTATACCGTATATGACATATTACATATATGCCATATATACTGATATACTAAGATAGAAGAATGCTTCTTCAATGCTTCTTTGTTAAGGACAGATTGCAAAGTGTCTGATTCTACTCCAGGAAGTAGCAGTATATATTTTTGTGCAAAAAACCCAAAGATAAAACATTCCATATTTTAATACAAATGAATGGGCGTGCGTGTGCATAGCACTCATTGTGCGGAGTGAATTTGGTGCTGGCACACACACGATGCTCCCCTGACACTGCTGCCTGCATGTGTTCCTCACCACAAATTAAGTTGCGCTGTAATTAATAAAGCCAACCCCAAGGGTGTAGACATTAATTAATTCCACTGGGTTGAAGTCCAAATCTCAAGGAGCGATGCTGTTTAGGTCAGATAGGCTCCCAGAATCCTCCTAAGTGTTATTAGTTTGCAGCAAAGTGAACGCAAATTTCTTTTAGATGGTAACAAAATGCAGAAAAATATGTTTGATTTTCTTTTTTAGAAACTAAATTTGCAATTTGCAGTTGTAAAGTGTAACCTAGGTGATATGTACATTGGGTACAGTTGCTACATACTGTATGTTTAATACACTATGCACTATATGCAAATTGTTGAGTGTCCTGTTAATGAAGATAACCAGAGTGTGGCTTCACTGAAGGTACAAGAATGAACAGGCTGACAGTATGAATCAAACTGGGTTAAAATCAAAAGTCGGAATGTTCAGTGGAGCACGTCGTCTGGTCGGCTCCACTCCTTTCAGTTAACAAAACCCTGCACTGCAGTTAGTCTGCCAGAGCAGAGACGTCAACATGATTCGGTGCCTCGTTTTAGAGCAGTGTGTTCTCTCTGACCACACATAGTTTCAAACATTGTTTTCATGGCTACATCATGAAAATTTACACAGAATACTCACATAGACATTGCAGCTATAGTGGCAAAGTTCCTGCTGTTGCCTGATGAGGAACGAGAGAGGAAGACATGATTCACTATCATAAAATGATTCCCTAGCATTCATATTTTCCCCACAGTTTGCGTCTGGCTTTCTTGTTTTTTTTCCCCTCTCTCATCTAATTTGTTTGAATTTCTACTAAAACATTTTGGCAAAACAACTTCAATGAAATTTCTTTAATATATTATAACCCCAGTTTGATTACCTTTCAGTGTCAAATTTGTTTAGTATGCAATGTTTTAAATGTGCACAGGAGTCCAAACGTTTTGTTTATATCAAGATTATATCAAGATATAACATGTTTATTAGTGAGTTGTAAAGGTGCTGGTAGGTAGAGACATTTGGACAGAGCCAGGTTAGTCGTTTCCCTCTCTTTCCAGTCTTTGTGCTAAACTAACCGGCTGCTGACAGTATCTCCATATTCAACGTACAGATATTAGTACCGATAAACGATTAGAGTGCCTGCTATAATCCCTTCTGTCGACCTAACCCCAACACCTCAGCTCCAGTTCTTCCCGGCTACTGACCTATCATACTCTAAACAAATAAACAAACCCATCTTCAAACCAGTCCTGCCGTCTGTACATTCACAGAACATATTAACAATAGACTTTGTCAACAAGATAATTTCTTTCCCAACAGTCACGTTCCTGAGGCTGAGGAGGGTAGTTTTGCAGAGGATGACTGGTAAGATGACTGGTGTGAAATAGCTTTTTTGCGCTCTTGGCTTCTGTGATGTATTAGTGCTGCCTTGCCTTGTGGAAATCGTGGCACAATACCTCAGTGTATGTTTGTCATTGTTTTTCTTTATTTTCTTCAGTACACTTGGGACATGTTGTATGTGACTGTGGCTCTTGAATAACTGTGTATATCTGGTGATGTAAAGGAACGGCCCTTAACAAATATTCTCGTATATGCTACCAGTGTTTGTATGAGAACTGTTATTGAATTCCAAGTGGTGATGTGTTGTACATTCAGTAGGTTTGATAGACGGAGCCTTAAAGCATTTACTGTTTGTTGTGTTGAGGCTGAAGCTGCGCAGCACATTCTCCATATCAAACTAACTTTGGAGGTGTTAGCTACACTCCCACTTATTCTCTCTCCTTTTTCTCTCTCTCTCACACACACACGCACGCACGCACACACACACACACACACACACACACACACACACACACACACACACACACACACAC
>JBBPCS010000204.1:10789757-10802010 GCA_037974645.1 Hollardia meadi | reverse complement strand
CACACACACACACACACACACACACACACACACACACACACACACACACACACACACACACACACACACAGGGACGTCCTTTAGAGGATACCTGTCAACCCAGACCAGATTAGCATGCTGCTAGGAGGCAGAGGGGCCTCTCACAGCCACCTGGACTGTAATAGACTCTGTGTTTTTTCATGTACAAGAGGCCCTTTGATTTGCCCTCCCCCCTCCATTCATTTGCTCCTTTGTTCCCTGTTAGAGATCTTTCATCAGAGTTGCCATTGCCAACAGAAGAAGAGCAAATTTGATAATACTGTGTGTGTGTCTGTGTGTGTGTGTGTACACAGCTTTTTGTTTGAGAAGGGAAGAGAAGATCAAATGTTTTTGATTAATGAGCAGTCAACAATGCCTACTGTGGCACATACTTGTTATGTCTGCTGTAAATTCTCTGTGTTATCATCTATGACAGCTGAACTATTAATAGCTTTTACTGCTATCGATCTTAATTTTATGAACCATTAGCAGCCTGATTGCTGTTTGCTGTGTGATTCAGGCCTGGTGTAGCCCTGGAGGTAGCCGATATCTCTGCCTCGCTGACTTGAAGCTGGTGGTACTGCAGCCTGAGACAGGAGCCTTAGCAGATGCCTGTCTGAGTTTACCTCTTGGCTAGTTAGTCATACGTTTCCCCTCATTAATGTTAAATGCCCTCAGTATATAGGTTAGGCCTTTTTTCATGAACTAAAGCAAGTTTATATTACATGCACATGCATGAGTTAATGTCTGTCAGCAGCTGTCCTACTGGCTTGTTACCAGCAGTCATTAGTCTGAGCCGAACCTGGGTGGTGAACACTGGAGCCACATGTGCTTCAGACACTGAAAGACTTGAATGTGGGCTTGAACAGACAGATGTTGAGTTATAGCTATTTAGACAGACTTCTCGTTATGGGGAAATCTTTTTTTAGGACTGTAATTAATAATCGTGTCTTTCAAGGCATTTCCACAGTGACATTCGCTCCTGTTTGTCTTTCTAACAGTGCACTCTCTGTCATTACTCTTACTTCCGACAGTGTCATCAAGGACTCTCTAGGTGTTTTGTTTCTGTTTTGTTGTGACATGTTTTATTCAAGAACATTTAAAGTCAAAGTGCTCTTTCCACTTCCTGCAGCCTACAGCCACTGTCATCCAGGAGTTCATGACCATGATGGCCATCTGTCACACTGCAGTCCCTGAGCGTGTGGATGGAAAAATCGCCTACCAGGCTGCATCTCCAGGTAGATCACACGTTCGTGAACAAAGCTAGTGGAAGCTTCTGGATATACAGTATGCTGAACTGGTATTACCCCACTTTATGAAGTGTGTGTATGCATTATAATTTGAGAATGATTTTATTACCCAGACTTAGTCTTATGTCCAGGGGCTCAAAATGAGAAACAAAAAATAAAAAAAATAAAATCAGTTCATCCTTCTGAAGTCTTCAGGTGAATTATCAATTATTTTAAAAATTATCATAACATAACAGCTAATCAGATTTACATTTTTGATTTCTAAACACATCATCAAAAAGGGCGTGTAAGATGCAAACTTACTCATACAAGTTTGGCATACTGCACATTCTCCACACGTGTAGTTGTTTAGTTAGTATCAAACCAGCTCCATTATAATAATCATTATAGCTGAAATGACATAGTCACTCGTCCAGAGCTATCTATTTCACTCAAAATGTATTGGTAGTAAATTATTTAATTAACACCCAAGTTATTGTGCAGATATTTAGCTCATCAATCAGCTTAGACGCCCACCCTCTGCTTATTGATGGACACAGTGACTCAGCACTTGCATTTAGGTGGCATAAGTCTTAAATTGCTGCCACTGCAGCTCTGGGTGGTACTGTTTGGACTTGGTTCCAGGTGCTTTCCATCAATGATAGTGTGCCCTTGATTTACTTATTTTTGTTTTTTGGTGAGAAATAAAATTTTCCATCTAGTGACCCTTTGTATCTTAGCAAATGGAACACACCACCACAGCCTCCAGGTAGCAGTATTTCATAAAGACATTTATATAATCATCAGTGCAGGAGAGGGCCGGGAATCATATTAGAAAATAAAATATCCTGTTTACAGAATACACAGTGTATGCCACTTCTGATCCTCACTTTGATTCCTCAGTCTCTCCCATTCACAGCAATGACGAGATGGATGATGAGACCTGCTAACCAAGAAAAAAATCCCCTCAAACATGATTCTTTTTTACTTCACAATATCACTGCAATTAGAGGAAGTGAAATTAACTACTGACTCTGAAGAATTGTTGCCTTTGTATTTCACAAGAATGGCTTCCGCTTAAAGCATTTGCATGTTGGTTTGAGCGCTTGGACGCAGCTACCTTAGCAGCACTATGTATGTAAATTTCCTAAAAATAAAGGACCATCCTAATAAATTTTGAAAATGTTATCATGCTTAAAGGCACAGATCTGGGATCCAAATGTAAACAATGCAATGAAAACAATGAAGCAGCTCATGGCAAGAATGACAAGACACAGAAGCTTCTATTATTGAATTGCCAAATGTATTGACAGGCCTTTCAGTATATGGACAAACACTGGAGGAGTACCTGGCTGCAGTCTGCAGAATGGGGCGGGTTTCAACATTGAACGTTTAATCCCTCCCCCCACATTTTGGTTTGATTAGCTTAACTGTTGAATTTGGGTGGAGTTCAATGTTGTGAGTCGCTTTGAGTGTCAAGTGATGCACCGGCGTTTTGAGAGCAATGCGGATGAGAACAAAACATGTAATGTTATATTTTTGTTATAGCCAAATTACATTTATAGACTTAGGCTTATGTAGAGCTGAATATAAGCTATTATTTACATTTCACCCGGGTTATTTCACACGTTAGCTCACTGGAGTGCTAGCCATTAATAGGCTACTACAATTAAGTATAGTTGTATAATAGTTGTAGCTTCGGGGTGAAGAAGCTAACTGACAAGTGAACTAGCTAATCATTATTTAGATTTGCCTAATTATACTGATTAACACAGCAGACTAAAACATTTGTTCATTTCAGTGTGGGAGGAATTCTGACCTTTTTGGCTAATTTTGTGAATTCTAGGAGCCTATTATTAATTAGCATCCCAGTTAGCTAATATGTGAAGTAAGCTGATAGCTTATATTCAGCTCTAGGTTAGCTCTAATTCTAACCTTGCATTTAACTATAAAAAAAAAAAAATTGTAATAAAAATGTAATGTGACATTTATTTTTTGTTCTCTGTACCAGCGTTTGAGCATTTCCCCTCATGACATTGTTAGCTAATCCAAGTCCAAACCAATAAAATTGATGTTTAACCTTGTCCACATTTGACAGTTAAACCAATCAAATGAGGTTGAACCTTGCCCCGTTCTGCATACTGCAGCCAGGTATACTTGAAACGATAGACTGCAGCTAAATGAGAGGTGTTAATGTTTCCAGATGCTTTGAGTACATCATTAATGTTAGTTAGAGGAGACATAAAAAACAGGCATATATTCAATATAGAAACAATAAATGCTCTTCCATCTCTTTCTGTGGTGAATAACTACTGATCAGGCTTTTAATGAAATCATATTGATTGTTTGTTGTTTGCTGCTGCTTTTCATCTTACATTTTGCTTTTGATGAGAGGGTTGACTTTTTGCCTGGTTGCTTAGAACAATCGTGGTCTTATGGAGCTTTGGGGTTTGAAGCAGAGTGAGGATTGGCTGAAAAGAGAAGGGTAGTTAAGTGAACTGTAAAAAACAAGCGGAGAGCTTTTTCTTGCCCTGCAGCATCCTCATGTAAGGTTTAGCGTCGTCCACTTCCAGTCCCTGCTATCATTGTAAAAATGTATTAAGATGAATTAGTATTGGGTACCAAATATGAACCTGGCTCTTATTGTAAAGGTCAGGTTGAAATTCCAGGTTATCTTGACACAGCACTGTGTCTGGCAACAGTGCACTACTGGTTTGTGTGTCTGCGTGTGTGTGTGTGTGCGTGTGTGCGCCTTTAACACTTGGGGTTTCTGTTTGTTTTCAAGATGAGGGAGCTCTGGTGAAAGCAGCACGAAACCTTGGCTTTGTGTTTTCTGGTAGAACCCCCGACACCGTCATTGTGGAAATGGTAAGAGGGACAAGCCAAGTTTAATCAAAGGCATTCAAGCTATTGTACAAAGGAATGGATCCACTGAACCTTTAGTTTGAGTACCATGATGGTCTGGTATGACCTCAAACAAGAAAAAAAAAGACTGACAGACTCTAATATATAACAGATATATGCCACTAACGACTTGGTATCGATTAAATTCAAGTAGAGAAACATGTTAAACAGTGGGATTTTTCTGTCCCGTGTCGTCAAATACTGACCGCTAAACACTCACCTCACCTTTAAGTAGTTAATTCACTATTTATTTATTTTTTTAAATTTTGCTCAGATGTTCCAAACCAGACCTTGAGCTAAAACTAACATGCATAATGAAAGAGAACTCGGCCTTTTGTATTCACATGGGCCACAGTAATGGAAAAATGATGAACATCACATTGGCTGTGATTATATCCTGAGCGGATGCAGCGTGTGTCCTCTCCAAAGCTCGGGTCACCCCTCCTGTTGTTCCCTTAATTGGCTAACCCGATCACTGCACTCAGTAAGGCCAGAACCATTACTTTTTTTTTTTTGCTTCTGCTGAGAACAGCTGTTGCCTCCAAGACATTTGTCCAATTTCTTTATTACGTTTATAACCTTTATCGCCTTTATTAGGCCCGCTAAAGCTCTCAGCATCTCTTTAATCACTCTATCTTGTACCTAGCCGGCTCTACAATTAAGGAAGTTAATTGAATTTTGCCTTGTTATTTTGCCTCCATCAGCTCAGTGCTTGAAACTGATAAACATGTTTAAAGTGCAATTAAGGCTGATTTAAGTATGGTGGCAGGGTTGACTCGTGCTACGTGAGATAAGTCTCGGAAGAAGACCGAGGTTGAGTTGTATCCTTTAAGAGTATGTTAACTTGTATCTCTCTTTGGATTTAGCTCGGAACAGAGGAGAAGTATGAACTACTACATGTCCTGGAATTTACAAGGTAAGCTGCATTATTTTTGTTTTCATTATTTAGTACAACCACCGTATGCTGCAATTTGTTGTCCGTACATGCTCTAGGTCAACATAAATTCTCAAAAGAATTGTATGATATCGGAGTTTATCATCTTCCTTTTGCCCCTAAGATTTGTACTAATTAATTGTGTGACCTAGGTGCGATATCTTGTTACACACCTCTTTGATTTCTAACTTTAGCAGATGTATGCTAGCTCAAAAAGAACTTGATAATTTGCTGTAACACCTTGTCATGTGATGTCGCTCACTTGCTTTCTCTCCTTATCCCACCTCCCTCTCTATCTCTTGCGTTTTTCTCTCACAGCGCGAGGAAGAGGATGTCAGTCATCATGCGCACCCCATCTGGGAAGATCCGCCTCTACTGCAAAGGAGCTGTGAGTGTCTGTCTATCTCCATGGCAACGCATGACAGCCCATCACCATCAGTGCCACAAACACAAGTGTTGAAAGCTCTCCTCCCCTTGTTGCCTCTTGTTCTTGTCAGGAAATCTTTACAGTGAGCAGCAGCATAAAGCCATATCATCATATTTCACACACGGGTATCAGAAAAATTGCAACATTGTAGATTCAAAAGCAAATAATGATTTTCAGTCCTGTATTAATTCATTTAAGTGTATGATTATTTCAGTTCAAAAAGCTTGAGGGCCATTAGGCAAATCTGAATAGAAACAGAGTGCGACGTAAAGGGCCGGATCCACCTGAGAAGACCCATTTGCCCAGTAGCCCAAATCCAGGATGTTCCTTTTTTTCCCCTCTCTGGGCGTCAATAACCAATGAGTGTTTGTGTCTCTTCAGGACACCGTGATCTATGACCGTCTGGCAGATAGCTCGAGGTACAAAGAGATCACGTTGAAGCACCTGGAACAGTTTGCCACTGAGGGTGAGTGGAGAAACATTGCCCCCTGTCTTCCAAAAGTAAAACATCTTTTTGGATACTTGTAATGTATGTGCTCATTTCTCATTTCTTTATGGCTACTATCACCACTTGATCATCAGTTGCTGCAGAATTTCTTTTTTTTTTTCCCCTTTCAAGATATTCTCATATATCATTATTTGATGAACATTAAATCCTAATATGAGAATGGTGAAGTAGTGTTAACCTAACGCAGTGAAGCTGAAAGAAACTGCACCAGAGACTCTCCTTGTTGTTCTGTGTTCATACTGCCCCCTTGTGAGACACCAACAAAATGATGTCATTGAGAATATTTGATATAGGCTAAACATAGCATTTTGTGACAGATTGTTGAAGTTCTTCACAATCTCACTGTAATTTGTCGAGGTCTGAATAAAATATTACTCCCTTTATCTTGTTGGCATGACAAATAACTATTAATAACTACATATTTGATTTTTCTTAAGTATTATTTGCATTGAACAGTGAATCTATAAGTGGTCTTCATTCTATTCATATATGTGGATTACACGTAAACTACAAACGCAATTACTGATACAGTGCACAGACTATGTGCATGTTGTTTAAATCCATGTTAAACCTGCTTGGAATACAAGGCATATATAAAATAAGTGCTTAGATGGTGTTCAACATGGCAACCACTCATCGAGTTCTTTCTAAAGGTCAGGACATACAGTATATACTGAGCTTTGTAGAAATTTAATGATTTAACTTATCATTTCTCATGTAATAGTATTCAGTTTTACTATACAGTGAGGAGGTCACAGTTACACTGTACAGATCTATCTGAATGGCATGCTTAACATCTACTAGAGGGCTCAATCTAGTCAACAAATGAAGGTTTTACATCAGGTGTCTTCCTCCTCCAGGGCTGCGCACTCTGTGCTTTGCGGTGGCAGATGTCAGTGAGTCGTCCTATCAGCAGTGGCTGGAGATCCAGCACAGAGCCTCCACCTCCCTGCAGAACAGAGCCCTAAAACTGGAAGAGAGCTACGAACTAATAGAGAAGGTGACAGAGAAATGTGTTTGTATGGTTCCTGAAGCCATGACTACCTGCTATGTTCCCCTGAACTTCGCCAAGTTGTCCTTACTTCAGATATGTCATGATGGAATCCAATGAGCTTGGCAAGGGAGAGGCAGTTTTTCTTTGTCTGGTTACATGGTGCATTTACTTAATGGAGAAGGTTTCATACAAACTATTTTTTGATAGACTTCTGTGTATTTCAGACTGGCACAAACTCAAGGCTCCCCTGTATAACTAATGGGGATGGTGTAATCAGACCTGGAAATGGAAAAGATTTCTAAATTGTGTGTTTGTATAAGAGAAATTCAGGTTTTTACCAGCAGGTAGAATTGGTTTCCTATGAGGTGGGAAGATGTGGAAGTGCTAGTCAAACACAGGAAGCCACAGTCGTAAATCAGCCACTTGGCATGCTCTTCGTGGCTGCTCAAAACAAATGGAGGCAATCAATCATGAAATAAACATAAAAGCTCTCAGCGGGGAAAATTTAATGTGCATAGCTTAATGAATAGAGTGGGGTACTGATGCTGCCAGGGTTTGGGGTTCATTGCTCCTTGGGGCCACCCATACTTAGAAATGCACACAGTACCGCCACATGGGGGCACAATGGAGTCACACTAAAATTTAAAAGATGTTCTAACACTGTAAAATCATACGAAGTTACTTCTTAACATAATCTCTTAAAGAAAATACTCAATTGTGATTACTTATTGTATAAATAATGTGATTAATTCCATATTATTTAAATTTGACAGGAACTACTTAATCACACTTTATAACTTAACTTTATTCCTTTGTTAATACGTTCTGTATTCAGAAGCTGTTGTACTTTTACTTAATATTTATTGCTTTGATTGAAAGTACGGTACTGCACTTTAGAAAATAGTTAATTGGTGTAACTGTTTTCCCGAAACAAAATGACTGTTCTGCAGCATGCGCATGTCAAGTAAACTGCTCCAGTCTCTCAAGGAAACATTTCCCATCAACTTAACTGATTGAATTAAGCTTTCCCAGGAATACCATCAGGAGGGCAGTGTGAAATGCAACATAGAAATTTCCAGTTTTCTACACTGCAGCATCAGTTTGCAACTGATATAACTTATACATTAGAAACAGAGTGTTAAAGTACTGATTCTCCACAGTGAATGGTGAATTCAGAGGTGTAGCAGCCACTCTTTCAGTGCCACATGGACAATGAGCTGCAAATACAATCCCTGAAATTATGGTTAATCCACTAACAGCAGACAGAATCTACCAACGTTTAGCTAGTGGCTGGTCCCACCCTGGCTTAGGGGGTTGAAATCCTCATCCAAGTGGTTCTTGTATCACAATCCACAAAGATTGAACAAACCACATCAAAAAGGCAAATGAGGACTCATCAAATAAAGTCATGTTCTTCCCAGGCACAGTTTTCCGTGTTGTGTGGTTCCAAAGAGAGGACTGAGCTACAGATGTGCAGGCAGCCAGGCTCAGGTCACAATTTCAAGAGCTTCCCCTGCCTTTCCTCTGCTGCTGGCTCCTGTCTCCCCTCTACCCCTGGGTCTCGTCAAATATTTGACCCTGTTTTGGCCCAATATGAGCCTGCAACCAGTCCCAAAGAACCACCAAGTTTCCTGGAAAAAAAACACTGAGAGTATTGTGCGGCCTTGCTTGTATGGGAGCGTTAGTGTCTGCAGATGCACACACACACACACACACAGCCATAGTAGCATATCCAATACCCCTAAAAGCCTGTTGTGGTCTTTCTGCGTGATAAACAAGAGCAGCTGATGAGGGGAAAAACGTAACTTAGTGAGTGACACAATCCCGGCACACGTTTCTTTGACACTTGACGTTTTAAAGGCCTTCCTCTGTTGTAATCGCTTCTCACTGACTTTTTTTTCTCTTTTCTTTTTACTTTTTCCTCATTTTGGGTGTAGAACCTGCAGCTGCTGGGGGCCACAGCGATAGAGGACAAGCTCCAGGATAAGGTGCCCGAGACCATTGAGACTCTGATGAAGGCAGACATCAAGATCTGGATCCTGACAGGGGACAAACAGGAAACGGCTATTAATATTGGTAAGACTCAGGGACTGTAAGATGGCTTTGGCTCTGAGGTGTATAACACTGTCATGGTGTTTTATGGCTGAATTTATTCATAGTGCTATCAATTTCCCAATAGAGGGAAATTAGAATTTAATATCCTTGCTCCCACATAGAGGTCAAAAGTCAGGCACTGTGCCCTGGCGATGGTTGGTATTCGGTGCGTTGCTGACCTATAGGCTTGAATCTGGGTCCTCAAATCAAAGTGCAGTCTCTTCACACATTTTGCCTCCCTGTTGTCCCTCATGTTTGCACCCACATACTCTCATTAATATTTGTGCATCATGACAAAGCCCTGTTTGTGCACATGATCTCAAACCAAATGGAAAGTCACTGGTGAACCTGATCTGTGTTTTGATAAATTGTATGCCAGCCTCTTACAGGTACTGCAGTCAGCCCTGTGGTCATTCTTCACCCAGCAAGACAAGCTACTGACAAGCTGAATGCTTCTCTGTCACACATATCTAGCAACTGCATCTGTCGCAGAATGCCACATGATGTATGAGCACACTGCCCTTACATGAAATAAATAACATGCATATGTACACAAGGAGGCAGCTCTCATGCATGTGGCTCCCCTAGAGGGTTTAGCCTTGCAGATGTTATCAGAAAGGTGAATTACTAACGCTGGTCCGCCTGTTCTATTTCAGTTTTCTTAATTGCCCCTGGAGTTACAGCTCTTAGATGTGGCTAAATACTACAAAAGGATCAACCTTTAATACAGCCAAGGTTTAAACACAGAGTCCAGAAAATATATGATGTGTATATGACATAAAAGATTTGAAAAGTACCTCCGTTTGTGGCTATACCTACCACTGAAGCCCGACTGAATCAGCCCTTTGTGCCCACCAGTGTGCCCAGATGTGAGGGGGCTCTGCAGAGGCGCACGCTCACTGGAAGTATTTTTACTGGTCCGCCGCCTGACTAAGTTGTTCTGTAAAATTTCAGCTTAATATTGACTTTGTTTTTTACTGTTTTCATCTGAAAGACGATCCACATTGCCAGGGTTAATGGTGCACCTTTTGCCTTGGACTTGTGAATATAGCCCATCACATTTTGACACTCTTTGCACAGAATATTGGGCGTAAATGCACATTATGTTCACATATTTTTTGATATTGAAGCAAGGCAGATCCATTTGATCTGAAGCTTTGTCTCTAATCTTTAAGTACAGTAACTACTCTGACACTGCGTGCTGCCTGAGGTAAGTGCAATGATTGCTCTGGGACATGCTCCCAGTGCTTTGAGCTTTTTGTTGATGGGAGTTTAAATGTACATAATGCTTGGGACAGGTCAGAGCTTGTTGGTGAATGCTACTTACTTTACTGAAGGTATCACAAAAGAAACAGTGCTGTGTTCATTTTGAGTGCATCATCCCCTTAAACAGAGAGACATGAGAGAGTAATCACAACCCTGTATCCCTGTCTGATGTCCAGACATTCATTTCAGGTCCCCAATTCTTTTACGTCCTAAATTTTTTGTCGCACTTTGCAGTATCCATTTGAGTGCCTTCTGTAATTGTGTGCAGCATTTGAGATCGCTGTGACTTGAGTGTCCCTGTTAGACATTTCTCAGGTCCTGTGGGAACAGTGTTTAGTTCCGCCTGAGACGGAGAAAGGCCAGGAATTTAGCTTTCTCTGGTGAAATAAAAAAGGGCAGTTTGACTGCAGTCAAATGAGCTGAAGGTAAACACATTAAGCGGAAGGCCTGTGGCAGGAATTGACAAGGGGGAAGGGAGTAGAGACGTTGTGTTGAGATGGGGAGACATTTTCCTCACATTGGCAAATTTTTGGACGTTTGCACCTTTGCACTTAAGAAAACAATCTGCTAGACCCAGACCCCAACCCTGTTTGGTTTTGACTCTGGACATGAAACCTTCTCATTTCCTCATGCAAAGCCCCCCTCTGTGTGTACTGCGTGTGTGCGCTATTGTGTTCGACCATGACTGCAAGTTTTTGTGTGTTTTGTGCATAATCTTATTTCAGTTTCACTCACAGAAAATGCCACCCATGTATTCACAAAGCATGGGCTTTGTGGTAACCCCTTTGAAGGAGCTAAAATCTCTTTCCAGACAGGAGCAAAGTGTCGAAGGCCACAAATATTCATGTGGTTATGCCACAGATGGCAGCCTTTTCATACAGCCGCGGTTTTAAACTGAAGGCTTGTCTAGATTCCTGAAACATTTCTTTTTTCCCCTACGGGAGGCTCCCTCTACCACCTTGCCGGTGACCCTGAGCATCTGTCCCGGCCAAGAGCTGAGGGGAACTCTCCCCAGAGAGCCATGTCGGGTAACTCAGAGTTGTAACTGCCTATTAAAACAGGAAACTGACAAACCCTTGTAAACCAAACTCATTAGTCATGTCCCGAGACACTGGCTCTGAGCTGTAACATTTTAATTGGTGTCCCTTAAAATGTATTGCTGCATGCTGTAGTGTCCCTTTCTTTATGTTTTATCTGTGTAATCTGTGTGTGTACCGAGCAGATAAGTGTTCAAGATAAAGTGAGTTATTAAAACTAAACTACAATTTGATGTAGTAATTTGGAGGTAATTTAATTCGTTAAAGACATTTCCTCCCCCACTTTCATGCTTACTTTCCAGTCTTTTCAAGGCTAATAAATTTAATCATATAATAACATATCATTTTATCTTCTGTTTTTCTGCCTTCATGTAGGACATTCCTGCAAACTATTGACCAAGAACATGGGCATGCTTGTGATCAATGAGGACACTCTTGATGTGAGTATTTAGCATTTTGCTTCCCCGCAGATTCCCAGACTTCTAAGTACTCTAATTGTCATTTCCGTCATTTATGCATCTTCAGTGTTTTCAGTTTGGCACTCATTTGAAAGACAGTAGTTTTATATGCCCACGTGGGAAATTCTGTCTGCTTTGTGTGTACACATGCTAAAACAATTACTAAAACATATTTGCAAATGCTTTTTACTGATCTTGAAATATAACATAATGAGGACATCCTTGAGGATAATAATCCCCTGATCTCATCAGCCAATCCCGGTGGAAAGAAATCTGTCTCAAAACTGAAAGGATGAGGCCACAGGGCGCCTTCCACACACACACACACACACACACACACACACACACACACACACACACACACACACACACACACACACACAC
>JBBPCS010000204.1:10759046-10789657 GCA_037974645.1 Hollardia meadi | reverse complement strand
CACACACACACACACACACACACACACACACACACACACACACACACACACACACACACACACACACACAGCCAGCACACATATCAAGTCTGTCTTTAACATGTTTAAGACACCCAGCAGAGAAGTCTGTTGACCCCCCGGCAGGAGAGCCTTGTCTGTTGTTTCTGCGATTGAAAAGGGCAAGTCCCTGCACTTCTAGCAGAAGAAAGCCAAGCAGAAGAGCCCCGAATGGAGGAGAAACTAGACTTGGTTTAGTTTGTCGGTCAAGAAGTGGGGGACTGGTGAGAAGAAGTGGATGAAAGTAGGGAAAGCAGCGGGGGGGTGTTTTGGGGGGTGATGACGGACGGCCTTCACTCTGTTAGCCAGTCGTTGAGCGTGATAAATGAAGTTGAGGTAGAAATTCGAGGTCGGTGTATTCATAAAGCACACGGACCGGCGCTTTGAAATGTCAGCTCCGATTCTCCTGTGGTTGAGCAGATGCTTACATAAGGCAGTTTGTTAAAACACGACGGGAGAAACCTCTCCACCAAGACTGAGGAGACACAGTGAACAGTGCCTGGCAGCAGGGCTGGTAATTCTGAGTGCTCTTGTGCTGAGGAAGAGAGTAATTGGAGCATGCCTTCCCTCTTTGCTGTGTTTAGAAATGGTTATCAAAGGGAGAACAAAGTTTTAGAAATTTTCTGTGCTAAATCTTACTTAAACTGAAATTCCCAAAGTGAGACTTGGTCTCCAAGGTAGGATTAGGTCATTTGAACAGCTTTGTCTTCCAGTCAGCATGTTCAATCATTTAGAGAGCTAACAGCACTAATTGAGAATTAATTCATTAATCTTTATTAAGTACAGTCATAGATGGATGGGGCTCATTATTTTCCGTTTTCTGTGCAAAGGAGGTTATTTGTCTGTGTTTTGATTATTAAAAATTGTGAAAACGGATTAAAAAAATATAATTTAGAGCACCAACACACTGTAGTCTAACAGTTCATGCTTAGATGTTCTTTCAGTGAGATGTATGTCAGAAACCTTTCTGTCCACACACTTCTAATTAAGGTGGAGGGTCCCCTTTTTGAGTGTCTCTGAGTCTTAAGACAAATGAAGAAATTACTTCCATACAAATGTCCAGATTCCACATCCTGAGTGTCACATCCTGTTGGCTGTATCACTCAAGGGGCTATATCAACAATGGCGCTCATTCTTTATGGGAAGCTCTTGTGGATTTCTGAATGGACGCTACATACACATTCCAAAACCAAACACGACCTAGTCACATAAGCTAAACTGGTCATTACAGCCATAACAAAGAGGCTTTAGGAGGAGCCATATAGCATTAGTGCTAAAATTCCTCAGTGGAAATTAGGGGGGAAATGGCCGTCCTACTTGAGGAAATGGTAAACTTTGCTTATCATACGATGTGATGAATAGATTGTGCCCCAACCAGGGTGAATTCTTTCTCATACAGATTGTACACCAGCTTATACAAAGCACACACATGTGCTCACACTGAGATGTCATCTAAAATCACCCTGTTAAATGAGATGCAGAGGCTTTCGTTTTTGGCCCTGTGGATATCACAACTGCCTATTCTGTACTTCTCTCTCACACACACGCCTGTGCACTGCTCACCATCTTGTGCTGTTTTATAGACCCCATCAGGGATGGTTAAGTCCAGGCAGCTGCTTTCTGCTTGTATCCTCTTGCTCAGTTTCTCTCCTCTGTTAATCCATCATCTCCTGTGCGTGTCTCTCACTCTCCTTCTCTCGCTGTGTGAAACGTAAAGCCCCTCTCTCCAAATATTTCCTTTAAGCTGAGGTTACAGAGTTTTGTTATGCCAAGCGAACATTGCATGGTCCCCCTGGTACAATGTGACTGCTTTGACATATCTGACCCCGACACCAGGCCGGACCCCTGCCTCCCTCACCACTACTAGTGGCCACCACTTTTTAATGATTGCAGCTCTTTGAGCATCTACTTGGCATATTAGATTTGAAGCCTAGCATTGTATCGTTGTTTTGTATCTGTTCATTTAATTCTTTTTGTCATTTCAGTTAATCATTTGCACCTATACATTCCCTGAAAACTACCATTAAGGATATTGTTTTATTGCATGAAATTCTTCTATGACAACCCCGCTTCAAAAAAAGATGGGATGATACCAGTTTTCCAAAGTGTTCCCAAGCCCATGTAGTAAAATCCTTTATACAATCACGTGTTTCACAAATTGGTGAACCTCGCCACATCCTAGCTTGTGAACGACTGAGCCTTTCGAAGATGCCCCTTTCATAACCAATCATGAAACAAAGCATATAGTATTTAGAAAAATCAATTAAGTTGTCAAGGTAAAACCTCATGTTGTCTTTTTACTGTTTTTAATTAAATATATGTGAAAAAGGATTAGCAAATTATCACAATTTGTTTTATTTACGTTTTACACAGCATCCCGACATTTTGTGGAATATAGTTTTTTACTTTTACACACAGAAATATTTTTTATTTCCTGATGGTTTCAACAGCGGTGGGAAAGATGATTGAATGACGAATACAATGATGATCTCACCACTCCATCCTTCCAGTCCACATGTCCCTATACCAGGACAGTTAATCCTCTTGTCAGTCTCATATTTATGGATTTTCATCATCACTCATCATCATAACTGCATATGCTGTATAAGCAAATATGGTCCATTCTCAGAACTCGTCTGTGTTATCACCTCATAACCAGAGACCGAGTGTAATAAGCATGGGAAACATAATAAATATCTAAAATATCAAGAGCAGCTGCTGTGCAGCAGTTTGGGATTAGCAAGAAGAGTTTAACACTGGTGTGGAGTAGAGACTGGATGAACATTTAGAGTCTAAAAGTAAAAAATATATATATATTCTTAATATGAATGGTGCTGGTGCCAAATTGTAGTGACATAAGCAGGAAAATCGAATTTGATGCACAAATGGTGTTTTGTTTGTGCATCAAAATACATTACACAAACAGAGAAGAAGACATTTGTTGCATGTCCCACGACAGTAGAGGAAATACAAATCTTATAGATTACAGTAGGGGGGTCTGTGGTTCAGTATCAGTCATTCCAACTGTCCATTTATCTCAGCCCTTAGATTGAAAGTCATCATGTGAAAATGCAAAAACCATAGTTGCAACAAACAAAAACATTCGGGGAGTTTCTTTTTCCTGAAAATGTATTTATTTTTGTCTTGGAAACTAATAAACCCAGAGACTTCTTTGGGGCTGACACCCAAGAATCCAACAAAGGTTGTGAAACAGCAGAAGAAAAAAAAGTTATTTTTGTAATGAGCCACCTGAAATGTCACTAATGAAGAATGGGATTCATGTTCGTACTTTTTTCAATATTTTCCTACAATCTATCATTGTATAGTGATCTGTCATCATAAAACATCTCAATTTACTTTTATTAATTAATTCATTTTGCCTGATAACAGATGATGCATTATTCTTACAATATATATATTGTATTGTATATTGTATATATCTGTTGATAAAATGACAGATACTTTTAAAATAAAATGATTAATGAAAAAAAAACATCTCATATAACTTTACTGACTTATAAATAAATAAATTAATCATAATCAGCGTGTGCAGTAGATTTCGGAAAACCGATCTACCAGGGCAAAAATAGCTAGCATCATCTAATAACAGTGCATATCTCCTCTAGCAACTATACCACTATAGGCTTGAAATTATAATGACTAATTACACCAATTAAACTAATTAAACATACATGACATGTTTTCCACAGAGAACAAGGGAAACGCTCAGCCACCACTGTGGAATGCTGGGGGATGCCCTCTACAAGGAAAACGACTTTGCTCTCATTATTGATGGGAAGACTCTAAAATACGCCCTCACATTCGGAGTGCGACAGTACTTCCTGGACCTCGCCCTGTCTTGTAAAGCTGTCATATGCTGCAGGTAAGATTTACCCCTGAAGCAATAAAATAAACCTGAAAGACAATAAAATCCACCGACCAAAGTAAAACAAAAAAATGATGACAGCGTTCTTATTGCAAAGATTTTACGTACCAAATATGGTTTGCCTACTTAACATAAGAATTTGAAATAAGTTCAATGTTTGAACACTAGCATACACTATTGGACACTACTCACTAGGGGAAGTAATTTACTTATACCCACTTTAATGCAGCAGATTGGAAAGTGCCCAAATGCATGTATGTATGTAGAGATGGAAAATTCTTAAATTGTCCCCTTTTTTACTGATATCATTTATCATTTGCGAGAACTTAGTGAATGTGTAATCTGTTGTTTCTCTAAACAGGATGCACAGACTATCAGACTTCAATAACTGCACAAAGCTGACCTTCTCATGCAATCTCCCAACGGGAGACCATGACCACTGTAGATAAGAAAGAAGAGACAGGGAGACATTAAAGTAGGGATGTAGCTAACAATCGATTGGTTACCCCTTTTGTCTCAGAGCTCATGCTGGTGTCATAATATTGCTTGTTTTGCAAGACCAATAGCCCAAACCTCAAATGTTCATTTTTCAATAATATGAAACAGAGAAATGCATCAAATCCTCACCGATGAGAGGCTGAAGATCAGTCATATTGGGCCTTTTTACTTAAACAAAAATAAATTAAAAGCTCTATGGTGGAACAACAAAGAATTACGTCTTGGATCATGGAGTCATGGAGTATTTTATGGCAGTAGTTTAAAAAGTGTGTTAGTTATAAATTTAAATGGCAACTTTCAACCTTATGCAGGTACAATGTTGACCTGCCCAGACCACATAAATAATAGGAAGTACTTAAGTACTCAAGCAACCATGATGGGGTCTGGGCCGTATGACTCAGTGCATTACATCAAATTTTTATTTATTTTTCCCCCAACCACAACCTGCCTTTGCCTTGTGCGCACTCTGTGGGCACCAAGAGACACCAGGAGATGAATGAGGCCTCTTAAACCATGGAGAACATAAACATTAACAGTTTCACAGCTTAAAACAGACACGCACTTTATGACATCATCTCTGGAGACTCTCTTTACTGTACACTACCCTCAAACCTCAGCTGCACGAAGAGGAAGCGCCTGTGTGGGAGGCTACAGACGTTGCTGTCAGTTAGCGCATAAAGTCAAGTTTGAAGTCTTATAAAGGACGAGTTATAAGATGTGTCTCAACTGTCATGATTGTGCTAGTAAGAAAGGTCTTGCAACTCCACTGTTTGTACATAGCCTATATATAAATACCCTCTTTGAGATTTTCATGTTTTATTGTATCACATTGTCTAACATCAAGAGAGCTCTCAGTTAATCAAAGAATAAAAAATACAATGTACATGTGTGAATGAACATTCGCCACTTTTAACAGGACACACGCAAATCATCACTGGTGCATCCGATTGGTTTTTATAAAACACTAAATTACTTAAATAGTGATCACCTGTGTCTCGTCAAAGAATTCCCATTGATTGATTGTAATATAAATACACCTACATATATCACAAGTCACTAGTTAAGGTGATGGATACAAGAAAATATTCAAGTCACTGGACATCACTTGGAGTATTGTTAAATCTCCAATCTCCTACAGCACAGCTGTCCCGAAAAACTGAGTGAAAATCAAGTGAGTGGTGAAGGCCACTACGAGACCTATGAAGAAGGTGGTTGCTGCAGTGGTTGGAGATTACAGACTGTGCATACAACACCAGCCGTATTAAAGCTACTTGATTCAGTGTTGTAACACAAAAACATGACAACTTCCAAAGGGCTTCCAAAGGGGTATGAATACTTTATATAGGCACTGTAGACAAACATGTGCTCCCTCATGCACATGGTGTCACCAGCAGCTGCCTCACCTGAGGCTAGGTGCTTGACCATGAATGTCTGACCTTCCGTCACACAGTGGCCTTGTCCAAACAGCAGGAGTTACTAGCGCTGCAACAGTGACAAGATCCTTCACTGGCTTCCCACATCAAACAATGCCAACTACCCCCAAATTTTGACTGACAGTATTAACACAAATCAATTTTTAGTTTCATTAAATACCCCTTGTGTAATATTCCCTGTGCTACTTTTCCCTTTTAGAGTGTCTCCTCTTCAGAAGTCAGAGGTGGTGGAGATGGTAAAGAAACAGGTGAAGGTGATCACGCTGGCTATTGGTGATGGTGCTAATGACGTTGGAATGATCCAGACCGCTCACGTCGGAGTGGGAATCTCAGGCAACGAGGGCCTGCAGGCAGCAAACTCCTCTGACTACTCTATTGCCCAGGTGAGCACAATGGCAGGGGCTTACACCAAGTGAGAAAAACAAAACACGTTGTAAAGTATGTTGTTTCCTCATTTGTAGTTAAAGATGGAAGACACAAGTATCTAAAGTGGGAACCAGTTACCCTAGTGTTTGAATTAAAATGCATAAATTGACACAAATGAAGCTTAAAGCTTTCTTATACTGTATGATAGTCAGAGAAGTTCAGAGAAAACAATGACAATGCACTAAAGTCTCACTTAAGTTAATTATTAATAGACTAGATTGTCAGAAGACAATCTTCAAGATTTGTAGAGCTAAATAACATAAAAGAAACACCTGTGGAAATTTTATTTCTTTTCTAACAAATGTGTTTGCTTTGCTTTGCTGCATATCCTCAGTCTGGCAGCAATACATTAACATCAATGCCCATTTCTAGCTTCTAAAAGTCACATTCCACAAAATGAGTCCTGTCATTGTTTCCTCAAGTGTAATATCTGTTAGTGATAGCTTGACAGATTGTGCTGAATAACAATAGGTCATATGTCTGCTAGGGCATTAGCTCATACAGTGAAGTGGTAACACCTGTAAAACAGGCATCAGCTGACACCCAACTCCCAACATAAATATGCAGAAACAGATCCCGGCAAAATGTTACTTAAATACACACTTTTTATCCCAGTAACCAGTTTGCCTGAAACTCTGCATCGATATGTGATACCCGTAAGCAACCAAAGCCATAGAGGTCCTGTATCATGGCTCTGTTTCTACACAGCACACCACTCAGTACATCATGTTTCTATTACAGCCACAGGGCTTGTAAGTATGGGAAACCAATAGTTGACTAAAACACAGTTCACTCTGTGCTTCAGTTTGCATTTACCCTTCAAGAGACTTGGGTCTGGCTTAAGTGCCCCCTTCAATTGGCATGGCATGTAAAAGTGTATGTCTTTCAAAGATAGGTGGCCTCTTATAATCCATTTAGGTCGTGTCCTGTCAAATTAAATTACACATACAGACTTCGACTGGTGTTTTCCATATATTGGCGTAACGGTACATTAACTGTAATTTGCAGACTGCAAACTGAAATCAATACTTGGCAGTTGGAGCTCCTTGCTGCTGTAGATTATTACCTAGTTTCTAAGATTTAATACTTGAAAGCTCAGAGTTATCTGTGTGCAGAGTGAAGAGGCTTTGGGCTGAGGCACCTCTGCACTCCATCAGTCATCAGCTCAGGTCTGTGTTAACTGATGTTTGATCTGACCATTCAAAGGGTCAGGCAAACTGGGGGCTGCCATAGTGTTGTCACTTCACCAAAGAATACTATGGTGATGCTGAAAGACAAGAAATTCAGCGAAATTTTGTTAGCCCAAAAATTTGCATTTAATTCTACTCCTGCCATATCCTAGTCTTGTTTCTGAGATGTTTGAAAAACTTTTCCTTTTGTCAGACGGCAGGATGCAGCGTAGATTGTGTGCTTTGTTTTAGTCATTAACTGGCGACTAAGATAAAACACTTGCCTTGAAGTTCTGCTCTGTAATCACATTTATCAGCCAGAAACAGAATTTAAATTCAACAAAGTTCACCAAAGGCCATAAATGCTGGTATAATTATAAAGCTATTTAACTATTGTGCTGAGCCCTTGCAGACCGATACTCCCACATGAACGCCTCCCTTTTCAACAACTTTAAAGCTTGGTCTTACAGTCTTTGACTTGAAGTTTCTGAAATGTGTTAGGAAGAGCTTTGGCTAGAGTGCCTCATCAGTCCTCTCTGCTGGTGGATGACAAACCACTGCTGCCCCTTAATCTTGATGTTGCTGCTGTAACTGCTTTAGAGTTTCAGCACTGATCCCTGATTATAAGCAACCGTTAGACAGTGTAGAAGTACTGTACACAGACCTTTGCTATTCATTCACCTTGTCGTTTTCACCATGTACTTCCCTCCCACACAGTTCAAATACTTGAAGAATCTGCTGCTGGTCCATGGAGCCTGGAATTACAATCGTGTTGCCAAGTGTATCCTGTACTGCTTTTACAAGAATATTGTCCTCTATATCATTGAAGTAAGTCTTACACAGTAGCTCTCAAGACTGAGAGTCACGCATTGAACCAGATCTGAATGCAAAGCATTGAGATTTTTCTGCATGACATGATTAGGTAAAAGCAAAGATTCCTTGTTACAGTTTCCATGTTTGTATTTCCGTTGACTGGGCCTTCACATTACCTGCTAGGTTGTGCGGCTACTGGGTGAATGGTTTGAGTTTTGACATACCTGAACATAATATACATAAACAACGAGGCACACACTTTTTAATTTAATGGATCCTATAAGAATATATTAATCCACACAGTTCATCTGAATAATTGTGAAGTAAAGCCATCTCACTAGCAATGTTATCCATTTCTACGCTAGGATTACAATATAATTTTTTTTACACATGGTTGGCAGCAGGTACAAATATGTCTAGTGGACATTGAACACACTAAAAGAACAAAATTAGGAATGCTTATTTACAAGTGGGTAACAACAAAATAATGTAGTAATTATTATAGCTTTCTCTCAGTGTCCATGTGTGATAATGTTTATTAAAGTATTTAGTATAATAAAAAATGTTTTCTCCTTGTTGTTCTATTTAGTTAATGGTTTCCTTTGGCCACAACAAAAAATTTAGATTTAAACTTGGAACAATGATACCTCCATTTTGTCAACATAAAGACTAGAAATTAAAACATTACGTTTTTTACTCAGTCCTACGGTGATTAAAGCTTTACTGTATGGATGATTTCAGCTTTGGAATGACAATCCACCAAGCTCCACTCCTTGTATATCTCTACTGGTTAGGAAGGTTCACATATGTTTGCACATCGGTCTGTTGGTGTGCAGTAGGTTTGATGGCATTTGACAGATACCAGACCCAGTACTGATTGCAGGTTCAGAGGTATAACCAAGAATGACCAGACAGGTTAAGTGTTTCCTATCAGCAGCAGCTTCATCATCATTGAGTGCTCAAATGTTTTGATCTACCGACCATGCGCTCATCTGATGTAGTAGAAACTTTGACTTTGCACCTTCTCAAAAAGTTTGTATTATAAGTCACTGGTGAATGTTTGATCACGCTTTGTCCTATACTATATACCAGGATGATTTTTGTCACAGATGTGCCAAAGAAACACTAGGGTTGGACCCAGATGCAGACAACGTAGGCAGAGCATGTTCAGATCAGAAGTATTTATTAAGGTACAAAAACGCAAAGGCTTACGGGAGGTTAGTTCAGGCATGCAGAGGTCCAGAAAACAGTATCAAAAGCACATGGAAGACACTAGGGAAAAGGCAGGAACATAGACACATGAGGTAACACGACGAACTGGCAAAGAAAGAGGGGAGCACATGGACTTAAATACACATGGAAGGGAAGGTTAACAAGACACAGGTGAAACACATGAGGAATCACAACTGGAGGGAAAAGAACAAAGGAAGTGTAAAGCAGGACAAGACACGACAGGAGAAAACCTTCAAAATAAAACAGGAAATAACTCAACAAAATACCAAACCATGACAGTTTTAATCACGATACACTGCTGTACTGTGTGTAAAATACTTATCTTGCAAATTTAGACCCATTTCCTCCAAATGAAAGAACGACATGTGTCTTTTTGCAAGTTTAATGTGCATTTCTCCAGTTCTTGGTTTGTTAATTCAGTAGGAACTTTATTGACAGCTTTGGCTTTACTAAACAACATAAATAAAAAATAAAAACAAGCAAGGACATGAATGAAGAACAGAATATAAATGAAAAGAGAAAAAAGAAATAGAAATCACTCAGGCATTTTAAAAAGTGGTCACTCTCCTCTATTGGGGCCTAATAGCCATTAAAAGCAAGTGATTTGCACACGGCACCTGAAAAGGGAACAATTTGGAGAGTGGTCCCTGGCTGTGCCACACGTTGTCCAAAAAAGGATCCGCCATATGTTTTTAAAATGTCGTCACCACATAACCTGTGATGGAAATATGAGCACTTTAAAATTCTTTCTTGTTCATCCTCTTTCTGTGACACTTGACCTTTGATCCCCTATTTCATCCTCATTCTAGTTTATATACCATGGAGAATCAGTAGACTACCTTTTACATTCCAGCGTGTCTGCCTCTGTCTTACTGTGACCTGAATTGAAAGAGGACAGTCAGTTTCCTTTCAGGCTCTTAACTGCATTTGTAGGTACTGCAACTGGTGGATCATACCACCTTTTTCCTGTGAGGGTAAAATATCAGTTATATATCCTGATTCAAAGTAAAATTCAATTTGCAGCAAATTGGCAGCAGTCGGGAAAAACATTACGTATGACATTTCATCTCTGCCTCATTCTTTTTTATTTATGTCCCTGTTTTTAATCATGTGTAAACTTTTCAGCATTTCGCTCACTCAAAATGAACTCTTTAAGTCCAAAAGAGGTTGCACAACTTCTGATGTATATACTACATAAATTCCATAGACATGTACACCTGTATTTTATTCACATTTTTACTCTCTGCCCTACATTTGAACCCCGAATTGGACCTTTATGCCACAGTCACATCCAAACGGGGTCAAAATTCTTCTTAATGTTTTTACTACATTACATTAACTACAGCTCCTCTTTGAAACATACCAGGTCCTTTTTCAGAGAAGGTCTTTTCCTACAGCTGGGACATAACATCTATAGCTCTGTCTGCAGGCCATGCGTCTTTCTAGCACACCTTTTGTTGCTCTCTGAAAACATAACTCCCCTCCCCCTCATGCTACACTCCTTCAAGGGATTTAAGTAGATAATAGGACATTTCGTCACTCTTTGGCTGCTTCAATATTTCAAATGTCCCTGTTTTGTAAGACCCCGACATCTAACACACAAGCAACCCCAGGGTACGGATAAAAGCTGCATTTGTTGCACTAATAGGTTTACTTTTGTGCTGCCGTGTTTTTCTCGTCGACTCACAGACTACCTTGCAAGAAGAGAATCAAGGATGTTGACGGGAATTTGAACTTTTTTGTTTGCAGCACCATTGTGTAATACAGTGTGTGTTACAATTTGAATACCACGACTGGGAGACTCTGTGTTTAAGCCTCTTTCCATCTCCCTCTCTTTCCACTGGGTCTTTGGTCTTTTTAAGGGACATAGAGTAGGAGGGTGAAGGCTTCTGTGACTATTGTGGAAGATGTGAATGTGAGTGCAACTTAGTCTGGGGCAGTTGGAACAGTTTATTCAGAATTTTCTTTGACTCACTGAGGGTTAATTGTTAGTCAAAAAGTAAGGTTGTCACTCCAGTGGATGATTGACTGACAGGTGGAACTGCTTCACAGTGTTTCTTTCTGTCTTCCCCATTCTGTTGATTACGGTTGGTATTCCTTTTCCTGATCAGTTAGAAAACAGTCAAGTATAGTTACGCTTTAAACATGACTGTATGTTTATTTAAAAGGTGGTAATAATTACTCAGATGTTTTTTTAAACATTGTTGCCCAGTGCTTAACAAACTTTAAGCAGTATTCATAACTCCTACTTTGTTACAAATTATATTATAATTCTCTAAAAAACACAAGTGAAAAGGAATTAATTCAGCCCCATTCAAGCTAAGAAGCCTTTCCAAAGGAAGCCGTAGTAACTTAATTCAAATGGCCGATCCAGCTGGCCACTCATGTTTGATTGACACATTGCCAGGGTGCTACAGAGGGGGCTGATGGACAAGTGGCATTTATGAGGCAATTACATGAAAGCTCATTCAGTGTGGCTCAGTGTAGTGGTTTGGAGTTGCAGAGCAAAGCTTGCCGACCATTGCACGCTGAATCAAACCACAGAGGCCGTGCCTGGCATAGTAAGACAGCTTGTGTTTGTAGCTCCGCATATTTCCAGCATATTTATCAGCTCCCTCTTTATGCCCCTCCTTATTGTTTGCTTGCTTTGTGTATGAATTCCATTAGCAATTCTTCAATACTAAGCTTAAGACTATCAGGACTCACATTGTTGGGGACAAATATCATACTCCCCACACCCCTCCAACCCATAGCCACCTCTAGACAAGGCCTGCAGAGCCTTGGAATCAATGATTTTTGATTTGCTGATGAATATGCAAGAAGTCTTATCTAGCTAGCTGCTGCCCAATCCCCCTTTTCTCAACTCAGGCTCCCCTCCAGCACTGTTTTTCATGATGTGCAGTCAGGGACAGAGGCCAGCCACACCCCTCCGCTGAGTGGCACTCAATGAGGAGAAGAAAAGGGGAAGAAAAATCCTGCTTGGTACTTCCCCTAATGAGCAAATCAATGCATCTGTCCCTCAAGAGATGCGAGAGGGAGAAAGAGAGAGAAGCTATTGGGACCCCAAGAACCAGGCCAAAACACTCACACAGAAGCAGTTACCACATGCTATGAATAGGAGCCTTTTTTAACTTAGCACAACAATATATCAGCCCAGAGCCTCTCATTGGGCAGAGCTGTAATTAATTCAGCAGTTTGACCTACCCGCTAGCCTCTCGTTACCATTGCTTGAGCCACGTTAATGGTTGAACCTGCCTCATGGCTTGGGCTTCCTTCCATAACCCATAGCAACGGCATCTGAGTGTTTGTTTTTTTTAGCAAGCCAAGACCCAAAATGCCTAAAACTATTCTTGCAGTACCAACATATGTACTGAACACCTTCTGATTCTTGTGCTTATAGAGCCACATGGTTCGTGATAGGGTGAACAGGAATTTGAAAACAGGCCCCCTCAACATCATGGTAGAGTGCACCTTATGGTGTGAAGGGTGGGATCTGTGATGAGTGGGTGTGGAGAACGGGGAGGTGAGGGGCAGGATCTGGGGGCACACACATAAACACAGGCTTAGTCTATAGGCAACCACCCCCCACCACCACCCCCCACCCCACCAAGAGAATGAAGGGGGGGGGGGGGGGGGGGGGGGTTAGTGGTGGGGTGACAGACATTTGTTTTCATGCATACTCTTGTGCGTTTAAATGGGAAGGGCTAGTGGCAGATTGGAATTGGTCGTGTAAAGAGTGGCAGCCCTCAAATAGGCTTTGTCCCAATCTGAGAATTTGTAGCAGTTCATGCCTTCATAATGAAGTTAAATGAAGCGAGGAAATGCTTGGTTGGCCATGGCCAAAACACAGCACCCCTGATGTTCCCCTGACAGATTTGGCATGAGCAAGAGCCGATTCTGGACCACAAAGTGTCAAAGTATAAAACTGTGACGAACAATTTCGGATTCACCGTCAGCATATAAGCAGTTTTTATCCAGCATGTGTCAGACAAATCTGCTTTACAGTTAATTAATACTTGCTGCTTTTCCTACTAGTACTTTAACTACTGTACTTGCACGCTAATATAGTTAATTCAGAATACTTGGCTCCTGTTCTGATCTTAGACGTATTGCTTTTTTCAGATGAGTATGACTAATCAAGATGTGGTGATAACCCTCATCTCCACCCAACATATGGTTTACATTACCTCTGTCTCCATTTCCTGACACAGTATATCAGAGTCTCCATCATTCAGTCTCCCACAGCCCTGGCTCTGCCCTCATCAAACTAACTAGCCTCATCTGTCACCCACTTGTCTTCAGGTAGATCAAGGAGGAAAACATTGGGCTTGATATATGTTTGTAGGTAATCCTGTGATGAATCCAGTCAACAATTTGCATCGAGGAGGTGGTATCTGGAGGACAAGACTTTCCCACTGTCACTCATTTGTTTCTGATTTGGACTATTGTGGCCTCTTGCCTTTCCTGACTTTGAAACCTGGCTAATTTAGACTAATGACATGTTAATCATGGACCAGTGGATGGTCATGGATAATTTCTTTTTTTTATTATTTACAGGAAACATTTATTTATCCTCCTTTAATCCCAAAACGACCATTATTGCAAAATGCATCATCCTTTATTTAGCAATTATAAAGATATATTAGCAGGAGCTGTTCTATCCTTGATATTTTTCATATTATAGAAGACCGTTCTGTCTCTCTCTGAAGTCTCTGTTGTCATGAGATGGTGAATAATGTAGTGTGACTTAGAAATGGATTGTTAGTCTGTAGACACAGTGAGCCCGTCTCAAATCTGATAATGGTAACCACTGACCCTCACTATCACTAATGGAAAGCATATACGTAGTGAAAAGGCAATTAGAAAGACTACAGAGATTTAGTGTTTTCATCATCTAGTTTAAGTGAAGCCTCCGGTATCAAATTCATGACTAAATGCCTTACCGATTAAAGTGACAGTAATGGGAAATGTGAGTATTTTGGACATGAAACCATCGTTGTCATCTTGGTTTGTCAATGAAAGTGATAAACTCTTAAGTACGTACAAACCATATTATAAATCCGTGATTATATTTAACTGTTGCACATCCATTGCTTTCTGTTCATATTTTTGCTGATCTTACTCTTTCTTTATGTGCCTTTGTCTCCCTTAGATCTGGTTTGCATTTGTCAATGGCTTCTCAGGCCAGATCCTGTTTGAACGCTGGTGCATCGGCTTGTACAACGTGGTGAGTGTTCATAAAATTAAGTCTATAAAGAGCCCACTTAACTTGTTTACCCTGTTGCTGTCTGACACAGAACTGATTTGCAGTGGTGCCCCAAAACGGATCCCTTTATTGCCCGACTATGTCATCAGCATCTTGAAAACTTTCTCCTTTATTTATGACCTGTTGTCAACTCCATATTCCCTCTGTGCCTTAAACTATGTACAGAATACGAAAGAACAACATCTTTGCTTGCCCCAAAGAGTGTAGTTAGCAAAAGGCAGCTACATTTGAATGATAAAAAGAATAGGAAGAATGGAGCAGCAACTGAGCTGGCTGCTAATGTAGGGAGTCCCACAGGGTTCCATAATAGAACCACTCCTAATGAACTCATATTTCATATCTGTCATGAATTAACAAGAAGGAAAAAAATGTGCATCTGCAAGTCTGATCTTTAATTCCATGCCATTAAACCCACAAGGAGTTGATATGTAACTTTAAACTGTTTTTTTTTTTTTTAAATCAACTCAATTCAATAAACAAAAAATGAATGAGAGAAGTGTGAAGTGAAATTTCCTAGCAGTCTTGATCAGTCTCAAATGGAAGTAATTTATGGGAGGGACACACTGTCAAGTGAGAAGAACATTTCCACAACCCTGCATTCATTTCATAATAAACCACCACCTTAGAACTAGTACTGTAGAGGGTTCAGTCTTTCACTTTATCCAAAAACTGGGGGAATTCCTCCAACTCAGTGGGAGTCTGTCTGAGGCAGTGGGGTAAATCCTCCCCTAAATGGAGATCTTCCTGGGCCTGGCTCTGAATAAGAAAGGAGCCCAGTGGAGCATGTCCTGTGGCCCACTGGTCCTGCAAACGGAGGCCTGCAGACTCCCACTCCAGATGGGCCTAAAGGGAACTCACACCAGCTGACCTGCTGAGCCCCCCAGTCACACAATACCATCACTCCTCTCTCAGCAGCTGCTATACAAAACAACATTACAACACCACTTAGAAATTACACTTAAGCTAGGCTCTAATACCTGCTTCGTAGTCAAGAGCATCGCAGATGTTCATTGGAGATGGTTTTTGCATATGAACAGACTTGAAGCATGACAAATCAAAATAAGAAACGTGAAGGGTTTTTAGGTCAGTGGTCTTCAGTGATGTGAAGAATGGAGCATGTGGAGAACAAAATGAAGCAAATTAATCATATTGTATCGAGATAGTGGCAATGAGAAAGACAAGCATCTACTGTAAGTTTTCTTACACATTACATTCAGCTATATTGTGCATATGCAGTAGTTTAAGTAGTTAAGTTTTAGTTATTAGCAAAGTTATTTTTGTTTTCAGTTGCATAAATACAGTCAGTACAGGCTTGTTTAATCAGATCATGAAAAAATACAAAGTGCATATTAAGCCATTTGATGATCAGTCATGGTTTTTTCCATCTGTGTGTGAGCCACACTGTCTATATGAACTATAAATCCAGTAATTGTAATACCTCTACCTACTAGCTTTTACAAAGTGATCAGTTGTATCTCGCAGGGGTCATCAGATGACATGAGATGTGGTTGAAAGCTCTAAGAAAAGCTTACATGCAGACTTTATGTGTGAGATTATTTTGTCACACATACTGTTCCCCAGGTCAAAGAATGAATTCTAATTGTATTTGAATGTCATCTCTTAAATAAAATTTGCGGTCATTTGGGTCATTCATGTGTTGGAGATTGGAATATTTGTGTGAAAAATAAAATAATCTGAATTTATTTTACCAGTGATGTTTCTGTGTTTTTGTTTTTTTCATATGCAGATCTTCACTGCTCTGCCTCCTCTCACTCTGGGAATATTTGAGCGCTCTTGCAGGAAAGAAAACATGCTGAAATACCCAGAACTCTACAAAACCTCCCAGAATGCTATGGGCTTTAATACCAAGGTAACACTCCTCTATCATCTTTTCTTGGCTCATAATGTTTATCATGAAAAAAGGTTTTCATTTTCTGCATTTTTTGCTTCCTTTGGGGGGGCGCCAAACCTCTTTAGGGGTGCCAAAAAATTCTCTATGCAGGAAAAACCCTGTCTATACATTCTCCTTAAGTTCATATTTACTGTTCTATTTGCACCTGACCAGATTTAAAAGCACTTAGATTACTTTTATACAGCTCAACTAGTATTCAGTGTCACCAATCACACACAAATTTGGTCATTTTCCATTGTATCATTTTAATTGTGCTCCATCGCACAAATGAAAAGGTCAAATGTTCCAGCTCTTACAACCAATTAACATCACATTAATGACACAAGTTGTTCCTGTCATGTTGTTATTCTGGACTGATGCATCTCCCGTCACAGTGACCTAGCAGCTGCAGTCAGTGGGTCTCCAGTCTTTTCCCAATTTGGCCTGGCTTGACCTATTCTGTCTGGTTACAGGGGCTGCCCGTTAGCTTTTCCCCCGCTTGTAATAAAGATGTCTCCTTCTTTCTCCATGCTGAGCCAGAGCCCTGGACCCTCCTCACAGGCGTGGTGACCTGGTTAGCATTGCATGGAGGTGGATTAAAGACTGATTGGCCATGGCGGTCAGGGGCAGGGAAGGTCAGATGGGTTGCGGGATGTAGCAGAAAGAATCGGGGGGAAAGAGGGAATAGACAGAGTGTGCTGTCATTGTGTGACAGAATTTGTTGCGGAAAATTATGCAATTTGTTTAAGTGAGGAAGTTGTTTTCAGAGCAAGGCTGTCAGATTGAGTTTCAGGACCACACTCAATGTATGAAATGACAACAGAATTTCCATCTCCAGTTGTACTAAGCAAGGACTACTTAGTTCTGTTAAAAGTTGCGGTTTTCCGGTTGACCAAGTCAGGTATTTGGTTTATTTGTCACAAGGAGACAAGTAAAACCTAGCCTGTTAAAGTCAAATCCTCCAAATTATTCCAATTATTACATTTTTCCTACTGTTTTGTCCACAGATGCGACAATTAGTTGTTTGACAGAAATTTAGTTGGCAATAATGCTGTTCATTGTTTGTTTGGGGTTTTTTAGTCTTATTCCAATATTAAGTAATGGTAAATTCATGTAAAGGTGAATAAACCCTATGTAAACTGTGTTGTGTGTTTACCCTCCATAACTTCTAAAATAATCAAAATCAACAGGGTAATGCAAAATATTAATAGCCACGTTACTTCAAAAAGCCAACTCTCTTGATTTGGCTCCTTCACAAATGTCCCATCTCCACAACTGCATCCTGTCTAATCATTGGTGGGCGGGCAGTTAGCGAACGTTGACTTGCAAATCAGTTCAGCATTTTGCCAACAGTACAATCTTACCTTTAGTTAATTTAACTTTTGGTTGTAATCCAGTGACTCAAGCACGTTTATTATTTTTTTAAAAGACAAAAAGTGGGCTAGCCAAACCATAACTTTGGTCCTCCTTATTGAATGATGAGGATGCATTTGCTCCACTTGCTCCACATTTTTTTTTACTGTTCTTGGCATTTTATAGATAAAACAATGTCCCAGATTAATTGATAATAAAAACAATTGTTAAACAATAGTTGCAGCTCTAATGTCACACCTGTTTTTTAACTGTAAAAAGAATGTATGGGAGCAAGTCTCTTCCAGAGCTATTAAAAAACATTTGACACTGTGAACTCACACATGATTAATGAACACACTCTAGGCCATGAGGTGAGTTAATGTAAGTAAAGCCATTACTGCTTATGGCCTGGATTATTAATTCAAGAAAGCTGAAGAAATAAAGATGTGGAAAAACAGACAAGCTACATACAAAGTAAGTCCTGTATGTTGTATAAAGATAAAAGTAGTTTGTGTTAGTGTTGACAGCATCAGATATTGTCTTAATTTCATTAATTATACACTGGATTAGAGTGATATTTTTCCTCGCAACTGCTGATTTAAATGATGAGATAAATGATAATAATTTGGGTTGAATTCTGTTGTAGGGTGGATTTTCCCTTCATTAACTTTTTTTTGAAGACTTCATCAACGTGCCAAAAAGGGGTCACAAAAGTATGTGTCTGATAGTTAGAAGCAATTGAACCACAATTTTGTTTGGGCCACGTTTTCCAAGACCCATAAATGATGACTCGGCCAGGTCAGCAGCCTGTTTTTGCTGGCTTGTCCGCTCTCTTCCTGAGATATTTTCCTTGCAGCTGGCCTGAGGCAAGGCGAGGCGAGAAAATCCAGCAGGAATTTGGCCCCTGGAAGCCTGTCTTTTTGCACGCTTGGCTCTTTTGTACACAACAGATACTGTCTTTGTGAATATAGCTGTTTGTGTTAAGGTGAGAGAAGGGAGTGACCACGGGTGTTAGACACATGAGGCGTGGTTTCACATGTGTCACCTGTTCACTTTTAATTACGTATGCCTGACACTTGAGTCACTCTAATTAACTGCACTTCCCTTTATGGGGTCATAGTAATAACAGCAGTTTACCAGCAACTATCACCTCTTACACAGCATACTCATACTCTTCTGTTTCTTTCCCCCTCTTCCCCTGTTTACCTTCAAAAAGAAATCGGAAGGGGGTGGGCAGCTCTAGAAATATTTGGCTCAATATTAATTACTGGCATTCATGCTTTTTTTTTGGCAATTAGGAGTTCCACAAAGGACAGGATCATTACAGGACAGACCGGCATTCATTAGAGGGAGACCCCTAGCAACTTGCCGGGATACAAGGGAGAGAAAGAGAGCCGGGTGGCTGAACGGGTGGATCCTACTGTGACAAATGATTATGAACATTTATTGATTTCATTAGCATTCATTATTTGGGAGGGGAAACTAGGGCTTGTTTGCACTCCCACAGTGTCTGGGAATGAGATAGACGAGGAGCAGGCTGATAGAGAGCTGAGCCTGTCAGTGGGAAGCTAATTGGCATAAACATGTGATTGTAACGTTAGTGATGATTTAGTCCGCGCTTGACCACGGAGACAGAGGAGTGGGGGTTGGTTTTGGCCACCCCGTCACTCAGTGTATTGAATTTTGTGTACACAGTGGGAGGGTGATGTAATCCTGGGTGGGGGTGGCTGCTATGGGACTTTGTTTAGTCGATAGAAAAGGTGGTTAGGTCATGCCACTGAGGCCAAGGTGTATTACAAAGACTGAAGACGTTTCCCTTCACTGTCCTCTATCCTGCTTTACTCTCCACTCCTGGGCCTTCTTTTTCACACCTTTTCCTAGCAGAATATTTTCGAATAACTTTACGATGTAAAGCAGTGCCAATATTTATTCTGAAGCGACCCTAACCTGCAGAAATCCTGAGAAATTTTCACTTTTCAAAGTTTGTCTTGAATAATCTGTGTTTTATATTTCACTGACAGGTTTGCTGAAGTTGTTGAAGTGGGTATTTTTTTTATGAAAGCGAGACTCTACCTTGTTGTCTGCCAAGAGCCAATGATTTCAAAAAATGAAAAAGATTAAAATGTGATGTTTTTTTCTGTTTTTATTTTTCCTCCGTCAGCCGTTTATTGTCTGGGTTTGACACATTTTCAACTCTCAGAATTAACACTGATGTCTGGGTCATTACGTGGGATGGAAAATGGGGCACAAATGTGGAGCGTTTTTTTGGCAGAATAGATTTTACGGCTGTTTCATGCTACATTGCCCATTAGTGTTTTGTTTGGCACTGCCGTTGCATAGTGTAAATTTGAAACAAGGTGGTTTTGGAGTGGGAGTATTGATTTAAAAGACTCATCCAAAGTCTGCATGCTTGCATACACAGACACACATGTAGACTGCGGTCCACAGCACGATTTTCCAGGCCCTTAATAATAACCATGAAAACAGTTTAATCTCTGTCAGGCCTGTCAGTCTCTGTGTGTGTGTTTCTACACTGATTTCTGCTTGTTTAAACCCTCCTGTCATTTATTTCTACACCAGTTAAAACTCTCACATGAAAGGGCCAAAACCTAATGAAATGTAATAAGAGGAAACTCTCACACTGGCAGCACGTATATTAATGTGGCATAATGTTCTTTTCATCGAGGTGAGGACATGTATTTTGCAGTTGCTTATGCTCACTGTTTTTTTTAAAAATTCTGTTAAATATGGAGTAACTTTAAAAAAAAACTAAAACTAGAAGTTAAAACCTGCACACTGACGGTGTCCACTTGCCTTTCACTGCTCGCACACACATTCAGCAGCCTCTCTCACACACACACAGAGGATATACAACGTGTCTGTCAGCGGGGAGGCCATTCAGCATGGAGGCCCTGACAAAACCGCCACTTAGCCTTGCGCTGGGCTGGCACAAAAGGCCCAGGTCAGGGGTCACTTGGAAGGCTGGAGCTCCCCGCACCCTTTTTTCATGCTTTTATTTTTTTCTCGCTGTCTCTCACTCTCTCTTCTTGAAATCTCCTGCCGCCTCCAAACCCCCACCCCTCTCTTCCTCCTCCATCCTTCTCCCCTCTATTTTGCAGGTCTTCTGGGCCCATTGTCTGAACGGCCTCTTCCACTCCGTCATCCTCTTCTGGTTCCCCCTTCAAGCCTTCCAGCATGGTAAGTAGCTCCCAGAGACTCCACCACGGCTCTCGGGGGGGGGGGGGGATGAAGAGGGAGGATAGTCAAACGCACATACTTTGTCTTAATTAGTTCTCTCTTCAACCGTCCGGTCATGAATTGCAAACATGTGTGTGCCCCACACACTAACAAGCGCATATTCATGTTTGCAGCATGTCATGTGTGCACACAATGACCTGCTGAAATGCTTTTGCACACAGTTATTCGCACTTACTTCATTTTTTATAAACACGGCACTCGGGTACAAACTTTCGAGGTGTTTGCAGACAATGAAGCTTTTCATCCAAAAAGAAAACATTAGTCTTTTTGTGTGTGCAATAAAATTTAATTCACATTAACTTTATTTATTTGCAGGTCAGTTGTGCATGTTTGTGCACATTAAGATGCAAGGTCTCTCTCTCTCTCTGTGTGTGTGTGTGTATGTGTGTGTGTGTGTGTGTGTGTGTGTGTGGGAGAGAGAGAATACGGATCTTTGAGTCGGTAAGTCTTGGCTGGTCAGAGCGAAGGACCACACAAGCTTGGGCTTGCTCTCCAAACAAAGGCGCCAAGCCCCTTCACTCTGACTGACAGGTTGTCAGCAAAGCCTCCGCACTCACAAGACATGTGACCAGCCGGAAGTGAAGGGAAACGGAGCTTCTCTTTCTTTATTTCTTCACGGGCAGTCGCACATTGCTGATAATTTTAGCCTCAGCTGCAGCTCAAATCCACGTCTGCGCTTTGGAGCAATATGTCTGTGTGATTTGAATTAATTTGTATTTTATTTGCTTAGGAAGTTAGAAGATCTACTCTAACACATCTGAGTTCGGTATGTTCTCAGTAGGTTGGATTCCAAATTAACGGTCGAACAAATAACCATTTTTGCCGGAAAAGCAGTCCTGTTCTTCCAATTTCAGCGAGCATTTAGCAAGAACATTTAATTTCTGACCATGAATAATGCACACCAATTCATGCAAAAGACAGAATTAACATCCCAGCCTCTCTGAAAGGGAAGTAATGGAAGCAGCATTCGACTGTGGTTCTCACTCCATGTTCTCATGTCCGTCTTATATCTGCGTCTCTAACGCCGAAGTTCACACTTGGGTGTACTTGAAGTAATATCCAATGTGCTGTCTGGTTGTTTACTCCTTGGACCACCTAACGGAATTCTGTATGAAACCCAAGAGCTGAAAAGAGACAGCTTTGGCACTAAAAGCTTCTGATGTTGATTCCCTTCACAGATACAGTTTTTGGCAACGGAAGAACTCCAGACTATCTCCTCTTAGGCAACATGGTTTACACAGTGAGTGCACCGCTGACGGTGTTTCTAATATGTTAAATGGTTCAGGTGTCTTAGCCAAGTGTTATCCAATTTCTGTGAATTAACATCAGTTGTATTTCCTTGTGCATTTTTGTCTGCTTATCTTTTCAAATTTTATACTGGACATTTTATACTCAACATATTCTTAGTTAGGATTCACATATGTATAATGCATTTACCATGACTGATTTTAGTACAGAGGGGAGACGGTCTTGGTTTAATGTCAGTGTAATTTGTGTCTCAACAGTTTGTGGTCATCACTGTTTGTCTTAAAGCCGGCCTTGAGACCTCATCCTGGACCATGGTAAGTTGATGGCTCTCTCCTCTCTCACTAACGTTCCCTTATCTCTTTCCAGTTCCTCAATTTTATACAACCACCGATACGTGCAACATATTTTATATCCTCTTCTTATCTCCAAATCTCTTTATGGTTTGTTCCCTCTGAGCTTGTAACTGTAAACCCAGTGAAATTGCTTGTACCATATGGGAACTCCTTTAAGTTACCCGAAGGAGCACTCAGTGTGAACTTTAACACCCAAACTATAAAAATGGCAACAAGCAAGACAGTAAAATGTATGAAAATGTTGGTGAAAATGCATACACAAAGCTGAAATCTGCATTAAATGTAGAAACAGTTTCTGTTACCTTACTGTCCTCTGATTCTGCTCTTACAGTTCAGTCACATCGCCATCTGGGGAAGCATCGGCCTGTGGGTGGTGTTTTTCGTTATCTACTCCTCCCTGTGGCCCCTCATTCCTCTGGCTCCCGACATGTCAGGAGAGGTAAACACATGCATGCTAGCATGTGCTCATACACACGCTTACTCATGTACATTCTTTCTATGTCCCACAGCAACAACTTCCTCTGGTACTAAAGGAACTGCTGGTATAATTGTCCGTCACTGACAGACCTGCGGTGCCTCATAATTCATCTTCTGCTACAGACAGATGTTGGTGGGAATTTTCAGAGTTCTACTTGACACAGGTCTTTGTAAGGAGAGCCAGAGGGGTGTAAACTGTCAGACCTCTGGCTTGTGTTGCATAATGACTTAATTGGGCCAATTAGCCCAGTGTTTGTGTTACATCACCCTCCCTGGGCTCTGAGTATCCACAGGTGACACTGAAACAGTGAAACGGTCTTAAAGCGAGGCAAAGAGCGGTGAGGATGTATATTTGAAATGCACGCTGAAATCCAAAAAAATCTCCCCATCAGTCACCAGGATCTGAAATTTAGTTCAGAGTGCCCTTTAACATTGGATTAAAAGATAAAAAATAGGCCCTGATTTCACACTGTTCAGTTTTTTAAGTTGTTATTTACAAGTGAATGTGACTCTCTCTGGGTCACCACAGGTGGTCAAATGGGAACCCATTAACCACAGGTGACATTTGCCAGTGCATTCTAGGGAAGGGAACAAGACATCTTTTCATTGGAGAACAAGAGTCACGGTACAATGTTATTCAAAGAAAAAAAATCTGGCGCCACACAGGATGCAGATGAAGAAAATATCTATTTATCTGAGACTCCATACTTGTGTGTCCTGCTTGAGTGAATACTTCTGACATATGGAGATTCAGCCAACATGTAAATTCTAATGAGCTGTTCTATTGTTTTTGGGAGTTTGGAAAAGTCTTTGGAAGTCTTTTAGGGAAATACTTGTGAATATGCCTGAACAGCAGCTCACTAGAGAGAACTAACTCATGCTGCTCAGTGCAAATTGTTCCTTATGTTCAAGTGCAGATGGTCTGTTGATGTTTGATGCAAATTTGATGATAAACAATTACAGTGTATAGTCTTATTCAAAACAGAATTTAGCACACAGGTACATTAATACAATCTATAGAAACAAAGTTGTGATTTAAGTGAGATTGAAGATGGAGTCCATTTTATGTTTTATGTTATCTTTTTGCTCATCATATAATCATGTAAAGCAAGTTCTGAAGTTCCGGGGCATTTGATGTACACAGCAAAATAAATAACAAAACTAAAAAAAACATACATACACAGAAATGCTGAGTGTTTTGCTCTGTCGCTTACTCAATTGTACACACACACACACACACGCACACACACACGGGCGATGGGTGTATTAGCTTCACTCTGTCCTCTGTCTTCTGTCCGTGAAGTCTGCTGCTTTCATCTACGCCCTGCAGCACTTGACTGAAGACAGTAATGGTGTCCTGTGGGTAGCTGGTAACCCTATGCTCCTGCCCCGACTCGGGGATGCCAGTACATCATCAAACAGGGACACATCTCCCCGAAACCCGAGAAGGCATCAGAGACACAATCTCCCCTTCCAAGACCTGGTAGCCTCTGAAGGGCAGGATTATTCTCAACCCTGCTGCAGCCACACTTAATTCACCATGGCCTCCTCGATGCGTACTTGAATCTTCAAATATTTTCATTCTTTCTGTCCGTACATCTTTTTTCTGTTGCTCCTCCTTTACCGTTGTGTCAGCTTTTTCCTCTTTGTTCTCTTTTTGTTCATCTCTCCCCCTACTCTGCAAGTCGAAAAAAAAAAAAAACTGCCCGAGGGCCAACAACATAACAGACACCGGAGACTCCCTTCTGTTTCTGCTCTCACTCACGACCCAACTAACCGCCTTTAACAAGATACGTTAAGCAGCACTCAGCTTCATGTGAATGCATTCATCATTGTCAGGCTAAATTTTCCTTGGATGATTGACAAGACAGGTGCAGGATCGATCCACGTAACAAGCTAAAACAGCGAGTATGCTTTTCAGAGGTACTCGCAAACTGGCTAATCTTGTTCGCACTTCATAAGTGCTTTCTGATTATTCTTTTCAAGCAGTGTAATCTGCCACCCTAATCGGCTTAGCCTCACCTCTGGAGATGTCTTGTGTCGGACCTGATAAACTGACCTGATGTCTGCTGACTTTCCTCTGCTGTCAACTCAGCTGTCTCCGGTACAGTTTATCCCCTCTCTCTTTGTGCTTTTCCCACACAACCTTTGCCGTTTTCCTTTTTCTGCTGCAAGCTGCTGTGGAACACTTGTCCCCCTGAAGCACTCGGCAAGTGTGCGTCAGATTCTTCCCCTGTTTCCACTCAGTGATAAACATTTTTTCAGAAAGAATCATTTTTACGCAGCAGTTTGTTGATATGTATCAAACCAGGAGTACACTCCAAGCTCTCTATGCCAGTCTGTGAAATATAGATCGTGAGATTAAGAGCAGGAATGAAAACAGATTTTAGAGAAACAGTTTAAATTATCTGTTTCTGCTTTGAAGCATTTTTTAAGAGTGGTTTATATTGTAGGGTAGCCTAGGGGCATTCAGATATTTTATTTTATTGTGCTTTTGGAGTCAGAAATGACACAATTGAATTATTAATTAGAATTCTTTGTCCCATTTTGGATTTCCCTCTAGCTAACTTGTCCCCAAGTTTTGTAATTCTTGTCCTGAAGCCGCACGTTTAAATCAACAACGTCCCATATGATTTTAATACTGTGGTTTTTCATTCCGTTAAGCATTGTGGTACTGTTTCCCTTTATTGTTGACACTTGTAAAAATACAGTGCTGTTTTGTGTGTTTGTTTATTAACACCAGGCAGTTACTGGTTTGGAAACCAGTTTGATCAGAAACTTGAACCTTCCTTGAGAAAAGACATCAAAGTTAACAGTAGGACATATTTGTTTTGCATTCGAATTTGATTATTGTCATTTGAAATAAACCAGAAAGTGCAGGCTGATGAGTTCATGTTCTCCATCATGCAGGATTTGAGAGTTGCCTTTTAAAATTCCCCATTACAGCAAAAACCCTGCTAGAAAACTAGATGCTTTCCTCTTAATATAGTCTTTCAGATACAAGTTTGTAAAACCGTGAAAATGTCGTGAACTTTTCTTTCGCTGCCTGAAACTTAAACCAACATAAAAATGTGAGTGGTCTGGTTGGTTGGGTCTTGCTCTAAACGCTGTTGATTAGAATGCTCACATTTGTGTATATTGTTGTGTTTGCGCACCTCTATGACCACTGAAATCTGCTTTTTTAAGACTTGAAGATTATTCCTCTAATGTAGAATGAAACAAGCTCTCAACACCTGTCACATCATAGGGATAAAAAATGTTCCTGACTTTTAAACTTTTGAAAGAACCACTGAAGGAATTATTGACCCCTGTTTATCATTGCTGTTGACTTAGTCCCTCGGTGGCACTTGTGGAATCTTTATGTTCTTGTCGTTTGGGAGGTTTTGTTAAACTCTTGTACCCAGACCTGCTAGTCCTCCCTCGGCTAATGATTGATAAGTGCTGTAATAACTGAGCATGGTGTACAGTATTTGTGAGAAGAATGGTTTTAATTTGCTGCACACACACTGTAAATCATGTGTGTGTAGTCGAGACTGCTAAGTTACAAGTGTGTATGTATGAGTTTCTTTTCTATGTTATCCTAGTCTGTGTCCTCTTTTGGTGCAGTTATTGACTGATTTGTTTCTGTTAATGACATTTGGATTTGCCTTCGCCAAGCAAGGCTGCCCTTTTTTTGCTCTTCTCTGTCATTTTTCATGCTCTTTCTGTGACTGAGCATGTTTTGCTATCTGTTCATTAGAAACTTTAACTTTGTATTCTTTGTTTGTTGAGAATAGAGCTCCATTTGACCAAATGTATACTTTCCTGCTCTCCTAAAAGCTAGTAGAGTGTAATCTGGTTAAGGTGGCTGAATTTAGCCCCTTTAGTTGGAGAATCAACCTGGATAGATGCAGAGCAAAGTAAAGTCTCTCTCTTCTCCTCAGCCCACCTATTAAAAAATGGTTGCACAAAGTAGCTCTATGAATTCAGGAAGTTAGTGTTTGAATATTTGCATCTCTGGGATGTTGTACAGCTGGCATAGTGTTATGAAGGTGGTTTTTCTTGGTCTTGTTTGCTGAATCCAGTGCATACTGTAGACCTGTGGGGTGAATGGTGAAGTAGTGGATTACCTCAGTTTACATTTACCATTACAAAGGCAGGTTTTATATTATTCAAGCTGCTGAGACTATGGGCTCTCTCAGGCATGATCAGCTAGGTGCCAGATTCTCCTGAACATGATGCATAAAACTCCTTCTGCATACTTTTCCCAGGTATAAGGATTTATATCTTTCAGTAAAGTTGTATCTTTGATGTTCTTTAATTTTAATCCTGTATCTGAACAGAGCAGATTTTATGAGCATGAATAATGAAGTCCTGTTCCAAACTCAAACAGATGCTGTACCTTAAACTTGCAAAGTACTACCACAATCTGGTGTGTGGACCACGGGGCAACTCCTCTGGAGCAGCCTGCCTTGCTCATGGGTGCTTCTCCACCCAGATTCATCGAGGAATTGAACGGGTGATCTTCTGGTCAGAAACCCACGCTCTTTTTGTTATTGCTTTAGCTTTATTTGGCAATTGAGAGGCCATAAATACAAAGGAAAGATTGGAGAGAGAGGGCTATTGCATTGCAAGAAAGGACATCCACCTCTCTAACTTCTTGACCACCCCACCATCCCCAAATGAAATGGAAATACTAAGAAACACACATCTTACAGAATATACTTACTTGGTGCTCAGCATTTTGCGTTTGTGCACATGATTCTGTCTGTCTAGTCTTGCGTCTAGTGCGTGTGTGTGTGTGTGCGTGTGGGAGACCATGATGGGGGTCGTTGGCTTGTCAAAACACACCCCTCCATGCCAGCGGACACTACTGTCTGTCCAGCCAGACAAGTTTATTAGTTTGTCCTGAAAATACAGCCCCGCTCCCCGGACCTCTCTCACCCTGTCCAGCTCCCATGGGTCCCCTGGTATGAGACGTCGCAAGTATCCACCAACACTGCTGGCCCCGCTCGTTGTCATGGAGCCTTTCCAGATGCCTGAAGACAAACATTTGTTGATTGTAACTTGTCGAATTTGTTTGGATTTGTGGAACTTTGACGTCAGATTGAAGAACTGAATGCGAAATAATGCAGTTTATTTTGGTCTAGTTTTACTTTGTTTCGGTCTTACGGTTTCTGTAGTTTTCATAGTTGTACTTAATGTAATTATGTTTAGTTTAATTAAGTTACCAGCATTATTGAATTGTATGATAAACTTGAAACTTGAAGTATCGGTCCTGTATACATCATTTGTGGCTCAAAGTTATGTACAGAGCTACATAAATATTGTTCATAGATTGAACTTGTGAAAGACTAAGATGGTTTATTTTTCAAGCTCTCTCAACTTTGATTTAATACGCTGCATATACATCCCTGGTTTATTTTCCAAAGACTTTCAAGACAGCTAAAACTGCCCCATTAAAATGCATGATACACTGGATGAAAACGAAAATAATTAAACTGACTTGCAACAAAAAAAAACAGTAAACGTTTCCACCAGGGCTGCATAATTTCCAGAAATTGACATGAAAATATCCTGCGCTTCGCTGCAATTTTCCCTCATCTCATACATTTTCAGCCTCCAGGTGAAACAGAAAAGCTCTATTCACCCGCGTCCCATCAAAAACTGTAGGAAAAAGCCATTTTTGATTTCCTGTCATTTGGGATTTCCTCTTCCCCCAGTGTTTTGTCAGACATCAAAGTCAATTTGCAGGTAATGGCGAACAGATTAGCTAATTTGAGCAAACCTGGGCGCTTTGATAGTTTTGACACTGATCTGTGTGTGTGTGTGCATCCTAAGGGCCCTGCCTGTGTCACATTACAGGAAGGACGCTGTCAAGGGGCCCTGGCAGTTTAAACAAGTGGCACATTACAATGCAAGGAGCGCGAGTTTTGCACTTCCACATGTAATGACAGATAGTTTCAGTGCAGCGGGCCAAAACAAACATTGTCCTCGCACAGAAAGCTGAAAGATTTCGCCCCCACCAAGATGATCCACTGATGATCCACTCCCTTCCACTGTGGAGCCAAAACAACCTCCTGACTCAGCCACCGTTTTATGATTTTTAATTAAAATCATCACAGAAGCGTCTGCTACGAATGAAGCGTATTTTTCCTGCAAATGACTCTGTTTCGTGAAACGCCTGACTTGTTTTGCATCTGAATTGGGTCATATCCAAATGTGCTTCTTTCTGCAAGATAAATGAGTCTCAGTGACGATCACATCTGTCTCATTTGCAGATTTATTTTGCTCAGCATGAACATTTGTTACATACTGCATTAAAAATAAAACATCAGCTCATTGTTTAGAATTCAGAGGGTGTCAGCTATAACTCAGAGGAGTTATGTGACAGCAAAGAAAATCATCTTCGTCTGTGAACTTTTAGTCAACTTGGCTCACAATAATCATATGATGAACGCTTTTATCAAGAATATTTTAATAGTTTTGTATTTTTAGGCTAAGATGCCCCTTGACAGTCAAACTATTACATAATATAATGATGACAAAGACAGAGAGATGACAGTGAAGTTGGCCGAGTTTTCTTCTTACTGCTAATTTGCGTTTGAAAGTTTAATTTTAACAATGCAGAGCTGCAACTCACGATTCTTGTCAGTGTTCATTTATCTGCTAATTATTCTTGAAGAGGTCTAAAAAACTACAGTCATGCTAGTGGCTCTATGAGGCTCGGCTAACATGCTTACAATGACAATGCTAACATGCTGATGTTAACAGGAAGAATGTTTACAATGTTTATTATCGTAGTATAATGTGTTAGCATGCAAACATTTGCTAATTAGCATTAAACACAAAGTACAGCCGAGGCTGATCGGAATGCCATTTGTTTCGCAGGTATTTGTACATAAATCAAAGTATTGGACAAACTGAAAATTTGACTTGACTACATAAAAGTTAAGGGATTGCGAACTTTATTACAGTTCATCTTGGGTGGTACATGAATGTCTGTGTTACAGTTCATCTGAATCTGTTGACATTTCCATCCAGACCAAAGTGGTGGACCAACATCGTCATCTCTAGACCCATGCTGCTAACATGGATAAAAATTGTTATAGTTTCCCTAAAGCCCAAGGTGATTTCTTTTGCTAGTTATTTTCCAACCAAAACTTCAAAACCTAAAACATACAATATTTAGTTTCCACCGATCAGCCACAACATTAAAACCACTGACAGATGAAGTGAATGACATTGATCATGGCTACAGTACAATGTTC
>JBBPCS010000204.1:10746536-10758946 GCA_037974645.1 Hollardia meadi | reverse complement strand
CAATGTTCTAGTGGGAAACCCTGGGTCCTGGTATTCATGTGGACGTTCTTTGACCCATAAAAGCCACCCAAACAATGTTTCAGACAAAATAAACCCTCTCATGCCAACAGCACTCCATGGATTTTTCAGGCACGTCCCATGTAGCTGAATCAGATTTGGATCTGGGGTATTTTGAGGCCAGGTGGACACTTTACTTTTTGTTAAAAATGAGCTAAATGATGATGATGTTTCTCACTGCAGTCACAAACAAAACACTGAATCATAGTTGTGGAAATGAGCCAAAAATGATCCATGATCAATGTTATTTAAATGCTATTGATTTCTCCAGTAAGTCTTATAGCTTTCTGTAACTCATCGAAAGCCACTGGCAAAGACTTGAATTTGCCAGCTGGCTAATGGCTTTTGGATATTATGAGTCTGTGGCTTTCTCTGTGGATATTCTCTACAAACATTGATCTTTGAGAAGAGATCTTGCAAGTGCTAAACTCTAATTACAGCTCTGATGCTTTATCGACACACCTCTTTCATTGAGTGTTGGATTGTGGCATTAAAAGCCCCTCAGATCATGTTCCTGTGTCTCCTGTGATGTATTGACAGGAGCTCTCGACACAGCAAACGGTCAAGCTGTTTTCCTGTGAAAGAGATACCACCGTCTACACTGTCTAAACACTTCACAGGTACTTCCTCCGCCCCAAAGGTGGGAGAGGTGGAGGATAGCAAAACAAAAACATGGTGTCATTTAGTCATGGAGGATTAACCCATTTTGAGGAAGTCATTTGGACCCATCGCCTCTTTATTTCCACAATCTTACTGTTTGTTTTGGGCTGCCTTTGTCATGTATGTTTTTTATTATGTGGCACTTCAGAGGATGATAATGGCGGTTCTTTATCAGGTGTTTCTTCTTTTGAAGAGCTCTTCTTTTTATCTGATCAGCTGTTGAACTCTGCATTGTCTACAGTGACAGGAGAGTAAGTGCATGTGTGTGTGTGTGTGACAGGCGGACATGATGTTCAGTTCGGGGGTCTTCTGGATGGGCCTGGTCTTCATCCCAATCACCTCGCTGGTCTTTGACGTGGCCTACAAAGTGTGAGTCTTCTCTGCGCTCTCTTCGCTCATCATCACTCCAATACACAGCCGATACAGGAAATTCCTCCAGAATCTCTCGTATCTCCTGCAGAAATTCCTGCTTGAGTGTTTGTGTGGACTTCCGAGGAAGTTTAGCTTTTCCATTCTGTGAATGCTCCACTGGAAATATTTGTTGCTACCCTGGGGTCTGGTTGACATCAGCCCGTAGCAGATTCAAGGCATCAGGAGCAATTTGCAAAGCTAGAAGTTTAATTTCCTGATGTACTAAAAAGAAGTTTGAATCAGTCGATGTGGTATTTTAATGTCAGTCTTTAAAGGTTCCATCATGTTGAAGCATCTGTCAATTTACAGGGTGAAGAGGGTGTGTTTCAAGACTCTGGTGGATGAGGTGCAGGAGCTCGAGGCTCTATCCAAAGACCCAGGAGCAGTGGTGCATGGAAAGAGGTACAGATACTCGCCACTTCACCATTTGTGTCTTTGTTCCGTGATTTTAGATTTATATTTTGCATGTATTGACCTGTTTTAACTCCAAGTTGACCAAAAACTAGTTGCTTGATTAAAATATAGTTGAAAATTCACTATTGAAAATAAGTTATATGGTAAAATAATGAGGCTGTAATAAAAATACATGTACTGTACATATAATGTACTGTCAAACCCATTCAAAGTGTCTGTTAATTAAGGCTTACTTTCATCACATCATCCATATCTTGCTTGTCACTATGGACATGTCTACACTTGCAAGCTGACGCATAGTTTTCTAAATACGACTTTTAGTAACAGTTCAGTAAAACTTGATGTGACTTTATTCCAAAGGCTTTATTTTTGTTTGTGCCTGTAATCATGGGGGCATGATTAGTCCTGCCTCACCTGTTACACAATAATTTGTGAAGCACATTGCTCGTCTCACAGAAAATAAACGAATTTCGCGTAGCGCCGATATCAATGGGCCTTCCATGTTATGATTTGTAATGTGGATAAAACCTTCTATTACAGAAAATGTCAATTTATATTGATATATACTGTGAATATATAATGTAAAACATTATTCTTTTGGTACACAAAAGGGAAAGCTTTTTGTTTTTCAAATTCTGAAGACCACCTCGGAGAATGAATCATCTGAAAACCTCCCAAATCCCTCACAATTTCACCGATGATTCTGCTGCCAACACTATTCCTGTGTGGATGGACACAATCTTAAAATTGCTGCTAAATTGCAGAGGTCCGACTGTAATGTCAGTAATCATTTCAAAAGAGTAGATGTCCACCTTTTTTTTTCTCCCAAACAGTGAAAGGCTCATTTTAGAGCAACAGCGCTCCTATATTAAAGCCATTTATTACAGAACTGTATTAGTTTAACCAGGTCTGCTCTGCTCTCGGGGGCCTGAGGCCTGCAGCAGTCATCAGCATGGAGCAGATCAGTGTGAGATCTCCTGCTGGCTGAAAGTGATCCCCCTGCCTGGCCACTGTCCCGAACCCAGCAGACTGCAGACACACATACATACACACACATACCTGTACAGAAACAAACATGTAGGACCCATTTGTGCACATAAAGACATCCATGTGCACATATTTGTTTGTCTTAACATGAATGCCTTCTGGCCAACATGCTGTTTCAAATAATTCCCTCGCATACAAACACACACGTTGTTCTTCCCTGTGCCTCTCCGGAGTTTTGTCTCCCTACATGGTGTGCAGGTGGCAGCAGTTGGCAGGTCCATCCACTCTGGAGGTGCTTGGACACAGGCTTGATGTATGGGTCATTAAATGTGCCTGTGGTGCTCAGCATGCTGCTAACACACTGCCTGTTTCTGTGTGTGTTTGTGTGTGTGTGCGCGCGCGTGTGTGTGTGTGTGCTTAGTTTGACGGAGAGGGCCCAGCTCCTGAAGAACGTCTTCAAGAAGAGTACAGTCAGTTTGTACCGGTCGGACTCCATGCAGCAGAACCTGCTCCGTAAGCTACACAGTGTTTCTCTTCTCTCTTTATTTGTCTTTCTTTCTCACTAAAAATGCCTCTTACCCCAAAGACTTCAGTTAAGCCATGTTAGATTTATCTGCTTCCAAATGTGCTCCCCCGTCAGGGGAACAGATCGAGCATAATTATTCCTCTTCTGACACATACGCTATCTCTAAAACCTCCAGAGTATGTCCCCCTTTGTTATTAAGTGGATGCCGTAACATTATGTTCATCCTACTTCTTACTTCATAAATACTCTGCAGTGACCACATGCAGGAAACGCACATCAGTAACCGAGTCTGCAAGAAGCCCCGCCGTGTCCCTGTGTCTTAACCTTCACTATATCTACCCGAGAACCTGCTTATATGAACTGTTAGATGAGTGATTTTCACGGCGAGTTGGAGACATGATTACATTCAGTTTGGATAATGCTGCATATCGAATCTCACTAGTTTTAATCATCGGAAAGTAAAGTAAAAAAATCAATAAAACACTGACAGTTTGCAGCGAAGTATTTGTTTGAATAGTTTGCTTTTATTACATTTTGCCTGATTTTAATTTTTTTGTAGGATTGTTTAAAATAAGACGGCATCAATCACTAATGTATCTAAGGTCCCATTCAGACTGGATTGATGTTACAGTTGGACGTTGGGGGGGGGGGGGGGATATTTCCCTCGGCCATCAACAGGTTTGGGATTATTTTTTAGTGTTTGTATTACCACTAATTATTCAGCTGTAATTATAAACACAAACAGGTGCAAACTTCTAAAAGGTCTCTTTCTTTACAGTGTTAAACAAACACACACACACTAATCCTACACATAGAATTAGATTTAGTGACAGTTAAAGCACCTCTACAGTATGTATAAAAACTCAGAGATAAAGTGTCTTTCTGGAATGGACTTATATTCAGTGTTGTAAAAAGTACACAAAAGTAATACTTGAGTAAAAGTAAAGGCATCATGTTAAAATATTACTTTGAATAAACAAAAGTAAAATCACCACCAATCATACAAATAGTACTTGAGTAAAAGTTTTAACTTATTAAATATCAAAAGTATAAGTAAATTATACACATATTTCCATGTATGTATACACTGTATACTGGGAGTGGACTGATTATCAACTAAATTAACCTAAATATGTGCTACTGATACAGCATACAATCTGCAATGTAACTAAAGTAGCAGAAAATTGAAATACTCAAGTAAAGTATCTCAAAATTGTACTTAAATAGATTACTTGAGTAAATGTGTTCCAACTTTCCATCGCTGCTTAAATGATAGGACGAGAATAAAAACAGTCGGTAATCGGAGCTGTAATTATTGGGGTGTGGGGTGAAATATGTACATGTGCGCTACAGACCGGATTAAAATAACTGGGCAGCAGAACGCAGGTGTCACGTTGGCACCGGCATCAAAAACTTTCCAATGATTCTCTGAGCATGGCTTTGGTTTTCTGTTCTCTTCTTATTTTCTGTTGTGTCTTTTGTCTGATCAGTTTGTTTTTTTGTTTGTCTCATAGGTGGGGATGAGACCGTTGTTGTGTGATACCTTTTTTAAATATCATTATTCAAACCCTTTAAAACTCCGGCGCCCTCTAGCCTCCCCCCAAGTAGACGCCTCTCTCCCCCTTGCTCCTGTCGTTGTTGACTTCCTGTCCTTCCTCTCGTGTGCCTCGTGTGTCCTGAGTTGAGCTCAAGTAGAGCGAGATAACGATGAAATGATGAAATGTTGCGCTGTTATTCCCCCACAATGCACTCATCTCAGCGGGGTCCTTTGAACTTCCCCGCTGGCCTCCAGGTACTGACCGAGTCATTTGACACCTGAAGGTGAGTCAGGGGTCAAAGGTCAGAAAAGAAACCCTATAGGAGAGATTAGGTGGTAGATCACAGGGCTGCTTTTATACTACTGATAAATGTTTTGGGGGAGCTGTGATTATTTTTAGTGTGTTTTCATCGTATTATTTATTTTAAAGGAATAGTGTCACAGTTTAGGAAATATGCTCATTAATGTTCATGCTGAGAGTTAACATTATCATGTCTGTGTTGAATATGAAACTACAGCCAAGCCCATCATCTATTAGCATCAGTGATTATGTGGTGCAGCGGATCAAATTTTCTTCATCTAGCTGGTTAGAAGAGAGGGGGTTATGGAAACATCTCTGGTGAGCGTTGTTATGACTTTCTGTGTTATTCAAGCATCGGCAGGTACTCTTATTTTAAAGAAATGGATGCTTAGCTGTGTAACACGAATGTAACGCTAATATATCAGTACCACAAGCTGTGGTTAGTTACAGTCAGCAGCCACTTAGCTTTGGATAAACAGGTAGACTGGTTCTTCCTTTACAAAAATTGTTATTTTGCTGGTTGTAGCTTCATATTTACCGTACAGATATGAGAGTGGTGTCAGTCTTGCAAATTACCATATTTCCCAAAATGTTGGAACTATTGCTTTAAGTTTTGTATTTTTGTTAATTGTTTATTCAGTTTATTCATTTGTTTTAAGTGTAGTTGTTTTTCAAAAAGCCTTATAATAAGTTTTTGCTAGATTAACCACTGATCTACATGACCTTAGTTTTAAACGCTTCGACCCTTTTTCAGATGGCTACGCCTTCTCTCAAGACGAGAACGGAGTGGTGTCTCAGTCTGAGGTCATCAGAGCGTACGACACCACCAAACAGAGGACCAACGAGTGGTGAACCGCCGGCCAAACTGGAGTCTCAGCAGCCATTTCTGATGGCTTATATATTTGAAGCTTAACGGGGAGAAGACGAGGTTCGAGCGTGTGCCTCCAGCACTGGCTGGATTTTTGGACGTGAATATAAAATGGACAGAGGAGAGTGACATTGAGTTGTCTTTGGAAAAAAAAAAAAAAAAGGGAGGAAAAAACAAGGAACATAACAAAAACGTGTTTACTATCAGCTGTAGTTGTGTATCCAACAGACATGATGAGCACTGTGCTTTCTGAGCAGTTCTGTCGTTCTGAAGTTCTTCATTGTTCTCGCTCAGCTTGTTGGAGCGAACGTCTCCTCTATTGAAAATCACCTGAAATCATTTATTTAAGTTGAAATCTGTGGAATCTGAACACTGTTGTTAGAGAAGTTAAGACACTGGATGATGATTAGTTTTTAGAGTATTTGAACTTGTCAGAGATTGCCAAAGAGCAGTCGTATATACAATCTACCAAGTACTAGTGAATTCGGACAACTTTAAACCAAATGTAGTCACACTCCTGAGTGTATTCCAGCACTAAATGGACCACTTCAGAGCAGACATTTGTAATATTTGCATTTTCTTTTTGCACTTAATGATGCATCTGTTGTGTAAAGCCTTACATTTGCTCATGCCTTCGTCCATGTGTCTTTTAAAATACACTTCTTTCTTTTTTTAGTTTTATGTTTATAGTCTGTAGATATCTTGCCTGGTTTTATTTTATTTTTAATTTTTTAAAGAAGTTGCCTCCTGCAACCTACCGTAGTCCTGTTTCCACCATTTTTACAGCAGAAGCATTGCTCTTGACAGATAACTGCATTCCACTCGTCACTCCTGTCTCAACAATCACAACGGTGCCTACGTAAAACTTTTCCCTTGTAGAAGAAAAAGATAGCCAAGAATAGTTTAGCCAGCCAGCTTAGACCTTGTGCTCCACACACACCTCCTGAAGACAAAACCACTGTCTCCCCACCACAGTATTGCACTCGTACCATGTGACAGAGTGCCTTGTGGCACATGTATACGGTAAGATTAGTTCCTGCAGAGGTGAGCAGGGGGCTCTCTGATGGTCTTGTTGAAGGTTACAGTGATGATAGTGTTTCCCTTAAAATGGAGATTTTATCCTTCGAACATAAGTGCCATTAGCTTAAGGGAGAGAGAAATATTAGCCAGGAAAACTCCACCACAATATCAAAACTACTTTGTCCCTATAGTTATTTTGTGGATTTGTATTTTTATATTGGAGATGTATGAATTTTGCATTGACCGGCTTTGTAATGAACTGTCTGTAACTTTTCGTTTCTTCTTCCTCTGATAAACTGGCAGGATAGAATAGATCCAACGAGGAAAGTGAGCTTTCTTAAGTGTCTTGTTATTATTAATATTAATATTGTTACAGCTGGATTTATTTATAATTGACTACTTAATGTCTGTGTGGTTGCTTTCTTCTCCCTATGGGAGATCAGATTTCTGATGTGTGTGTGTGTGTGTGTGTCAGTTTATTGCCTGCATGTGCATGTGCTGTGTGGGTGTGGGTGGGTGTGTGTGTGTGTCACCTCTACTGTGGATAACGTCTATGTACTGTATGCACTGCATGTCTGTGTCTTCTATGTAAGACTGGGAGTTTGTGGCGTCTCAGTCCTCCTAGTGTGTTTCTTTTACATGTGTGTGTGTGTGTGTGTGTGTGGGTGTGTGTGTGGTGACGCTTGCTCCAGTTGTCAGTCTGCACGACTCCAGGTATAACTATGGTGTACTACTGTGTGCTGATGCATGGCCCGTATAGGAAAGTGTGAGTATGTGGTATGGCTGTGTGTGTGTCTGCGTGTGTGTGTGGTCAAACTCTCGACCTGGACTGTGGGAGTTTCTGATGCTCGGCTCGCTTCGACAGGAGATGTTGCACAAAGCACTCGATGTACCTTTTCCAGTAGTGGATATCTGGTATTATCTGATTTCGGTATATGATTTATCTTGAGTGTACATGTTTGTAACTTGTTTCTTCATGCAGCTGCTTTACAGGAAAGCTCTTTTGTGTTTCTCAGCTCGGGTTAATGATTATTTTTTTCTCTGCTGGTCTTTAGCGTGAAAACTGAATTGGTTGATCATCTTGTCAAAAGGTTTCAAACTGCTGAATGTGGATGTCGTCGTGGAAGGCTTGGACTGTTGCTTTTATTTTTCCGGAAACCACAAAACACACATCGTTGTCTGTAAAAGTCATGGGCTGCATGAATGGATAACACAAAACTGAAATGTTAACTGTACTACTTTGATTCTCCCTCAAGTGTTGACCACTTCACAAAAGAGGAAAAAAAAAAAAAGCACCTTTAACTTTGCTTTTCAATATTTGTTTATTTTCCGTCATTTTGTTCAATGATTGTTCTGCATGTTGGGACTGCAAACTTATAAGTGTTGTCTTTTACTGCCATGAAGGACTACTGAAATAAACGTTACAGTCATGGAGGAACAATGTGAGCGTCATTGCTGTTTCTTCTGTGTATTTGTGGGTTTGTAATCACTGTGTCATCTTGTGCCTGTGTGTGGCGACAAACAGGACATACAGCACAGCGAGAACCTAAACAGGAAAAGGCGGGGAGAAATATCAGCCTGCACGCAGGACAAACAAATGATGCCAATAAAGTCCTTATTTGTTATGATGGGGGGGAGATTAGTCGACCTTCTACTCGTGTGGACTGTCTGGGATCCCAAACAGACGGTAATCTGCTCATATAATGGATGAACTTCCGGATTAATTAAAAGCGACCCAAATAGACTTTAATTTCATGTTCATCCGGTTATTTTTTTAAATGTTTTTATTATTATGTAGCATTTAGGTATTTTTTGAACATGTTAAAAGCTGAATGGAATGACAGTTAAAAAATATCTATTGCCAATGATAATCTATAATATCAAGCAAAGATACCAAAATTTGAGTTATTCCAATGTGACGATTGTTTTGTGTCATTATGTTTGGCTTATGGACTGTTTGGACAAAAGATATTTTAAGACAACACCTAGAGCTTTACGGAAGTTGTAATTGACTATATCACTATTTTTGAAAATATTTTAAAGACCCAACAATAAACTGTCACAAGACGTGTTATATATATCGATAATTAAAATAAACATTAGTTTGGGCCCAAATAAAATCACTTAAAAAAAACACTTGTTTTGTCAGAAATACAATAAAAGAGAAAATAGTGTATCTGTTTACAGATTTGTTCCATTAGTGCAATGTTTAACACTGTTTTCTTGTTTTGTTTACAATATTTATTCACAACTGTGACATCTTTTTCGGGTCAGAGTGCGGGGCAGTTTTGTTGAACGGCATCGTATTGTGACTGAATGTGTACATGCATGCAACTTTTGCTGTGTGCATATAGGCAGCGCGAATCCAGCACAGGAATGTCTGCATCCGCCACTAATAATGAAAACTACAATAAAGAGAGATAATTATGGAACATGGATAGGTTTTATGTATGACTGGCTACTGTTGAAAAAAGGCCAACCATAAATGGTATCAAAAACATGATGTCATTTCATGAAAATATTACAACTTAAATGGATTTTGTTATTTGAAGAATGAGCTGCTTTTTTTTTTTTTAGAAGTTTAGGTCAAGAAGAGAAAAGTTTAAAGTCCCCCTCCAGTCAGAAATGTGTTTTTTTTTTCTTGTTCCTACAGTTGAATGTTTGAGCTTCACTGTGTGGAATGATGTATGTGCTGAGTCACTATGAGGTTGTTTTCACATTAATTGATGAAAGTGTAAATTTTTTCTGCGCTCACTGAAAATCTGATTTTAAGAGGCGGGCCTGCGAGCATGATTTGTGACATCACAAATAGTTTGGAAGCCAATCCTGGTCCAATATTCAGCAGACACAAGTGTGATGTGGAAACTTGAAGCCTCCAGTGCACAAACACTGAGAATGGACATCTTGTGTCCAGCAGTTACACTTGTTAAATGAAAAACATTTTTATACTCATATATTCTGAAATTTTTATTGAGGGAGAAGGAATAGGTGTAATAAGGATTTTAATTTGGCAATTGTACTTTATTTTCCTGCAAAAACCATGTAATGACACACATGAGAGAAATTAAATGAATGCCTTGATCCATGTGTGGAGACGGGGATCTTTAAATTTTGATCACAACTGTGATTCAGAATAAAAAAAAAGAAGTAAAAGCCTTCAGGATGAGGAGTAATAGACAGGATTCCTACCTTCATGGATACTTGGAAAAGAAACTGGAATCTTTTGAGGCCTGGCAAAGACATTAAAGATTATAACTCTCTAGATTTAGGACATGTCATGAAAACCATGTTCATAACTTTTTTTTTTCTTTTTTGAGCAGAGCGTGAAAATTGTCCGAACTGACAGCTGTGAGTATTAAAAACACCTGAAAAAGTTAGCACTGGAATCAGTCAAATAACTGATCGTGGAAGTTGTGTTTTGTGATATATCAGTCCAGTGATAACAGATTAAGGGTACCCTGAATGCATCGGCAGACATCCTCAAACTGAACAGTTTGCAGATTTCACGAGAAACTGATTGCCAAGTCTATTTCACAGTCAGATAACTGGAGGACAGGGAGGTCTTTGTGGAGGTTTTTCCATACCTGTTGCTGCAACCTAAACCTCCATTTTTGGGGCGAGTTGTTTTTAACACTGTGACCATGCCATGCTCATTGAACACTGACAATGACTGATCTCAGCGCTGCATTCCTGCTGTGAAGTCTGGCGCAAGAATGAGCGACAGGTAGGGAGCTGCTGTGCAGGCCCGGCCACTCCGGTTTCCTTTCTGTTTGAGCGATGATGAGGCTTCTTTCAGAGTGCACACTTTTTTTCACCCCCCTGCTCAAATGTCAGAAATGTGATTAAACAGACTTTTCTTTCTTACATGTATCAGTGCAAAGAAAGTACTGAGAGACAACCTTTTATTTGCTGTAAATTAGGGAATCCATATGACAACCCCGCTCTGGCTATAATGCCTGAACAACATCTTATAAAAGTTCACATTGTGTATTAGGTCCCCTGCCTTTGTCAGAGGCCTTTGGGATTGTCAAATACAAAATATTTCCCTGGTTTCCAACAACTATTCCTAATAATGTATAATAGTCAGAGTGACAGAGACAGTGCCATCTATTTCTGTTTTTAAAGAAGGTGTGTGATAAACTGACGTGGTTTTAGTCTTTATTTTAAGCTGTCACCTCGAAAGACGGCATGTATAAAAAATGTAATGTAGGTCAGTGAGGTCTGTTTACAATATAAGGTGAAAGTGCACAGTATTCAAAACTTTTACTGCCTCTAACAGGTCTATCGTTGTGCCCTGTGATGCAGAGGGCGACGCACCTCAGTCCACGTTGCTTGACTACAGCAGCTTTGTTGTATTCCTCGATCTCCTGTTGCTCTCTGTGTCCATTGAGGCAGCCCCGGACCTCCACCCAAACGCCACCAGCTGTGCTGCAGTGCGTCTTTCCTCGCCGTGTCACATCCCACTATCTAAAATCTTGTAATCCCTCTATTTACCCTGCTGGGATCCCTGTCAGCTCTGTCCAAAGTCGGCGAAGCCCTTGGCTGCTGTGAAGGCGTCGGGTTGCAGGGGGAAGAAGTACTGCTGTGGCAGGAGGAACCCAGTGCTCTGAGAGGGGTGAGAGGGCATGGAGGGCTGGTGGAGCTGTAGCTGGGTGTGGGAGGAGGGGTGTTGGATGCCTCCAGACATGGGTGCTGGTGGGGATGTGTAGGGGGGAGGTGGAGGTGGAGGCAGAGTCTGAGGGGTCTGGGTGGGGGTGGAGGCCGACGATGAGACGGTGGCAGACACCAGGCAGCCGTGCTGCTGCTGCTGCTGCCCCTGACCCCCGAAAGAGAACCTCCGCATGGAGCTGCCGCCTCCGGCCGAGCTCGAGCTGGTGGTGGCCGTGCTGGACTGTCGCGACGGGGCCCGGAGACTCGGGGGAGCGGTGGTGAGGATCATGGGGATGGTTTCGCCCTGGCAGCTGCGCAGGGAGAAGCGAATGGGCTGCTGGGTCGGCTGCTTGGGCCGCAGGCAGGTGCAACAGTAGACAGCCACCAGAGAGCCGACCACGACGAAGGCCACGAAGATGCTTCCCACCATCAGGAAGGGCACGTAGACGGGCTCTGAAGGAAGAGCAAGGTTAGGATCAATCATCTTTTTAGCACTGAAAGCTGCAGGTTGTTAAAAATGTGTCTCCATGTAAGGACCCAACAGAATTAGTATTCTGATTTTCCATTTTCATTGCCCTGGAGACACAAGAAATAACACATTTAACAGCTGAAAAAACCCTCAGAGAAACAGAATAAATCACACATAAAAACACTGTACTTGTAATGTACTGTACCCCCATTTAGCATTTACAAGCACAATATAAATATTTAGTGAATGGTGTTTGAGACACTATAATGTAGTTGTCAGCAGGACATTTTAATTGTTTATTAATTTACAGTAATTATTAACAATTGCAACTATTTCATTATCTGTATACCTCCACCTATGGGAGCCCACCAGAGGAGTTAGCCTATAGTTATTGATAAATGTAAATGGTAAATGTCCTGTATTTATATAGCGCCTTTCTAGTCAGCTTGACCACTCACAGCGCTTTACACTACAAGTAGGCATTCACCCATTCACACCCATTCATACACT
>JBBPCS010000204.1:10732076-10746436 GCA_037974645.1 Hollardia meadi | reverse complement strand
CACCTGCTCATCAGAAGTGGTAACCATTCACACACATGCACTCACACACCGATGGCGCAGCATCGGGAGCAATTTGGTATCAATTCAGTATCTTGCTCAAGGACACTTTGACATGTAGACTGCAGGGATCGGGGATCGAACCACCGACCTTCCGACCACTGGGCGACCGCACCTGAGCCACAGACGCCCCTTATTGACAATTGCATTAAAAAACACTTAACTGCATTATGCGTTATAAAATAAATAAATAAACAAATGTTTATGTAGTGCTTATAAATCCTAAATATTGGGATTAAAGTGAAGTTTTACCCTATTGGGTGATACCAAACTAATGATGTAATCAGTTTGTTTCTTTTAAACCTTCATGTTATTAACAAACCTTAGTCGACACATTCCTGCTGGAAAACACAAACAGCTCAGGTTACACACGGAGCCCATATGCACTTTGGGAGGAAATCAGTCAATGTTTATTTATTTTGATAGGAGAAAAAAAAAGAAAAAGGAAATTGCGAGCACACAGTCCATTCAATCAAGGCTCCACAGCTTATATGTTGGGGAAATTTAAAGAAAACTGATGAAACCTTGAGGGTTAAAGTGGCCTATTATGAGAGGTTTCACAGCTAACACAGGGTTAATGTAGCACTTTGAGTCTGTCAAATGTTTATAGAAGCCAAAGAAAATGAGTCTCTGTCTCATAATGTTGCGACTTCTTTGGTTGGCAAATGAATGAGCTGTGAGTTTTATATTTGGCAGCACAGTAAGCGTGCCTGTGTGTGACAGTTTTGAATACTGGAAAACATTTGTGATCCAGTGCGTTTTTGTTGTTTTTTTGCAGCGACTGATTTCTGCTTAAAGAATTGTAAAGAATTACTTTTAATAACACTGAGTTTTTAAAAAAACAAAAACAAAACAAAAACCTAATCTGCAGTGAGTTGAGGTCAAATGAAGCAACAGGAGCAGGTGCTGGAAACTGGACAATTTGGATGATTGATGCAACACGAAAACCTTAAAAAAATCAGTAATTCAAGTGAAATTAATTGCATCAAAAAAAAACCTTTTAGTCTTGTACAACAGACCTTTAAGAAAAGTGTAGACCTTATTCTCAAAACAGTGACCTTTAGTTTTCAAATGTAAAACAAACAAGCGTTACAATCTGTCCTGTTACAAATGTTGGCCTTTGAAGAGACTTTAGTGTCTGGTGTGAGATGCATCAAATCTGCAGGGTTTCATAATTTCATTTGACTGCAGTAAGGGGCTGGTGATTGGAAACTGTAGTTCCCTTGAGCAAGGCACTGAAACCTGCTCTATTCTCTTACTAGGAGGTCAGAGGTCTGTGTTTAACTATAAATAGCAATCACACTAAATAAGCTACAAATTCGACTAAACGTGAATGCTTAGTCACATTTAGGCTTTAAATACATTTGATTTAAGAATTAACTTATTGTGACTGACTTTATCCAACCTTATAAAAACTTTGTTTACACTTAATAGTCTAAACTTTTCTATGAGAGGTCTTGCTCTAGTGCAGCACTTTTCGGGGAGAAATTTATTTATAAGGAGAAATGTTGAAAATGAACCAAACCAGGAGTTTAAAAACTGCTAAACTTACGCGCTGCAAACTCGGTGTTTTCCACCTCCCTGTCGTTGGTGCAGCTGCCCTGGTCGAGGCGTGCGTCCGCGGCCGCGCAGCAGTATCGCAGCGAGCAGGAGCCGCAGCACACGGTGGCGTCCATGGTGTCAAAGTCCTCCGGACACTGGAAGCCCTCATGATAATTCCCATTAGAATCCAGCCACCCATGGCAGTACTCCCCCTGTGCGTCCGATATCCGCAGGTTCCAGGTCAGATATCCGAGCAGCAGGCAGCTCAGCAGGCGCACCATCCCGGCAAGCCGCTGGGGTTCACGGTTCCCTGCGTCCTGTGGGCTTCAGCTGCCGGACACTGGAGTGTGTCAGTCGGAGTTAGCGACTCTTCATTGGGATTAAATTTCTGACAGAGAAGCCGAGTAAATAGATCCAAACATGTAAAGTTATGTCACCGTCATCTTCCCACCACCCGCACCGTTTTCAGGCAAAACTTGCCAAATTGCAAAATGAGAGAATTCTTGATTGAATCTTCTCTTTAAGTCACTTCTTAGAGAATCAATTTCTCGTATAACTTCTCATCCAAACATGCAGGAGTCAAACAACCTCCTCCTGGTTTCTCTCTGGTCTCCCTCTTGGCCGAGTTGCGTCTGGGGACGTTCGTTGATGTCTGTGCAGTTGTGCGCTCAGCTCAGTGAAGACTTGCTGCTTTTGTGACTCGGGGCTCTCTTCGCGCTGACGTACGTATCTCCCAGTAACGTGCGCGTTCACGAGGCGTAGTGGTCGCAGAGGTGCAGTGATGCCACTTAAAAGCCGTCAATGCGCGCAAATAACATGCACAAATGCACTCTTAATTAGCTTATTCTGCATAAGAGAAGACCTCAGCTATGCATGAAGACTACCAAATAAAATATTTTTGTTTTGTATTTTTACATTTTAGACAGAACTCAAAGCAAATGTCTCAAACATGGCGCACAGGCTGTCAAATTACTGACATGCTTACTGACCATTTTGATAAAAGATATAAGACAATTGTTCTGTACCAATGACAACAAATTCCATAGCTTATACATAGGAGTTTGTTAAGGCATAGGCCATGGACACACAAAGAAAACGGGATACAGCGTCAGAGGTGGGGCCCCCTTCATTCTATGGAAGTCTCTTAGTAGCACATGAAGCCCAAAAAAATTTGACTTCACAGGTATAAAATTTCCTGGATCTTGCGCATGTGCACTAGAGATTTCCTCCGGCCGAGCAGCTAACTCCCAGTTTAGCCCTCTGCTAACTTCAACGGTGATAAAAAGCCATTTAATCGCAGGGCTCTTCTAGACTTTCCAAATGTCACCTGACCGAATGGATCAAATTCACAAACTGAGATAATTTATTTCGAGGGTTGTGACGATCAGAAAATGTGTCCAATGTTTTACAGTCAATTCTTTTTCAATTATGGTAAAAAAGTTGGGCCAGTTAACAAAGCTAACATGATGTAATTACAGAGTTTGGCCACTACGCTTCAAGGCCTGGTCCTGTTCCTGGGTGCTTGGGTGTGACAAGTAGCTAATGTAAGCTGAACTGGACACCAGATAGGTTATTACAGTGACACACTGCTTTAACACTACATTTTTGGCATTTAACTATTTTATTTTAGTATTTGTGGGACTTCTTTAGTACGGGAGCCCATTTCCACCAATGCTCCCGTGAATCTTCCCATGCTACACAAAATGCATCATCCAATGTGATGAAAAAGGATCCTGTAAGTCATTATACTGAAGAAGTCATCCTTTTTTTTTTCTTTTTTTTAAAGTTTCTTATTATTCTGAGATGTCATTAATCTGAGACACGAAGACATTTCAAGAAAGTTTCTCATTATAAGGACTTGCAGGATCTTTCTTTCAAATGGGCTTCCATACTTTGTGGCCAATGAAGCCACTGTTCAGCATGTTACACAGGTTCACTTCATGCATATAGTTAGAACTAATTTAAATAAACACAAGAAGCTGAAACTTTTTGTTGGTTTGGTGGTTTATGATAATCAATATTTAAAGGTTGTATGGTCAATATTTTTTATCCTGACCTCTAATACACAGAAGCAAAAACTACCGACTTGACTGGTCTGTTGAAAACGAGAGAAAAAACGTCTTTTCCATTCCTCCGTTAATTTTTTTTTCTCCTGTAACCTATTGATGTGGCGCCCCCATGTGGCGCTGCAAACTTTTAGGCCTGCAGGCAGCTGCTGCACCAACCTTTAAAATCTCAAACATGTATAGATTCTGACATTTAGCCTATTGTAAACAGTTGGCCATCAAAAGCTATTAGAAAATATATAGGCTCGACCTAAATGGGTTATGGATCAGAAGAATAAAACATCCAGAGTCTGTTGAATTCAGGACCAACATGTAGGCTATATCATCCTTTTTTTTTTTCTTTTTTTAGCAGTTTATTCTATTTTATTTATTCAGTCATTTTTCCAAACATGTAGAGAAAGATCAAATAAAAAACCTAACATAGTATTTTCTAATGCGTTTTTGCTCGTTTTAAGCTCCCACTTCATGTCTGGGTGTGGGCAGCCTTTATTGATGCTGTGAGCTCAGTAGCAAAATGGCCTCTGCCTTTTTTTATTTGTCGGATTTCGTTCTTTTTTTCTTTTTTTCTTTCCATCGACACAGATTAGCGTTCCGTTGTTCTCTGTGTGCATGGCGGCTACAAAGGAGGCAGGCAGCGGCGCACAAGTCCCGCCTCAATTTCCCTCTGGAAGAGTCTCAGTATCGGCGCCCCCGACTGGGGATTGGAGTGGCGGCTTGTCAGTAAATTAGCCCACCCTTCACACTGTGTATGAGGGAAACCGAGCCAGCCAGACAGTGAGGAGTGACAGATCTGATCCCCCCAGTCATCGGCTGCCTGTCGCACCAGCACGCCACAATACCGACCCGGAACCATCCGTGACACCTGGCAGGGATGGAGGGAGAGATGCAGCCCGCAGATGAAGGGCCCTGCGCCCCGAAGATGTGCCGACAACAACGGGGTCCGTACAGCACCATGAAAACCTTCCAGGGCAAGCGCTTCGAGGGCAAGTCGCGCTTTGACAGGTCCGCTGTGGTCGAGGTGCCTCTGTTTGGCGACGGGCATCACTTCACTTTTCACCCCGAGCAGCCTCATCATTTCCAGCCGCACCATCACCACCACCACCAGCAGCAGCAGCAGCAGCAGCAACAGCAGCAGCAGCGTCTACCGCAGCTCCACCAAACCAGCGTCGTTATCAGCAGCAGCCAGCAGCATCACTCAGCGCCTCAGCAGCAGCAGCAGCAGCATCGTTTCCCGTGCGAGAACAGGCCCAGCAGCAGGGTCCCGACGTCCACCTCTGCGCCCGCGGCCAGCGTGGCGGCGGCAGCATCTCCTGGTCTACAGCAGCGGCGCGCCAGCAGCGGCAGAGCGGAGCCCAGATTCTCCCCAGACTGCACCTACGGTATCAGCTCAGGTGGGTTTTTCAAACTTGTTCAGAGTGAGTGATGGTAGTGACTCCTGATCTTTCAGTTTCATTCATTTGGAATCTGGGTATACTGGGACTTTTCTGGTCCTCAGATTGTCCTGATTGTGGTGCGTATTTCAGATTTTGCTGCCCACACATGAGCAGAAAGCCTCTACAGGATCAATAAAGTTGAATGGGAGGCAATATGTCATAAAAAGCCAGCATCTCTTTTGTTTGCGCCACATCACCTGTGCTTCATGTTTTTGTTCCCATTTCCTCCTTTTTGTCATCCTGTCAGTGATTGATTTGCTGCTGTAATAAGAGAAGGCATGATTGAATCACCAGTGTGCATGTGCTAAAAATTACATTGGGTAATTGTCTGTGTGTGTTTATTTATGTGTTTTTGTGTGTGTGTGTGTGTGTGTGCGTGCGTGCGTGCGTGCGTGCGTGCGCGCGTGCGTGCACGTGGCTGAAACACTTTGTTCCATGCTCATTTTTCTCCTCAGCTGCTGTTCATTAGTGGGCTGTGCAGGCTCAGGAAGAAATGTGTTCCCCATGTAGAGGGCGGGTCCATGGGAACTAACATTAAGATGAAAGCAATGAACCTAATCCTGGCAGTTACAAAATTAAAGATCATCCATCTCATCCTCTAATCAAATATTAATCTCTTTATCGCAGCTGGCAGCAGAGGCTCAATTTGCTGCTGGTTATTGTTGCCTCACAGACAATCGAGTGTTCAGTCTGAGCTCAGGTTGCACTTGCAGCCCTATATGAAACCACCGACATGAGAATTCACAGATGTGTGCATGTAGTATTACACGTTTGATCTATAAAAATAGGCACACGTATCCTGTCTTTAACACACTTCTATCTTTGAGAGTTGGACACCTGGATGGTTGTCTCTGCCATGCTATTTTCACCCGGGTGTAAATGAACTTCAGACACTTTGGTGCTAATAGCATCTGCCAAAGTCTAACCCACTTCCATCTGTGAAAGCCAGCCCGATTCCTTGTATTTTTAAACCCCAGGTTTCAGAGATGACGGCCCATTGTTTGCATCCATTCTGGCATGCACATGATCCAGATTTCACTTATAAAATAAACACACAAGTTATATTTTCCCCAGCTCCAGTGACTCTTCCCATACTACACGAAATGCATCATCCAATTCCACGTGCCGTGCATTCTCACTGATGATATGTCCATTTGCTTTTATCTGTGCTTAACTTAATGTCCCTCTCATGGCTGAAAAAAAAACCCCAGGATGCCCTTCTCATGAAGAGAATCACCAGAGAACCCGGGAATCAGCAATCAGTTCAGCTCACAATAACACAAATTGCATTGCGAAACCTTTCCCAAAGAGTTGTGATTAAAATTAATGGGGCTCATAAATGTGCCTCTGCCGAGCATGTTGTTTTTAATGAAATTTTATGAGGCTCTCAGCTCACGTTGCCACAGTAGCTGGTGAGAGAGGAGGGTGGTGGTGGTGGTGATGTGTGTGGGGGGGGGGGATATCAGATACATCTCAACGGGTAAACAGACAGCACGCATATTAATAAATGCGCCACATCTGCACCAGACTGATAGACACGTCTGAGCGAGTGGCAACGCAGCAGCGGCCGCCTAGAACTCATTTTGTCTGTGTTGTATATTTGTGTGTGTGTGTGTGTGTGTGTGTGTGTGAGGCCAGTAATAATCACTACATGGAGGAATGTGTGAGATCATCTACCAGGGAAACTATATACAGTACCAGGGCTCGTTTCTGGACAATAGATCTGTGCTGATTTTCTTTGCTCGGCTGGGTTCAGTCACAGCAGATTCGGTGACTTTTAAGTTTATTGACATCTGAATCAATCGGCATAATCAAGCTGATATTTCTGTGAACAGAGGAGCCGACTGTATGTTACTGTAATGAAAAAGACTTCCTGAAAAGGAAAGAAAAGGGAGGCGGAATGAACCCAAAATCAGTGAAGAACTCATTGTTTTCATAACTGTATGCTGCTTTAGGAAACTCCACTATGTTTCAGCAGTGGCAGCAACATCATAAAAGTACTTTATTTTGAGGTACTCTTTACAATAAAGCAATGTCATTGCTTGTCACGTTTCAAATGTCTGTGAGTTGTCAGTTCCACTAAGGAAATATGTCCGCTCCAAACTTCTCACGTGGTTTAATTAAACACAAGTTCAAAGAGGTCAAAAATAAAACTAGTTTGTTCTTCTTTCTTATTTCCCTCATCATCTCACGACCCCTCAGACTAATTGTCTAACCAGGTCCTGACCCCCCACCTAATAATGTCATGCATAACAGTATTTCAGTCACAGGGGACACTTTACTGCAGAACCAGTACTCTTTCTCGTGATACTTTAAGTACATGTTGCTGATAAAACCTTTACCAGTTAAAAACCTTTTTTTATTTTTAGAATAATGTCTATCAAGCCAGATATTAAGCCAACAAAACAAAGGTCCATGTAGCTGTTCTGGAGCTTTTGACTTTATCACATGGCCTTCATCAGCAGCAAAAGTTTCCAAGATCCTGAGCAGCTTCAAGGACTCCCCACCCATGTTGGCCTCAAAGTTTGTACATCTGCTGTTCTATGGCAATGACGCAAGACCCTTTGATACAGTGGAAAGCCCCAGAATAGCTACTTATTGGACTGTGGTGAGGTTATTTTGTCAACTGTTATCCTTTTGTTTGTTGGCTATCATTTGACCTTAATAGTCATGATGTGCTGCACTGAAACATTTTTCCTTCTTTCCTTCTTGTGGCAATTGAGCAACCATGTGATATACTGTAAAAGCTCCAGAACAGCTACTAAATAGATCTTGAGGTGAGATAGTTTTGTTAACTGCTGTTTCCAAGGTCAAAACTGAACTTTAAACCTAAAATATATCAGTCTCGGAACACGGTTGTTCTGACCTCTTGATTTTTTTCTCTCTCTGCTGCAGAGAATCGTCTCATCCTTGATGCCTTTGCCCAGCAGTGTAGCAGAGTCCTCAGCCTCCTCAACAATGGCCGTCTCCTGGAGCCCTCCTCCTCCTCGTTCACCTCTAACATCAAGCTGGAAGACGGGCCAGCGGAGGTACAGGGGCTTCACTGCTCCTCACTGGGGAAGTCTAAACCTGAAGAGAGCTCCTCCACCACAGACCCAGAGGAGGATGCCCAACAAAGCCATTTAAGCCAACAACAGACCTCTGCCGTTCTCCGCATCTTCACAGACTCACTACAGAACTATCTGCTCTCAGGGCCTCAGCAGCAGCAACATCTGGCTGCACATCTGGAGGATGAACACTGTCCTACGGCGGAGCCCGGTTCTGGGGTGTCTCCTCCGAGGCACAACCTGGGGGGCTGGGGCTCACCGACTCCGTCAGATTCGTACGGCCACCCGTCATCCACGCTGCCAGAGGAGGAAGAGGAGGAGGAGAGCTGCTGCCCACGCTGCCTGGAGTTGGAGCAGGAGGTGCTGTCTCTGCAGCAGGAGAACGAGGAGCTCCGCAGCAAGCTGGAGAATATCCCAGGTGCAGTAATGAAAGACAGGACTTCACAGGGGTCTGATTCTTTTCTTTGGGGTTCAGGGTTTATATTTTAATTCATACACGCGCTGATACAGATCGGTGACAAATCAAAGGAAAAGTTTTGTTCCACCACAAGCTACCAGAACAACTTCAGTGCTTCTTGTCAGAGAGTCTTTACATTTCTAATTAACTCCATTCTTCTAAAAGATATTTTGCATTTGCTTTCAGGGCCAGATTTTTATAGTTTGGGGGCTCAAGGCAAATTCAGCAACTGGGTCTCTGCGGTGCCTCATTTTTCACCCTTTCTCTTATTAAAAATGTTTGTATTGTCAGTGGTAGATCAAGTACTCGGGTCTTAAAACACCAAACTGTTAAAAGTCCAAAATACATTATGCGTTGACCTAAACGGGCAGAAATATTATCAACAAAATGTGCCTACACTTACAGTCTTTTCAATGTGGACCTCATTTAAAACTTTGTATACTGTTAAATCCATGGCTGTGACCTAAGACTTGGACTCGAGTCGCAAAAATGAGGACTTGCAACTTGGACTCGACTTGACTTGGTGACCCATTAACATTGAAAAATGCAACTGTTCTTATATCGTGCCTTTTGGAGCATGATCATGAATAATAAATGCCATAACTAACATAACCAGGAGGCACACAACATTTCCATAACCTAAATTCAGATGAGAGAAATTCGCATTTTATTATAAAATTATTTAGTCTATACACTGAAATGAGTAGCTTCTAGTGCCCCCCTCCTCTGCAGCTTATCGCCCATTTTCCTACCTGCAGCCGTGCAAATGATTCTGATGCACAAATAATTTATGCGCTAGTTCCTGCTTTTAGTTATCAAAAGTCTTTTGTGTTAATTATTAAAAATAATCTTTTATGCCACCTGCCATGTTTAAAATGTAGGAGGGGCAGCTGCCAGAATGAGAAATGTGTTATAAAATAATAAAATGTCTATAAATGCTCCTAGAGCTTAAGGATAAATGATCTTAACTGCCAGGACAAGTTTTTTGTCCATCATGACACAAGCCTGTGTCCCCGTTAATTGATCTGAATTAATCTTTGTTATACCAACTTAAGAGTCTGATGTTATCTCCTGTTCTTCTATAAACCTTTAATCTTCCAAACATTTCAAATTAAAGCCGTGTATTTGGGTCGTTGGTTCAGTAGTGCTCTACATGAACCACTGATCCTGTTTTTACTGTGCTGGCCATTTGGGTGCCCTAAACATAATGGCTTTACACAAAAGTGCAATCTTCTCCAATAAAATAAATCAAAGAAATATTTGCACCCCTCCGGCACTTGGTGCCCTACGCACGGCGTGTTATTTGCGTGTACAGAATGGCGGAGATTGTGATCAAAACCAACATCAGAAGTATAGAAACGCAATGTTCCAAACAGACAGACACACATCAACAGTTGTAGCTTTATTTTGAGTTGTCCCATTGAACTATTTGACACATACACTTGCTTTGATTAATTACTTGCAGCTGGACTTTAAATGTCTCGTTTCCATTAATAACTAGCATTGACAGACCAGAAAAAAAAACTTGCTTTTTGAGTTGTTGAGATATTTCAGTCTCGATAAAAGCGGTGGACAAAGCGACTGAACAACACTGCTAACAGGGCTAAGTCAATTATCAAAATAGCCAACTAACTCAACAAATGATTTCAACTCGAATCCACTCACTTATTCAAGCTGTCTTTGATTTGTCACCTGTCTTTATGTCTTAGTAAAAATAGTTTAAGCTGAAAATACATATTTTTTCTCAATAGCAGCTATTTTTGTTAACTTCCCTGCTCTCCCCAAAGCATTCTGAGCTCCCCAGTGTCACCTTAACCCAATTTTCACTGAACTGCTCATTTTATCTGCACGTGTATTAAATATACCGAGCAGTATCTCAATTTAAAATTGCTAGACATTGCTGCTATACATAGACAGCTACCGTTTGACAATTTGCTTGTATGACTGCTCACATGAGCTTGTGTTCTTGCACAGTTCCCTGTCAAAATGTTCTCGACTACTTCAAGACTGTTCTTGAGTTTCACAACCAGCTGGTCCAGCCGATGCCAGAGGAGCAGCTCACCGAGGTGAGGAGGCAGGCTCCCGTACATTATTCACAGCTATTTAAAGCATGCATTATGAGTGCAATACGTTTGCAAGTGCAAAACTCCTTCATTGTGATAATTGTACAATCAAGTGGTGTGAGAACATGAAATTAAACAAAACTCTGCCTCTACAGGAAGAAGAACGACAAACGATCTTTGAGGTCTGTGTTTTTATTTCAGCCTATAAAAAGTGCTGTTGATTTTAAAGAACACCAAAAGAGCATGACGTCATATTAGTGACACATGACAACTATTATATATGTTAAAGTATGCTACATCTAAAAGACTAAAAGCCAGTTTCAAAGATGACAAAACTTGTGTCCCCTCCCCTCCCTGCAGGGCAGTAAACAGCTCCTGGAGAACTACCCTCTCTTCATCACTAATAAGCAGTGGGACGAAGCTGTCAACTCCTCTAAGAAAGATGGCAGACGGCTGCTGCGCTACCTGATTCGCTACGTCTTCACCACAGACGAGCTCAAGTTCTCCTGCGGTTTGGGCAAAAGGAAGCGCTCGGTCCACTCAGGAGATCCAGGCCTGGAGAGACGGCCGCTCAACCCCATCAAAGTCAGCTGCCTCAGAGGTACACGGCCTGGAAAAGTCTGTTCATTTAGAAGAGTGTTTATTTTGACAAGGAACACCAGATGTTTTATGGATACTGTGGAAACTGAGTGTTGAAACAGTTTCATATTCAGAATTGATATGTATTGAAAAATCTATATTTCCAACAACACTCTTATCATTACATTTGGCCAAAGATCTGATATCCGATTTGTTGCCAGCTGATTTCAGTTATAAGCAATCAGATCTCGTTCTTTCCCCACACCAGTGGATTTCTGCTGCAAGGTTACACGAGGAGAGTTTATTTGTATCCCATTTTTAAACAACCAGGCACTGCTGCACTGTTGTTTTACTGTGCACGAGACATAAAAAAGCCATTGTTTGTCTTCTCATCCTCACTTGCAGCACTCTTTCATTCATTTCCACGATAAAATGTCTCACATATTTGTTATTTTAAACCTGCAATAAGAGGTTTTTTTTTTTTTTTTTACTAAAGTTAACAAGAATTTGGCACAAGAATTTAGCCTTTTTAAGTTTCCTCAACAAGTAGAATCTTTACCTGGGTGACGTTTGATGTCCATGATAGATTCTTTGTAATGTTGATGCAGAGGAACCTAACTGTTCATCTGCTCCACCTCAGCTCCACTGATGTAGACAGGGCTGTGTGTCTTTGCCTATTCACTCTTGTTTGTCTTTTCCAACTCCAGAGGGAAAGATTTGACTCTTTAGCAGCTGAATGCTCCATTATGTTCACCAGCTAGTTGTTGTCTGCTGTGCGGGGCTTTTTCTTCTTCTGACAACAGCTGTTCAGCTATGAGAGCAGCGAGAGTGAACAAAAACAGTAAATTTGCAGGTCTGACAGCTAAACAATGCGCTGAAACTAACCTCATCTCAAAAATCATGAGAACAGTGACACGTTTTTTTTAAAAATTACATTACAAATACAATACAAAATGCAACTGGTGTCACATCAAGGCTTGCTTTAATTTCCAAATATTAAACAATTATTTTCAATCTCATTGATTCAAAAATCTTCTTGCCAGAGTTCATCCGGATGCACTGTGCCTCAAACCCGGACTGGTGGATGCCCTCGGAGGAGCAGATCAACAAAGTGTTCAGCGATGCCGTCGGTCACGCTCGTCAGGGCCGAGCGGTCGGCACGTTCCTGGGCAGCAGCGGCAGCAGCACCAGCAGCCTCTATATGGACGGCTTTGATGGACATCTGTCCCAGGACGAACTGTATTTAAAAAGCTGCCAGAACGGCCAGTCTGACTGAGGTTGAAGGAGGATTTGAAAGACGAATGCCAGAAATGTAGCTGTACAACAACATATCTGAAAACACTGACCTGATCCCGTCACTTTACACAGTGGAGAAAACATTCCAGAAGTTTGTGAAACAGAAACGTCAGGCCCTCTAAAGCAGTTCCTACTTTTAGTTTTATAGCTTTTTGCTAATTTTGTTTAGTCAAAATTTGCCTCTAAAGGGATGTTTTAAACACTAAATTTAAGTCTTCCATTTGCTACTTTTTCTAGAGTTTGTTGATTTGAGTGGTTATGTCACTGTCAGTGGAATGTTTCTGTTCTTCTGTTTGTTTTTAAGTTGTTGGGAGTCCCAGTGACTTGTTTTCACAATTTACATGCATACTTTAATGTCATCAGGACGCTATTTGTATTAATGTTACCCAAGTTAGTGCTTGACGCTGCCGCCTACGTCATGGAAAGTAGCATTTCATGTCTTTCTGACAAATTCGATCATTGGCTAAGCACCTTTCCTTTCTACAGGAGTGCCTCTGAGAAAGTTTTGTTACCCGTCGTCTTGGCTTTGCATCCATGTTGATCTCTTAACTTGAATCAATTCTGCTGTGCCAAGTTTTATTTGTGGAGAAGAAAAAGTGCATTCAAGAATACAAAGTCTTTCCAACGTGCTCAAAGGCAACTTCCATTTGGGTTGAAAGAACTTTTGGGTGAAGGCTGGTCCTGTTTTGAACTTCCTGCAGTAAATTTCAGGATGAACTGAAAAAATGTGTGTCATATTGCAGAACACCTATAAAATTAGGCACACAGACAATAATTACTTTGGTAGAAGTTGTACTGGAAATCTAAGTCTTTACTCTTAAAGTCTTTAAAGTTCACTGCAGAATTCTTACATGAGGTCTCCTAAATTTGTTTGAAATACTGAATATGGCACCAATATAATGCTGTTATTTGTTCCCTAAAAATTAAGGTACTCTACTTATTAAAATGCAAACTTTTTGGTTTTTTATTATAATTTCTGCACTTTTTTTTGCTCTTGTCATAGAGTATTTTATTCATCCAGATGCAAAAGGTCTTTTTTGACTCAGGATGAATGAATGTTATGTCTTTTTATTTAAGGCGGTTGCCAAATAATAATGCCTTAAACTTGATTCAAGACCTCCACAGTAAAAAAAAAAGTGTTGATGCTTTTTGTGTTATCAGTCATGTAATCACAGAAATTATAGGAAATATCCACCTCTAAATAATTATTTCTCGACCCAAGTGGGAAAAAAAACAGCTTCTTTCCCTCTGAAGTTCAGCACTTTTGCACTTTTATGTGTCTCATTGTGGCTAAAGCGGTCCTTCAGTGAGAAGTCTTTGACCAGAATCTAAACATTTTAAATCTTTGTCTATGTGTTTATTTATTTATTTAATTTTTGTCTTTCAATATCTTCATGACACTGTTTTCTACGTCTGAATGTACCAAATTTATTGGGTCAGTTTGCCATGTCAACAGTGCTGTGTAAATGTGTAATATAAAGTACAATATTGTGTGAGGTGTTCTTGAAATCTCTCTCTCTCTTAAAAAGCCAAGTAGAAAAGTGCCACAGAAACCTGAAACAGTTGGATTCTGTCGTTGTGTTGCTGTTCTGAATGTGAGCGTTTACTGGTATTTACTCCTTTACCCTCCAAGTGGCTGTTATCAACACTGTGAAGCATCAGTAGGATTTTTTTTACAAATCTAATAGCTTCTGTTGTTTTTTATTTATAATAAATAAAAGAAGCACTGAAGCTGAAAACGTATTGCATCTATCTATCTATCTATCTATCTATCTATCTATCTATCTATCTATCTATCTATCTATCTATCTATCTATCTA
>JBBPCS010000204.1:10692482-10731976 GCA_037974645.1 Hollardia meadi | reverse complement strand
ATCTATCTATCTATCTATCTATCTATCTATCTATCTATCTATCTATCTATCTATCTATCTATCTATCTATCTACTTCACTGTGACATCATAATATTCTGCAAAAACACTTTTCTGTCCATTATTCAACACCATGATTTAGGAACAGAAGGGGAGATTGGATTGTATAGATCTGCTGATATTGAGATTCAGGTGACTGTTGTTGCACCGTGCGGCCAAGCTCTCTATCAGTCACTACATATACTATATGAATCTGGAGAGACATGGATGTAAACAGCAACGTCACTGGTGCACGGAGTCATACAACCACGAGGCGGTAATTCTAGTTTACTAAAATAAAAGCAGCAATATAACTATAACTGTGTAGAAATACTTTGTTTCAAGTCAAAGTCCTTCTTTTCCAACTTTTTAAATTTTCATTTCATGTATTTTTTTTTTTTTTTAAGTTTCATCTTCAATTAACTTAAAATGGTGCAGTCCCTAAGATGATCAGCAACATAATTTTACTGGATAGGAGGTTTTTTTTTTCTTTTTTCACAAAATACATTTTGACAAGAAAAATCACAGCTGTAAATAATATAATTAATGATGGCTGAATTCCATTTGTCCGAGTGCTGCTATAGTGCATGCTGGCCCACTGTCATGACTGACTGGGACACTTCAACAGAACAGAGTCACTGTTAATGTTATTAACCCACTTCGCTGCATTTTCACAAGACTATCATGAAGATTATCCTTAATGAGGCAGATACATGCCTTTATTTAATGCAGAAGTTACAATCAAATCGAACCAATGTTGCAACAAGACAGCAGATATTCCATGTCGGCTGATAAATCAATGTGGAAATCGATCCTTCTCAGACTGCAGTGTCACTGATCTCCACCAGATGGGATTATAGATGCAAGAATCCTCCTAAACTTGATTTAGTCCAGCAGTAGAAGCTGTTCTGCTAATATCAATAAAGGGCTATATTGTCATTTTAAGATTATGCACAGGTCCACGAACAGGAGGATAAAACACCGACATGTGTCCATACATTTATTTATTTTTTAAAAAATCTACATTTTGCTCGCACCGATACTGTATGTGTTAAGACAATGTTCCAGAGGTTTTGGCTGGAAATCATATTTTTTATCAGGATGAGGAGCAAAATATTTACTGGTTTCGTCCAGAAACCCAAGTGACGGGCAGCATGTTCTGCAGTTTCATAGGAATGTTGCTCACATGTCTGCTCTCTGCCAGGACATCTGCGTGCATGTGGAGGCTCCAGCAGCGTCGGAGGATCTGATAGGAGTTTTGGTTGGGTGTTCCTCTTTAATTCTGCGGCATCTCCCACTGCATGCGGGCCCTGCTGTTCTGGAGAAGGGCGGGCCGTGAACACAATGAGCAGAACTGATGCGACATGTAGGCCTACGGTGCGTGGACTTATAGCACGCAGCTCGCCTAAAACTTGGTTTGCTTCGATTGAATTTGGGACTGGCATGCAGAGCTTCCAGCCGATCATAGGCCCGGTCTGCTGTCTGAAAGCTGACCTCGGGTAAACCCTCAGAGGCTCGGCGCACTTTGGAGATTCTGCAGAGGTGTTTTTTTTTTTTTTTTTTGCGCAGCGCGGAAACTAAACGTAAAAGGGGATGATTTCCCTGTCAGGTGGTAAGAAGTGAAACTACGCTTGTTAAGGGACACATAGGCAGCCTGCGCCTCTGTGTGTAGCGGTGCAAGATGATGTCACTGATAGATCTGGACGATGATCAGCGATGGGTGCCCACTCATGTGAATGTCACCGTCCTCCGCGCAAGAGGACTGCGAACCAAGGGCAAGCACGGCAGCCGCTACCTGTACACCATTATCCAGGTGGGGAAGGAGAAGTACACCACGGGGCTGGTGGAAAAGGCGGAGGTGCCGGAGTGGAACGAGGAGTGCTGCTTCGAGCTGCTCCCGGGGATCCTGGAGGACGGCGGCCGGAGCGCCTACCCCCCGGGGAGCGGGGACCTGGTCCTGACCGTCATGCACCGGGTGCTTATCGGACTTGACGTGTTTCTCGGACAAACCATCATTCCTCTTGATAAGATATTTCGGGACGGAATGTGTCCCCGAGATGAGTACGTTGCATTTTCATTTTGATGTAGTGTGCACATGGTAAACTGTGTAGTTTGTCATGTCACACAAAGTAGGCCACTATATAGATATCTTAAGTAAAAGTACCAAATACCACTGAGTAATATACTTGACTAATACTAACCTAATATTACATAAGTAAAAGTACAAATATAGTAGGCCTACCAAAAGCAATTAGGGTAGAGAATCCAATCATACAGTTAGTGATGCATTCATGTCTAAACATGTTGCACCTCATCATGTCAACTGCTTTAGGCCTATATATTGCTTTGTAACTTAATCCCCATAATGCATTTATGTTTTGTATTGATAATCTGAATAGGCAAAGAAACCAGTAACTAATGTTGTCAAATAGATGTAGGCTAATGGTGTAAAATGTAGCAGGATGCCACAGGAAACCGCTAAATCTTTCACTATGGGTGCAAACAGACTCATTAAATTCTGCCCCTGAAGACTGATATCCTGTGCTAGGCTACTCGGGCAGCAGTTCCCACAATGCACTGCATATCAACAAGGTGAAATCCACTGTGGAACAAGTAATGTTTTAGTTGAGTAGCTATTTTCTTCCAGGCACTGAGTGAATTTATTATTTATTGGCTGTGAGAATAAATAATCAGTTTTGGTTTTTTTTTGGACTAATAGGGCACTATATCTTCCGTCAGTTCTTCCTGAGCCCAATTTATTTAAAAAGCAGTGACCAGGAAATGGCTCTCAACAACTTTCTATAGCTGCCAAACTTGGTGTCAATGCACAGATATAAATAGTGCAAAACTATACTGACAGGTCTTTAACAGGGCTGAGGGGAGGCTAAATAACAGAAACACGTGTCTGTATTGAAATAGTATTCCACAGATGCACAGTTGCATTTAACTTTGTTTGAATAACTGACTTAGTTATCAGAGCAGTCATTTCTCATTCAGTTAAGTTATAATGTTTTAGGGTTTAAACACAAATGATACTACCTAAAAGGAGTCATTTACAACTTAATCTGTCTTATTTAGCTCTAAACTGAGTCACTTAGTTGTGACTGAGATATATAGGCTACTGTTTACCATTTTAGTGTATCTTGGAAATGTGGCTCTGAAACTTCTCTAATTTGCCTGTTTATGAGTATTTGAAGACCTCAAGTGTGACATCGGTGATGCAACAGGATTCACAAGTTATGTGTGAAACATTTCCACTAAACACCGAAGAGCAGAATAGAGCAAAGCAATACAACACATCTGTCTTTAATTTCTCCATGAAACTCTGAATTCCTGCTGTTACTTTTGGCTCTACAACACTTTCTCTGGTCCACTCAAAGGATTTAGGAGGCAGGAACAGAGAGATGATTTCATTGGTTGACTCTTCATAAAGTATTGCCCACATCTTGTACAGCCCATGGACATTGGTGGGTGGAATTCAGGCTGTGATTTCCTGCTCTGAAGCTTGTAAAACAGTTTGTTGTAAAAAAAAAAAAAAAAAATTTGAGTACAATCCCCCAAGCAGTATTTTTCAGATTATGTAATATGTGGAAAGCACTGACAAGACACTGTTGCTGCTCCTTTTGACCTGCAGAATAACAAATGCAACTACTGATTTGTGCTTTAAACAGATAGCATTACCCTTAAGATGTATGAAGTAATTATTGTTTAATTATTAGTAATTTGAAGCAGTGATATGAGACTGACTTTCACAGTGTGTGTTTGTTGACTGTCACTTTTCTTTTGGGGCTCCAGATGGTTCAAGCTCAACTCTAAGTTGGGAAGAAAGGAGAAGGAACGTGGCGAACTGCAGGTAACAGTCCAGTTCACCCGTAACAACATGACAGCCAGCATGTTCGACCTCACCATGAAGGACAAGCCTCGCTCTGCTTTTGGCAAGCTCAAGGATCGCGTCACAGGCAGGAAGAGGGGGGACATGGAATCTTCCTCGGCTATTGTGCCGGGCCGCTATGCCGCCCTGTCAGGATCCCTGGGGCAGCCGTTTGGAGAGGAGGGCGGAGGGGCATTGGAGTCACCAGATGTGGAGATAGCAGAGGAGAAGAGGAGCAAGATGAAAGATTTCTTCAAAGGCAGGCTGCGCAAGTCATCTGACACCAGGTCATGCACATCGCTGGCTTCAGAGAGTAGTGTGTTTTCCATGGCCAGTGATAAACCTCCACCCAGTCTGGATCTGCTGTCAGACCCTCCCAGCTCTCCCATCTACACGAGCAAAGTGAGAGTGGACACTCATTATGGAGAGACAGATTTGGCTAAAAAAGGTGAGGTTTGAAAATATTTATCTGTGGATGACATGAAAGCTGGTGGCTGGAGGTATTGCCTGATCATAAATCACAGTTTCTCGTAGTGTTTTATGGCAGAGGTGGGGCCAGGAATTAGGATATAATTAGGATGAAAATAAACATCATAAAACATTATAAATGAAGCATTAATCTTTAGGGAAAATTAGCAAGAGGACTATTATACACAGCAAATCCCATGCACTGTATTTAATGAGCATGGCTATTGTTTTAGGCCCTTATGTAGGAAATCAATTCATGAACAAGGTGATCAGATTCTGGGTGGCTTACTGCCTGTACTGCTACTCTCTAAATAAAAAGCTCCATCTGTACCTACAACAGGTAAGAATCAATACTCCATTTTGAGGCCAACAAAGAACTCATAAAGGAAGCTGGAATACACTTTAGTCTTCACAATGTGTGTGGCAAGCTTAACACCCTACTAATAAAGGTATAACCAGCATAGGAATTACATCAGTTAATGTAGTTGAGATGTTGAGTAAAACGGCAAATTACAAAATATAGTAAATAATAAACAGTTCGCTAGAATGTTGTATTAGCAACACATTCGCCTTCTGTGAAACCGTTGACAGGACATGCCAAACACAAACAAGGTCAATTATGTCACTTTTTAATAAAAAGTTTTTATTATGAATTTTACGATCCACAGAGATTTTCTATTTGTAAAATCTTCCTTGGGCCAAGAAAAGACATTTAAAAATCGGTGCCATCATCACAGCCTATGAGCGAAGTAGGAACTCGCAGGAAACAGTTCCCTGCATACTCAATGGGCCGGATAACCAGGAAGTAAACCCTAAAGCTAGAAAAAATTTTGGCGTATGCACAAGACGAGCAATTCTCACTGGACTGAATAGACGCCATCTTTGGGTCTGGTATCCTGTTCAAAATAATGTGCCCATAGTAAAATTTTGCTAACATGTTGGCCACAACAACCTCCAAATAGGATAATGCTGTGACTACCATATTCTTGGATTTACCTGTGTTCAAAGAAAAAAAAAAAGTAGACTTGAAACCTTTATTGTTTTCTTTTCATAAACCAGTTCTTCCTTCCTTCCAACAGTGCTCACCAGCCAGCACACCACAAAGGTTCTTACACACAAGCGAGCCTTCAGCGATGAAGCGAGTAAGATCACAACAACCTTCCCTCGAACAAATCCTGCAGTGGAGTCTCTCAAGGGTCAGACCATGACTCAGTCCAAGTCTTCCTTGTGTATAAATGGAAGCCATGTCTATGACTCTGAGCTGTCCACACCAAAGAGCTCCCACCCGTCCAAGCTGGTCCTGCTGGAGAAGTGCTCCCCGCTCTCTCGCTCCCTGCAGAACCTCACCAGGAGAAGTGAGGACAAAGGTTCTTTTGCCGAGGGCCGGCGCTGGTCCTTCGATAAGATGAAGAAAGAGGAAAAGGGGGAAGAAAAGGAACCTCGGGCTTCATCTCCCCCAGTTCAGCAAGCTCAGATAGGGGGTCAGGCTGTGCAGGCAGCAATGCCAGGTGTCTCCTCTACTGCTGATTCACCTGATAAAGGGAGGAAACTAAGAAAGACGTTATTCTCTGGAGGGAGGAGTGAATCCCTCCCAGCTAAGTCAGACCTGAACCAGGCTGCTTCGACATCTGAGGGGAGGCTCAGAGGCTGGTTTGGCTCTGGTGACTCCCAGAACAAGCCAAGGTGAGTTGGGGTCATTTACAGGCTTTTCTCTGGGCTCCACAGTGTTTGATGAATGTACTTTCTGTCCAGGCACAACAACGGGCACACGGTTGGTCTGTGTTCAGTTGGGTGTCCTGAGATCAGTGTTTGTTCTGCTCTCTGCTAATTTGAGAATTAAATTGATTTCTCCATTTTACAATCATGCTGCATCATTATCTCATGCTATATTTTCCACAAATGGCACTTCAGCATTTCCATTTTCTTTACCAGTGTGAGTCTACGTTTATCGAAGATGCAACATCACTGTCCTTTACAAAAATGCTCTCACAAAAGGATGTGCAGCAAATCACTCCATGTTGATATGAGTTCACCCAAAGGAATCGCTGCCGATGCAGATCTTGAATGGCTACAATGCATTAATTATTTTTGCTTGATTATTTTGCAAATGTGCTTTGCTTTTTTGATTCAATTTGTGTTACCGTTTTCATAATTCTTTAATTTGACCAGTTTCATATCTACTGATGTTAGTCAAGTTTTGTAGGTAACAGAAATGCCCCACTTTGTTGTGGAATATCAGCTCATATTTTGGTTTTTCGTCTCTGTTTGTGTAAGAAAGATGTTCCCCGTTTGGTAACCTGGCACATCATTAACTAAGCTAAGCTATTGTGCCCTATTTTCCTCTACAGGCTGGAAGTTTCTCCTAAGGTAGACAGCAGCTCAGATGTATCCCCTCCCATCCCTCCTCGCTCCCCTGTACCCCCTCAGTACTCCTCTCCCTCTGCCTCCCCTTCCAGTCATGTCTCATCGGATGACTGCAATCACACCAATCCCTTCACCTCCTCTCCCTCTCCCTCCTTGACCCCCATCTCCCCTTCCAACCCTTTCCCCTCGCGCATGCAACACAACCCCTTTTTTGAGGAGCTCATAGCTGAAGAGTCACAGAGGTCTCCTCCTTTTGCGCCTTGCCCCTCTTCTGGCTCATCCCCCTTTAATTACACTACTCAGCCCTTCCAGCCCTGCACACCCAGTCCTACTCATGATGCTAATGCTACAAATATGGCTTCCATAAAGCGGGAGCGCCCTAGGCCAGTAGCTAGACAGATATCCCTCCCTACGTTACTACCCAAGGCAGCCTCGTCTAACTCTCCTAATGACTCTGCTCCTCGCTCCATGTCAGAAAGTGGAGGAGAATGGGAAGACTCGTTTGATGCCTTTGCCTCTAGCAGACTCAACTCACCTAAAGGGAGTCTTCCTCAGAAACAGCCGAGAACCAGTCCAACTTCATCTCATGGACATAGTTACCTCACAGTTAATGATGCACAAGAGCTGCAAACATGTGAAGAGGAGCCTCCACCTTTGCCTCCAAGGAGGCTTGTAAGAACCCCAGTGAACGAGATTTACTCTGATGGCTGGCTGCACAGAGGTCAAGAACTAGCTGTCCATAAAGAAGCCTACCTCCTTTCACAGACCGGTGTGGCCTCGCTGCAACGTGGAAGAGAAGGAGAATGCAAAAGGCACGATATATCTCCAGACCCTCACACGAGAAGTGAGGCCTCTGACACCATCAGTGTTAACTCTCAACCCTACACAAGTACTTCACCAGGATTCACTTCCAAAGAAAAGCTTACGAAGTTCAAATATGAACCTTTGGAAGATGAAACTGACTGCTGGGGAGGGATGTTGTTTGAGCAAGATCTGTATGGACGTGTATGTAGAGGAAACTATAGACAACCCAAATTAAAGAGTCATCATTTATCCGTAAATGCTGAAGAAACGTCTAGAAGTAAGATCACATCTATGAACTCAGGACCTAAAATGCTTGTTGATAGTGAGATATCTCTTACAGATCTTTTGAACTTGCCATCTATTCCCACGAAGCCAGAGGCAAAGGTACTAGATCTTCCAACCACACAAATAGAGGAGACAGAGTCCATTCCACCTGAAACCACATGTATCAACAATGTTTCATTCTCACTTACCTTAGGAGATTTGAACATGAATGTGAGTAATTCAGAGTTTAGTTTTATTGATTCAGATGGCTCTTCTCAGTCAGAGGCAGTTGATACTCTCAAAGGCATCAACAGGTTTGGCAGGACTGTTCCAAAACCTTCAGAAGATTCACTGATAGCTGCTTACCATTTAGAGACACCTCAGGATATGTTCACTTTGAAGGACACCTACATACCTGAGATGAACTCTTCCTTTGAAATAACTGCATCATCAAACAAACTGTGCAAAGTATCTCCAGTTTGGCAAGACAATTGCCAAAACTGGCGATGTGAACTGAATAATGTGGCACAATGTGCTACTTCCAGGATAAACAGCAGGGAGACGACTGGTTTGTCGTCACAAAATCAAACATCTAATCCACCTGATCTTGAATCCAGAGCAGATATAACAAGAAGTTTTGATGAAAAGACGCAAAAGGAGTTTGATGATAATGGAAACCCACAAGGTAAAATAGGCACCCCTAACCAGATGGAATCATTTTCTGGTGTTGTTAGTGCACGTCTTAGACCAAAAGGAGCGTCCCGACAGAACAGCAGTGGCAGCCCAAACAGCCAAAGCAAGAGTGGAGACAGAGAGTTTGAACAGTTGTTGTCCCTCGTTCAAAATATTTCAAGAGCCAGCGAAGGACCATTGTCATACCAGCCCACTAAATCAGCCCTTTGTACCTTACTGGCATGTAATAAACAGACAGATTATCAAGGAGATAGCACCAATAAGGACCAAACACATTATGATGAGTCCAATTCAAAATCACAAATATCTTCAAAAGACAACCCAACGTCTCTTCTCACACAAAATTGTATAACAGGAAAATCCTCTGAAATCAGTTTCGAAGACCTTCACGCAAAAGTAGCACCAAACTTGAGAACCCCTTTAAAGATTGGGCAATCTTTGAACGGGCCTGAACCCTCTTCTCCCTCCATCCGTTGTGCATTCTCTCAGTCAGCTGATGCACAGGCTATGCCCCACCCTAACCCTCTCTGTTGCCCCTCCATACATCCCTCAAGCATGGGGCCCAGTGCTGGAGCTAGCACTACTCAGGCCCCCTACACCACCTCCTTCTCCTACTCCACCACCTCCAACACTGACCAGCCCCTGGTCGATGCACAGCACTCACTTTTGCCTGAGGAGACACAGCCAGCTAGCAACCTGCCCCATCAGGAGAGCAGGTGAGAATCCTCACACTAGGATATGACATGTAGGTTATTTTCCGCTGTGGTAGCCTAGAATAACAGACAAGATTTTCCACGTTATAATACAATACAAATAATGGTATTTTTTTAATTTTGTTGTTTGCTTTGTTTGCTGTTGGCCTGGCTTGTCTGATGTTGAATGCATTTATGCCTTTAGGTTCTTTGTTTTTCATCATCCAAAGTGGGTGGATGATACCTGCTGCATTGTTCTTGGCTTTGCTTCACATTTATGTTACCCATCTCGTTATTCAGTTTCTCGTTGGCTGTTGCAATTTTGTTGTTTTTCATACACTTAGTTCTGCCTGAATTTAGCTACTTTCACTTTGGCCACCTGATATATGTCCAGATAGTCTGATATCTAGATGTACTAAGTAAAAGCTAACTGTCATTTCTCCTGTAGGAGTATATTATATTTCGAGAATAAAAGGGCAATTCTTGTACATCCGATGTGTACTGCTGGACAGTCAGGAGCACCCTTGGGGATACAGAGGATTCAATAATTAAAGGAATTCTAGATTTTTATTGTGTTGCTGCTGTTCAGGGGACCCAAAATTTTAAGTGACACACCTGGTTTCAGTCCCAAGAAACAAATAATTAATGTCTTATTGTTTATACCATTTTCACACCAGATCGGAAGAGAAAAAAAATCACATTTAGAATAAAAGTTTGGTTTCATATGTTTGATGGCTTTGAAACAAACAGACGAAGCCATAAAGCCATTCTTACTCAGCAATTGAATGACCCCCCTTTTAGAGTGTATTAATAATAACGGCAACAAGAAAATAAACTTAAAGCTTTTCTTTCTGCTATGATCACAAAATAGCTTTAAGTTGAATAGCTTTTATTCTAATTTTCTGTCTCTAAACATCCACTTGCCTCCCTTGTTGTTAAGGTATAGTCATCCCTGTGTTCCCCTCAAGATGATTTCATCCTCCAATAGCGAGCGAGTCACTGCACTCGCATTTTAGCAAATTTCTTCTTTAAACTTTGGGTTTGCTTTGACATGTTGAGCTTTTTCATGACGTGTGTTAAGTTCAGTTATAACCGCTGAATGAGCTGAGATACTGTAACTTGCCATTGTTTGACCATACAAGATTGCTTACAGTAAACATACAGTGTACCTTTGGTGAAATACTAGTGCTGACCTCTTTACTTCGCAGACCTCATCCAGTGAAGCCATTAACCTCCAGCCAATTAGAGAAGAAGGAGGGTCGTTCGGTTCTGGAGAAGCTGAAGTCTACAATACACCCTGGACGCACCACCCACCAGGTTGCAGCACAACCCGAGAAGAGTCAGGTACTGACTCTAGAAGTTTATAAACTCTTTATAATCTTCCACATATACAGTCTATAAAGAAAATTTGCATTTGTAGCTGCATAGGAGATTTTTTTGGGCTTTTGCAGAAATATTATGGTTTGCCTAATCTTAATTAGAAAAAAGACCTTAATACTTCCTCCACCACTGCATGAAAGTGCATAGTTGCTACACCTACCAGCTCCCTGACTGAGGTTACTTTTAACACTGGGGAGAGAAATGCTGATCCGATGACTCCGCTCAAGTGTGACCTAATTCTTTGGCCCAGATAAGAGTTTTCAGCTCCATGTTTCTAGTCTTCCTCTGCAACACTTTGAACTGTTTCTGTAACAGTATGAAAAGGAATAAGGGATATGGCTGGATTGTGTTGCTGTCAAGGGAGAATTAAGCTAGAAATGAGTTTCCTGGTCCTGCCACCATCATTATCACCTGAAAATGAACAGAAGTGTAGAGTTACTTTCCTTTAACTGTTTCATGTATTGCACTTTTCTGTAATTGTTGAGGTGAATTCTGATGAGGTTGAAACTTTCATAGCATTCCTGTGACTTAGTTTATGCATTCAGAAACTACCATATGTCATTTCTGGTTACATTATAGTCATAATACGACAAAGATTGAGCCAAGAAAATTGTGCAGTATTAGTATTGTTCCTTATGTCTCCTATCAGCAATTGGCAAATCAAATTACAGTCAATTTTCAAAATGTAACCTTAACGTGGTGTGAGTCTCACTGTGTGCAAACAGCAAAATAGTTCTTAGTTAATTAGAGTTATTAATATGTCATACTAAATTACAGAAAGCCATTAGAGCCACAGACCATTTAATGCTTCCATGAGCATTTAGTAGCAACACCTGTGGACTTGATGTCCATACAGTCACTGCGTGTAATAGCTTCATTGCTTCCTGTTGACCATCTGCAACACCCCACAATGCACCATATTTAGCCATTTTCTATCTGACGTGGTTTGAGGTTTAGTTTGTTATTTCCTGTTATATTTTTGTGGGGTTTTTTTGTCCTCGTGTCATATCTTGCTTCACACTTCCTGTCTTTGTTCTTTTTCCGCCACTGTGATTGTCTGCCCCGCCCTGATTAGTTTCACCTGTGTCCTGTTAACCTGCCCTTCCCTGTGTATTTAAGTCCATGTGCTCCCCTTTGTCTTTGTCAGTTTGTCGACCCGCCGTCTGTGCCTTCTTTTGTCAGTGTTTTTCCGTGTTTATTTTTTTACATGTTTATTTTGTGGACTATCGTCTGTTCTTATTTTGGATCCTCTGCCTTTAGTGAGTTACCTTTTTTAGTCTAATAAATATCTCTGAATGCATCAGCTCTGCTTCCTCAGTCTGCATTTGTGTCCAAATCCACATGGCCACGTAGCTCAGTTGTGACACTATCATAGTAAGCCAGTTGTTCCAATCACAATTTTTCATTTAAAGGGATATTTTGACATTTTGGGAAATATGTTTCATTGCTTTCTGGCTGAGAGTTTGATGAGAAGATTGATACCACATTATATAGCACCAGCCGGGAGACAGTTGGCTTAGCTGAGCACAAATACTGGATACAAGAGGGAACGGCTAGCCTGACTATGATCAAAAGCAAAAAACCTTTAGAGCTCACTAATTAACATGTTATATCTCGTTTATTTGATCTGTACAAAAATTGAACCAGGTTTCCCCCTGCTTCCAGTCTTATATTAAGCTAAGCTAACTCTCTCATGGCCTCATATCGAATGGATAGATGTGTTATCAGTCTTCTTATTGAACTCTCAGCAAGTGACAGATTCTCACACACAAATGGCTTCCTACATCTATACTGTTCCTATTCCCTCTATTGCAGGAGGTGACAGTGGACCACTCGGCCCAGTACCAGCACCTGACCAACATGGAGCTGATCTCCCTGCTGCTGCAGCAGGAGATGGACATGCAGAAGCAGCAGGCGGCCTCCGAGCGGCAGAGGGCACAGCTGCAAAAGTGTGAGGCTGAGCTGAAAAAGGTCAAGTTGCAGGTCAGAGACCTGGAGGACTACATTGATAATCTTTTATTGCGGATCATGGAGCAGACGCCGACTCTGCTTCAAGTGCGCACCAGACACAAGTGATGACGGTGCGAGTGTGTGTGTGGTGTGTTGCACATATGGTTTCCTCAAGAGTGTTTGCATTACGCAGGGTTTATGTTTAAAGTTGGGAGTCACTGTTCTAGAGAGAGTTGAACAAAAACTCCAGAAAAAACTGATATATTAATCCAGGTCTTCTCACTGCTAATAACTGCCTTGTTGATGTAGACACAATAGTACCCAACATGCATGCAAGTTACTATCCCAATATGGCACGAACAGAAAACATTTAGCAAAGCACTTTATGAAAAAGCTTCTATCAAAGTGGATGCAAAAGATTATTTTACTCATGGTTACTAGAATCATTTACGGTAGTCAGATGTTGTCAATTTAAACTTCAAACTCACTGCTTTTACACATGCATAAAATAAAACACAGGCTAGAGAAAACACTTTCTGGAAGTGCATTTAATGTGCTCTTCTGGGATCAATCCCTCTGGCAAAATATGGTGTTTGCTCAAGTAACCTTAACATTACAGCTATCAAAGTGCAAAAACAAGATTTTGACAAAAGATTTTCATGTGAAACTGTTTTTATGAAATGCCAAGTGCACAAAGGTTAACTTGAGTTAATTACATATTTTAAGATAGACTAGAAATGCGAGAAATCACAACAGCAACACATCATAAAGTTGTGCGCTGCAATATAAAAAGAGAAAGAAAAAATGATGAAGACTTGGTCTTTGCATTTGTGTCTTTTTTTTTTATTTCTACAAAATAATGTGTTCATTAAATTCGTATTTCTTGTTACATGCTACAACAACAAGAATGTTATATATTTGTTATGAATATAATTAATATATTAATATAATTTAATGTACTTTTAAGTTTTGTCGATTTTTGCAATTTTTGATTGCATTTCATTGTAGAAATAACAGTATTAATGCAGTAAAGAGTATTGCAGTAATAGTATTATAATTTATTTCTATCAAATACTATTGTCATGCTGATTCTCTAATATCACACGAATACCACTGTAGCTACTTGCAATGCTTTACATGACCGCAGTACTGTACTGTAATAAAATAAATGCACATTAGCCAAAGTTTCTAAAGTTCTTTCGTTGTTGGTTTGTTACTGATCAGACCTCAGTGACTGCAGAGACTAATCCATGACATGCTGTTCAATGCATGCTGTAAGGTATACTCAGCAATGCTTAGTTCTCTCCACTAGAGAGCACTGCTTACTGCACAGTCTAAGTGGAAACCTGCTGGTTCAGCATGGACCTGCAAATTCTTCACAGGCTATGTTCAGCATATCTGATATATTAGAGATGTTGAACATTGAGTCTATTGCATTTATAACAAATGTTGACTAGTTGCCTTTGTACGGCGAGCCTCTTTCTCTCCTCTGTAGCCCCTGTCTCTCTTTCAGCATTGATCTATTGTGAAATACTGATTTATAATAATTTCTGCTCTAAAGAAAAATATAACAGTACAGTCTTATTATTTGTTTATAGACCCAGAAGATTTGGTCTATTTTCTGTTTAGGATGAGCCGTCTGAAAATTAATTTTTTTTTATCCAATTAGTGGTAAAAATCTAAGAATAGAAAAGCTGTTTATCCTGGTAGGAGATCCTTTTCTGAAATATTATTAGCATTACTGCTGTTTAAATACTTTATTACAAGTAAATGTCCTGTATTCCAACACTTACTTCAGTAAAAGCGCGTAGGTATTATCAGCAACATGTAAAAGTGCTAATTATGCAGCAGAATACCTTTATAGGCCTAAACCATTGGGTCTATAGTCTGTAATAATGTATCATATTTTCTAATATGATTGTTTTGTATGTGAAATCTTAATCTACAAACTGATTATATCAGTCCAATACATTCAGTGCAGTAAAAGGTAGAAAAGGCTTTCCCGTCTTATAGTGATACACACATATACATGAAAGTACTCACATGAAGCAGAAGTGCTCTTATAATATGAAGTTATGTATAGTAGCAGTAGTTACTTTCCACTACTGATTTATCCATTTTTCATGCCTCCAAATAGTTCTGTGTAGTCATACAAGAAGCTCTTGTTGATATGTGTTATTGAGATTTAAACACTAGTTATCCCTTATTGATATTTTATTAAGTTTTTTTTTTTCTTAGCACTTTGGGATTGATTCCATGAATAAAATGTGCCACGTGATTTATGTTTCTAATAAATGACTAAAGGACTAATGCACATTTAATAGACTTATCAATTTCAAAGCATATGACAAATATCAATTTTTTTTGCTCCAGGTTTAAAAAAAAAAAAAATCTTTTCTTTCTTTATTTTTTCTCATTATCAAGTGAGCCTGAAAGCACCACGGCTGATCATTACTCCGCGCAGACATGTTCCTTTCTTCAGGCCACACCTCTCCACATGATGATGAATTGGGCAAATCGGGCACCCGTGGCTGCATCAACTGTTATCTCTCCCAAGATCAATCCGAACAGTTATGCAATAGCTTTCACCTTATCGATTATTTGGGATGTGTAGTCATGCGGTGTAACTTTGCCAGTGTTAATGCACACGAGAAGACTACACATCCCGACAGACCAAGCGGCTCGTTGCTCCACTAGTTAGGCTACACATTGAATGTAGTTCACTCCACTTGAAAATTCGTTCATGATTCACTTCATTAATAAATAAATAGTTCGGTGTCATGACGGAATCTGCAGCATGTCCTGCTTTCCAGCTCGGAAGACCCCGTTACGACCAGGTAAGTCCCATCTCTCCTCTGCTAAACATGCATTATTAACATTTTGTTTTTAAGGCATTCGGGTGGGGGGTGGGGGAACAGTCCCATCCTCCGCCCTGCTCCTGCTCCTGCTCCTGCTCCTGCTCCTGCTCCTGCTCCTGCTCCTGCTCCTGCTCCTGCTCCTGCTCCTGCTGCTCCGGCTCCGGCTGCGCGCTGGATGCTGCCACTTTTTTTTCCGCGAAAGTTGCTTTGATCTGCGATCTGATTCTTTGTTATAGAGCCGGAACAACTTTCAACTGATGATGAACTTCTGAGTGTGATTAGATCAGTTTTGAGTTTATTATAGTTTCACAGATTGTCTGTAGGCAGTGTCACGTCGCTGTTTATCATCTTCTATGACAGATTTCACACCCTTTTGCCTCGGTGCTGCTCCGTGAAAGATGATATCAGTGTGAAGGTCTGCAACCAAGACACTGATAGGCCTGTCTTGCCGTCAGTTTAAAGGCAGCCGTTATTTTATTATATACATATACAGTATATATATGTTTTACATATATCATGAAAATGTGTAACTTTTTGTTTTTCGTCGCTCCTCTTTATTACAGGTTTTAAAATTGCCGCGGTTGGAGGTTAATAATAAAATTGGCGAAAATGTGCGCATCATTTTGTGCGTTAATCTAGCGCGAATCACTTCAAACACCGTCAAGGTTTGTTTTTTTTCTTTTTTCTCCAAGATGCTTTCTGCAGACTGAGCGTTGATCTACCTGTGATCCATATGAATGGGCTGTCCGTTCTTATCTGAAGCCCATTACTCAATTTTCTGCAGCCCTGAAAGATAATGTGACCTTCACGTTAACTGGGATGGCACATTAACGGAGCTGCTGGTTACAGTTAAAGTTCCATTGCTTCTTTTGTCAAAGCCATGGAATAAAACAGTGGTATATAGGAAATGATTAACTTGATGGTACTGCAAAGTGTGAAGTCCTTATGCAGATTGTGAAATAAGTCAGCTGATATGAGCTATCTCAACTATATTCAAAATGCACATGGAAAAAATACTTTAACTGAACATGCCTACTGGACATGAGGGCTTGAGAGGCCCCTTGAGCAGTGTTTGAAGTTAATATTTCTGGTTGGAAAGTCAGATAAACAACTATGAAGAGACACAAAAAGAGATGCAAAACAATTGCAATGCATCAACACAGAGATGCAAATTGGTCACAAAAAGATGCAAAACAATTACAATGACATTCCAAACCATCACAAAGATACTAAAAACAACTACAAAGAGACTCGAAATAGCCACAAATGATGCAAAACAACCACAAAGAGACCCAAAACCAAAATGACTACACAAAGATACAAATTAAGGAGGTGCAAAACAACCACAAAGAGATGCAGAACAAAAGGCACAAAACAACCACAGAGACGCAAAACCACTGCAAATCAACTACACTGAGATGCAAAATGGCCACAAAGAGATGGACAACAGCCACAAAGGATTAGAGGCAGAAATCGGTCACTAAGAGACACAAAACAACCACAAATACTGACGCAAAACAACTGCAGAGATGCAAAATGACTACAAAGAGACACAAAACAATCACAGAGACAAGCGCAATGCCCCTGCAGGTTTCCAGCTCCTATTTCTGTGGCACTGCATATTTTTTCTAGTATGGAATTTGATCCCAAGAAACCCTTTTATTTTCCCATCTGCAACCTGAAGTTCATGTCGGGTTGATGAAGGTGCTGTCATACTTTCAGTTCCTTACGTCAAAGCGGTTAAAATTAGGCCAGTCCTTGAATCAGCATGAATCTCGCTCAGTTTGTCTGTGCTTTCTGCTGTGCTTCTTCCCTGTTAGCCTTGTTGTGTACTCTGCAGGGAGCTGAGGACTCATGCATAATTAAAGCAGGCTCCTCACATGCATCCTGTCTCTACCCCACTCTTATAAAACAGCACTGCAGCACATATGGCCTGTCGGAGGAGGAGACGCGTGATGGAGGAATGGCAGTGGCAAGAAAAGCCAGAGATACAGTAGAAAGGTTTTATTTATCTACGGTCTTTAGGAGGACTGAATGTTGTTTCCTGTCATTTCAATTAGGACCCGAGGCTGAACAGATAATTAAAATATAGAGGGGTTTGTTCCACTGTCTTTCTACTGTGTTTTCTGGCCTTCATAACTGATAAATGTCTCCAAGGGAATCTGATTGAAGTTGCCATGTTTTCGCCCATCTGGTTTGCCAAAGAGACTTTTGGCATACACTGCTCCTGGGCCTTTTCAGACTGTTGGCACACATACTTAGCAATTGGCATACTGATGAAGACAGTGAAGAGAATAGAAAAGAGGGCGCTTGACCAGCAGTTCCACTAGTCAGAATGTGTTTGGGGAATGTAAATTTAATCAAGATTGTTATTTTCAAAGTTCATCTCTAAAGATAGATTTTACTTTTACATCTCAGTTGTATCTTTTCTAATGTTCAGCTAGTAAAGCAAATACTTTGTCATCCATTTTTATTCTCTTCATAATTTGCAGGCATTATGTTTTCGGGTTGTCCGTCCGTCCATCCATCCATCCATCCCATTCTCATGAAGGTGATATCATAAACGCGTCACTGTGACCTCTCAAAATACGTTTTTAGCCATAACTCAAGAATTAATAAGCAAGACATTGCAAGACACATTTGATGCATACAGGTATCTACAGTATGTATGCATATGTGTTTGTGTGTGTGGTTTTGGTTAATTGTGTTGATGTTTTGTCTTTTCCTCATGTCTGTATTTCTATGTTTTATGTTGTTCTTCTTATATTTGTGTTGTTCATGCATGTTCTCATTATAGTGTTCTTATTTGCTGTCTTTCTATGTAAAGCGCATTGACTTTACTTGTAATGGAAACGTGCGATAAATGTGCGAATAAAAATATAAAAAATACATTTTTATATCCAAAATGTCAACGATTAACGTCAGACAAATGTTCTTCAAAAACACTTTTCTGGCCATTATTCAACATGATAACTGAGGAACAGAAGGGGAGATTGTGACCATATGTTCAGATACTAAATTGGTGACACTAATCTTGAACTGTGCTGATTGTATAGATCTTCTGTGCTGCGTGGTGGAAGATGTGTCTGAAGCATCCACATTTTAGAATGTGTAGCTTCTGTCCAGCAACATCTGTGTTTGAAGCAGTGTAGTCCATCATAAGCTCTTTGGTTTTGTTGATATTGAGCTTCAGGTGATTGTCATTGCACCATGTGACCAAGCTCTCTATCAGTCATTATATATATTTTATGAGTCTGGACAGACATGGATGTAAACTGCAACTTGACTGGTGTGTGGAGGCACACAACCACGAGGTGGTAATTGTAGTTTTTGGATAGTTCACCACTAAGCATATAACAGTTCAGTTTTGATTACAGCAGGATTTCAAAGTATAGTATTTGTTTATTAATGTTTCATCGGGATAGCAATGTGCATGGAAAACATACTGTGAAGACCTCAAAGGTCCTTTTTTACTAATGATTCAGAACTTTCAACTGCTTCAGTCTTCAGTCAGCAAACAGAACAAGCAAAGATTCATTGACCTGCACGGACATTTAAACATAATGCAATAGTTTGATATTATTTACTTTCCGGCAGACAGTTAGATGATGAGGTTGACACCACTCTCACTTTTCACTAAATATGAGGCAGTCGGTTAGGTTAGCACAAAGATTGGAAACAATGGGAAACATCTTGCCTGGCTCTGTCCAAAGGTAACTAAATCCACCTACCAGCACCTCTTAAGCTCTCTAATCAACATCATTTGTTCATACAAAAATGTGTAAAAATTATGATTTGCCTGTTTTAGCCTCCTTCCTGTCCTTACAGTATGTTAAGCTAAACTAACCATCTCCTGTCTGTAAATTCAGATTTACAGCAGGCCTGCAGATATGAAAGTGGTATCAATCTTCTCATCAAACTCAAGACAAGACAGCAAACAACCCTATTTCCCAAATCAATCAATTCTCAAATCAAAGTAATCAGTTGATAATAAGGGCCATACCATTGAGTGCACTAAGGTTATATCTTCAGTATATTTTTTCTGGGAATTTGGGTATTTTAATAACCTGAGGAAAGAGTTTATACATATGAATCATTAAATGGTGCTTATTGTGACATCATAAATATATAAATGTTCTTTTCAAATTAGCAAGGGGCACTAGACAAAGCAATGTTTTTAGGAACTTGAGAGCTAGTAAAAGTGAACATGATACATCAGTTTAGATGACAGAAGACTTGTGAAATTGTCCATTGACAGAATGTCTCTGTGGTCTTTTGCTTGGGTTTTGTGTCTACTTTGATCAAGACTTAACTTTGCAATTCTGTCTTTTGTAGGGTTCATTCCTTGGTCGCCTGAGACACTTCATAGACATCATTGACCCCAGCACCTTATTTGTGTCCGAGGTAAAAATATTTTCTGTAAAACTGTTTATATATTGCTGATAGATGTATGCACAATGTGGTTTTAAGTACAAAGTTTGAGCTTCCATCCAGTATTGTTTTGCCCATCTTGTGCTGGGTGTCAAACTTTAATAACTTTTGGGTACTAGCCAAAATGTTTTCATAACACAGAGTATCATCAGCGTAACAAAGAATCAAACTTTATTTATTTAATACAGCTGCTCGTATTTAGACAGCATTAAACTTTTGTAGAGATGAACCAATTAATCGATGAATTCATTAGTCAATCGACAGAAAATCAGTCTTCAACAATTTTGGTAATTGATAATAATTAAGTTGTTTTCTTTTAATCAAGTTCTTTTTCAAGAGTTTTGTGGTTGCAGTCTCTCAAATGGTACTGTGTCCTGCTTTAGGCCGTGTAACAGTATATGATATATCGTAGTTGGTTTAAAAAGTTTGGGGTTTTCATCTGTTCTTCTGACAAAATACAACATTTGAAGATGACATTGGGCTCTAGGTTGTGATGGGCATTTCTCGCTATTTTCAGTATTTTATTATTCTCACTAAAACAATTTAAAAATAAATTTTGCAGGTAGATAATGTAGATTGGTTGTTGCCGGTTGTTGCAGCCGCAAACATTTGAGAACTGTGAAAAGAAAAAAAGGGTTGTATAGATAGTCATAGGACGTCTGAATCTTTAGTTATCAGAAAACAAGCTGAGCTAACTTTAGCAGCACAGCTCGCCTCACAACTCTCCTGTATCCATTGGAATACGTTGGAGAGACACTTGTTTTTAATGTGACACTGCTTTATTTGGTGTTTTTTGCTGGTTTTAATCACATCCATTTGGTCCATTTGTTTTGGAGAGGAAGAGACCTCTGCGGACAATTCGACTCTCAGTAAAAAACCATGTGAACGTTGAACACTGAACGAATCCTGAATTATAAACAAGCTGAGCATTTAGAAACAAGCTGAGCTAACGTTAGCGGGAGCTTGGCTCGCAGCCCCTCGGCTCGCAGCCCCCCTCGGACAATTAAGCTCTGTGTTGCTGAACTGGAGCTTTCCCAGCTGAGCTGTGTATACGAGTCACTGATGAGGAAAATCTGACATACTGAACACTCTGGGGTCCAAAATGTTGTATAACGTTACAACATAAAGTAACTATTAAATATCTCTGGAACGTTGTATGTGAGAGACTACTCGTTTTTTGCCCAGAAGCTAGCCGTTCCAATGAGGGCTCCGGTGGGATTGTATCCATGCAGTGTCTTTTGGAGACTTTGAAAGATAAATCCATCATGATGAGTCTGACACTGTCTTCTGTGATTATTCATTTGTTTTCCGTGTTGTCAGCATGGTTATGTCCACTGGGAATCCCATGATTTCCAATCAGAGGCTTTGTCCTCCCCCTCAGCTAGCCCCAGCTATTTTCTTTCACTCAGCTCCCAGACAAACTGAAATAACCAATGCTTCTAAGAGATTCAGGTGAAGAAAAACCTTATTTTAAGTCTTAGTTTGATTCAAAGATTCGTACGTTAGCAGGAATGTAGCACAACATGAGATAAAAGCAGTGCGCATTTTATTTAAAAGTGAAAGTTCCATAAAAAATATTTTGTTCCTAAAATGAATTAATAACCATGATCCCTATATTGATCACAATAATCATGAATATGATATTGCCCATAATGGTGCAGCCCTATGGGAGTTAAGTGGAGTAAGGCAATGCCAAAATGGTAACACATCAAGCTTCTCAGTGGCCCTTCAGAAACCTACGTGTGACATCACAGAGACTACACTCATGTTTTTTATTGTCTATGGTTTTACAGAGCGTCCCAAGTTTTTTGTAATTGGGGTTCATACTCTAATTAAGCCCTATTGTTTTTCATTTCCCTTGTATGTAGAAAGAGTTGAAAGAATGCATCAAACTACTCGATGACTATAAACATGGTACGCTTCCACTTGGAGTCTCTGACCATCAGGTGAGTCTTTATCCATGTTGATGTTATACAGGGTGTGTTGAAGTATAATATGATAACATGCATATCTGGAGGATGAAAAAAGAAAAAGAAAAATGTAAACCTACTGATTAATTGTAGTTCTTCTGGTTAACTGTGCTGCTTACCTGTGCAGCTGTGGGAAGCCCAGAAGATCAAGCAGGTAAGTAATCCACCAGTCATAAGTCAGGTTAACCGCACCTCCAAACATTCAAGCCTCCTGACAGGATGAGGATGATGTCATGCTCTCTGCACACAGGCCATCATTCATCCTGACACAGGAGAGAAGATCTTCATGCCATTTCGAATGTCAGGTACGACCTCAGATGAAGATCTTTGCAAAAGTTGTTGAGGTTTCTCCATCATTTGTCAGCGTTTTTTACACTGAAAATCATTTCTTCACTTGTGCAGGTTATGTACCATTTGGAACACCGATTGTAAGTCTCACATGAAAACCATACATTTTAATCATGCATTTCATAGAACTTGACTCGGCTGTGCAGATATCCATTTACATAGTCATATTTGGGGATGGATGAAATGAGACTTTGGACTTATTTTGCCCCAAAATAAGCTCTTATTCCCTGGTCTCATTTAGGTCATTGGCCTTCTTCTCCCAAATCAGACAGTGGTGTCTACCATTATATGGCAGGTACAGTAAATATCCAACCCATTGTAAAACCATTGCATTTATTGTACATGTTTAACATCTGGTAAGCACACCTGGATTGTATACATGCAGTGCTTTCCCACTCGTTTCCACTGCCTTTTCTTCTTACCTTCATCCCTTCCCTCTTTCTTTCCTTTGTTCATTTCTTTAACCCTTTCATTGCTTCCTTATTTCCTTCCTTCTGTCCTACAGTGGCTGAACCAGAGTCACAATGCCTGTGTGAACTATGCCAACCGCAATGCTACAAAGGTATAGAAACTGTCTACTGTGGATATTTAGATATTTTGACTCCTCAAAAACCTCTAAAAATATAAAATTCAAAATGTCCCTGTGGAGATTTTATAGCAGTCTTACAGTAAAATACACTCAACAGAAATATAAACGCAACACTTTTGTTTTTCCTCCCATTTGTCACAAGTTGAATTAAAAGATTTGATTTCTTATTTTTTTATATGCAGATATAAGATTTATTTAGTTAGTGAGCACATCTCCTTTTTCCAAAGATAATCCATCCACCTGACAGGTATGGCATATCAACATGCTGATTAAACAACATGATTATTACATGGATGTGCTTTGGTCACAATAAAAGGCCACTCTAAAATGTGCAGTTTTAACTTGGAAAAAAGACAAAGACAGGTTGCCTGTGGAATATGTTGGTCCACTCCTCTTCAGTGGATGTATGAGGCTCGATATTGGCAGGAACCGCAACATGCTGTTGTGCACGCTGATCCAGAGCATCCCAAACGTGCTCAGTGGGTGACGTGTGCGGTGGGTGTGCTGGCCTCGCAAGAACTTTGATGTTTTTGATGTTCAGATCATTGCAACATGGGGCATGCGAGGACGATGAGCACGCAGATGAGCTTTCCCGAGACGTTTCTGACAGTTTGGGCAGAAATTCTTTGGTTGCACAAACCAACCGTTGCATTAGCTGTCTGGGACGATCATGCAGGTGAAGAAGCCGGATGCGGAGAGTCACATTTTTTGATTCAACTTGTAATGAACGGGAGAGAAAACAAAAGTGTTCATATTTTTGTTGAGTAAGATGTGACATCGTTTTACTTTTGTCCCTTCTCAGCCTACACCAACATCCAAGTTTCTTCAAGGCTACGTAGGAGCTGTGACCAGTGCTGTTTCTATTGCAGTGAGTGTGTTCCTTGTTCAGTGACATCAATATACTCTTTCTAAAAATCAATTAGCAAATAATTTTTTGTGAATTTTACCTACACATGAGCGCTGTAAATTTTGTCTATGAGCTTCACTGCATCTGGACTGTATATAAGCAGTTGTAATGATGTTTTTGGCTGTATTTTCTGTACGCTACAATTAGGTAATACTGGTTAGCTTTGAATAGCTAGACAGTTCTAGCGCTAATGCCATGAAGATGAAAATTTTGGTGTCAAATTTTAGACTAACCAGTGATGAAATGCAACTAAGGACAATTTACTCAAGTACTGTACTTAAGTACAATTTTGAGGGACTTACTTTGATTAAATGTTTCTATTTTCTTTTACTTCACACTTTCACTTCACTACAAGGGGGCAAATATGGTACTTTATACTCCACTACACAGAGTGGTGACTACATACAGATAAGGCGGCTGCATCAGAGCAAATGCAGCAAATTTTAAAATGCATTTATTTTATTGGCAAATGATTCTCTGAAAATTTTCAATAACCTTGTTTTGGAACTTAATAGGTTGGACTGAATCTGCTCATTCAGAAGGCCAACAAGCTGAGCCCTGCCACCAGAATGATAATACAGAGATTTGTCCCCTTCCCAGCTGTAGGTAGGTTTTGAAGGGACCCTGTGTGCCAGTTGTATTAGGGGTAATTATGTGGCCTTCTAGTTGCCTCATCTTAGTGAGGTCACATTTAATTTCTTGTGAAATGCATTAATGTCATTTCTGTGTAAAGATATTTATTTTACTGAAGTTTTTCACACATCAACATGACCTAAATTTTCTGAGACTACTTAGCAGTAAAAAATTTGTAGTTTGGTCCCAATTAGGGTAAAGGATTTTCTTTCTTTTTTTATCTGTGACTGCATTTCTTGTCTTCAGCATCTTTTCCTGTTCATGTGGAAGTGTATTAAATCATAAAAGCTGCCTTTCCCCCGATCCTCAGCTACTGCAAACATCTGTAACGTGGGCTTAATGAGACACAGTGAGCTATCTGAAGGTATTGATGTACTGGACAACAATGGGAATGTGGTGGGATCCTCCAAAATTGCTGCAAGACATGTGAGTAGCTTTTTTTCAGACTCGGCACATGCTGGTTGACTGCACCGAATATTTTTATACACCCTTTTAGTGATTTGTAAATGCGATGGTGGCTGAAAATGTATAATTTCCTGCTCGGCTCCTGTAAATCAGCACCCATCTGATCTCATGAAAGAGAAAATTAAATTGCAGTATTTGAAACGAAGCGTGTGCACAATGTTCTCACATTTTCCCCCAGGCAATCATGGAGACCGCCTTCACACGTGTGGTTCTCCCGATGCCAATCTTTGTGCTGCCCCCCATCATTATGTCCTACCTAGAGAGGTTTGTACAGAAATATATTGTTGGCTTTTTTTTTTTTTAAACAACTGATACAGATTATTGATACAGAATATTTTCTCAATTCAATTAATAATATTTTGATCTGTAAAATGTGAAAATATGAAAAATATCCATCACAAGTTCCCAGAGCCAGAGGTCGTGTCTTTTATGTCTTGTATTGTCCAAACAACAGTCAGCTGGATTATTATTTCTTTCTGCTTTAGACAATCAACTCAGTATGACAAAATCGGTGGTTCTCAATTTTTCTGGCCACCTTGTGAATCTTTTAATTGAGGCAATGTCTATGTCTGTCTCATCACACTGGTTGCACATTCTGGTTGTAACCTGATTTGTTTTCTTTATTTTAATTTAAGAGGCCTGACGTTAAAATTAATTAGTTAGTTGGAAAATAGAAGATATAATAAGAGCAAACTAGAAATATAATAACTAATAAGTCATGAATGTTTTTATGTCCCTAATAAGGATTGAATGAGGAAAGAATTAATGTTTTTTAAAAGCAATTTTGGACAATTAATCATTTTATTCGTTTCAATTCTGCCTATTAGGCAAATACATAATGTGTTTAGGCCAGAATCTGATTTTGTTATACTATTTAAAATATTATGCTCTAGAAATGAATAATTGCAGAGAAAAAAGCTTATTCAACCATAACACAAACAGCCGCTAAACTAGCCCCGCTAAAAAAATTAGCATAGCTTAGCAGAGTAGCTAGCTGTAACTGCCCCTGACACCCTAAAGGCTTGAAGGCTTTTTATTTCCTTATGTGCAAGAATAAAATGTAATATGCTTTTTAATAAATTTGAAACATAAGATTTTTCAGTCTATGTGTTTCAAGGTTTGGCTAACCTGCCTCAAAACACCTTTTTCTCCTCTCTTTAGTCATTGCTCTGTCTCCGCAGGGCACTATTGCCTGTTCGATTCTGGTACAAAAAATACAAATATAAATATTTGTGTGTATGTGTAATGAGCAAGAGCCAACATATGTTGAGAATGTCAAAAACGTCAAAAATTGACAAAATGAAATCTTTTCACAGACTGAACAACGGAATTTCAGTTCCTTTTGTTAAATTAAATTTAAAAAAAAGGATGTCTACAGTCTGACACCTTAAACCCTGAACACAGATTCAGACCCAGTAATTGTGGAAAATAGCTCCCCCAAATCCGAACATGATGTTTTTCTCCAGATCCAAAAATAACTCGCAGTAGTCGTCTGGGATCGATCGACACAGAAGGCTCACATTTTCCTTTTATCGCTATATTGACTTGTGTAGGCTGCGATTTCTGCAGAGTAACCGCAGGTTGATGCTGCCCATCCACAGCTTTGTGTGTCTGGTGACCTTCGGCCTCTCCCTGCCTGTGGCCATCAGCCTATTCCCCCAGATGTCTCAGGTACAGTGAAGTGTCGGTTCAAGAGCAGATGGCTCAGGGAGCAGCTGGGAAAAAAATAATGAAAGAAATTCAAATTACTTATACACCACTTAAAATGCACAGCCTCGGCCCACGAGCTTGTATTCAGCTCTTGTTCCAGATGACTCTTCTCAAGTATAATTAAAAAGGGATTTTCAAGACTTAAAGATTCTCAGAGTTAAAAATTTTACCTTCACTCTTTACGTTTGTTTTTGTTTTGTTGTTTTTTTGCAGATTGAGGTGTCTTGCCTCGAGCCAGAGATTGCCATGGCAACAGAATGCAAGGTGGTGACTTACAACAAGGGTTTATGATTGATGTTGGTGGTGTGGAAGACGAGCGGAGAGGACATCGGGGCAAGGAAGGAAATGAGCCTGCACTCCGAATAGTTGTCAGGGAGAAGCTATAGTAGGCTTCCTGAGTCATAGCAGAGCTTGTAGATCATCATGTACTAACGCAGGGTTTCTAAACCTTTTTTTTAAATTTTTTTTGAACAGTTCTCAAGATCCCAGCGATTATTGAGTCAATGTTTCCTCTGAGTTTGAACATTTTTTCTGTCCTTGCTGTTTTGGAGAGCAAGGAAGAGGCCGTGTATATAGAAATAATTATATATTTACTGTGAAATCATTTTTTTTTAACATTAAAAAAATTATTTTAATATATATGATAGTGTTTCCCACACATAGGCTTTATTATGTTGCCCACTCGAGTACCGTTGCTAATTGTTGCATTTGACCGAATGCCAAAGGTTTTTAAATACAGTTTAAAACAGCAATAACTGACTTTTTGTTAGTAAACACAACATTGACATATAATCACCTTTTGATATGGGGAACACATCCTGCTACGCAACATGGCTTTCATTTTGAGTTCTTGTTTTTGGCCACCTAGCAAATGTGAAACCAATATTCACATTTGTTTTTGTCTTCACCAACTCCCGGGAAATATCTGTGTCTCTGTATGCCTATGCCATTAATTTTAAACACATAAAATACACAAATATCTCTGACAGGGATCCCTTAAAATAGGTCATTTAAGAGCTTTCACCAATGCATGGAATGAGTGGGGTATTTTCATGTTGAGGGCGTCAGTGCCCTCTTGTGGACAACTTGGAGAGAAAATGTAATGGAGTCCTACATGTTTCCCTAAATTATCTTTGGCTTTTTTTTTTTTCAATTTCTAGTTTCTTATCAGTCGTCAAAACATGCTGATACGGATATATCTGCAATAAGTTAGTATTGGCTGATATATGGGTCAGGGTCTCATCTGTTGTATTATTATGATGGAAACATTCGGAAAAAGAGGCTTTGAGGAAAAACTCCCAATCATGTATAAAGTGCGAAACACTGCAATAAGTCTTAGAAATCTCACGGTGCTGATTTATTCTGTATACTGAGGGAATAACACAGGACTCGATCTCTAATGAAACAATATTGCCAATGTGAAGCCACTCTCAGTGGCTGTACTGTACTGTGGAGACTGTGCTGTAGATGTATATTAATTTACATACTGTTTAAACCGGTAAATGACAGTTTCGCATGCCAAGAATTTTGCCATAATAATGTGAAGCAACGTGCAGATTTCTCCTGTCTTGGCATTTTACTGTACTCTGTAACTTTCTTTCCTAACTTGTTGGAAAGACATTTTACTCCACTACTGACTGTTTCTTAAACCACTATTGTTTTCCTAATGAATTGCTTCTTTTGTACAATGTAAAAGTATAACCTATATATTATAATACTGATTATGAACTAGTATTTTTGATTATTTGTATAATACCTCTACTACAAAATTATTAAGTGTTTGCTAGTCAAACTATGTAAAACATTGATCTATATTATCTAAAAAACATATAATAAATACATTTTCTCTGTTAACTGTTTTGAAGACTTATTATTGCATATACATTTACAATACACCGTCTTCAGAAGAGGGGTTTCCTATGGGGCTTTCAACAAGGGCCATCATCGTTTACTGTTTGCACCAATTATACGCTACATTTTATTTGCCTTTTAAATTGACACTAATTTAGCCGTCATATCACTAATTTTAAGGTGTTATTAAATGTTTATTTGCATTACCTTTATTGATGTTCAAACCATTTCTTTGATACTGTACCATATTGCAGCTCAGTGGACAGGGAAACTGTGTTTTTAGAGCTGGAATGATTAATCAATTAATAGATTAGTCGAGTGACAGGAAATTAGAAAATCAACCTGCAACTATTTTGATAATTAATCTTTTAAGTAGTTTTTCCACCTTGGGGTTCAGGAAGATATATTTACTATTTTCTAAAATTTTATTGATCAAAAAAAATTATTGATTATTTCCAACAGATTAATCAATAATAAAAAATAATTGTTACTTGCACCCCTATAGCCTATAGTACATATATTTTAGCTACTAGTTGTGACCAGTGAAGGCCAAAGTAACTGGTGATATGTATGAATGTGATTATGTGAGATTTAGATCTCTATATTGACACAGATTGAAAACAATTTGTAAATATTTATCAGATATCTAGAATTTATTTCTGACAGTTCTGGAGCTAGTCATTCTAAATTTACTTTATTATTTTATTGCATATTTACTGCCTGTGGTGGAAAGTAACAAAATGCATTTACTCAAGTACTGTACTAAAGTACAATTTTGAGGTACTTGTACTTTACTCGAGTATTTCCATTTTCTGCTACTATCTCTACTACATGTCAGAGGCAAATGTTGGAGTTTTTACTCTGCAGCATTTATCTGACAACTTTAATAAATAGTTACTTTGAAGATTTAGTTTAATAATACAGAATATAATCAACAAATAAATTAAGATGTAATACTGTAGATTAAGACAAAACTTTAATGATCCCTGAGGGGAAATTCACAAGCTACACTGGAAAAAATAAATAAACCTCCTTTAACAGCTTCAACATCAATGAGATAAACACATGAATGCACTAATTATTATAACCCCATAATATAATATAGGCCTACATCATTTTAAAATATGCCATTCTGCAGAATGAGTACTTTTGCGTGTGGCACTTTAAGTATATGTGGATGCTAATACTTGTATGCTTTTAGAGGGAGTATTTTTAAACTGTGGTGTTGCTACTTTTACTTAAGTAGGCTACAAGATCTGAGTACTTCACTGTAGCACTTCTGCAGTGTATCAGCTCAGACGGCTGCATAAACCCCTGCAGTTCACAAGTCTGTCACCAGAGGTCGCTGCAGTCTCTACCCAGAGATAAAGCGCGTCAGTGTCAGGGTTGAAAGGGAAAAGGTCATCTAAAACATGGCTGCCCACCTGGATGATATGTTTTCCTTCTGCGTGGACCCCGGCAAAGTTGCCCCCTGCGTGGAAGTCAGATTTATAGACAACATTAAGGTAAGGTGGTTTAGATTTAATCCGATTAATAGATTCAGACAGAGCTGTGTTTTAAATTAACGCTGTGGCGGTGAAGCAGTTCACAATGTGGATCACAGCCAGGCAGAGCAGAGACTGCTAGTCCCAGAGAGTCATGAAGGAACTGGACTGTGTATGAAAGATTTATGACCGGACCAGCACCATAACAGATGGGATGGGGTCCAAAGCTACCAGAAAGTTACTGGTTTGGAGGTTTGATGTGTTCTTTTTAATCGAAAGTGAGGACAGAAAGCTAACTGACAGCATATTTACATCATTAAACTGCATCAAACTTGCTTAGTCAAGCTTAGTCAGCGTAATCCAACAATACATGTCGCTGTCATTGAAATAAAGCAGGAGATCTACCTCACACAGGAGCCAAAATCACATTATTTCACTGGTTGAGAAGAAATCCCATTATCTGCCTGCTCATCCTTTGAATCCTGCACTTAAAAGCCTGCAACTCTGCAAGGAAGCTGTGATAGTGTGAGGTTAAAGGCAAACGAAACAAACACTTTATAATATATCGAATCCTCAGTAATGGGCTGGAATAGAAAGATCCCAGCAATCTCTGCGACTCCTCTGTTTTGACGGTGCAGAGATTAAAGGATGGATGAGACATTTAGGCATGTTAAGGCATGTTTCTTTAATTAACAGCGCACCAGCTAACTACTTGCAGGCGGGTTTAACAGAAGCCAAGCCTGCTCTGTTTTTAAGAGACTGGTGAACAGTGTGCACAACACTAACGGTGCGTTATTCTTGTTCCAGGGTAAAGGTCTCTTCGCCAAAAGGAGCATCAGGAAGGGAGACGCAATTTTTTTTGAGCGGCCTCTGGTTTCCGCCCAGTTCCTGTGGAATTCTTTGTATAAATATAAAGGTATACAAGACATTTTAGTGACTTAACTAAAAGTGCTGGTCAGATGTGCACGTTTTTTATACAGAGAACTACTTTCTTTGACTTTCATTGTTGTTATTATATCATTTGTTCCAGAGCCGACAGTGTAGAGAGACTTTTGAACTCCATCTTGCATTAATTGACAAGGAATGAGACTGACGTTGCATTAATATTACATAATATATTAAAATACATATACAGAAGCATGTACGCTTGGAAAAATACCGGATAAATCAGGCTTTTAGGAGAATTTTGATCTCAAATGAAGCTTCCGTATTTTAAACCAACGAGGTCTGCAGTGATATTTCACCTCTGCTCGCCTGCTGTGCTTTGTTCCTGTGTAGCCTGTGAGTACTGCTTACGTGCTCTGGAGACTGCAGAGGAGAATGCGAGGAGACTCAGCGGCATCCCTGGACTCAGCCTTCCTCACCCCGAGCTCTGCCGTGTTCGACCAGAGCTGCACCAAGCCTGCCCTCAGTGCCAGGTTAGTCCAGTCACCCAGGATATGAGTTCAAAGCTCCCACAGTTTGAGTTCTGAAAGCCTACACAGAAGCAAGATCTATAGAAGACAGGAAATGTATTGATTCCCTGTGGTCGGGGAGGAAAGGCTAATGCATCAATGACCGGCTGATTGATTTTTACAGGCCAGTATTGGTACTATGGATCAGTAAACCAGTCTGTCTACCTATTTTTTTTAATATATTAACCCAGTGAAAAAAAACCCAGACGACTGCTTATCCTTGGTTTCTTTGTATTTGCAGTATTGCATATCTGCGTAGACCACACGCAAACAGGCTCTATCTTAACTGCAACAGCGCAGTTTGAATTTAATTGATCATTTTCCAGATCTTCGGAAAACGTTACACAATACTTTTCGAAAGCCAGTTACATTTTTTTTTAAACCTCATTCTGTCTTTAATATAGCCTGCCCTGTACGGAGCTCCATCGATTCCACTTTTAAAACTGGATAAAGATGGCCCAAACTTCGTCAATGCTCTGTGATAAGTTTAGGAAATCAAAATAACCTTTCTGCAGGATTAATAAACCATACACATAATATAATTTCCTGATTGCAGTGACCTCACACAGTAGTTCATAGGTGATGAAGAAGTTGCCTCAAAGAGACCAAAAGTTTCTTATATGTTTAATACACTTTTCTTTTTTTTTTGATATTTTTGTACATATTAAATTATTTGCATTTATACATTTTTTTGGTGTGTCATTTTCATTGTTTTCTGATTGATATAAACCAATCTCCCTCTTCAGGTGATGTACTGTAGCAGCGAGTGTCGACAAGCTGCAGCAGATCAGCATCATCGAGTTCTCTGTTTGGGTCCCTCCCAGGACGATCCGGACCACCCCATCAACAAGCTCAAAGATGCATGGAGGTGTGAGACATCATTTATAGGTATTTTCATGAATGAGGCTGTCGAATGCGCTGTTTTCATTCACTTCAATTAAGATCGCTTGTCTTCTCTTCAGGAGTATGCATTATCCCCCAGAGACCTCCAGTATCATGCTTATGGCCAGAATGGTAGCTGTGGTCAAACAGGTGAGTCTGTTTAAAAGTCTATCAGGCTATTTGGCGTTAAATTCATTCTGGCGTGTGTACTGAGCGTGCAAAGGTGCATGCAAAACAAACTGCCAGATATTAGAGACACAATGAAAAAAACCCATGCATTCATGCTGCATGTAGTTAGATTTTATATTAGTCTTGTTACACCTTGTGCTGCTGTGAAATTGCTACATAGTTGAATTGCGATGAATGATAATGGATTAGGGCTTCATGATTGTGTTCCATGTTAAATGAAGCAGAGTCAATTTTCAAGTTTATGGAAGCTACATTTCATAATGTACAAAGCAAAAATGACTTCCTATCTTGATGCAGACACCACCAGGAGTTTAGTTTTGATCATCCCGCAGAAGATATTATTCTTGCGTGACAAAGATATATTTCCTACCAAATGTAAAAATACACTATAATAACATAGTGACGTAATGTTTGTTATTAATATTGGTTATTGATTATGTCGTCAAGGCCAAAGACAAAGCACACTGGCAGAAGCTGTTTTCGCACTTCTGCAGCCGGGCAGCTAATGAGGAAGAGGAGATCGCCCATAAGCTCCTGGGAGAGCAGTTCAGAGTAAGTTATCATCATGTTATGTCTGCTTGAAATATGAAATCGTCAGAGTGCAAAATGTAGACAATTTAGCGCCGATTGCAGTTCTTTACAGCTCAATGAGCAAACCATGACAGTGTTATTCCCCTTGGACAGAGGTGGAATTCCCTCTGTGGCCACATATGCTGTTGATGTATGTTTTCTGTTGCGTAAAATGCAATTTTTATTTATCTAACTTTGTTTCTATAGGGGCAGTTGGCCTTGCTACATAAACTTTTCAAAGCAGCACTTTATGATGATGATCTTAATCGGGTAAGAGGGAACAGCTCAAATCTGACTACAACGTTTCTTCATGTTTTCCCATATGTAATTTTTCCTGTATACTTCACAGCTGTAGAGCTTTAGAACAAGTATGTTTAATCATCAATTATTCAAAGCGTTATATTCTTGATTAAATGAATAGTTTGATATTTTAGGAAATCTACTTTCCCACTTTATTGCCAAGAGTTAGGAGAGATGAGAAGATCTATTGGCTTTATTACATCACCAGCACAAGATGGCAGTGCTTGCATCTGGGATATTTTTGGCCTCATTTTTGTGAGCGGGAGTGGAGATGCATCATCACTTTATATAAAGTTAAAGGGGGAAACAGCAAGCCTGTCCAAAGGTAAAGAAATCTAGCTACCAGCACCTCTAAAGCTCACTAATTAACATGTTATACCTTGTTTCAATCTGGAGGGTAAAAACAAGTTGCTGTTTTATGGAGTGTAATGTGCTGGACTGCTTCTTGGCTGGGAGCAGTGACTTCCTGGAGTCTCTGCTGGTTGCCTGGCTACCAGCAATGATGACGAGACCCACCCAATAAAGAAAAGGTCGAGCACACAACCCGGCATATAACAGCACTGACATGTCGGGTGGCAGATTTTTTTTTTTTTTACAGTTGGACAAAGCCAGGCTGTTTACAGTCCTTATGCTAAGCTATGCTAACAGATGAGTGGCTTCATATTTATGCCACAGATACGAGAGAGAGGTATCAATCTTCTTATCTAACTCTTGGCAAGAAAGTAAATATTCCTTATAATATTCCTTTAAAAATGAATAATTTGAATCGTTTGAGAAGTGAATAGTTTGGTCTTAAAAATGTGAAAGTCAAATATTAAAAGTGTTCCAGATTAATTTTCTGTCAGTCGACTAATCACTCGATTCAACTAATAGTTTAAGCCCTGCAGCTGCACATCATAGATCTTGTCGCTCTTGGCAGTTTAGTGATTTTGATCTTTGATTTTCTTGGGTTGCTCTGTCACCTAAATGTTGCCCTACTTTTAAATCGCTTTTAATGTAAATTCCATCTTGATTTTCCTTGCATTGTGAGAAATCATTTCAGAAACACATATTATGACATTGTGATGAAGTTCATTTCCAGAATACTGTTTCTGTGCTGATGTGCAGTAACTAGGAAGTGATTGTTCAGATAGTGAATTCCTCCCAGCTCAAGTGAATGCTGTAGCTGACCCTTGTGAAAGGGGTTACATGAAATGAGTAATCCTCTGGCATGGATCAATAAATAAAGATATGATTGTATTGCAGTGGTTCGTTCCGGAGGGTTTCCTCTCCCTGTTCGCTCTCGTGGGAACCAACGGACAAGGCATCGGCACGAGGTAAACACTCGCCTCTCTTGTTGTCCTTCACTTCAGCCTCTAACAGGCTTGGGTAATTCTCTCTTTTTGTGCTTCTGTTCCTCTGTTCGATTGCAGTTCCCTGAGTCAGTGGGTTCATGCCTGTGATGCACTTGAGCTTCCTACCCAGCAGAGGGAGCAGTTGGACTCTTTTATCGACCAGCTGTACAAGGACATTGAGAAAGGTCACCGTTTTATCGCACTCTTGCAGTGTTATTGGGAGTAAATGATTTTTGTCTCAACTGAGCAGATTTGCGTTGGTCATATTGTGTGTGTGAGTGTTTCTCATTGTCTGTGTTGTCGTGTTGAACCACTGACATTGCTGCTGTTATTATTACGTAACCTGTGATTGGATCTCAACAAAGGTTAGAAATGTCTATTTGTCTCTTCTCTCTGTAGAAACGGGAGACTTTCTAAACTGTGAAGGCTCTGGACTTTTTCTGCTTCAAAGCTCATGTAAGTGCAGATGATGTCCGTGTTATGAGCACTGTCACTGTCGAAGACTCTGTTTCTCCGGTTAAGAGGTCATCTGATGACTCCTTTTTTTTTCCCTCTTGTTGCCTCTTTGGACCAGGTAACCACAGCTGCATACCCAACGCAGAGGCATCCTTCCCCGACAACAACTTCCTGCTTCAGCTCAGTGCCCTTAGTGATATCAGCCCAGGAGAGGTCAGCTGACACGTCTGGGTTTGGAGTGATAAATACTGGCCTGGGATAGATGGGACAGAACATCCCACTCTAGCTTTGTGTGCTCCCTTGTCAGACAGCATTAGAAGGCTGAGACTTTGAGGATTGGAGTGGGTTTGTCAAGCTGTCAGAAAGATTGAGAAGCCTTGCATCTGCACGGCACAGTAATGTCACAGCAGCTGTGCTACTTTCACTGCAGAGCTCTCCTTCGAATGCTCCCTAAGAGAGGAGAGTTTTTTGTACAGTAACAATTCACCAATAGAAAGATGGAAGGACCTGGCAACTTTCCACACGAGGGGAAAGCAAAGGATTTCTGCCATTTGAAAAATACTAGTAGCATCTTTTTATGCTGCTAGTATTTTTAAGGTTGTGCGTCCCATTCTTGTAAACGTGTAAACCCTTGACGGAAATTTCAAATTTGGCACAAACAATTTGGAGTCGAGGATAAACTGATTAGATTTTGGTGCTCAAAGGTCAAAAGTCAAGGTCGCTGTGACCTATTAAACAAATGTTTAGTTATAACTCAAGATTTCATGCACTAATTGACAAAATTTGACTGTGCTGATTGTTTAGATCTTCTGTGCTGCCGGGTTGAACATTTGTGTGAAGAATCCATATTTCAGAATTTAGAGCTTCTTTGCAGCAACATCCATATTTGAAGCACTGCAGTCCACTACAAGCTCTTTGATTTTGTTGATATTGAGCTTCAGGTAATTGTCGTTGCACCATGTGACCAAGCTCTCTATCAGTCACTACATATGTTATATGAATCTGGACAGACATGGATTTAAACAGCAACTTCACTGGTGCAGGGAGGCACACAACCGCGAGGCGGTAATTCTAGTTTTTATTGTTAAGTCCTCTAGGCTCAATAACTTCAGCCAGTCCAACTGTTTGTTGTCTTGAATTTCAGGAGATCTGCATCAGTTATTTGGACTGCTGTCAGCGGGACCGAAGCCGCCATAGCAGACACAAAATTCTGAGGTAAACATCTCTGATTCCTTGAATGAGTCACTTGAACGGGGTCATAGTGTTAGAAATTGCATCTGGATCGATAAAAAGCCTTCCAGGCAATAATGAGCAGTCTTGAGGCAGAGATACTAGAGGTCTGATGACGACTACTGTGTTTACAGTCCTCATTGATCAAGATGATGTCAATCCATCTTTGATATACATCCCAACACTCAAGGGGATCAAGTTTTTTGCACTGCACCATATGATAATTGTCAGCCTTGAAAAGGTGCAGTTGCACTTCAGGCTGGTGGTGTGAACCTTCACAGGTCCCCCATATCACACCAGCTGAAAGTATTAATTGCGCCGTAAGTATTAATTGTAGTATTAATAATTTTCTAGATTGTGCAGCGGCTGCTAATTAGCATTGTCAGATGTTGTTAGAGGTGCAACAGTATGACTGCTGGAACATTTTCTTCCCAGGGAGAACTACCTGTTTGTCTGCTCCTGCCTGAAGTGTGTCTCCCAGATGGATGAGCTGGATGTGACATCAGACGAGGAAGAGGAAGAAGAAGGCGAGGCAGAAGGTGAAACAGAGGGGGATGAGGTGGAAGATGAGATGACGGATGTCTGATGAAAGACTTGGCCACATTGTTCTCAGTTGTTCCCATTCCTGCAACCATTGAAGCCTAGAAGAATAAAGACCAGTCCAAACGTGTGGAAAAATGTCTTATCAATGCATTTCAATCATTCTTGGTCCTGGTTTAGAGATCACCCGTAGAAAGCTTTTCCTGAAATAAGGTGTATTTATGTGAGGTGCGTCAGTATTAGAACAGTGATATGTTTTCTTCTTTATTTTCTCTTCACACTGAGGGTTTAACCAAAACAAAGACTATGACTTTAAACTTTCAGTTTTTTTAAAAATTGTGTTCACATGCATATCTGGTGAGCATTTAAGGATTTTTTTTTTTTACCCTCAAGGTTATAAAATGGCTGGAATTTCTACCCAGTTCATCAAATGTGGATATATATGTGAGGCGGAACGACGGGACAGGGTTGTGACGTTTTGTCCACATGTTATGTGAGCGACTAACAACCAGGAGATTTAAAAGCAGCTAGCAGCAGTTAGCAGCTAACTTGAAGAAATGGAAAAGCGGCTGGAGTTTGGGGGGATATTGCGAGGTCTGTGAGCTCCTTACCCTCTGAGCAGAGGATGAGATCACCCACCATATAGCAGGGATGGTAAATTATTCTTGCCATGTTATTCCATTGTTTAGAAAGCGATGCTCGATGCTACTAGAAGCTGACGCTGTACACTCTAACACCTTTTTTTCCCCAGAATGCTGGCATGCTATCTAAATTCACACACCGGGGTGGTGATTATTATGTTAAGTGGAAAAAAAACAAAGGCAGTGTAGAGTGGATGTTGTGATAGGCACTAACATCTATCTGTAACAAGGAAAAACGTCCAAAGCTTATAATTTTTTAATGAGATCCCCTGTTGAGATTATTTTATTGCCCAGCCCTATATAAACCCATTTATATACATTATTTTTTGGCCAATTGGTTGCAGCACCACCAGTTGTAATCTTTGGCTTATCTTAATAAAGAGTAACTTTAACACCCCTGAAAATGTTGCTTTTGCTGCCCCCCGGTGGTTCAACTTATCACCTTGTTGCAGTGACATACAAGTTTACCCCAGTACACCATGATATCACCAGTGGGTGTGGTTACAGGTGCAACAGAGGACATTTCTGACCACACCCACCAGTCAAAGGTAAAACAAGCTTGAAACTTGACTCCTTTTTTTTTGCTGAACACAGTCGCTGTTTAAAACGACACTGATGAGAGCGGTGAGAAGGAATCAAAACAATGAAATTGGGGGCTGAAAGATGCTAACGAAGCCCAATAGAGCTGAGGGGAAAAGCAGAGGTTGGTACATTCACGGTAGGTTTGTCACTACGAGGGAGTCCTTTAATCCAATTTTACTTTACAAATATTGATTAGAACAGCTTTAAATGAAAGCTTAAAGTTGGTAATTTAACCTCACATGTATTTTGTCCTAATACTTCACAGTGTCTGACCTCCAGGTCCACTATATACAACTCTGATGAACAGTTATCATTCATTGTACCTGACAACTCTTAATGCAAATTGATGAAGCAAAGGTCACTTGTTTCTTAGGTGTTTTTCTTGACTTAGGAAGTTTTTTTTGTTTTTTTTTACGACTATGCATACTCTATTGAAGAGGCTTTTTTTATTTATGCTCAGTTGTAATTAGAGACTTGTCATATGGGAGGCATCCAGTCAGTGAAATATAGTCTGGTTTTCATACCATGATCTATGGGGTTGGATTAGGCCTTTGCTTAATGTAATATGGACCTTGAGTGGAAAATTGCTTTGTCAGTAACTGTTTGCCCTTTGAGAACTGTATTATCAAACTGCAGTTCCACATGAGTGAAATTGCTGCTTCTGCCACACATGAATCAATATGAAAACAATGACTGTAATCACACAGCCCAATATTTTCAGTTACTAGACAAAGATTGGAAATATTGAAGGAGTAATCCCAATTTTCTCAGTGTGATGACACAGGAGAAGATGACTTTGTAACTCACAAAAGTCTAATTTAAATATTATGATGGCAGCAAACTGGATCGTAGCAGTTGTCGTTTTTACTACTCGGGCATAAACCATTGAAATTGGATGTCTGTTGAGTCATTGATGTGGTTTACACAACTCGTGCCCTTGCTACATAAGATTGTACTGGTGAAATATTTGTTCAGTCATTGCATATTAACCACAAACCCAAATTGTCTTCCTCAAGGGGGTTTGGGTCTTAACTAATCATTGCTTTTTATGGCCCTTACTCTCCAGACCCTTTTGCTTGAGGCACTTTTAACATTGCACATATAGAAGTAGATACCTCATATCATTAATTAGTAAATGGATTAAAAGAGAAATTCTACTGCTGATGCCAGCCAGTCAATCACTGTTCGCACTGACAGCACAGTCCAATTGGTACTAGCAGATACTGGACAAGAATTAATCTACAGTAATGGCGTCTTTTCACATTTAAGCATAATCCTCTTCTTTTCCCCAGTGCCTCCAGTCATCTATGGTTGACATTTTTCCATTAAGCTTCTCAGTTTACTTTACTCCCATCCCCAGTCATTGCTGCATTTGTATCACACACTAATTCTCCCAGGCTGCACCAAAGAGAAATGGGGGGAAAAAAAGAACACTTTATGTCCATGAAAAGATGCACTTGCACCTGGGACCCAGCGTGGCAGGAGGCAGGACCTCTGGACCCACCCTTCAGTTGGAGCGGGGGGGGGGGGGGGGGGGGGGGGGGGCG